>OY728132.1:52285000-52910000 GCA_963277665.1 Viscum album | reverse complement strand
CATTCATTTAAAAAATTCATTTCTTAAAAAATAAAGAAAACTCTTTAAAAATAAATTCAAGTGTGAAATATAATAAATAATATTCATTGAATATAAAAATTCATTAAAATGTGAAAAAAGAAAAACACACAAAAATCCAAAATATATTGACACATCCACATAAATTTAACTACACCACATTTCAGCTCAAATAGATTCAATATTTGGAAAACAAATTAAGGATAAGGAAAGATGCAAATAATTTTATTTTTTAGTGGAAACCTTGTGTTATGATCCAAATACTTCCATATTTAATATAAAATACAGTATTAAAAAATCATAAGAAACATATTGAAATAAAAATAAATAAATTTAAAAGAGAAAGTTTAATGAAGAGGGATATAACTTGGGTTAGCCCCGAAGTGGATACTGGTTTTTGACAGCCTCTAGTTGTATGTTTCAATGGATTATCCCTAATCTAATAGTGGGTGTGGTTTATTTTATAGGAACCAAACCATTTTATTTCTCCTAGTGTCTATGAGAAGAATCATGATTATATAATCCTAGGAAAAGAAAAAAATTATCCCACCCCCACAATATAAAATTTGAAGGAAGTAAGCATTTTGGGGAGGAGAAATAAAAAAGGTGGTACTCCCTTTTAACTGTATCTGTAAACTTTATAGAGCGTTCCTCTAGTAGATGAGCATGTTCATATAGTGGAGGTAATCACATAACTTGGAGATATTTGAGAACTTTAACTTCATTAATATCTACCACATGGTTGGATTCTTGGGTTACGTCTCGAGATGGTTTTAGTAGTATTATATCTTTATGAAAAACATGAGTAAAATCATTTAATATTACTATTTTATAATAATTAAAATTTTAATAATTAAAATTATCATGAACCCCATATTTATTATCAATAATAAAGTGTATTTAATATTAAAAAACCTATATAAATTCTTTATGTTCGAATTATAGCACCATGTTTCCCCCAGTGGTTATCACTTCATCCAAATCATCACTCTTTAGGGAAACAATTAGTGTTGGTACTTCAAATATAAAATATATATCATGAATTAGATTTGATAACCATTAAAAATAGAAAATAATATAATCCAGTGTTAGGTACACCCCCTTCAACTGATCAGATTATCATATTGGTTCTTCTTGAATGTCTTAGGATTGTATAATTGTTTAATAGAAAAGGATTGTGTAGTTTATTATCATCCTCTATGATGTATTATTAAAAAATTGGAAAGATAATTTATTTTTGTTCCTCAACCACCACCAGATAGAACTCTAAAAAGTTATGTGAGAATTATTTGTTATCCTTATACAATTCTTCTAAACTTGGTTTCTCAAGGCATTCCATTAGGTCCTCAATGATCTTCTTGAATGCATTATATCTAAAAATGGATTGTAATACCCCTTTAATTTTCCTTCTAAATAAATACATAGATTAAAAAAATTCTAATGGGTGATATAAATTATTATTCCATTTTTTTATATTTTATCAGAATTTAAAAGTAGTGAAATATTTAAAAAGTGTGAAGAAATGATAAATAACTTACCTGACCCCTAGAAACGATTCCAATTTGATAAATTTGTCATGTATTCTATCAAAATATTTATGATTTTTACTTAGTGTAGTATAAGTGATTACCTTGTTCATATCTATTTAGGAGACTTAGTGTCAATCACTCACTATACCAAACACCTATTTTGTTTTTTTTATTTTAATATTTAGAAAAAACATATTGAAATGGGGTTTAACAATGATCAAATACATGAAAATAAAGTACTATAGTTAAAACCAACAAATATTAGAGAACATGTTTCTAGGGTTAACTACTTAGGTCCCTTAATTATTCATTCTTATTTTCTAAATTCTATTTATAGTTCATCCCATCATATAAGAACCAATATCCTTTACTTTGAGTGTGAAACCAAATATTCTTTGTAGGTCTCTTCAAAATAAAAAATATTAACTCCTCCAACTGTCAAGTATTATGAATAAAATTCACTCAATAGAGTGAAAAATTTTAAGAACCAACTCCATCTTATATAATTCCATCTCTCAAACAAACCCATATCCATCATGTGAATAGATTCCCAAGATAATGGATGGAATTTATGTATGGTTGGGAATAGAATAAAATAGTGTATACTATCTTGTAATGATATATAATAACCACATAACCCTTTAATACACCAAATACCTTAATAAAAATAGAAAATACACAATTATAACTGAAGATAAATAATTTAATAAAAAAAAGAAAACCTCCCCTATGAAAAAACCTAAGATTAGTTACTCATCATCATGAATATTATATAGGCATAGTGGAAGCACACAAAACTAAAAAGAAAGAATTATAAAATGATAATATTAATATATTAAAAATGCATTACAACTTCATAACCCATACTTAGATATAGAAAATGTCTCTCTAAAATTTCCAACTCTCTTTAAAGTATATGGAGTTTAGATTTAATGGATTTATGGTGAACACTTTTTTCTCCAAAATTTATAATCTAAAATACCGTGAATATTTGGATAATTTGATGGCAGAATCATGGAATGAGTCCTTATTAGATGTTATTCCCAAATGTCTATCATGTTCTCTCTCAAAATTATAGATTAATTTTCCACATGTGTTCATATTTATGATATAATTAGTCGATAAAATATTATCATATAAGAAGACTATTTGAATTCCAATGTATTGGTTTTCCATGCATTTATAACCTTGAAATAGGCAGATTCACTAGAATCTAAAGTTAATGAACATTTTTCATGGAATGTTATATATTTTTACATAAATTTTCATATAACTTGGTTTTTTAATTTTTGAGACATGATCCCATCATCAAAATTCATCCAAGATATGCACATATTTCAAGGCACAACTTGTGAGCTTCATTTGTACCTAAAATTGTTTGCTTCATCTATTTGTCTAGTTAGATAAAATGAATTATATTGAATACATAAGACTAAAGGAATTAATTTTATAATTTATATTAATTTATAAAAATATATTCTCAAAATATAACACTGATTTAAAATATTTAAAAATTGATTCTTAGGCCATATTCACAATTAAGGTCAAATTATTATTAAAACCTAAAAAAGTGCCTGTTTATCTTAAAATATCAATTATATGGGATTAAATAAATTATATCATAGTATAAAATTTATGAAAATATTACCTTCATCAATCCACTACACTTGAAACATTTCAATCCTTGGAATTCATCAAATATTTGAATCAAAATCCACATAAGAATTAAAAATAAGAAAACATCCATGATCCTTTACAAAATTGAATTTATACATGTCTTATTAATGAAAAAAATTCCCATTGATGTTCAAATCAAACATTTAAATTATTTCAACCTCAAAAATCCATTCATGGAACAATAATACTTATCTCACATGAAAGTTCATGCCAATATTCACTCAAGAGAATCTTAATTTGGAGTTATGCACATAATTGAAAAAATTATCTATCACTGTAGGCATGTGAAAATTATCATCTCTCTACACTATTAGGCATAAATTTATTTTCCAATTATGTGGAATTTTTTATATAATTTTGGCATATATTTGTTGGTGGATAAAATAATTTTTAAAATTCAAAGGCTTAAACGAGTAGGTTGAACTCTTAAATACGATGTATGAATATTAAAGTGACAACATCAGAATTTCCTCACATAACCCACCTTAACAATGTAAAAAACAACACCTACCTCTTTTTGTGACATGTTTCATTTGTTATATAATATATACAATGAAATATTTCATCCCAATTCTAATGCGTTATTTTTAATTGTGTTCTCTATTTTTTTTTATTTTTTTGAGGATGAGATGAAAATAAAATAAAATGATTGAATGGAAATTAAATGAATTTATTTTTAGATGAGATTGATCCAAATAGTATTAATAATAAAATATTCTATTTCATCCCCATTTTTTTGTATTTTTTTCTTTTATTTTTTTGTATTTTTATCTTTTTTAGAGGAGAACCAAATGATCTGAACAATGTAGAAGGAAATATTGACCCCTTCACATTTCTGTATATCCAATTTTTAAAATAGTTACACATAACCCACACACCTTAAAATTATATGTATCCATATGAACACACATTAAAATCCCTTCTTCCACACTCATATATGAAATATACATGAAAAAATATTAAGATTGAAGGTAAGTAAGGTAAAATATTCTTGTAAATTGGATTAAACATATAAGGAAATTTATAGATTTTAAGGGATAAGAAGGGTAGATGTAAAGGTGGGTATCAAGATAAAAATGTTTATATCTAATCAAGTGCCATAATAATATTAAAAACATTTTATAAACTCTAAATATTTGAAATAGTAAAATTACATGTTATGTTTTCCACGTAAAATACATGTTTCTCTCAAGAATATGCAGGTATTGGGAATAATATGTCAAAGGGATTTATAATACATCAAAATATATAAAATAATATTTTAATATTTTTTTTCATGGGAATGGATTTCAAAATAACTCAAACTCACTAAAACTCATGAAAAATAAACTTGAAGGAAAAAATTTCCACTTTAATAGTCATTTTTAAAATCAATTTATTAAAAAATCATGAAAATTTTATAATAATAAATTCAAGTATAAAATATGATATTGAGTATTTATTGAATTTTAAAATTCTTTTAAAGATAAAAAAATTAAAACAAACAAAACTCTTAAGAATGATGACCCTCCACCCACACTTAATTTTAACTACCCCTCATATCAACTCAAACTGATTCATAATCCGGAATATATACTAAATATATGGAAATATACAACACAATTTATTTTTTAGTGGAGGAATTAAGTAATGTTATAGATAGTGCCATACTAAACCTAAATTAAATCCGAATCAAAACATAATAATATTAATGAAAGAAAATTAAATAAAATATTAAGAAGAAAGAGTAAGGGGAAAGAAGAGGGATATAACTTGGTTCAACTCCTATGTGAATATTAGTTTTTGGCTATGTCTACTAGGATGTTCTTGTAGGTTATCCCTAATCTAATGTTTTATGGGGTTTCGTTGATATAAGCTACCACATTTTATTTCTTGTGGTGTCTTTGAGTAGGCAGTAAGAGTAGATAACTCTATGAAAATAGAATAATTATCCCACCCCAATTATAGGAAAATTAAATAAGGAAGAAATGAGGGGATTGGAAAGAAGGAATGGGGACTCCCTATTAACATTAATGGTTTCCTCCTATTATAGATATTAATTTTGATGTAGAGGAGGTAGTCGCATAACCATGGGATCCTCAATATATTTTTCTTCATTAATCAACCCAATTTGGTTGGATTCTAGGGTGATGTCCAAGGATGATTTTAGAAGAACTAAATATATTTGAAAATAATGTAGATAATCATTTAATAATACTATTTGATAATGATTAAAGAAATTAGAATTCAAATTGTCATGATACCCTTAATTATTATCAGTTTTCAGGTCTATTTCATATTATACAAACCATTAAAATTCATTATGTTTTAATTCTAACTCCATATTCTCCTCGATTGTGGTCACTTCATTATAATAATCAATCTCTAGGTTTGATATTGGTGTCGGTGCTTCAAATCATAGACATGGGTCAAAAATTAGATTTGATAATAACACAAAATAAAAAATAAGCGAATATAGTGTTTTTTCCACTCCCTTTAATTGATTAGATTCATATATTGGTTCTTCTTGTAAGGACACAAAGAGGATTATAATTTTTTTGTTAGATAATAGTTTCCCTATTTAATTTCCACCTATATAATTTCTTATTCTAAAGTAATAAAGATAAAATCTTTTAGTTCCTCAACCACCTCTTGATGGAACTATATAAATTATTATAGCCAGACTTGGAACTCCTTGGTTGAGGCTTCTAAAACTAGTTTATCATGGTCTTCCTTTAAGTCCTCAATGAGATCCTTGAATATATTATCTCATCATTTGGATTTCCACACCCCTCATATATTTTACTTGGGAATTGCTATATATTTTCACCAAAGCCACGAATTGGAGTAAATGATGATTTAAATAAAAATGAATGTAGTAAAACATTTATAAAGATAAAAGAAATAACGATGGATTTACTTGGATATTTTTAAATGATTATAATTTGATGAGCATTATGGTTCTCACTCTCATTTTTTTTGATTTTTAAAAAGTGGAACACATGGGTTAAACTTTTTTGAATCTCTTAAGGAGACATAATGTTGATTAGTTACTATTTTAAATGATTTTTTATATTTTTTTGGTATTTTAAATATTTGAAAAAAATTAATGAAATGGGGTTTGAGGATTTTGAAATTCAAAAAATAATAATTTAAGGATATAAAAAATAAAAAAAAGCAAGAAAGAACCTGGAGCTAGAGTTGACTACTAAGGTTCCTTTATTATCCAATATTGTTGTTTAAATTCTATTTGATTGTTCATACTATCATACATGAACCACTATGTAAGAACCCAAACCTTCTTTTTAGGTATGTTTTTCCTTTTCTGGTTGTTTTTGGAGAAAAGAGGAAATTCTGGAAATTTTCTAAGTACACGCCGTGTACTTTATGAGTACATGTTGTGTACTTCCTTGCTGTAGAAGGCTGTGTGCTGGCTGTGTAATAGCCACACACATGGCCATGTGGGAGTGACTTGGAGGCCCCCTAATGCGGAGTACGGAAACAGAAAGTACAGGATGTGTACTCCAAAAGTACACTCTGTGTATTTTGTTTTTTTCATTAAATGCACAGGGGTCGCGTCTGACGGACAGAACCGTCCCCTTCCTAACCTAGTTCATCCAAGAGGGCTGAGTAGCCACAGATCTTCTAGGAGCCCCCAATCCTCCATATGTCCTCCAAATCGAACACCGTCAGTTGCGTTGGAATCACATCAGTGAGTTCTCTCTTCTATTGGAACCTCGTTTCATGATTTCTCGTCTTTTCTAAGTTATCATGGGTTGAATGTTTTATAAGTTTTCTTTGATCTATGATGTTCTAAGGAGATTCAATATTCAAGGTTCACATATAGCGATCTACTAACCCTGAGGTAGGTGGTTTGTGCCTTTCTGTTTGTAGTCTTTGAGTATTATGTACAAATTCTACCAATACCCTTGAACAGGGTATTGCGTGTTTACCATTTTACCCCTGTTGTTTTCCTACCATGCTTGTATGTCTATTTATAGGTAATTTGGATATGAATAGGGATGATTGCTATGATTTTGATTTATTGCCCTTGAATGTTCTATTTATGACTATTTGGTCCTCTTTAGCCAGTTTGGATGCCGTTTCTGTTTTCCATGTTTATTACTGTAGGATAGAGAGTTTGTATTCTGACATGCTTGATATGCTATAGACTGTTAGCCAAGTAGTTCTGTAGGTTTACTTTGGCCATATTACACTACTATTCCCGTTGATCTACAGAGAGTCATGAGAACCTCGTGTAGTTGACTATGAGGTGAATTGACTGGGTGAGCTTCCTCAGAGAGTATTTGAGCACTTTTGGCTATAAGGGGGATTGACTGAGTGAGCATCCTCAGAGAGCCCAGAACCACTTGGGGATATAAGGGGAATTGACCGAGTGAGCTTCCTCAGAGATTCCTTGATTGATTTAGACTATAAGGGGATTGACCGAGTGAGCTTCCTCAGATAGTCCTTGATTGATTTAGACTATAAGGGGATTGACCGAGTGAGCTTCCTTAGAGAGTCTTTGATTTTAATCCTGAGCTGATTAGAATATTTGGGGAATTGATGGTGAGTGATTCCTCAGAGAGTCTATGAACGACCTGGTCTATAAGGGGAATTGACCGAGTGAGCTTCCTCAGAGAGTCCTTGAACTTGGAGATATATGAGGAATTGATCACGTGAGCTTCCTCAGAGAGTTCCTGACTACCCTAGACTGTAAGAGGAATTGGTTGTGAGTGCTTCCTTAGAGAGTATTATTATATTCATATACAGAACCAGAGGGGTTAGACCGATTGTGCTGCCCAGAGGGTTGCTTGTCCTTTTTAGGAAGGACCAGAGGGGATGGATATGAGTACTTCCTAGAGGGTTACCTGTTTGAGGTTTAGCTATTTGTTTCACTGTTTCTTGATTTGAAACTATGGATTGTTTACTACTTAGTACATCCTTGTTTACTATTTTATGTACTTTTACCAGTCATATGTTCACTGACTGTTAGGCACAGATCTTCGGGTGGTTGCCTACTGAGATTTAGTCTTGCACCCTGTTTGGGTCATGCTTTTGGGCCCAAACAGATTATATTTTTGCAGGCATTGATAAGGTAAATCACCCTTCTACTTCATGTACTTGAGTGCTGTGGAGCTGAGGAGCATGGGACCAAGCTATGTCTTGCGATGTTGAGGAGTTGTTTATATTTCTTTTGTACTTTGGTTTAGCATTGTTTGTATTTACAGCATTGTGACTTGTTTGGATGCATTCCTAGATATATGTATTATGCATCATTTCATATATATGTGTGTGCCAGTTGTTTATTATTCTAGTATTCCACTATTTACTGTTGTTAGATATTTATTGCTTCTGTTATTGTATGTATTGTTTACTTCTGCTGTGTACTCTTCCAATGAGGGCATAGTTTCCCCATCGTCACAACCAAGGCCCTCACTATTAGTCGACATCCTCTAGAGTTCGGGGAAATGCGTTTGAGGCCATGCGACCAACCAGGTATGGGGAACCTCTAGGTGGATTCCGGAACCGAGATGTTACAAAGTGGTATCAGAGGAATTATTTTCTCTTAATTTATTGTTTGGAGCCTTTATCCAGAGATAGGAAGAAATAGGTACTTGGTAATAAGCTATTCCCGGTATTAGATAACCTATGCACTAGGAAAATCCAATCTACCTCGCTAATTGAAATTTTTCTGGTTTTTCAATTATTACAGTTGATCTGATTTCACCTTGAGTGATTCACATGATTTGTGATGTTGTTGTTGATATTATTGTGGTTCTATTTCTGTTTTAACCTGATGAGATGAGGGTATTATATCTCATGCATCATGTAGGCACTTGATAGAAATCACATGTCATGCATTTTTTCCATGCCATCTAGGATGCATTAGTGATTGTATGTTGTTGTGATAGGTGATGTGTAAAATATGCATGATGCTGTGATAGTTTCCTTGATAGAAATACCTGATGTTTGATAGGGTATTGTTTATGTATAGGTTTTCTTGAATGAATGCCAAACTTTGGTTCTTGAGGTGTTATGAGCCCTCATGGACCAGAATTTGGTGGATCATTACCTTGTTTTCCATGTTATAATGTGTACAAGATTCCAAACCTTGATTCACAGGGAGTATGGGCCCTCATGGATCAGAATTTGGCACTTTCAGTGCTTGTTTCAGTGTTTTCTGGGTTCCAGAGTAGTTTCTGAGGCTTACTGTCCAGAAAAACCCAGAATACACGCCATGTAATGTTAAGTACACGCTGTGTGTTCTTCTTTTCAGGAAGAAAATATTTTTCTACCGTGTACTTTATGTACACGTTGTGTAGTCTCTAACTATGTCGTAGGCCGTGTGGGCAGAGACATGGGATGAGGAAAACTTGGAGTGAACACGCTGTGTATCATCTATACACGCCGTGTAGTGTCGACCCCGTGCCCACCCGTTTCACTAAAAATACAGGTTGGCCAAGTCATGTCTAATACACACCGTGTTCCATCTAAACACGCAATGTAGTCTGACCTAGGTACCCGGCCATGTCACGAACAACACGGGTTGGTGTTACCCTTTCATGTACATGCCATGTTTAGCTTGAACACACCGTGTAGTCTGACCCAGGTTCCCAACCGTGTCACAAACAACACGGGTCAGTGATATCCCTTCTCATACACACTGTGTCCATCTGGAACACGTCATGTAGTTTGATCCATGTGTTAGGCTGTGTCACTAACAACACAGGCCAAGTGAAGCTTGTCTAGTACACGTCGTGTAGGAATTGTACACGCCGTGTAGTCATGCCTTAGGAGAGCCGTGTGGCTTAACTGTGTAGAAGGGAAAGAGGATTCAAGTACATGCCATGTGTTAAGACAACATGCCGGGTGTATGGGGTGTTACATGACCAGTTTATGTAGGAGTATATGCCCATGTAAATGAATTCAGGGAACACGTCGTGTAGGAAATGTACACGCCGTGTAGTCATGTTTTGTAAAACTTGAGGGATTTATTTCTCCTATTCCCTTATTACAATCTTTTTTAGTCCTTGATAATCTTGATCTATGTTGTGCGCTTGACCTTACAGAGTCATGCCACTGAGATGTCCTACGGTTGTGTTCCAGTTTCCAGACGGTGATCAGACACCAGACATGGTTGATCAGGGACTACCTGCAGATCCTCCAGTTGTGCCAGCCTTGGCACTAGCCGTTGTACCTGACATAGGTGCTGATACACAATTCAGGGATGAATTTTTGAGGATGATGTAGACCTTTCAGGGAGCTTCGTCTCCTGCACCGTCAATGGATGATTTGATGTGGGTCTTCCAGTAGTAGCACCCTCCCACTTTCTCAGAGGATGGAGGACCCCAAGCTGTAGAGTCATTGATAGAGGCCACGCTGAAGATTTTAGAGCATCTGGAGATACCTCCATAGAAGAGGGTGAAGCTTGCTACCTACATGCACTACTGGAAAATTGCCCTATACCCACGGTTCAAAACCGTGGGTATAGCCCCCAAAACCGTGGGTATAGGCTATACCCACGGTTTTGGGAACCGTGGGCTGGAATGGCGTCGGGATAGGGGGGTCACCCTATACCCACGGTTTCTCCAAACCGTGGGGATAGGTTTCACACAGCGTGGCAAGTGCGTGGCCACGCTGGAAACACATTGACCCCACGGTTCTCAAACCGTGGGGATTTTAATTCTCAAAAAAAACCTGCTGCTGGGTATCGAACCCAGGTCTCCTCCGCATTGGACGAATTATCAGACCAACCAGGCCATTGTTATAATTTAATATATAAGCATATATCTGCGTATATATATTAATACGCCGAATTGAATTTAAAAAAAACCTCCAGCGGGAATCGAACCCGCGCTTCTTCTAACGAATCTCGCAGGAGCAACTTCGCCGCACCAACTAAGCTGTAATTCGATTCTGTTATATTAATATGCATTTTTATATTTATATTCATATTATTCACACGGTGCATATTAAAAATTTGCAGTCAAGGGGTTTTGAAACCGCGACGTCCGGCATACGAGCCGCACGGATTGACCAACCAAGCTGCCGATTTTTTCTGTGTACTAATTTTTATAAACCTAAATATATGAATTCAAATCATTGGTAAAAATTTCCCCGCCAAATTGTTTTTGTCTTCCCGCGCTATTTTTTTTGCCGCCATAGGCTATCCCCACGGTTCTACCAAACCATGGGGATAGGCCTTCGAATTTTTTTTTATCCCCACGGTTTTTGAAGAACCGTGGGGATAGCCCTAGAAATAAATACCTATACCCACGGTTTTGTAAAACCGTGGGTATAGGGCTTCGAGAAACACTCTATCCCCACGGTTTTAGAAAAACCGTGGGTATAGGTGACCAATACCCACGGTTTTCTAGAACCGTGGGTATAGGTTCCCACACTATACTTATACCCACGGTTTTGGAAAACCGTGGGTATAGGGCACCCCTATACCCACGGTTTTTCCCAAAACCATGGGTATAGGTCTCTTTTCCAGTAGTGATGCTCTGAGACTCCACCAAGAGGTGGTGGGATGTGATCTCACAGGTGGGCCACCAGCAGAATATAGATTTGGATGAGTTTCGATGCATCTTTTATGATTACTTCTATCCAGAGACCTTGAAGGCCGATCGAGCCCGAGAGTTAATGAGTCTAGAGCAGGGTACTCTTACTGTTATGGAGTATTCCTCTCGCTTCACAGAGCTACATATTTTCACGCCTATTACAGGAGGTGATGATTTGTTCCTTGCATGGAAGTTTGAGTATGGTATGAGGCACGACATCTGATCTCAGTTGAAAAGCTCCGGGTTGACTTCGATATCTTCTATTGTCAACCAGGAGCTGATCACATATCACAATATGAGGGATTCTGGAGCTGTGTTCTAGGGTTGTTTGACATCCAGAGTTAGTTCTCTTCCATCTGATAGCAGGAAGCACCGCAGGGAGGCTACACGAGGAGATCAGAGCAGGCGGGATGCACCTTCCAGTAGCTCGGTGGTGTGCTACCAGTGTGGTAGAAGTAGGCATATGAGGCCACGTTGCCCGAGAGACCCAGTGGAGTTCCGATCTTGTGGAAAGATGGGCCACCTTCAACTCTTTTGTCAGTTCTTCTCACCAGTAGCTGGTGACAGGGGTTCTTCTATGACTCCTCATTCAGGAGCAGCACCATCAGTTTCTCACCAGTCTAGGAACTTGAGTTCTTATAACTGTTCAAGCTGAGGTAGAGGTCATGGACGTGGTAGCTAGTCTCCTAGTTTTCAGTGACATCAGGGTGGATTAGATCAGAGTGGTCAGGTAGGGTCACAGGGCCGCGGTACAGGCCAAACTTTTGTAGTAGATCAGACCCAACAGGATCAGGATCCCAGACCTTCTACCGTTCGAGGTACGATCTTAGTAGCCTCAGTTTTAGATTCTTCTCTTTTTGATACAGGGGATTCCCATAGCTTTATATCTATTGCTATCGTGTAGAGACTTGGTCTCTTTATCTTTTATTCTACTGATATCTTGAATCTAGACACTCTGTTGGGGAATAGAATGACTAGTGTATGTCAGTACACTGTGTTCCCTCTACAGGTTGGTGGAT
Organism: Viscum album; assembly: GCA_963277665.1. Taxonomy (NCBI): domain Eukaryota; kingdom Viridiplantae; phylum Streptophyta; class Magnoliopsida; order Santalales; family Viscaceae; genus Viscum; species Viscum album. The sequence goes on along the minus strand of OY728132.1, from coordinate 52,897,211 downwards.
GTCACCTTCTATGGGACCTCTATGTCCTAGATATGACAGGCTATGATGTCATTCTCAGGATGAACTGGTTAGTTACATTCCAGGAAGTCATCGACTATTATCACCGCAGAGTGTGTTTCATATCACCAGAGGGTGGATACTTTCTTCATAGGGGAAAATGGGATGTCCAGGTGAGAAGAGCGGGTCCAGAGCATCATGGGTTGGGAGGAGTTATAGGACAAATTTCTAGTCTTTATCTGGATGACCAGGGGACTTCACAATTATACTTTTCTCCAGTGGTAGATTGTTACAGAGATGTCTTTCCTTAGGACTTTCTAGGTTTTCTTCTAGAGCGTGAGGTAGAATTCTCAATTGAGCTTGTGCCAGGAGTGGCACCGATGTCCATTCCTCATTATAGGATGGCTACACCCGAGTTTTAGAATCTCAAGAAGCTTTTGGAGGAGTTGTAGGCAAAGGGTTTCGTCCGACCCAGTGCTTCTCCTTGGGGTTCGCCTATACTTTTTGCAAAGAAGGCAGACAACACCCTTAGGCTTTGTGTGAACTATTGGAAGTTGAACCAGTTGACAATCAAGAACCAATATCCCTTGTTGAGGATTGATAATCTCTTTGATCATCTTCGAGGATCTCAGGTGTTCTCAAATATTGACTTGCGGTCTGGTTATCATCAGTTTCACGTTAGACCATCAGATATACCTCTTATATTTTTTATGAGCATGTATGGTTTATACGAGTACTTGGTTATGCCGTTTGGTCTCACGAACGCGCCTACAGTTTTCATGGCACTGATGAACTGAGTGTTCCATCCATACTCGGATTCCTTCGTGGTGGTCTTTGTGGACGATATCTTGGTGTACTATCACACTCGACATGACCATACTACCCATCTTGAGGTCATTCTGAGTACACTAAGGAAGCATCAGTTATATGCTAAGCTCTCAAAGTGCCACTTTTGGATGGAACAGATTCACTTCTTGGGTCATGTTATCTTAAAGAAAGGAGTGTCAGTAGACCCAGAGAAAGTGAGAGCTGTAGTTTTCTGGGAGCATCTAAAGAACGTATTTGAGGTGCAGAGTTTCCTAGGGCTAGATGGATACTAAAGATGTTTAATACATGACTTTTCACGCTTGGAAGCACCACTGCCAGGTCTGACCAAAAAGGGTGCGTAGTTCATATAGTCAGATTCTTGTTAGGCAGCCTTTCAGGAGTTGAAGGCGAGGTTGACTTCAGCACCGATACTAGTCTTTCCAGATCTAGGAAAGAGATATAATATTTACTATGATGCATCAGGTATTGGGCTGTGAGTTGTGCTTATGCAGGGAGATCGAGTCGTTGTGTATGGGTCTCGACAGTTGAGTCCACATGAGAGGAATTGCCCGATACAAGATATAGGGTTGGCAACTGTTGTTCATGCCTTAATCTATTGGAGAAATTATCTTCTAGGGGAGAATTTTGTGGTCTTCACCGACCAAAAAAGTCTCAAGTACATCTTCACTTAGTGTGATTTGAATTTGAGACAACGTATGTGGGTTGAGTACCTAAAGTCTTTGAATTTGAGCTTGCCTATACACCTCATAAAGGCAACGCAGTGGCTGATGCGTTGATTAGGAGGAATCAGATACATGTAGTTCAGGAGTCCAACAGTGAGTGGCAGCTTATGGCTATGTTCTATGAGATGCATTTGGAGGTGCAAGACAATCAGGTGCAGACGTTTCTTTCTTCTGTAACTATTACCTCTACTCTTCTGGATCGATTTCGAATGAGGAATCTATCAGATTATAAAGGCCTAGTCCTAAGGGAAAGCGTGTCAGGAGAGGAACCTATTCCTGGACGGACCATAGGTGAGGATGAGATCTTGCGTTTCTAGGGACGCGTATGGGTACCAACAGATATACGTGAGGAGATGATGTGGGATTTTCATTCCTCGGTTTGGGCAGTTCATCCTGGCATCACAAAGATGTATCGTGATCTACACCGTCAGTATTGGTGACCAGGTATGAAGAGGGACATTTCCAGTTTCATCATGAGGTGTTCCACTTGTCAGCAGGTGATGGCAGAGCATCAATGACTAGTAGGTCTTTTCCAGCAATTAACCATTCCCGAGTGGAAGTGGAATGATGTCGCGATGGATTTTGTGACTGATTTACTGAGGTCGCCTCGAGGGAATGACACAGTTTGGGTTGTCATTGATAGACTCATGAAGGTTTCTCACTTCTTTCCGATCAAGGAGACCTTCAATGTTGATGAGTTGGGATGATTGTACATCTGTGAGATTGTTTGTCTTCATGGAGTTCTACACTCCATTATTTCAGATAGGGATGCACATTTTACTTCTTGGGTTTGGCAGGGGCTTTAGAAGGCTTTGGGTATACAAGTACTTTTGAGTACAACTTATCATCCCCAAACGGATGGCCAGTCTGAGTGTACGATTCAGGTGCCTGAGGACATGATCTAAGCATGCATTCTAGATTTTGGAGATTCTTGGGAGACGTATATACCTCTTGTGGAGTTTTACTATAACAATAGTTTTCAAGAGACTATTCAGATGGAACCTTATGAGGCATTGTATGATAGGCCATGCTGACTACCCTTATGTTGGCTAGAGGTAGGAGAGGTAGCTTTGCTGGGACCTCGTCTTGTTCAGGAGACCACAGAGCAAATAGAGTTGATTCGGAAGAGGATGACTACTACGCAGTCTCGACAGAAGTCTTATGCTGATCAGTGGAGACGGCCTCTGGAGTTCGAGGTCGGGGATCAGGTTTTCTTGCATGTCACACTGTGGTTGGGACACAAGAGTATTGGGAGATAGGGTAAGCCTTCACCGGGGTACGTCAGGTTGTTTAAGGTGTTGGAGAGAGTTGGGTCAGTTGCCTACTTGTTGTAGTTACCTCCGAGGTACCGATATATGCACGATGTATTCCACGTTTCTTATCTTTGACGTTACTTTTCAGACCCATATCATGTCTTTCATCTTAAGGAGGTTGAGCTCGAAGTGGATGCGTCGTTTGAAGAGCATCCTATCTGGATTATGGATTGTAGTAAAAAGGTTCTCTGTGTCCAGTCTATTCCTCTGGTACGAGTGCTGTGGAAACACGGGTGGGTGTAAGATGAGACTTGGGAGAGGGAGGCTGATGTACGAGCACAGTGGCCGGAACTGTTCGAGGTTTCTTCTTCTACGCCGCACTAGGGAAATTCGGGGATGAATTTCTTTAAGGGGGAAGTTTTTAAGAACCCGAACCTTCATTTCAGGTATGTTTTTCCTTTTCTGGTTGTTTTTGGAAAAAGAATAAATTTTGGAAATTTTTTAAGTACACGCCGTGTACTTTATGAGTACATGCTATGTACTTCCTTACTGCAGTAGGCCGTGTGCTGGCCGTGTAATATCCACACACACGACTATGTGGGAGTGACTTGGATGCCACCTAATGAGGAGTACAGAAATAGAAAGTACACATAGTGTACTCCAAAAGTACACACCACGTATTTTGTTTTTTTCATTGAACGCACTGGGGTCGTGTCTGATGGACATAACCATTAGTTGCATTGGAATCGCATCAGTGAGTTATCTTTTCTACAGGAACCTCGTTTCGTGATTTCTTGTCTTTTCCAAGTTATCATGGGTTGAAAATTTTAAACGTTTTCTTAGATCTACAACATTGTAAGGATATTAAATCTTTGAGGTTCACATATAGTGATCTCCTAACCCCGAGGTAGGTGGTTTGTGCCTTTCTATTTGAAGTATTTGAGTATTATGTGCAAATTCCACCAATACCCTTGAACGGGGTATTACGTGTTTACCATTTTACCCCTGTTGTTTGCCTTCGATGTTTGTATGTTTGTGTAGAGGTAATTTGGACATGAATAGGGATGATTTCTATGCTTTGGATTTATTTACCTTTCATGTTCTTTTTATGACCGTTTGGTCATGTTTAGCCAGTTTGGCTATCGTGTCTGTTTTCCATGCCTGTTACTGTAGGATGGAGAGTTTGTATTCTGAAATTCTTGATATGATATAGACTGTTAGCCAAGTAGTTCAGTAGGTTTACTTTGTCCATATTACACTGCTATGGTCATTGACCTACACAGGGCCGTGAGAACTTGGTGTAGTAGACAATAAGGGGAATTGATCGGGTGAGCTTCCTCAGAGATTCTTTGAGCACTTTTGGCTATAAGTGGGATTGATCAAGTGAGCATCCTCAGAGAGCCTAGAACTACTTGGGTCTAGAAGGGGAATTGACCGAGTGAGCTTCCTTAGAGAGTCCTTGATTACTTTAGACTATAAGAGGATTGACTAAGTTAGCTTTCTCAGAGATTCCTTGATTGCTTTAGACTATAAAGGGATTGACCGAGTGAGCTTCCTCAGAGAGTCATTGATTTTAATCCTGAGCTGATTAGACTATTAGGGAAATTGATGGTGAGTTCTTCCTCAGAGAGTCTATGAACAACCTGGGCTATAAGGGGAATTGACTGAGTGAGCTTCATCAGAGAGTCCTTGACCTTGGGGATATAAGAGGAATTGACCGCGTGAGCTTACTCAGAGAGTCTGACTACCCTAGACTATAAGGGGAATTGACTATGAGTGCTTCCTCATAGAGTATTATTATATTCATATACAGAACTAGAGGGATTAGACCAAGTGTGCTTCCCAGAGGGTTCCTTTTACTTTTTAGGTAGGACCAGAGGGGATGGTTGTGAGTACATCCCAAAGGGTTACCTGTTTGAGGTTTAGCTATTTGTTTCACTGTTGCTTGATTTGAAACTGTGGATTGTTTAATGCTTAATACTTCCCTGTTTACTACTTTCTGTACTTTTACCTGCCATATATTAACTGAACGTTAGGCACAGATCTTCGGGTGGTTGTCTACTGAGATGTTGTCTCACACCCTTTTGGGTCATGCTTTTGGGCCCAAACAGATTATATTTTTGTAGGCATATATAAGAGAAATCTCCCTTATAATTCAGGTACTTGAGTGTTGTGGAGCTGAGGAGCATGAGACCAAGCTATGGCTTACGATGCCGAGGAGCTGTTTATCTTTCTTTTGTAGTTTGGTTTATGACTATTAGTATTTACAGCATTGTGACTTGTTTGGATGCTTTCATTGACATATGTATCATGAATCATTTCATATATATATATATGTTCTCTAGTTGTTTGTTATTCTATTCTTCCACTGTTTACTATTGTTGGATATTTACTACTTCCGCTATTGTATGTATTGTTTACTTCCACTGTGTACTCTGCCAATTAGGGCATAGTTTCCCCACTGTCACACCCAAGGCCCCCACTGCTAGTCGTAAGTCTCTGTCATTCGGGGAAATGCGCTTGAGGCCATGTGGACAACCGGGTATGGGGTGCCTCTGGGTGGCTCCTAGAACCGGGACGTCACACACTACCCCTTACATTGAGTTTAAAACTTACCATTCCTATAAGATCAATTTGGTATAAAAAAAATCCCCCTCCTCCAACAGTTAATAACAATGTAAAATACTCAATCAAGAATGTTTAACCTTCTAAGACCCGAATCCATTGGATGTCATTTCATCTCACATATAAATCCAACTCCATTGTTTTTAGATCTTCCCAATATAAGGGAGGGAAATTATGTTTGGTTGGGAATAAAATAAAATAGTGTATAATATCTTGGAATGATGAGAAATCCACAAAAAACCCATTAATACTCCAAATTACATATTTAAAAAATAAAAAAATCATTTATAATTGAAGACCAAGAATTTAGAAACATCGATAAAACCACCCCAAGGTCAACCCTAGGTTTAGTTACTTACCATTATAAAAATTGGACAAGTACAATGGATGAAACTAAAATATAAAATAAATAAATAGGAAAGAAGAAGGCTAATATTTTAAAAATGTATAAAAATAGAATAACCCCTCCTTTACAATTGAAATAGAAACCTAAAATTTATAACTATCTTAAAAAGAGGTGGAGTTTTAATTTACAAGATTAGGGGTGTATAATTTTCATTCCAAAATCTATCATCTGAAAATTGAAACGTATTTGGACTATTTAATAGTAAAATATCATAATGAAGGACCCCGGAACACCCTGAGAGGGGAGGGGTGAATCAGGATGTTAAATTTTTCTTTTTAAAGTTGTGGATCTTGTTCCCACATTGTTAGGAACTTGTTAAACCTATCAAACAAAAGAAAGTAGGAAGTTGACCCAACAATTTTACTTGGTTCACCAAAAAGGGCTACGTCCAAGGAGAATATGCCAACAGGTTTTCAGTCGTACCTAATTCCACTAAACTTCACTAGCTATGGATTACAATGTTCGGGTATAGTCACTTTGTTCCAGGAACACTGCCTTTACAAAAGTTCAAAGATAGCTTACTGTGTCCCTTGGGTCACTCCCGTTGACTCCCCCTGGCTCACTACCTTTGGTGAAGTCCCAGTCAGTTTATAGATGTGAAGGTCTCTTCAATAGATTTGCATTGAAGTCTTTGCCTTTGCTTAGCATGAGACTCTTCTTGCATCGAAGTCAGAAAATGATGCACTTGAATGAACTAAACCACTGAACTGAATAATCAGAAACACGCAAATAGGTTTCACTAACAATTTCACGCAACTCTAAGTTTTATGGCAACCTCACGTTTTTTCACGCAAATTCACCTTTTTCGCACAAGACGAAATTTTTTGTGAAACTTGGAATTTTTCACGTGAGCCAAAATATTTTGCACAATGCTAAAATTTTCCGTGTGAGCCAGAATTTTTCATGAAAGTCCAAAATTTTTCGTGCCACTCTAAATTTTTCCATGCGGGCCGGAATTTTTTGCAGAAGCCTAAATTTTTCATGCAACTCCCTTTACGCAAACCTTTTACGTTCATTAGACCTTGAATATTCTCTGAGTCTTTTAACCATATGAAATGAGGGGGGTCACCTCTTATTTATAGGCGTCTCAGACCCCCACATTCAAAACCCCCTGTGGTGCGAAAAACCTCTCATTTGGCGTGTAATATTTCGCACAAGTACCGTTTTTCATGCACAGCTCCATGTTTTTCGCACAGCCCATGCCTTTTCCATTTTATGACATTTTGATTCCGAAACACCTCTTGCGGGAAAAATATCTCTCCACTATTTCACGCACCACACTGTTTTTCATGTCGGTCTCCCTTATTTCACACACCCCTTCCTTTTTGCGCACACCTCCTCTTGCCACAACCTATGTCTCAGTTTTATGATTTTCAGGTCCAAAAATTTGGGAAACACTGGAGAACAATGCCACCTTCAATACTATTGTATGCTTGAACTGTATGATCACTTTACTGGCATACATTCTGAACTTCCACAGAGGATTGAAAATAAACACAAACCATACTCCAATTCATGCATAGAACGACCATGGTTCTAACACATAATGTGTCCTTCATGGAATTTTTTACCCTATACCATGCACATACTCCCACCAAATTTTATCTTTATAATCCACTTTTAGCTAAAGTTATGATAGAATTACTTAGGAAAATATTTCCATCCTAAAAGACTATTTGAATTCTAATGTGATAGTTTTTGGTGTATTAATCACCTTGAAATTGGAAGAATCATGAGTTTAAATAGTTAATTAAAATTTTACATGGTGTTTTATATATATTCACATAAAATTTTAGGTTATTTAGTTTTTTATATTATGTTATAAGGGTCCATATTCTAAATCCTTCCAAATTATACATAGATTTAGAGGCTAAAATTGTGATTTTGATTTGGGCTTCAAATAATTGGATTCAACTCTTGGTCCATTTGGATGAAATGACACAAAATTAATATTTCATCCTATTAAGAAGAAAATTTTCCAATATATTATTTTTTAAGAATTTATGTTCATAATAAAAAAATAATATAGTTTTTTAAAAATCAATAATTAATCCATTTTCACAATTAAGATCAAAATTTTTATAATACCTAAAAAATTTATAGTTACCCTTAAAATAACAATATGACAATATTAAATAATTGATATTATAGTATATATTTTTTTAAAATATAAACTTCATCAATCACCCACACAAAAACATTACACTCTCATGAGATCATCAAATAACCTAATCAAAATCCTCATAAGAATTAAAAGTAATAAAATTTAAATAATCATTTAGAAAACATAATTTCATCATGTATTATTCATGAAAAAAATATCATTGATTTTATTATCTCACATTTTAATTTTTTCAACATCATGAACCCATCCAAAAACCAATCAAACTTACCACACATGAAAGTTCATGTCACTCTTCATTGTGAATTTATTCTGGAGTTATCCATATAAATGGAAAATTTATGTATCATAACAGGATTGGTAAAATTATCATATATCCACACTAAAATAAATAAAAAATAATTCAAATCATGAGGAATTTTCATGATAATTTTTATGGATTAGGGTTGGTGGGAAAAATCATTTTAGAAATTTGAAGGCTAGAAAGAGGAAGTTGAACTCTTAAATATAATGCTTGAATATTAAAGTGGAAAAAATGTTACTCACTAATTAAACTTAAAAATGTGAAACTAAACTCCCCCACCTTTTGTAAAATTGTCCATGAGTAATAAAATTAATGAAATAAAATATTTTATTGTGATTCTCCCTCATTTTTTTTTCAAATTATTATCATTTATTGTTTTTTCATTATTTTGGAGGACGAGATGAAAATATAATGTAATATATGAATATAAATTAATATCCTTAATTTTTTATAGTGAAACAATCCAAAAAAAATTATGCATAATGAAAAATTCCATCTCATTGACATTTTTTTCTTTTATTTTTATCCATTTTTTTTCTTTTTTAGATGAAAACAAGATGATATAAATAAAACACAATGAAAAAATAAATGATAACCATTTTTCTCTCTCCACTTTCCAAAACAGCGACACTCAAAAAATGGAAAACTTCACAATGATTTGTATCCAAAATAACACACATAAAAGCCCCCACAAAAACTTGAAATAAATATGTGAAAATATTAATATTGATGGTAGTTTAGAAAAAATTGGCTTATAATATGTCTTAAACCTATATATAAATTCATGGATTCTAAGGGAAATAAAGAGTATATGTAAATGTAGGTCAAAACATAAATATTTAGTTATATAAATAAATTCATCAATCACATTAAAATAAATTGCGAACATTAACGCATTGAAAGAGAAAAATCACATGTTCTCATTTTCACACAAAATCCATGTTTCTCTAAAGAAATTGTGGTTATGAGGAATAATATGTAAAAGGGGTTAAAAATATATCACATAAAGGAAACACCATTTTGAGTCAGTGCTTCATGATCTTGGATTCCAATATTTGGTCAAATATATTTAAAATCATGAAAAATAAAAATCAAGGAAAAAATTTCCACACCATAATCATTTTAAAATTCCATTTCATTACAAACCAAGAAAAAGATTTTAAAATAAATTTTACTTTGAATTATGAAAAAAATATTCATGTAATCATAAAATTCATAAAAATATGAAAAACCAAAATAAAAACACATAAAACTTATAAGCAGTTTGAAACCTCCCCACACCTAAATTTAACAATCACTCATTTTAACTTAAAAAGATTAAAAATTTGGCAGATAATCTAAAGAGAAGTAAAAATACAAACTAGTTTATTTTTAGAGCGTCCTTAAGTTATTATCCATATAATTCCATATAAAAACAAAATGAATGTATGAAAAAAACGTAATATTTTTTTTAATTAAATGTAAATAAAAAATAAAGTGGTCAAGAAGAGGGATATAACTTTGATTAACCCCCCAAGCGAATATAGTTTTTTGTCTACCTTTATTTATAAGTTCTAGCCTAATCTGAATGATGGTGGGGATTAATTTATAGGAATCACCACAATTTATTTATCTTGGGAAATTTGATCAAATCCTTGATTGGAGACCCCTAAGAAAAATAAAAAATGATCCCACCCCTAAAATAGGAAAAGGAATGAAGCATTGCAAGGTAGGAAAATAAGAAAGGGGTACTCCATATAAAATTTCATTGTGTCCTCTATTATTACTTATTCATGTTTATATAGAGGAGGTAGTCACATGACCATGGTCTCTTTAAGCTCTTCATCATCATTCATACCCTCCACTTGGTTGGATTTGTGGGTAACATCCAAGGATAGTTTTATAAGTTCCACAACTATATGAATAGAAGGGGAGACTAATTTAACAATATTTTTTAATAAATATTAGAAAAATAATAATTAAAATTATAATGACCCCCTTATTATTATTATTATTTAGGATTATTTTAGCCCGCACAACCCATGGGACTCCATTATAATAGAATTATAACACTATATTTTCTTCAACGGTGGTCACATCATCCTAATAATCACTATCTTGGATCAATATTAGAGAAATTTATTCAAATAGAAATTAATGGTAGTGAATTTTATTTGGTAATGTAGTAAAAAAATATAATCCAGTGTTATGCCCACTCCATTAAACCAAACAAATTCATATATTGGTTCTTCTCACAAGGACATTAAGAGAATTGGAGAATATTGTTATAGATATGGGTTGTAAAGTTTAATTTCCACTACTATAATGTCTTCTTAAAATGTAGTAAAGATAAGAACTTTTTTGTATTTTTACCACTTCTTGATGGAACTCTAGAATTTAGTTTGATAATTAATTAAGATCCTTATCCAAGGATTCTAAAATTATATCATTACGGTCTTACTTTAGGTCTTTAATCAACTCATTGAATGTATTATCTCCACATTTTATTACCAAACCCCTTATATTTAAATTTTAAATAGCTATAGAGTTTCTATAATTTAAAGGTGTGAAGTAAATGCTGATTCTATTTTTATAAAAAATTGATTGTAGTAAAATATTAAAAAAGTGAAAATAAAAAATGAGTGATTTAATTGGAACCCCAAAAATGGTTATAAATTGATTGGCCCTATCATGAACACTATAAAAATATTATATTTCTAATAAGTTCAATATAATGGATTAACTAGGTCAAATCACTTGAGTTTTCATAGTGTTGATCACTCACAATCCCAAACACATTTTTTGTAATTTTTTTTAGAATTTTAAATTTTTTAATTCTAAATAATGAAATGGGATTTTAGATTAATGAAATGCATTAAAATAATGTAATGTAGTAAAAGATATTATAAATAATTTACTTTTTCTTAGGGTTTAATAATTGGGTTCCCTTATTATCCATTATTATTTTCTAAATTTTATTTTATATTTAATCACACTATACATGATCCAATACCCATTACTTTGAGTTATAAAGTTATTATGCCTATGAGATCTCTTTGAAACACTAAATCTCACCTCATCCATTAGTCAAGAATGTAGAAGAAACCATAATAAAGAGTGTGTCACCTTCTATGAATCACACCCATTGTATATTGTTTCATCATTGAAAAAACCCAAATCCATCACATGAAGATGCGACTGGGAGAAGGGAGAGAAATTTAGTTTTTTAGGGAATATAATAAAATATTGGATAACATATTAAAATGATATTAAATTTATGAATCACACCATAATACACACAATTATTTATTAAAAACATAAAATAAACATTGATAATTTATGTATAATAATTCAACAACATTCAGAAATCCTCCCCCACCAAGATTAGGGTTAGTTACTCACCATCTTTAATATTAGAGAGATATAGTGGAAGAACACAAAATTGAAAAGAAATAATGTGAGAAGAAGAAGAACAATATAATAAAAATTTATTAAAACGAAATAAAACCTATATATTTATAGAAAATGGGCCCCTAAAATGTAAAACTATCTTGAAAGAAGTTGGAGTGCAATTCATAGGATGAGTGGTGACCAATTTTTACTCCAAATTTTTCCTGCTAAATGTTAGACCGTATTCTGACCATTTTGTAGAAATTTTTTTAATATTTCCTTCTTGGAAGATGTTATGAAATGTATTTATAATTATACATATAATTATCTACTTAATTTACCACATTTATCTAGAGTTATAATAAAATTAACCGATAAATTAATTTTTTATTGTAATACTATTTAAGTCAAATGTGTCAGCTTTTAATGAACTCATATCACTTGAATAAATAGAATCATGATTAGAACCAATTAATGAAAATGTTCCTCAATATATTCTCTATCATAACATATTTTTTTTTCATTTTGTTTGTTAATTTTTGAGATATGTGACCGTATTAAAAATCTATCAAAATGGAATATATGTTTTAAAAGAAAACTTGTGAGATTTATTAGGGCCTCAAATTGTTGGATTAATTTCTTGGTCTAGTTATATTAAATTCATCCAAATGAATGTGTATACCTAAAAATGAACTTATTAATTTATATTTTTTTTAGAAAAAGTAATTGACAAAATTTGTAACCGATTTAAAATATTAAAAAATAAACAATTTTTCCATTTCTAAAAATAAGATCAAATTATTCATAAAAACTAATAATTTGGAAAACAATCTTAAAATAATATTTTTTTGGGATTAATAAATTTATAATATAGTGTAATATTTATGATAATATAATATTCATCAACCCCATACACATAATAATTTCACTCCTGGGTAATCATAAAATATTCAGATCAAATTTTACATAAGAATTAAAAGTGAAAAAATTTACATGTTCATTTTGAATATGAAATTTCATCATGAATTGTGTATGAAAGAAATTTAATTTAAGTTTAATTACTCATATTTAAAATTTTTAAACCATAAAAATGAATCAATTGATCAATCACACTTACCTCAAATGAATTTTTATGTTACACTTAACTTAATAGAATTTTAATATGGAGTTATTCTCATATATAGAAAATTTATGTGTCACCATTGGCTTGTGAAAATCATCATATCTCCACACAGTGAGAAATAAGTTTTTTCCAATAATGAGGACCTTTCTAGAATACTTTGGTGGCTAATGGTTGGTGATAATATCATTTAAAAAATTAAAAAGATTAAAAGTGGTGGTTTAAATAATAAATATAATCCTTGAATATTCAAGATAATAAATAGGAAATTAATAAATTGAATCAACTAAAAGTTTTGAAAGATGACACCCCCACCCACACCATTTATAACATTGTCCATGAGTAAGAAAATAGATAGTATGAAATATTTTATCCAAAATTTCCCCATTTTTATCAATTTTTTTCTTTTTTTTCATTCTGAGGGGATGATATGAAAATTTAAATTAAATAATGAATTAATATATATTCCATTTTTTAGAGTGAAATGATCCATAAAAGTAAGAACAATAAAAAATTTGATCAAATCCTCATATTTTTCATTTTTTATTTTTTTCTTCACTTTATTTTTTCAAAAGTTATTAGAGGATAATCTGATAAAAATAATTATGTATAATTAAATAATTAATCATGCCCATTTGTCTCTCTACACTACCCAAAATATTTAAAAAAAATACTCACACACCCCACAATGAGTTGTATCATAGAGAACAAATAAGAAAATTCCTTCCCCCATAATCAATCATGAAATATACATGATAAAATTAAGATTGAAGGTAGGTTTGTAAACATATACATGTAATATGTAATAAACCTATAAGTAAATTTATAGATTATAACAACAGTATATGTAAATGTAGGAATCATTTAAAATTTGTGGCTATCCAATGGAGTTCCTTATTTATATAATTTTTTTTATAAACTCCAAATCATTGAAATAGAAAAATCATAAGTTCAAGTTTTCACAAAAATTCCATGTTTCTATCATGAAAGTGTGGGTATTATAAGAATATCAGAAAGGGTTTCATAATACCACACTAAGTAGATTTTATTTGATTTATTTTTTCATGGGAATTTATTTAAAAAAATCATTCAAAGTCATAAAAATTCTTGGAAAATCAAATTCAAGGAATAATTTTCCACATCATCAACCATTTTAAAAATGCATTTCTTCAAATTTCATAAAACTTATAAAAATACTAGTTCATGTGTGAAATGTGATAAAAATATTCATTTAAGTACAAAATTATTCAAAATATGAAAAAAACAAGAAAAAATATAATATTAATAAGTAGGTTGACAATCCAACACATCTAAATTTAAATACCATTTATTTTAGCTCACATAAATTAGAACATCATTAGAAAAAATAAATAGAAGAAAAGATAGAACTGATTTTAATTTGTAGTGGTGGAATTTATTTAAGATTGATCTTATACCCCATTAAACCAAAATAAATTTTTGAAAAAATATTATCAACCTTATTAAATGAAAAAGAAAGAAAATTTAAAAATGAATGAGAAATCAGAAAGAAGATGGATAAAACTTGGTTGAACCTAGATTTTAACTACATAAAGTTGGAATTTCCTATGGTTTATCCCCAGTATAAATGTCAGTGGGGTTTCTATGATAATAAAAACCACATTTTATTTCTCCTGATGTATTTAAGAAGACACCAAAACTAGAGAACAATATTAAAAGAGAAAAATGACACCACCACCATAATAGGAAATGGAAATAAGAAATCATTAATGGTTAATACCTATAAAATTTCATGGTTTCATCCACTAAAAGATGTGAATTATTATAAAGATGATGTGATTGAATCACCACATACTCCCAATACTCTTATTTTTTTTATTAATCAACACCACTTGGTTGGATTCATTAGCGATGATCAGGTTTAGTTGTATAAGTTTCACATCTACATGATGGGAATGAGTAGAATCATTTAAAAATATTATTTGATAAATATTAAAACATAAAGAATTCAATTCATCATTATCCCCATCATTTTTATCATCCATTAGGTTTATTTAATCTTTCACATCCCAGAAAACTTATTTATGATCAAATACTAGCACTATCATATCCTCAATAGTGCTTATTTCATCCTCATAATCACTCATGAGAGAAAATACTGGTGTGGTTAATTAAAACACAAATAAGAGTAGTGAATTGGATTTGATAACAACATAAAATAAAAAAGAAGATAATCCATTATTATATTCACTCCCTTATATTTCTTATCATTATGTGTTGGTTCTTATTCTAAGGTGTCTAGAAGGATTGTAAAATTGTATAGTGGATAAGGTTTATGTAGTTTAATTACCACCTCCATAATGTTTTCTTAAATAGAAGTAATTATAAGTTCTTTTTATTCCTTGAGCACATGGGACCCAATAAAGTAGTGTGATAATTAATTAAAATCCTTGGACAAGGGTTCTAAAATTAGTTTATCAAAGTCTTCCTTTAGGACCCGAATTATATTATTTAAATTAGAGTCTCCAATATTGTATTTCCACACCCATCATATTTTCATTTAAACTAGTTACACAATTTCATTAAAATAAATGGGTGAAGTAAAGGTTGAGTCCATTTTTTCTAAAAAAATAAAAAATTTGAATGTAGTTATATTTTGACAAATAAAAAAATAAATATTGAGTGATTGATGAGGATCCTTGTAAAAAACACTAGTTTTATTATTGTTTCCATAAACACCCTTAAAATATTTATGATTTTTTATGTGTAATATAGGGGATCAACTGGGCCGTATATCTTGAGGAACCTTAGTGTTGATCTCTCTCTATTGTAAACAATTTTTTTTTATATTTTTTTGGTATTTTTTATATTTGAAAAGAATGTAATGAAATTGGGTTTGATAATGATGAAATTCATAGAAATAAATCAATTAAAAAAAAAAACTAAACAAATAAAAATAATAAAGAACATGGTCCAAGGAATGACTACTCATGTTACTTTATTATCTATTATTATTTTATACATTCTATTTGATATTTCATACCATCATATAAGAACCACTATACTCTACTTTTAGTGAGAAACTTAAAATAATTCAGAGATCTATTAGGAACACAAAATACCACCTCCTTAAATAGTTAAGAACAACAAACACACCACAATTTAGAGTGGTAAACCTTCTAAGACCTGACTCCATTGTATGTTTATTTATATTTAAAAAAAATCAAATTCCATTATATTAATAGATACCCAAGATAAGAGATTAAATTTATGTTTTATAGGGAATAAAATAAAATAGAGGATAATATATTGGAATTATGGAAAATATCCATATCATCGCTTAATACACCCACACCCTTATTACAAATAGAAAATAAACATTGATAATTTCTGAAAAAGAATTCAAGAACACCAAGAAAATCTCCCCTAATTCCAATCCTAGAGTTATTTACTCACTATTATGAATATTTGAGAGGTATGGTGGAAGAAAACCAAATTGAAAAGAAATAATGGGATAAAAAGAAGACTAATATATTAAAAATGTATTTAAATAATATAATAACTAATTATCTATTAAAAATAGTTTTCTAAAATAGATAAATATCTTGAAATAAGGTGGAATATAAATTTATAGAATGAGGGGTGAAAAATATTCACTCAAAAATTTATCCTCTAAATGATAGAGAATTTTGAAAATTTAATGTTTAAACTAATTAATGTTTCATTCATGTAATTTGTTACTATATTTCTTATGCATCATCCATTGAAAATTTTGCTTCATTGGCCACATGTATCTTGAGTGATGATAAAATTACAGGAGAAAAAATTATGTCTGAATAGACTGTTTGAGTTCTAATGTTTCTATATCCCATGAATTTATAACCATAAATATGTAGAATCATGAGTATATATAGTTAAGGAAAATATTTCTTGGGATTATCTATATCTTCAAATAAAAATGGAAGGTAATTTGGTTTCATAAATTTTGAGACATGGGCCCATATTCAAAATACATCCAAACTATGAATAGATTTTTTAGACCCATTTAGGAGTTTCATTTGGGAAAAAAATTGTTGGATTAATATCTTGGTCCAATTGGATGAAATAAAGACTAATAAATATATAAGTGTTAAAAAGGTAAATTTACACTTTACATTAGTATAGAAAAGGTTATGAAAAAAATATGAGACTAATTTAAAATATTTAAAAACAAAAAATTAATCCATTCTCACAACTAAGTTCAAATAACTCATAAAACCTAAAACCATGACAATTACCATTAAAAAAATTATTGGTATTAAAAAATTGATAATAAAGTATAAAATTTATTTGAAAAGATCTTTATAAGTGGATTATGATGATGTAGGAAGACCGAATTCTCATAATAGTGATGATGATGGAAGGGGATTGGCCACCCATGACTGATGATGATGATGGGAACTATGATGGCCTAGAATCCTATATGAAAGAGAGTGGTTCCCTATGATTTTAGGGTAGATCCATATAGAGAAAAAAATAAAATAAAATTTACAATGAGGGAGTGGACTTAATTTGGAAAAGAAAGAGGGATGCGACCTGTTAATTATCCCCCAACTCATAATTTTATATTTTAATAATAATAACAACAACAATAATATTATTATTGATATTATAATTATTATTTTAAAATATTTTTTTGATCATAAATTCTTTATATGATCTTAGATCAAAGTTATATCTACAACATTTTGATCATGACATTGACATGGATAATTTGAGCCCAATATGTGATTTATCATTCTGACTCATTTTATAATCCTCATGTCCCATTATGTAGTTACTCCCATCAACTATATAATGAAAATCATATTTTTCATCTACTGTATGTTTTTAGTAAATAAATATCATGTCTTCAGTATTTCCCAATTTAGATTAATATAATCAATTATATTCTACTATCTAAGACTATTTACTTTAAAGGATAGGCTTATTTTGGATTTTAGGTATATAATACAAATTCCAATGTTTAGGCTAGTCCTTAGTAGTATTTTCTCTATATAAAGTTAACCCATGGGGAATTTTTTGTGAATGTGGAGCATTATTAGTTTCTTTCTTTCACATGCACCCTAGAGTGGGAGTTGGTGCATGTGATTTGTACCAAAGGAAAGAGAGTTAATTATTTATTATCTTTGTACTGGGTCCTTGGGGAAAATCTATACTAGGGATAATAGTTATTACCTCTCTTGAATGAATAACTATATGTGTGACTATGGAAGATAAATAGTATCATTTGTGGTGATTTCTCAATGAAACCTCTCATCAGACCCCCATAATCTCATTATTATAAGGAAAGTGTTGTTTGTGGGTAGGTTTTGGGTAATCTATTATAATAACATAATTTTTTATGTGTAAGTTAACCCCTTCATTTAATAATGCAATTATTCCATGGAAATGTGTAGTTTAATTCATCAGATTTTTGTGGTTTACTTGGATCTCTCTTCTTGGTTTGAGCTTTCCATTATGTAGTTGGTGATGGAGTTAGTACTCCCATCAGGATTTGGGGTGTAGAAAATTTCCTTGAACATGGTTGTTTTCCAAGGGATGCGAGGAATGGGAAAACCCTTATGTGGAAGGAGTTAATTTTCTCCTTGACTAGTCATGGAATTTAGTAAGGTTTGGTTCCCCAAAAACATTGTCCTATAATTCAAATATAGAATTTAAAATTGATTAGAAATTAACAAACACATTTAATGGGTTACAAGTTACCAATATGAGGGGTTAGTAATACTTGAACATCATATTTTATGAAAATGTTTTAGTGCTCAAATTTCATCTTATGGTCTAATTTTGACTATGAGTGTAATTTGTGTATATGGGTCTTTATTACATGGAGGATTGATTTAGGAATAATGATAAACAAATGTGGTATACTTATTTCCTTGTCTAATGAGAGGGTAGTGATATTGGTTCTTATATAGAGTGACACATGGTCAATGGGCCCTTATGGTATGGGGTCACTTAGATTTGATTCCTTGGATATAACAGAGTAATTCAGATTGTGGTTCCCCTCACATGGGCTAATGTAGTTTGACTTCCCCATGGTGGATGATCAAAAATGTATTTTGTCCTGGGGATGATGATTTGAGTGGGTTTTCTCTAAAATAATGGGGTTTATTTATGGATTCCACACTTTATGGAGTTCTTATACTATTGAGATACCACTTATTCCCCTGTGATCTTGGGTTTTACGTTTATTAGGAAGTGAATCCTTAACATATAAGTATCATGTTATTTATGTTTTCTTTTAGTTAGATGGTTGTATGGTTGATCCTTTAGTAGTGTGTTGAACTTTATCCTAAGTCATTTAGGTATTCATTAAATCCTTCGTGGTATCTTTATACTCACCCTTAAATGGAATTTGTATGCACACTTATTGTGTCGGGGTAGATGGTGTATGGGTCTATGGAAATATTTGTGGGTATATATCTAGTAGAGATAGTGGATTTAAAGCTTATATAGAGCTAGTGGGATTAGTTTTTGGTGATTTTCTTTTCTTTATTGGGTTCTACATGGTGATAGTCACCTTTACAGTTGCTCGAGGTTGGTTAAATTTAAGGAGCTTCAGACCCTATATTTTTCTCTATTTTTATATTCATTTCTTCTTTATACCTTTAGGATGTATAGTGAGTTTTCACAAATTATTATTTTATAATAGATTTTTTCCAAAATGGATGTGATGTTATTAATTAATAGTAATTCATGCATGCATGAGATTTATAGGATAAAGATGATCGTTGTGTGTTATGACTCCTTGCTTCTAGTCACCAACCCTTATCATCTTCGAGGTGGGAATTGGGTGGAACAATCATCTTTTCACTGGACTTAGGTGAAATCCAGAGGGTAAAGTCATTAAATATTGGTCTCAAATCAATGTTAGATATTGTGTTAGAGTTTTTAGATTAGTGTCTAGTGATATTGGTTTGGTACATGTAGGAAAACAATGAAATAATGTACTTATGTTTTGTTGAAAAACCTTGGATCCTAGCTTGGATGTGGTTGTCGATGCATTCCTACATATGGAATCTCATAATTTGTTGACCAAAATTAAGTTCTTAGGGAATATTTTTTGGGGTATAGTTGGTAGGTCCATGCATTATATAGATTTCAATACATTGATGATTTCATGTCCTGATGGAATTTTATATGATATGTCAATATGAAATGAGGATATTTATTTCCCTCTTGATTTTTCGGCTCAATGTTCATAATGGACCTTTTCTGGATTATGGGAGAAATAATATTTCTTTCAAATATGGGAGCTTACATATTTATGACCTCTCAAAAATCTAGTTCTTTCATGCCTAGAATGTTTTATCAGTGTGGTCATAACTTTTATGGATGTGTGTTTAGGATTAGTACTTCCTCAACCTAGGTATCTTCTATCAATGTGTGGGTCCACCATATGAGATCATGGAGTTTGGTACCCCCTCATAGATATAGATGAACAAACTAGTATCTTTGGGGTGTGGGTACTCCATTCAGGAATATGGTTTAATACTCCCTATAAAGACCAAAACATAGCATACATAGATATTAAATATTTTTGGATGAATATTTATTACATAAAAAAAACACATGCCCGAGGATCATGAAGGTATAACGCCTTTAGAAAAATGGACACATAAAAAACTGGTCCATAAGTGAGCTACATCATCTCCCATTATGTTCTTTATAACTATAAACCTTCTTAGACATATCATACATAATACCATTCATCATAACTTGGGGAAAGGAAATATAAGAAAGGGTGAGCTCAAATTCTCAATAAGGGTAAAAAATGGAGATATCAACATATCATGTATATAAGGGCATAATAACATGATAATAACATTTTAAAACATACACTGCATATCATAGATCATTAACTTGATCCATGTCATAAATCTTAGCAGTTTATAAGATATGAATCATAATGAAATCAATGATCGTGAACCATGAGAGCATAATAATGGCATAAGGCATAGATTTATGAAGAAAATAAGTATAGAAAATCATTTCCTTAGTAGATTAAGGATTATTTCCGAAAATATATTGGGTTAATTCCCCAAACCATTATAGTTTTCAAGTTTGAATCCTAAGACTATCATAGTGGACAAGGACCCTTTCCGAACTAGGTTCACTACCCATTCTAGTCCTATTTATCTCATGAGAACCAATCTTTTCCCAATGTATTTGAAGGAGATATATGACCCACCTATCACATAATGAGAATAATACATATTTGTGTCAAAAGATCATAAAACATTAATCATTTCAAAACCCATGAAAAGAAATTTTTTTATAAAAATTTTATCATAACATAACCTATGAAAAAGAAATAGGTTTCCTAATTATTTAATCATGATAAAATCTATGGAAATGAAATTGGTTTCATAATCATTTCATCAAGGCATAATATGTGGAAAAATAAATGATTCCAAAAGAATATTATAATAAAAAAAATAAAAATTTTGAAGAAATGATAATAGCAATATTAGTTTATCATATACCCATTAAATCATAAGTGACAATAAAGGATGTCATCTTAGATGGAAAATGATTTTGAAAGAAAAATCACTAGGAACCTTTCTTGAGGGAAATATCCTTTCTTTTTAAATCACCCTTTTTAAAATTAAAAATTCATTAAAAATTATTTAAATCCATTTATATAAAAATAACCTTGAAAATTATAAGGTAATATTCATATCAAATAATGTTCATGACATTGGTAAATTCTATTAATCCAGTACGCACTAAAACAAATATTCCTTTCACATTTTTCACTAAAATCTAAACAGGCCTTGTTTGGAAAATGACATGAATATTACTTTTAAAACACTTTGTAAAAATTTAAACATGGGTAAAAATTTATATTAATAAATAATTTGGGGAATTTTTAATTTTTAATTTTTTTATAAGGCATAAATATGGAAGAAAATAGGTTTTTTATCAAAGATATAAATAAAGATGATCTTTTTTGTTAAAAACATTCTTTTGAACTCTTGAGTACATAAATTTAATAAAATAAAGGAAAAAAATGTATTCCCAATAAATAACTAGAGTATAATAAAATAAATTACTCTCTTAGGATATAGATCATAATATTTCACCATTGGAAGAATAATCACGAGCAATGGTGATAAACGATGAGATTGTAACATAAACCACTTACCACTTTGGTAACTTTAAATCATAAGCCCCATGAATGAGTAACATTAAATTAAACTTATAAAATCATGACAATAAATATATTAATGATATTAAATTTCAAATGGTATATATATAAACCTCATAAAATTAACTAGATACTTAACACAACATATGTCTCAAAGAAAGAAAATTGAGGCAAAAATCCCTTACCTTAAGTATCAACTTCCTTCATCCATGTTCAAACCCCCTTTATAATAAATATAAGTTCATTATACATATATTAAAAATAAACACACACACACACACACACACAGATATATATATATATATATATATATATATATATATATATATCATACCCTATATGATTTACTTATGACCTTTTATTACCTGTTTACTAACAACTCAATGTTAAAGTCATGTTTTAGACAATAACTATTTTTTTGTGTATGTTTTGAAAAGTTATTTTTTAGACCTCTTAATTTGATCATGGTTATGTGTTATAAATAATTTTAAAAATTATATAAGTATCATATATATTCAGGATATATGTATTTTGAGTAATCTATAAATGTTAGAGGTAGAAAATGAAATACACCATTCATGGAGGCTTGTAGGTCGTATGTACACATGAACATTGCTTCCATTTTCTAAAAAAAATAAAGAAAATAAAAAATATATTACCATTAAATATTAATTTTTTATCATATTTATCAAATTTTTTTCATTAAAAACATCCTTATTTACATCAATGTAAATAGTGAACGAATTACATCACTTCGTGAGGCGGTATACCGCTGTACACATGATCGACGTTATCATATTACCATAGAATGTAAAGTAAGGTGGTCTATGTTATATAATAATTAAATTATTATAGTAATATAATAATATCATATATAAAAATTTCATCTATAATTATATCCATCCATGAGTGGTGGTTATGGGAAATAATTACATCAGTTCACAAAGCGGTAGTCCACCGTACACATGAATGAGTATTTCGTATCCCATTTGATAGAAGTAGAGATGATTATAGGTAATTAACTTATCACAAGAAAATATAAGTATATGTAATATAATCAGTTTATTATATCATATTTTTTAATAATAATTTAAGGAGGTGGATGAAGAAATAAAATAAAAATGTTCGTTGAAGAACATTACCTCTTATTCAGGTAACCTCATTAGGTTTGCACAAAAATCCTTCCTAAGTTGTATTTATGAATAAAATAAGGATTTTAGGATGGTATGAGGGAAGTAAGTAATATATTTTTTATGTATTTCTTGAACTAAATTTCTTTTTAAGTGTGAAGAGGAGAGGATAATGGGTGACCTTTTATAAGTGAGGTCAGTGTCACACTAGTAATTTTTGAAAAGAAAAAGGTGTACACATGTTTCTCACATAAAAAAAGATCTAAAATAGACCATTATAGAGTTTTATAAAATATAATATCTAAATATGGTCATAAAATGAGTTTTGGATAAGTCTTGGGTAACTTTTAACCCATATCATTTTAGTTTAACCCCCAATAAATACATTTGTACCTTAATTATGGTAATGTTTTACTATTTTTAATATTAATTATGGTAAAAAATTATGTTAAAAATATGAAATAATTTAAATTAAAATTATTTAAATTGTGGAATACATTTTTAAAATTACATTAACATAATTGTAAAATTTTATTTTAAAATTATACCCGTAGAAGCGATGAGAAAGTGGTTTTCCAAAGAGAAAATTTTCAAAATATTAAAAAGTTTTTATATAAAAATTCAATATGAAAATGATTAAAATGAAATAAATTGGATTAATTTAAATATAATTGTACTAATTTTACTTTCAAACACATTTTTTAAAAAAAATTAACATTATAAATATTTTAAATGAAAATGTTGTTTTCAATAAAAACCAATGTTTTTCACTATTCATCAAAACATTAATTTTTTCAGAAAAATCCCAAAAAACACCCAAAGATAATTTTGAAAATATTATTTCAATGATAAAGTTTATTTTATAAAATTATATTTTTAAGTTTCAAAATTTACTTTTATAATTATTCACATAAATAGATAAAAAACACTTTTTAAGAGAATAGTATTTTTAAAACATATAAAGACTTTACAAAAAACTCAATATTTTTCACCAATATGTTTTATTTATATTAAAAATTATGATTAATATTTAAAATATGTTTATTCCTATTCATTACTCCATGTTTAATGGTTAGTTTATAACTATCTTGTTTAAATAATAATATTAATAGTTTATCGTGGCTCATTGAACTTTAGTGTTTCATGTCACAAAAGCTATAAATGAAATTTAATTTATTTTTTTAAAAAATAATTCATTAAAATATAGAGGTGTTATATTACACTATCCTTAAAATTAATGTCACCCTTGAAATTACATCACTGTGATATAAATAGATGAGGATACTTCGACGACATCTTATCTTTAAGTTCCCACATATCTTCCTCAAACTAGTGGTTTCACCCCACAACTTTGAGCACGCGAGTGGTCTTGTTTTATAGAAATTTTTATGTAAAATATAGAATCTCCACTGGGTTTTCCTCATAAGAAATATCTTGGTTCATAAGTATGACCTTTGAGTTCAATGCAACTGAAGGGTCAGGTATGTACTTCCTTAGGAGAGATAAATGGAACACATCGTGAACTTGAGAGATGTTTAGTGGAAGAACCAACCAATAAGCTACCATCCTGATACAATCAATAATTTTAAATGGGAAAATATACCTAAGGATTAATTTTCCCTTATTTCTAAATCTATTTACCATCTTCAATGGGTAAATTATTATAAACACCTTGTCATTAACTTAAAATTTCAGATCATATCAATGATTATCAACATAACTTTTCTTTCGAATTTATTAAACCCTTAAGTAGTTTTGAATATCTAACCTTATCTATAATTTATTTAGATATTTCAAGTCCCAAAAACTTTCTTTCCTCAAATTCATTCCAACATGGTGATGATATACACTTATTTATTTAGAGGAATTCATAATGAGCCATTTGAATGATTGAGTAAAAGATATTTTTTTAAGAAAACTCAACTAGAGTAAGGTATTGATCCGAACCACATTTAAAATATAAGTAACAAGATATCAATATATCCTATAGGGTTTTAATTTTTATCTTAGACCAACCATCTATTTTATGATGAAAGATAATGTTGAAACTTAAATCTATATCTAGATCTTGTTGAAGACTTCACTTGAACTTTTAGGTAAACCTCAGATCCTGATCAGAAACAATTGAATGTGGTAATACATAAAAATTTACCACTTATTTATTTTACATCCTATCTAGATGGTATATATAGAATCCTTATCTAAATGCAATGAATTTACTAAATTTGTAAGGTGATTGACTAAAAACCATAAAGAATTATTCCCTTTAGATGTTTTTTGGAGTCCAATGAAAAAATACATGGTGATGTTTTCCTATTTCCATTATGGTATGGAAAATGGATATAACATCATATTATATTTTTTCTCTCATGCTTAACTTTTTTACATATCAAGAACAAAAATACAAACTCTATGATATCTCTCTTCATGCATTCCCACCATAAACACTCTTTCAAATATTTATACATCTTTGTACTTCTAGGATAAATATAGAATGAAGAACTATGATATTCCTCTAACAAATCCTTCTTCAAATTTGGTATGGATGGAACATATACATATTCATAAACCTTATCTTTCTATCATGATCATGGTTAGACTCAAAAACATTTCTATCATTCTTTTACATCTCTACATCTTCCTTTAACACCTCTTTAATCTTCAATTGGATAGATAGTTGAACAATAAATTGAGAAAGATATGATTTCTCCATTTTATTCATTATTTCTAGATATATCCTTTTCAAATATAGAAATATTGGATCTTTTTGATCCTTATCATGGATAATCTATCATGATCCTTTAAACTCAGAGCGTCAACCACCTTTTTCAATTTCCCATGGTGGTAATGTATTGATTAGTCATAATCTTTATTCATCTTTAACCATATTCTCTGGTGCATATCCAACTCCTTATATGTGAATAATTACTTTAAAATTTTGTGATGGGTATATATATCACACTTTTCTCCATAAATATAATTCCTACATATCTTTAATGAAAAAATTAATATAGCTAACTCCAAATCATGAGTTTGGCAATTTTTCTCATGAACCTTTAATTATCATGAGGGATAAGATATAAGCATGTCATTCTTCATAAGTACACACCACAATCCCTTATTTTATGAATCACTATATATTAAAAACACTTCACTAATATAGGGTAATGTAAGCACCGATGCACTGAAAAATATTCTCTTCAGTTACTTGAAATAATCCTCACATTCATCCATCCAAAGGAATTTGGATCCCTTATGAGTTAACTTGGTGGGTGTATTAGATAGTAATGAGAAATTCACCACAAACTGCCAATAATATCTAGCTAAACAAAAAAAAACAACAGATCTCAGTCACCATGGTTGGTTTGGAACAACATTCAGCAACCTTTTTCTTTAATGGATTTACAGATATACCCTCTCTTGAGATTATATAACCCAAAAATGAATCATTTTGAAGCCAAAATTCATATTTTTTAAATTTTTCATACGTATTCTCTTTCCTTAGGGTCATTAGTACCATTCTCAAGTGATCTTTATGCTCTTAAATTATCCTTTAATAGATAATAATATCACCTATAAAGACTTCCACAAACTGATCAAGGTAATATCTAAAATCTCTATTCATTAAATCCATGAAGATAGTAGAGAAATTAGTAATAATGAATGAAATAACTATGTATTCATAGTGTCCATACCCTTTATGGAATGTTGTTGTCATAAAAAAACTCAGGTCAACCATGAATCGAGCACCTAAGTTGGCCCATGACATCCCCAAGGTGTGTTCCTAATCACCCCATGGAAACGACAGATACCAAGGAAATTAACGAGAGATAGTGGGGATGATTTTAACTAATATAAAATAAAAAAGAAGTGTAAATACAAAAAAGTATCCGAATGTAAAATAATGTAACCAATGAGAATAATAAGACAAAGATATAAATAAAACCAAACTGAACCTGATAACTAACCAATCTCCATGTGACCCTGTGATTCACTCACCAAACCCAAAACCCAACATCACTCCATGGTGATTGAAACCAAGAAGTAACTTGAACCTGAATCTAAAAAAATAATAGAATTATAGGCATGATTATTAAAACTCCATAAGAGTTACCATGTAAACTATTTCTTATGCATTTATTTTAAATGGAAAAACCATTTATTTAAAGTTTGAAATGAAATATAAAAATATAGGTTTTTATATAATTAAATTTTAAAGAAAAACAAATTATGGTCCATTTACCTCTTCATTTAAAAAAGGTTTATTTTCAAAAAGGAATATGTTTTAGTATTTAAGAGAGAGGAGGAGGATATAAAAAATAAAACATAAGAAAGTATGAAATATTGTTTTTCAAATATTCTTTATGAAAACCATAACAAAACCAAACCTTTATTTTTTACAAAAAGACACACCAAGGATAATAAGGAAACAATAATATGGTGAGGGAAATAGGTAATCCATACACAAGTAATCAAACCAAATATGAAAGATAATTTATTTTCCATAGATAAATAAGTGTTGGAGAACATGAGATTACCTATAAACTCAAGGTAAAATCTAGAACATATTGAAACCTAATCCATCCTATTGGCGTGATAGATAAAACAAAACATCCCTCACGCTCTGTCATAAACTACCTGGACTAACTGAGGGGAAACATCCCCAAAGCAGAGAGAGTCCATATTAGGGGCCAATAGATACATTTTAATCCTAAACTAGTGGTCCAAGTGTTCTCAAATATTCTTATAGCTATGTTAGGTTCCCATTATGTGACTAAAATGGGGATGATCCAAGAAATGTCAAACGATCGACTGTAGATATAATAAATATAAAACACTATATGAACCACACAACCAAGCATCACACTAGAATAACCCCAAGGAGTAACCCCCTTGACCTCCAACCATAAATTCACAAGGTATGTCCTAGGATGAGGACCCCCCATTCCCTTTAGAAATCATGAAGGAAAGATATGCATCCCAAGGAGAGTTTTCCAAAGAAAATCCATTTTTAAAGGTGCCAATTAGGCCTCATATGTTCTTTTAATGACAAACCATTTACAAATAACCCACACACCACTTATAAAACCAAAAATCCATTTCGAAATCTATTTATAAAGATGAATTACCAAATAGGAACAAAAACACAATTATAAACCGAAGCATTAATTTAGAAACCATAAATCAGTTATAATGGAAAATTAGGAATTTTATCAAACACTTGGTGTGTGATGTTTAATAAATAAAACTCATAAAGTTCAATACATAGAGAAATTCACTTTATCACATGAAAAATAATTATTTTCAGAATTATAAATCACTATTTAGTACAAAAACATGGTGAAAAAGGAAAGAAATCAATGATTCATAAAATTTAAAGGCCAATACATAAGGGAACCTACCTCAAACTTGCGACACTTGGACAAAGGCAACTCAAAATGGATTCAAAGTGGTATAAATAAACTAAATAAACCAAAATAAACCATAATAATAAAAACCACCAAATTAAAATTAAAGAAACACAAACCCTAGAACAAAGGAACCATGGGAGAAGAGGAAGTAGGAAGAAAAAGAATGAAGAAGGAAGAAGAAGAAGTGGGGAAGAGATTACCTTGAGAAATTGGCCCCAAAACATAAAAAAACCCTTATAATCACCCTTGTATGGATATGGGAAGTGTGATAAATAAGGTAGGATCCTCCATTGAGTTTTACAATCCAAGAGGGGAGGAAGAGAATTATTTGGGGTTAAAAACCAAGAGGGGTAAAATGGTAAAAATCTATTTTTAAAGAATCTAGTCACTGTGCACAGTTAGGATTAATGGTTTATAAAAACATGAACTAACTTTGTGTCCTTTTCTAGACTCATAGGACACCCTCATAATTTGGAAGCATGGTTTAGGAAATTGTGTGCCAAATGTGTGCCCCTTACTGGACTCACATGACACCTACATGGTTTGGATAAAAGATTTTGGAAACTATGTTCCAACCATGAGGTTTGGTTCTGTAAATTTTTTTAGAACCACGTGTATGTTTCATGGTTTGGAATAACAATGTTTAAGACATGTGACCTCATATAGGGACACCCAGGACCTACAAAATCACTTTTGGGAACCACACAACTTGGATCAAACTGTACACTACCTTTGTAACCCTAATCATGAAAGTTCA
This sequence comes from Viscum album, assembly GCA_963277665.1. Taxonomy (NCBI): domain Eukaryota; kingdom Viridiplantae; phylum Streptophyta; class Magnoliopsida; order Santalales; family Viscaceae; genus Viscum; species Viscum album. The sequence continues at coordinate 52,867,995 of OY728132.1, read as the reverse complement.
AAATGAATTGGAAAAGAACCTAGCATCACGAGGATGCATGGTTACACCTTAAAAATTCACACAAACCATGAAACTGATGAAACAATATCCCAAAACTAAAAATTTCAGTTTAAAACACTTACGAATCAAGAGGAATGACAAAGAAAAGAGATAAACCAAAATAAAAGAGAAAAGGAACATCAGGGTGTGACAATTCTCCCCACCATTACATTTTCTTCCACCAGAAAGCCTCAAAGTATCTATTTGATTAGGTAAAAGACAAATATCCATACTCTCTCATAATTAAAATCTTCAATCCAAAGAACACCTTAACCACCATTGGGATAATATTTACATTCCTACCTAAAAAAACCCATTGAACCCCAACCACTTCTCAAAGGACGTTGAAAAAAATCCAATCCATAAGCCAAACACCTTACCATCACAAAAACCATCAGACGTACTCTAGGAGCCCAATTCTTACTAAAGGGAGAAAAAGTCAAGGTTATAAAAATTATGAGGATATGGAAAACCGGATAATAACTCCTCAAAGGAAAATAAGAAAAATAACAATATAGAAACAAGGGCATAATGCAATCAAAATGTGAGGCTATGGTGGACACCCCACCATTTTAGAATTCTAGATAGATGTCAAACCAACACCATCCATCAAACACTGAACCTAAAAACTAGAACAACCAGAAAAAACCCAGAATTAAATATATGAACATGTCACAAAATGAGAGACACTTCATTCTAAGATGAAAAAAATTCCTAATTTTCCAAAAGATGCTTCCATTATAATATATATTTTAAAGAAACACAACATCCTTTTTTATTCCAAAAAAGTAGAAACCACAAGATACTACCATTATAATGAAATAAAAATTTACAAAAAAATATTAAACAAAACTTGAACTAGTTCCATGTTCATCTAATATATCCACACATTTATCCAAGGGAGTGGATCTGAATACACTCTTATTTCTAGAGACACCCTTGAAAAACTTCTAGAGATGGCCTAAATGACCACAAAAATGAGAGGTCATTGGATCACTTGGAAAAGAATACTTCTTGTGACCCATCTTGTTGAAATAATGAAACACTAGGGTACTATTACCTAAATAATCTAACAAATGACTAGAATGAATCTTTATTCTACCACCAACATACTCAACTTTAGGCCACTTTCCCACTTCTTTACTATAATTCCATTTACCTCTTCTTGAGAATGAAAGAGGATTGGATTCCTTGAGAACACCTTCTAACATGGATTTAACCAAAATATATTAACTCAACATATTGAAAAAAATGTTAGGATAAATTATGATACCCTAGACTAATGGTTAGGATGAATCCCATTCTCAAAATGTCAATATTTTATAGAATCCTTTTTAGTAAAATCTAGGGGATAAGGGACTAGATCCATAAAATTATAGATGAATTCTAACATTGATCCATCACCCTACTAAAGGACTCACATCTTCATCACCTTATACACCATAAAAAACTCAAGGAAGTACTCTTAGATAAACAAGTCCTTGAATAATTCCCATAAGTGCTCATTTGGAGGCTTGATCCTAATAAACGACTTCCACCACTTCCAACTTGGACCTTTGAGTATAAAGGTGGAAAACTTCACTTTTAGAGACTCAGGAAACTCAAAGGAACTAAATACCATTTTTATTTTTCACATCCAGTCTTATAATACAAAAGTTTTCATTTGACCATAAAAGATAGGAGGTTTAAACTTCTGAAACTTAAGGAGGAAGTCTTTAGGTTGATCAACTGGAAGGTCCGCTAATAGTGAACTTCTCATAGCTACACATTGAATATCTATAGAATCTTTAGTGGTGGAATACTCTAAATAATAAGAAATAACAACTCAATCAAATATAACTCACCATAAATAACTTACCATAGTAAAACACCAAACATAAAAAGGAACTAACCCACAAATTTCAAAAAAACTTTTTTCAAAAAGATTATTAACCATCGCTTTGAAAAATAATTTCAAACTACATTATACAAGACATTTTGTTCACCAAAAAAATCCATTGAAATCCACCATGGAATCTAACCCTTCACTTTTAAACAAAATATAATTTAATAATAAATCATTTAATTAAAATCCATTTTTATAAAAAGTTAGTATATTTAAAATTAAATTTCCCTGAATTTCTTTGAATAAATATGAAAAATCATTTATAATTTTTAAAAACCAAAACACAACTATTTTAAATCCTATTTTATAATCCAAAACAAAGTTTTCAAGTCTCTTTTGAAATTATAAAAACCAAAGATAAATTTCTAGATGGGACTAGTGGTAATGGGTGACTTGACCATATGGTTGGAGGCCATATTCCAATCACACCACCACCAAATAGAGTCACTCAGAACCACATCCCTGGGATCCACTAGGATTTCTAGGCCCTATGAGATCACTAGAAACCACTATCCCAACACCTATTTCATTTCTCAAACACAAAAAAATCCATAAAAAATCAAAAAAATCCAAATGAACTTAACATCATTTACCCATGTCAAGAAATAAGAAGGAAAAAATGAAAATAAAAATAAAAATACAACACTCAATACCCAAATTCCCATGGTAACCCATGGTTGGGCATTGAAAGTGTTGAAAAGACACTTCCTTGTACCTACACCCTAGGTTACAATAGTCCTACTCCAACATTAAGAACCCAAATAACAAAGGGTGATTTGATAGCTGTTGTCCTCTAAAGAACCTATCCTTTGACACCATTTTTTCATGAACCAACCTGGTTTAACCCCAAACCAAGCACCCGAGCCAGTCCATGAAATGCACGAGGTGTGTTCCTGATTTCCACAAGGTGGACAAAAGCACCAAGGGTATCAATGAGGTATAATGGGAATGATCTCACCAAATATAAAATAAACAAGAAATGGAAAGAAAAAAAGCAACCCAACATAAAATAAAGTAACCAATGAGAAAAAAACACACAACTATAAATAAAACCAAACCAAACCTAACAACCAACTGATCTCTGTGTGACCTCACTGGTCACTCACCAAACCCAAAAACCAACATCGCTCCACAGTGATCAAAACCAACCATAAACCTACATCTGAAGCTAAAAAAATAATAGAATTATAGGCATGAGTATTAAAACTTAGTAGACATGTCCAAGTACACTATTCACTATTCATTTCCATTAAATAAAAGATCCATTTTTTCATGTTTGGAATAAAATATAAAAATATTTTTTGTTATATCATTAAATTTAAAATGAAAACAAATCATGGTCAATTTCCATATTTATTTAAAACATACTTCTTTTCCAAAATAGGAGGTTTGAGAATTTAAGAGAGAGGAGGGGAAGAGATATAAATAAAATGGAATAAAGTATGAAACATATTTTTTCAAAATATTATTTATAAAAACCATTAGAAAACCAAACATTAATTTTTAACAAAAAAACACTAAGTATAAGAAGGAAATGATAATACAGTGAGGGAAATAAACAATACATAACCAAGTAACAAAACCATATGAGGAACCTAATTATCCTCTATAGATAAATAAGTTCCAGAGAACATGAGAGTACATAGGATCTCATGGGAGAATCTATAATATACTATAACATGATCTATCCTATTTTCACACTCAATGAAATCAAATTTCCCTCATTCTTTATTATACCATACCTGGCCTAACCTAGGGGAAACATACCCAAAGGAAAATGTGTCCATATAAAGGGGCCACTATCCAAACAATAATTCAAAAATAGTGTAGTAAGTGTTCTCAGATATTATGCTAGCTATGCTAGGTTCCCATGATGTGACTAAAATTAGGATAAAATAAGAAATTTCAAACAAATGACCATAGATATAATATGTAAAAAACACTATATGAACCACACAACCAAGAATCACCCCTGAGTCACCCCAAGGAGTAAACCATTTCCTTCTAATAATAAATTCACTAGTTCAGTCTCGTGCATGTGAACTACCATACCCTTTAGCAATAATCAATGTATGATATTCATACCAAGGGAAGTTTTCGAAAGAAAAACCCTTTTTAAAGGTTCCAACTAGGACTTATATATTCTTTTAATGAAAAAACATTTCCAAATAATCCACACACCACTTATAAAATCAAAAATCCATTTAGAAATCAATTTGAGAAACCCAAATTACCAATTAGGAACCAAAATGAATTTACAAACTGAAAAATTAATTTAGAAACCATAAATCAGTCAAAAAAGAAAATTGGACAATTTATAAAACACTTGGTGTGGGATATTTAATAAAACAACCTCATAAAATTTAATAAATAGATAAATTCACTTGATCTCACAAAAAACACTTATTCTAAGAATTAAACATAACCATTTAGCACAAAAACATAGTGTGGAAGTAAATAAATCAATGATTCATTAGATTAAAATGAAAATGCATAAGGGAACCTACATCAAAATCATAGAACTTGGAAAAAGACAACATAAAATAGATTAAAATAGGTCTAAAGAGACAAGAACACCCAAAAGGAAACTTTATAAGAAAAAAACCCAAAATTAAAACCAAATAAACAAAAACCCTAGAAAAAAGGAACCAAAGTAGAAGAGGAACTTGAAAGGAAAATAATGAAGAAGGAAGAGGAAGAATATAGGAAGATATTACCTTGAGAAATTGGCCCTAGGTCATGAATAAATCCCTTTAAATCACCCTTGGAAATAGGTGTGTGGCATGAGGAAGAATGGAGGAGACTTCCTTGAGTTGCACGATCCAAGAGAGGAGGAAGAGGGTGAATTGGGGTTAAAAATCGAGAGGGTAAAAATGGTAAAAATTCATTTTTGAAGAATATGGGAACTACAAACAATTTAGAAAACTGTGCACCAACTGTGTATCTATTAATAGACTCATAGAAAATATGCATAGTCTGGCTACATGGTTTGAGAAATAGTGCACCAAACATGTTCCCCTTATTGGACTCATGGAACCCCCGCACAATTTAGCCACTTGGTTTGGAAAACTGTGCGCCAACCATGCCATTTGGTTTTGTGAAAAATTACAGAACCAAATGCATACTTATCCCATGGTTTGGATGAAACATGATTAAGCCATGAACCCTCATCCAAGGACACCCAAGACCAGCACAATCACTCCTGTGAGTCACACTACTTGGATCAAACTATACACTTCCTATGAAACCCTAACTGTGTATGTTCAAAATGTACTTAAAAAAAACTCAGCATCGGGGGAGGCATGATTACTCTTTAACGGTGCACACAAACTACACAATAGATGAAAAAATGGACCAAAACTCAAAATTTCAATCCAAAACACCCAATACTCAAGAGGAAATCCAAATAAAAAAGATAAATAAAAAATATAAAAAAGGAAAACAAGGGTATAAAAATTATACCCACTATTAAAATTTCTACACCTAGAAAGACTTAACATCTCTAGTTGATCTAGTAAAAGACAAAGGTCCACAATCTTACACAATTAAACTCTTTAAATTTAAGAATTCCAAAACCACCACTAAGATAAGATTTATATTCCTACCCAAAAAACCCATTGAACCCCAACCACTTCTCAAAGGATGATGAAAATTTTCAATCCTTAAAACAAACACCTTACCATCACCATAATTTTTAGGACTACTCCAAGATCCCAATTCTTACCAAGGGGAGGAAAACTCAAGGTAAAAAAACTCAGGAGGAAATGGGTGACTGCATTACAACTCCTCAACGGAAAACATGGAAAAGAAAAAGATAGAAACAATTTACCAATTCAAACAACACATGATGCCATGGTAGACTCCCCACAATTTTAGAATTCTAGCTGGATTCCCAACCAACACCACCCATCAAACACTGAACCACCAAACTAAAACAAACACACAATCCCTATAAGGAACTAGATAAGCACAAAACACAACAAGACATTATTAACTCCAAAATAACAAAATTCAGAATTTACCAAAAGTTGCTTCCAATATAAAAGAGACTCGAAAGACACACTATATACTTTTTTATTCAAAATAAAAAGGTGGAACCACAAGATACAACCCTTAAAAAAAGAAACATTTATAACAAAAACTTAAATAGGAATCGAATTAGTGCCACATTCATCCAATTGAGCCACATGTTTCTTCAATGGATTGGATCCAACTCCACTATTATTTCAAGATACACCTTTGAAAAACTTATGGATATAGTCTACACAACCATAAGAATGATAGGCCTTCAGATCACTTGGAAATGAAGGCTTATTGTTATTCAGTTTGCAGCATTGATGACACACCAGGGTCCTATGCTTAGAAGGATCTAAAAAAAGATCATAAGGCCTATTAATTCTTCCACCAACATACTCAGCTTCAGGGTTATTTTCCAAAAATTTACTTTAATTACCTTCACCACTTCTAAATACCAAAGAAGAATTATATGCCTTAAGAACCCTTGCCAACACAACTTCAACTTGAATGGCTTGTATCTCAACACTGATAAAGGAGGTTAGGATAAATTTTAACACCCTTAACTAAAGGTCAGGATGAATCCCATTCTTGAAATGATGAGCTTTCAGAGAATCATTTTCAGAAAACTCCATGAGATAAGGGACTAGATCCATAAAACGATGGAAAAATTCCAATATAAATATGTCACCCTGCTAAAAGACACACATCTCCATCACCTTCACCACCTTCAAAACCCTAGAGAAGTACTATTATATGAACAAGGACTTGAAGAATTACCAAGAGATTTCATCTCAAGGATTGGTCCTAATGACCGGCTCCCACCACTTCCAACTTGTAAATTCAAGCATATAGGTGGAAAACTTCACTTTTAGAGACTCAGGAAACTCAAGGAAACCTTATATCCTTTAATTTTTTTCATATACACTATTATAATAAAAATGGATCAATATTACCGTAAAATATACAAGTTTTCTTTCGAAACTCAAGGAGAAAGTCTTTAGGTTGATCAACTGGAGGGTCTGCTAACGCTGAAACACTCGTTGCTACACATCAAATATCCATCAAATCTTTGGTGGGGGAATAATCTAAATAAATAGATAGAAAAACTCAATCAATGTTAACTCACCATCAATAAATCATCAATGTAAAAGACTAAACATAAAAAGGAACCAAAAGAAAAATTCCACATTTTTTTCAAAATGATTATTAACCACCACTTTTAAAACCTATTTCAAAATCCACACTCCAATCCATTTCATTCTACAAAAAAACACCTTAAATTTCATAATGTAATCCAACACTTATCATTTAAAAAACGTTTCTCAATTTTAAAAAAACCTTATTTTATCAAAAATAATTTAATTAAAAACCTATTTTATCCAAAGTTACTATATCTAAAATCTAATTTCTAATACTTTAATTAAATAACTCTAAAAACTCATTTATAATTTTAAGAAACAAAAACATCACCATTTAAAATCCTATTTTATAATCCAAAACAAATTATTCAAGTTTATTTTGAAATTAAAAATACAAAATATAAATTACTATAGGGGACTAGTGACAATGGATGACTTGGAAATATGGTTAGTGGCCATATAAAAATCACACCACCACCACAAAGAGTCAATCAGAACCATATCCCTATGCTTCACATGACTTTATAGGCCCTATGAGTTCACTAGAAACCACTGGATTGACTCTTGTTTTATTCTCCAGACACAAAAATATCAATAAAAAATCCAAAAAAGCCAAATAAACCAAACATCAACAACCCTGTTCATGAAATACCAAAGAAAGAAAGAAAAAAAAAACCAAAATCCAAAAATGAAAACCCGAATTCCCATGGGAACCCAAGGTTCGATACTAAAAGTGTTGTCCAAATACTTCCTCATAACTATACCCTACTCCTTCTACCTTGAAAAAACAAATAAAAAATAGTGTTATAAAATCTAGGTCCTATAAAGAACCTATCCTATGATTCCATTTTTTTCATGAACTAACCTAAGACAACCTCAAAACGGGCATCTGATCTAGTCCACGACATCCCCAAGGCACATTCTCAATCACCCTAGGGGTGGAAACAAGCACCAAGGGAATCAATGAGAGATTTTGGGAGTGATTTTTCCCAATATAAAATAACAATTCAGAATAAATATAAAAAGTATCCCAATGTAAAATAATGTAACCAATAGGAACAACAATACATAACTAAAAATAAAACCAAACCAAACCTGACAACCAACTGATCTCTTTATGACCCCACAGGTCACTCACTGAACCCAAAACCAAAAATTGATCTGAAGTGATCAAAACCAAGCCGGAACCTACACCTAAAGCTAAAAATAAGAATAAAAGTATAGGTGTGAGTATTAAAACTCAGTAGGAATTCCCAAGTAAACTATTCCCTATAAATTTCTTTTAAATAAAACATCAATTTATTTCAATTTTGAAATGCAATATAAAAATATAGGTTTTTATATCATTCACTTCTTAAGGAAAAAAATTATGGTCCATTTCCCTCTTTATTTAAACTAGTATTATTTTATAAAAGGAATAGGTTTGATCATTTAATATAGAGGATGGAAAGATAGATAAATATAATAGAAGAATGTATGAAACATTATTTTTCAAAATAATCTTTATGAAAACCATAATAAAACCAAAAATTCATTTTTACCAAAAAAAAACACCAAGTATATAAAGATAACGATAATACAATTAGTGAATTTGGTAATCTATAAAAAAATTACCAAACTAGATGAGGTACCTAATTCATCCATTTTAGATAAGTAAGTGCTGAAGAATAAGGGAGTACATAAGATCTAAGGGGAAAATCTAGAACATATTGTAACCTGATCCATACTATCGGTATGCCTGATTAAGTCAAACAACCCTCATGTTTGATCATACCCTACATGGACTAACTGAGGGGGAACATCCCTAAACTAGAGAGTATACTTACTAATAGGCCACTAGCTAGAGTATAATCCTAAACTAGTGAAAAAATTGTTTTTGGATATTCCCCTAGCTATGATAGGTTCCCATGATGTGGTTAAAATGGTAATGGGAAAAGCAATGTTAAAAATTCAGCATAGATATAATAAATACAAATCACTATATGAACCACACAACCAAGAATCACTCCTGAATCACCCAAAGGAGTAACCCCATTTCCTTCTATACATTAATTTACATGGGAAGTCCCATATCAAGGACCTCCCATTCTATTTAGCAATTTTCATGGCAAGAGGTGAATCCTAAGGGGAGTTTTCCAAAAAAATCCCCTTTTTAAAGGTTTTAATTATGAATCATATATTATTTTAGAGAAAAACCATTTCTAAATAACCCACACACCACTTATAAAACAAAAAAAAAAATTTAGAAATCCATTTGATAAACCCAAATTCTAAATTAGGAACCAAAACAAATTTACAAGCCTAAAAATTAATTTAAAAACCACAAATCAATCATACAGGCCAATCAAGAATTTTATCAAACACTTGTTGTGTTAAGTTTAGTAAAGTAACCCCATACAATTCAATACATGGATAAATTCACTAAATATCACAAAAAACACTTATTACAAGAATTATGTATGACTATTTAGTGAAAAAACATTGTGATAGAGGCAATAAACCAATGATTCATTAAATTAAATGGCCAATTCATAAAGGAACCTACAACAAACTCATGAAACTTGGACAACAACAACCTAAAATGGATTTAAACAGGTCTAAAGAGACAAGAACACCAAAAAAGAACCTTAATAAAAATACCCCAAATTAAAACCAAATAAACACAAAACCTATACCAAAAGAACCAAGTTAGAAGAGGAGCCAAGAAGAAAAAGAATGAATAAGGAAGATGAATAAGAGAGGAAGATATTTCCACGAAAAATTGGCCATAAGATTTGAATAAATCCCTTGGAATAAACCTTGGAAGAGGGCAGGAGGCATGAGGAATAAGGAAGGAGCATCCCTTGAGTCACACAAGACAAGAGGGGAGAAATAGGGTGATTTGGGGTTAAAAATCGAGATGTTAAAACAAAAAAAATCATATTTAAAGAATCTAGGAAAAGAGCATAATTAGGATGCACGATTTAAAAAACTATGTGCCAACTGTGAATCCCTTACTAGACTCACAAGACACCAACATGGTTTGGATACATGGTCTGGGAAACCGTGTTCCCCTTATTGGACTCATAGGTCACCCACATAATTTAGAAACACAGTTTGAGAAACCATGGAATAATCATGTAGTTTAGTTGTACAAAAAATTATAGAACCATGCACTTTATTCTCTCATGTTTTTTTCTTACCATGCCCAATTCAAGCAGCCTCATCTAGGGATACCCAATACCTGCACGTTCACTCCTAAGAGCCGCACGTCTTGGATAAAACCATGATATGCCCATGAAATCCTAACCATGAAAGTTAAAAATTAAATATAAAAGAACTCAACATCATGAGGCCACACAGTTATTTCTTAACCATGCACAAAAACCATGAAACTTATGAAATCAATAGCCCCAAACTCAAAATTTCTATCTAAAACACCCATGAGTCAAGATAAAATCCAAATACAAAAATATAAACTAAAATAAAAGAGGAAAGGAACACAAGGGTGTGATAGATTTATTGGGTATATCCTCCTTATTTACCCTTATTTTATGATAATGATAATGATGATCAATCTTGTTAAATTATTGAGCTCCACGTAGTTGATCAAATAGGTTATCAATATGAGATAGAGGATACTTATTCTTGATTGTGATATTGTTCAGATCTCGATAATTAATGAAGAGTATCACTAATCCATCTTCCTTAAAAAAAGAACAAGTTAACCATAAGGTGACAACAATGGACAAATAAATCCCTTTTCAATGTTCTTATGGAGTTTATTCTTCCATTACTATAACTCAATCAGGTCCATTCTATAAGGATTCTTTGAAATATGCATGGAACTATATATGAGTTATATTGAGAACTCAGCTACAATTTTTTGGTGTCAGTCTAGGAAACTATTCTATAAATACATAAAAAAATTCCATATAATAGAAATATCATTGATGTAAAGTTTATCCCCAAATTTCTGAGATAAAAATCCATTTTGAATGAGAATAAATACCCATACAATGGATGTGATCTCTATTAGAAGTTCATACTTATCTCCACATTGATAGATGATTATAGGTTGTTTAAAAATATTAAAAATGACTTCCCTTATTAAAAAATTGATGTGGAATTTATATAGATAAATCCAATTCATGACTATGATAACATCAAATTTGACAAGAGGAAGAATGAAAAGATTTATAGGAAGAACATTCTCACAAACATAAACTAGAAAGGAATCATATAATTGAGATGCAATCATCATACCATTAGAGAGTTTCATTGAAAATACTACATTTAATCATTTGGGTGTAATCTTGATAAAATATTAAAATTCTTTAGATATGAAAGAGTGGGTAGATCCGCAATAAAAAATGACATTAGAAGTTCTAGAGTGCATGGTAAGTATACCTTTCACCACATTTTTATCACAACCCTTATCGTAAACAATGATCACATGATATTTTCCCTTGTCCATCATCTTGAGAGGATAATGACATCAATCATCATCATTAAACTTTGTATTTAGGAATTGGTTTGTATAGTACCCACACTCCTTGAATTTTATTCACTCGAGTTTGGGTGATGTATTCTGTGTTGCTTTCTCTCTATTTTCACCATTATCTAACTTCTTCCCTTCACTTTGAAAATATATTTCTCGATGTAATTACTTCTCACACTTAAAACAATTACTTTTCCCCCTAATATAATTTCATCCATGTTTCCTTCCACACTTAGAGTGTGAAGGAAATATCATCTTCCTCTCTCCATGGTATTTATAGTCTCTTTTGAACTCATCTTCATTTTCTGGTCAAAACCATGAGATTTATGGGAAAATACAATCTCTATTTCCACCTTGAGAGAACATAGAATGATTTCTTCATATATACTGATGTCCCTTAGGGATAAAACGCTTCATAGACTTAGTTTTAAGCCTCTAAAGAATTGATCAACCTTTTCTTCATGTTGGATGACAATACTAGAAGCATACCTTGCAAAAATTGTAAAATTTTCCTCATAGGTACCAATATATTGATCACCCTTCTGCTTTAACTCAAGGAATTCCTTCTCAATTTTTTTACGAAGGATATAAGGGAAGTCATTATTGAAAAATAATATCTTAAATTAATCCCATTATATAGAGTCAATTATATCATGTTTTATTGTATTACTGATGATATTCCACCATTGATATACTTATCATTCCAAATGATAGCTAGAAAAAATAAATTTTTCATATTTCAAACACTGGAGAATATAAAATATATTTTCAGTGGTATTAATCCATTTTTAAGAAACAAGAGGATTAGTGAAACCATTGAAATAAAGTGAACGTTGCCTCTTGAATAACTCAAATAGAATGTTGTTCCCTCCACTACTCATTTGGAAGTTTAGTATGATTCATATCTTGATAAAGTTGTGTGAGAATAGTAATGATATTTTTCATTCCATTTCCCATAATGTTTGGCTACTCAGGAGGACAATCATTTCATTATCCATCACACTCATCGTTAACATAGTTCATTTGGATTCCATCCATTGGATAAAACCCAAATCATAGTGTAAGTAACAATATTCATAGAGGGGGACCACATAATCATAAAAAATCACTTATAGGCTATATAAATCATGGAAAATTATTTTAAATCTATGATATATGAGGTTTATCCTAGTTCATTTATAATTATCATCTATTTAAATCCTGGATGATGGTTCATAAATATTTTCTAAATTTCCAAAGCATATCCCCCTAGGAGTATCAAAAATAGGTATGCAACAAGGCCCATTTTCATGCACCAGGTGATGATTGAGTCCATCCCAATGCATCCTTTTAAGATTTATTAACCCTAGGTACCTCTATGCTAGATGTACATCCAATTTTAGTATCCAAACTTGGATTCAATTTCTTTTAAACCGCTCCTCAATCCTTTAACTAAATTCTAGGATGTTTTCTTATACTTTGACTTATGCTTAGACTTATACATAGAAAAATAATTAGACAAATCATTAGAGTTATCATTAAAGTTTCCATATACTAGTTTCAAAAGGTTAACTGAACCTATCATTTGATACAACAGTAAAGACCCAAACTTCTTATACATAGATATTACATCTTTTTAGATGAACACACATTACATTACAAAAAAATTTCCTATGGATCATAAAAGTATAGTGAATTTAAATGCATGGAAACATAATCAACTAGTCTATATGTCATGACCCAACCCACCAAGGTTCGACCCACAACTCCCCAAGTCCACCTCCAATAGGGCTAGGGCTAGTGACCAACACTGAGTAGGCATATATCACAAATGAAGGCATTTTCCTAATATACCTACACAAAAACACATCTCCTATCCCAAAAAATGTTGAAATATAAAACAAATAATACCAATGCATACATACATATATAATCCCACAACCATATTATGATAGTAAAGTACTAGAAGTGAAAAAGGGGATAAATACAATCCCAAATTTTTTAAAGAGTCCAATCGCTCCAAGGGTGATGACTATGATCAAATTAAAGATCCTAGAAAACACCTTGGTTAGTCTAGGTCAAGCCACACTCCACCTGATCCACATCATCCTAGGTCACCATCAAAAGGTTCGTCTTCTACTTAAGACATGACACATGCCGATAGAGCCCATACATGGGTGATTGTAACAATTCCCATTAGGACACCTAAAAAAAACTAAATAAAAATAATTATGTATATTTAGATCAATATAAGGATATAAAAATCAATGTATAATAGAGGACAACTAGATATACTCAGGAAGAACACCACACCACTAGGAGGTCATAACCAACTACAACGCTCATTCTAGAAGAACCCACTCCCAGAGCCATGATATCACCAGATAAAATCAATCAAGAGGTAAAGATCATTGGATCCTACCTAAGAAATCCCCCTAGTCTCAGAAGAACCTAATACTCAGATATGGGGTAATGTCCAGAACTGATGGGTGACGCCAAAAACCCAATCTGGATCAACCCAATATATAGGGGATCATATACCAATGATACTATGAACCCTACCAATATAGATTTCTTGATGAAGGATTATCACCCTACTCAAGGAGGTCACATCGATACCAACAACCTTACCTAGGGTATAAAGATGATAGAGGATCACACTCTAGTATCATTGAGGGACTCCACAAACTATATCTGAGACTCATCCTTTAGAGGGTATCAAAATCCTATGATGTGGATGTAATGTCACACTATACCTTCAAGAGAATGGACCAAGGGAAATACACTCCACCAATAATGGTCTATACTGATGAAAGGAAGGTCTATAAACACCCTTGAAGGGGGTAAAGAGTGTGTACTAGGGGTATGCGACATATCCTTCTATCCCTATGTATGTGCCTATGGGAAATCCTCACAATAAATGTAAACATAAACATAAACAGAGTGTGAGTGAAGAAAAAGGTGTGTAGAGGTCACCCGAAAATAACCCATGCTCTCTCAATTTGTCTGTGTATCTTTGACCATGTCTGTATACAATTCCGTTCACACTTGGCCATGTCTGTGTCTAAGTAGATAGTGTTACCCTGGTGATTTACTTTTTTCCATGTCAATTTACCCTATGAGGTACATGCCAAGCCACCAGGGGAGGTTCACATGGTTTGTGACCATGTCACATGGCTTGGGATACTTATATCCAACTGAAACCCTAGCACCGCAGCTAGGAGGTCCCACAGAGTGTGTAATACCAAAATACATGCTGTGTTGATTGTAATTTTCTAGATCTATCAAAATTTCCACTACTTCATCCTACACATTGTCGAAGCCACCTCCCTTATTGGAACTTGCAGATCGAGGGTTCGGTGAGCCTTTCCTTTGTCACTGGCTAGAATCCATGTTTAAATCCTCTTTGAAAATTCCATATCAAGCCACTCATCGTCATGCATAAAAACCAAGAATAAAGAAAAATAAAAAACCATTTTGATCCACATCTGACCATACGCCGCCATGATCACATATCAATCTCACCAGCAAACATGAACTGCACCTGCAGTATTGATTCTTTTCACCGAAGAAAAGTTGCACAATGATTGAATACTAGGTATTCATCGAACCACAGGACAAAAGAAACACCCATGATAAATGTGCACATAAAGGGTAAGAAAACCACACGCTATAAAACATGAGGAGAGAATTTGGACCTTTTTTTATTTTAACTCAATTTATTTTCATAGAAAAGGATGAATAAAGAGGAATAAAACTCAATGAACAATTATAATTTCATCAATTTAATTCCACTAACGATGCACATATCAATTATATTTATGGAATTGATCTAAATTCATCCAATATTAAAGAATAAGATGGAAAACATGAAATAAAAAAAATCCTACATAGATTTTGGATCAATAATTTATGAAGAATGGTTCTTTGTTTCCATCATTGATGAGATCTATGAAATCTGTTGGGGTAATGATCCATGATCTAGTCATGATCCATCATCGTTTCCAAGAATTATATCCTCCAATAGATTTTAGGTATCTAGGTTTTAGTGAAAAACCCTAAGACAAAATCGATAAACATATATTTAAATAGGAAATAGGTCACTAAATTGAATAGAATAAAATAAATCATTTAATTAATTTATTTTATTAATTCTAAACCTGCAATAATTTTTCACAAACACCCCACACCAAAAAAGGTTATGTCATGCCTAGAGTAAAACCTACATTCTAAACTCAATGGTGTACCCTTGGATCTCTGATTCAGGATCCAATTTTGGAGTTAATATTTTTTTTTTCAGAAAAAGCATTCATGTGTTTTTTAATTTATTTCAAAAAATTATTCTAGGAAAACCAGGCCTCATAATAACATGTCATCTTAGAACCTGATCTTGAAAATAATCCATATAATATAAAAAATAATACATAGAGTATCTGAGTCATTTTATTCTAACCACCTTAGGAATTTTCATCTTGAAAAGAGAAAAACCTACTTAAAAAGATGAGGGTACTGATCTCACATCTAGGTCTCCTACTCCCAGTTGCTCTTCTGAAGATTCTCATGCTACCACCAGAAATGAAATAGGGGAATCTATTTTCTACGAAGGATCATATCCTAAAAATAATTGATCTACATTGGGTACTCAGTGAAGGTAGATCTATCATTGATGTCAATCTCACCTTGTTCGATAACATGTGATGGTTCATGCACGTATCTCCTCAGCTGCGACACATAAATGACATCATGTACTAGGTCCAACTACAATAGTAGGTCTAAGTATTTTTCCACCTCACAAAATCTACATAGTATATAGAAATTTCCAATGAATCTTAGAGAAATATTTCTTCTACTCCCAATTTTTTTTAATCCACATCTTTGTGAGACCCTTAGGAAAACATGGTCTCCCTACTCAAACTCCATAGGTATCTATCATCAGTTAAAATAAGACTTTTGATGGATTTGTGTATTTCTAATTAATTCCTAGATGATCTACACCTTCTTTGTAGCATCTCTCACCAAATCTGATCCCATGAGTGCTGAATGATCTAGATTAGTCCAAAAAAGTAGCGACCTATAGGTTCTTCCATAAAAATCCTCAAATGGTGCCATAACAATGGTGGAATGGTAGCTGTTTTTTATTCAAACTCCACCAAGGGTGGATGATTATCCCAACAATGGACAAATTCCAACATACAATACCACACCATGTCCTTCAAACCCTAATTGGCCTGCCTTGTGAGGCCATCAGTCTGGGGGTGGAAATTGTTCTCAACCATAAATGAGTCCAAAAGGCTTCCTCCAATCCCCTCCATAACCATGATTTGATGTGATCATAATGGTCTAAAATGATATTTGAGGTACCTCCATGGTGTCATACTATCTCTTGCACATAGAGGCATCCCAATATCTCCATTGAACTCTTATCTAGAATAGATAGGAAGTGGGATGACTTGGAGAGTCAGTCTATGATAACCTAGATGACATCATGTCCCCTAGATATACATGTTAACCCCACTATGAAGTCCATAGATATACCATTCCATTTCTGTTATGTCAGCTCTAGTGTTCGAGCTAAACCCACTAGAACCTAGTGCTCCACATTCACTTGCTGAAAAGTGAGGCACCAAGAGACAAATTCTATAACTCTCTTCTACATTATTGGCCACCAAAAATAACATTATAGGTCCTGGTATATCTTTTCCATTCCTGGATATACTTCAAAAGGGGAAGTATGAAACTCCCATATCACCTCCTCTTGCAACTTCAAAGGTACCATCACCCACCCTCTCAAAAGTATGACATACTCACCACCTTTAGAATATCTATTAGGAGCATATCCCATGGATATCTTAGTATGTAAGTCCTCACAGTCAGTATCTCAACACTAAGAATATATGAAACACTATAAAAGAGGTGGGGTAAAAACCATAGACTTAAGATATGAATCACTATACTTATCCACAAAGGACAACTGTAATGAGGATAACTATTTTGATGCCTTAGTCAAAAATTGAGAACAAGATCTCTTATTGAGAGCTTCTTCTACTACATTCCCCTTCCCAAAAGTATAGGAAATCTCAAAGTCGTAGTCCTGGAGGAACTCTATCCATTACATATGTATCAATTTATGATCCTTCTGAGAGAATATATATTTTAGACTCTTGAGGTCATAGTAGATGATAAACTACTCTCCCATCTGGTAGTGTCTCCACATCTTTAGTGAGAAGACTATGACTACTGACTCAAGATCATGGGTCACATAGTTCTACTCATGTGGTCTTAACAAATGTGAACCATAGTCAATCACTACCTGCTTTCACATAAAAACACAACCATGTATGCTCCCTGATACATCAAAAAACACTACGTACTCGACACCCTCCTCCTATAATTTCTAAAAGGGAGAACTCATCAATCTATACATCAGCTCTTGAAAAAACAAATAGAACTTTTTTTTCACATGAAAGGATTCCCTTTCTGGTTCAAATATTTATAGGGTGCTTCCAATATGGAGAAATTGGGTATAATCCTCCGATAATACCCTGCTAACCCAAGTAAACTCTTATATTAGGTAACACTATTGGGTGACTCCCAAGAATGTACTAACTCAACCTTCACCAGGTCCAATGCTACTCCTACCTCTAAGATGACGTGTCCTAGGAAGCGGACCTATCAAATCCAAAACTGGAACTTCAAGAGATTCCCATAAAGATGGTTCTCTCAGAGTGTGTACAGGACCATCCTTAAGTGTCTCACCTGCTCCTCCTTATATGTTGAGTATATTAGGATATCATCGATGGAGAATAAAATTAATTGGTCTAAGAAAGGTTGAAATATAAAATTCATGAGTCTCATGAACACCACTGGGGTGTTCATCACACCAAAAGCTATCACTATATACTCATAGTGACCGTAAAAGAATCTGAATGCCTTCTTCAGTATATCCTTATCTCGTACTTACATATGGTAATAACTGAATCTAAGGTCAATATTTTAGAATAATTGTTCCCCTATAAAATAATAAAAGACATCATCAATCCTTGATAGTGGATACTTATTCTTTATATTCACCTAGTTCAAGAATCAGTAGTCCACACATAACCTTAATCTCCCATCTTCCTTCTTGGGGAACAACACTGGGGCTGCTGAGGGAGAAACAATGGGTCTAACAAAGAACTTCTCCTAAATTTCCTTAAAATTCCCCCTCAACCCACAATTTTACTTGGAATATATTTGATATGCTAGTATAGATATCAGGGCCATCCTGTGATGCAATTCAATGCATAAGTCTAGCTCTATGTGGGGAGGTAAGCCTAGAAAATCCTTTGGATGGACTTCCTCGTACTCCACCACCACTGAAGGAAACTAAAATATTGTAGTATCCACTTCTCCAAGAGTCATTATATCTAACTGGAGAGTAATCAGATGCACTCTCTTATTCCCAAGGTTATCCTTCTCTACCAAGGTTTCCTTTTCACCCAAAAAGGAAATCCTCATCCCATTTCTATAGACACACTGCATCCTCCACCTAAAATAGTGGATCTAGGCATTAACTATGGATAACTAGTCCATAAATAAGATGTTTTAATAAGGCCTCATAATTACTAAAATGAGATTCTATGCAAAACTCTTACCTCTAAGTGTTAGATCACACTGTCAGCATAAGTGTGAAATTTCTGAGTCACCACCTATCAGAGTCTCCAACCACAAGGCTTGAGCCGAAGTATCAATTTAAATCTCTAAGTCTCAAACCAGAGAAGTTAAAATGAAGTAATGAATCACACCTATTTCTATTAATACTTCAAATAAAGTATAAAAGACACAGATCATACCTAATATCATGCCTAGAGCCCTAGGGTCATAGTCCTCCAAATCTTGCATCTGGGCTTATCCCTGACCACTAGCTCCTTGATCATGGTGTAGACCACTTTGGGATGGTGGTAGTAATAGGTCAAACCTTAGAACACATCTTTTGGATCTTTTGGACCCTTTTTCACATCCAACACCTTATGGACCACCCTGATCCTACCATGCATCTATCTCAGTGGTCTCTCGACCATATCCCGACTAGTTGTATGATGGGTCGGACAATTCCGTGAATGATGTACCTGAACATCATAGGAGAAACACCACCTCTTACATGGATAGTTTTATTCATCCTGATAGCCCTAAACCACTAATTCTATGTCCTGGGATTATCTCCTGAAGCATTTGACGTGCTTGGATCCCTATGACTGCCATCGACTACATACTTCCGAGGTCTGAGATCTAGGATTCCAACTACCAGGACCCACTGTTGGAACCTTCTCTGATAGGAATATCTAAATCACCAAGGTTATATTAAGAACTCTAGCATATATGAGAATGAAAATAGATACCACTAAAGCCTTGATGTCCCAACGTAATCCCTACTCAAAGGTTCTTTCTATGAAAAAAGGATCCCATACCATAAACATGGAATATTGTGAGAGATTAGTAAACCTCACTGAGTACTCTGCCATGATCAAAATACCCTAATATAGCTGTAGGAGCTCTTGTATTCACATTGATCACAATGTGCCTAGATATAACTCCTCCCTGAAGAGAAGCTCAAAGTATGATCAAGTGAGAGCTGTCTAATCATGTGAATTGGTCACTAAAATGTACCATCACCTAGAATATACCTAAATAATACCCACTATAAGGAATTCCATTTGATATGAAGGAAACCTCACAAGGAAGAAAAATAAAGTAACTGCCTCTATCTAGTCCTTAGCCACCTAGGGGTCTGGCTCACCCATAAACTTGAGAGGTCACTACCTCTGAAACATGTACAACATACTCAGCCAGTGTACATCCTCTGCTGGTACATCTAGTTCTATCTAATACTCACTGGATGGTGGTATAGATATTAAACCACCTAGAGGTTCTATCTCTAGTATAGTACCCTATACCGATGCCTCATCACTCATTAGATCATCCCCATTTTTGTATAGTGTAATCCTAGATGGCTGTTTGTGCGGAGGTGTATTGAAATAAAATAAGATATACCATGGTCAAAGAGTGTATCTGGGGAGCTTACTCAAGAAGCACATGGAAACAACAACCTATTCTCATATGATACACGTACCAAATTTTTCCCTGCAAACAATGTCTTCATGTACCAAGATAAAAGTTAGGTGATCAGGGACTTGGTGTATGGATATGTCAGCCATCATACCAACACCAGAGTCCCTGACCTAAAATCCCAACTCAAAACACTAAAAACTATTTTCCCAAACCAATCTCACTGAATCTGGCCCTAAGGTAGAACCAATTAATTTCATACAAATCTTTCACAACCTGACCCATCGAGGTCTATCCTATGACTCCCCAATCTCACCTTTAATAGGTTAGGGGTTGGCGAACAATGTTGAGTAGACATATGTCACAAATAGGAGGCCTTATCCCAATGTACCTATACACACACACACACACATATCCAATCCCACACAATGTTGAAATGTAAAACAATTGAAAACAATGCATTCATACATGTACAATCCCATAAACAATATATGACAGTAAAGTATTGAAATTGAAAAAAATGTAAAAATACAATCCAAACCAAAAATCTAAAGTGTAAAACCTTCTCCAAGGGTGAGGATTACGATAAAATGGAAGATACCAGAAAACACCTCAGCCGGTATATCTTAATAAACACTCCACCTACTTCACATCCTCCCAGGACACCGTAAAAAGGGCCATAGTCTATAAAATACGTGACACATATGGGCAGATCCCATGCATGGGTGAGTATAAAAATACCTAGTAGGACACCCCAAAAATAATAAACTTGAAGCATGAAGTATATTCATCTCAATACAAGGATATAAAAAAAATGTATAATAGAGAGCACCCAGATATACTTAGAGAAGTCATCGCGCCACCAGGCATTCACAACCAACTCCCATTCACAAGATTCTCCTTGAAGTAATACTATTTCTGGGATAATCTCCTCCAAAATCCAAGATATCACCAGAGACACTCAATCAAGTGGTCATGATCATTGGGCCCCACCCAAGAAATCTCATCGGTCATAGAAGACCCTGATACTCAAATAGGGGTCCATGCCCATAACTGCTATGGGATACCACAAACCCAATCTAGATCAATCCTCTACATAGGGGATCATATGCCAATGATACTAAAAACCTTATCGATATAGCATTATAGATGGAGGATAAATGCCCCGATCATGGTTATCATGATGATACCACATGCACCACCTAGGATATAAAGATGATATAGGATCACACTCTAGTCTCAGGGAGGGAATTCACAAACTCTATCCAAGACTCATCCTCTAGATGGGATCACGATACTATGATGTGGATGTAATGACACACTTTACCCTCGAGGGAATGAACCAAGGGAAACACACCCAACCAAGACTAGTCTTATTTGAAGAAACAAAGGGCTACAAACACCCTTGAATGGGGTACACATCGTGTACTAGGGGTAGATGGAATCTATATCTATCCTTAGTTCTTCAATTATGGTAATACATCATACGACATGTAAATATAAACATACAAGGAATGAGAGTGAAGAATACATCCTGTAGAGGTTTACCGACACCTACCCATGCCATCTAGCTATGTCCGTGTATCTCTGGTTATGACCATGCACCAGCCCATGTACACCCGGCCATATCTCTATGCAATTACAAAACATGCCACTGGTTGTGTACTTTTGTAAATGTCCATGTACCCTATGAGGTACACACCGAGATAACAAGGAAGGTTTACATGGCATGTGACCATTTCACATGGTGTGTGATACTTAACTCTAATAAAAACCCTAGTTTTGTAGCCAGGGGGTCCCACATGATGTGTAATCATGAAATACACACCATTTTGATCAAGATTTTCCAAATCTTTCTGATATTTCTCCACATAGTACTATGCATCACAAAAGATGCCTCTATTGTAGATACTTGTAGATCAGGGGTTGGAAGAGCCTTTCCATCATCTCCAGCTAGAATCTGGGTTCATATTCGCTCGAAAAAAACACATCAAACCACCCATCAACATGCCTCAAAATCATGAAGAATGGAACCTGAAAATCCATTTTGATCCACCTATGACCATCCACCACTATCATCGCACCTTGATCACACCACCAAACATGAACTGTACCCACAATATTGATCTGTTGTGCTGAAGAATTGTCACACAATGATCGAGTACCCAGATATTCATTGAACCATGATCCAAAAGAAACACTTGTGATGAACATGCGAAGAACTGGAGAAGAAAACCACATACCATAAAAAGTGGGGAAAAAATCTTGACCTTTTTTTTGTTTATTATTGATTCTTATTTATATAAAAAGATGAATGAATAGAAATAAAACATAGTAAACAATTATAACCCCATCAATTTAATTTTACCAACAATGCACATATTAATTATTTTCATGGAATCAATCCTTATTATTTTTAGATTAATGAATGTGATGGAAAACATGAAATCAAAAGTACTACCTATATTTTGGATCGACCATTGATGAATATTGGTTCTGTGTTACCATGGTTGATGGGATCCAAAAACGCCATTTGCACAACATTATACAATCTGGTCTTGATCCATCATCATTTGGGAAGAACACTCTCTTCTAATAGATTATAGGTCCCCAAGGTTTAGCGATCAAACCTAAGAAAAACTTTATATACTTATATTTAAATAAGAAAAAGGTATCTTTTTTGAACAAAATAAAATATATCATTTAATTAATTTATTTTATTAATTCCACACCCCTAAAAACTTTTTCACAAATTCCCTATGCCGATAAAGGTTATGTCACACCTAGGGTAAAACCCACATTTGGAACTCAATGATTCCCTCAGATTTATAATTTGGGATCTTGTTTAGGAGTTATTACACTTTTTATAGAAAAATACACATTTGTGTTATTTAATAAATGTCAAACATTAATTCCTCACACATCAGGCCTCAGTATCACATACCGTCTCAGTTCCTGATCTAAAAAACAATCCAGATAATATAAAAAAAATACATGGAAAATATGAGTCATTACATCATAAGTGAGATACATCATCTCTCACTATGTTCTTTATAACTAGTTCCCTTATTAGACATATCATACAAAATACCATTCATTATAGCATGGGGAATGGAAACATAAGAAAGTGTGAGCTTAGATTCTCAATAAGGGTAAAAAAATAGAGATATCAATATATCATGAGTATAAGGGCATGGGAATATGAGAATAAAATTTGAAAACCATAGCCTATATATAATAGATCATAGAATTGAGTCATGGAATAAGTATTGGAAGTTAATAAGACATGAATCATAATGGAATCAAAGAACATAAACCATGATATCATAACATTAGAATACAACATAGATTTATGTCATACACATAAGTATAGAAAATCATTTCCTTAGTAATTCAAGGATTATTTAAAAAAATATCATAGTGGATTGGGTTTACTCCCCAAACCATCATAGTTTTTACAGTTCACTACCATGACTATCATAGTGGATAGAGTCCATTACTAAAATGGGTTCATTCCACATTTCAGTCCTGTTTATTTCATGATATATCAATATTTACATAATTAATTGGAGGAAGATATAGGTCCCACCTATCACATAATGAAAATCACACATATGTGTGCCACAAAATAATAAACATTCAATATATAAAATACCATGGAAAAAAGGGTTTTATAAACATTTCATCATAACATAACATATATAAAAGAAATTGGTTTCATAATCATTTCATTATTTCATCATAAATTACACGTGGAAAAGAGACAGGTTTCATAACCATTTTATCAAATCATAACCCCAGGAAAAAGAAGCGGGTTTAATAAAAATATTAGCATCATAAAATTAGAAAATTACAAGAAATAATAATAATGGTAACCTCAGATAGTATCCCTAGTAAAGAATATATAACATCAAAGGATTTCATCTTATATGGAAAATTATTTTATAAGAAAAATCACTTGGAACATTTCTTGAGGAAAATATCCTTTATTTGAAAATGACCATTTTTAAAATGAAAAATACATTAAATATCGTGGAAATATATTTCTATGAAAATAACCATGAAAAATATAAATTAATATTCAAATAAAGTAATGTTAATGATGTCATAATTTTTTTTTCATGATGTACACGTTAAAACAAATATTCCTTTCACATTTTCAGTAAAATCCAAATGATCCTTGTTTAGAAAATTACATGAATATTACTTTTAATTTTTTTAGAAGGAAAAAATGGTTAAAAATTTTCTTTAATAAATAATTTTTGGAATTTTAAAACATTTTTGAAAATACGGATATGAAAGAAAATGGGGTTTTGACCAAAGAGAGAAATAAATACACCATTTTTTATTAGAAACATTATTTTTAACTCTTGAGTACATAAAGTGAGGAAAATGAATGAAAAAACAAGTATTATTTATAAATAACTAGATTATAATAACAGAAATGAGTTTTTTAAGATATGGATAATAATATTTCATCATTGAAAGTTTAATCATGAAGAATCCTGATAATCAATGATATTGTAACATGAAACACTTACCACTTTGGTAAACTTGAATAATAATCCCTATGAAATAATAAAGTTAAAAAAACTTATAATATAATGAGAATAAATACATTATTTATATTACATGTAAAATGAGAAATATATACCCCTCACAATTGAATATAGGTTCATAACATAACATATGTCTCAAAGAAAGGAAAATTGAGACCGAAATCTCTTAACTAAAGTCTTTACTTTCTTCATACATGTTCAAAAATCATGTTTAATAAATATAAGTTTATTAAAAATATATTAAATAACTATATATAATACTTTTTATGATTTACTTATTACCTTTTATTACTCCTTTATTATCAATTCCATGTTAAAGTCATGTTTCATGCAATAACTACTTTATTTTTTGTGTATGTTTTGATTTTTGATTTTTATGGTCCTATTACTTTTAT
Organism: Viscum album; assembly: GCA_963277665.1. Classification (NCBI taxonomy): domain Eukaryota; kingdom Viridiplantae; phylum Streptophyta; class Magnoliopsida; order Santalales; family Viscaceae; genus Viscum; species Viscum album. The sequence continues at coordinate 52,842,457 of OY728132.1, read as the reverse complement.
CAGGGTTCCATAATATCCATAATGTTAAACATTACATAAAAATTATATATATTTATTATATGTGTTTTTATAGTAAGATATAAAAGTTAGCAGTAGAAAATGAAAGAAACAATTTATGGAGACGATAGGACGAACCTACACATGAAGGTTGTTTTAATTTTATTGATGTATTGAAAGAAAAATAAATAAATAATATATTAACATTAATGAATAAATTTTGTATCATATTTATCAAATATTTTCATTAAATCCATCCTTATTATCTTCCATGTAAAGTGTGATTGAATCACATCACTTTGCAATACGGTAGTCCCCCATACACACAACCAATGTTATCATATTCCCATAGAATTTAAAGTAATGATGAATATGTGATATAATAATTACAAAAGTATAATAATATCACAAATATCATATATAATAATTTTATCCATTTTTGATATGTGGTGATGGAAAAGAAATAACATCAGTTCACAAGACAATAGTCCTCCGTAAACACGAATGATGATTTTATATACCAATTGATGGAAGTGGAGGTGATTTTAGGTCATGAAATTAACATAAAAACATAAAAATATATGGATTATACTAAGTTTATTATATCATCATGGTTTAATAATAATTTAAATCAGTGGAGGAATAAACAAAATAAAAAATCTCGTTGAGGAACGTTAACCCTTCTTTATGTATCCTCCTTAGGTTTGCACTAAAAGCATTCCTAGGATTGATTTATGACCAAAATAAGGATTATAAAATTAGTATTGGGAATAAAATATGAAATTTTAGAATTTAATGTAAAAAATGGTTTTTAAGTGTAAATAGAAAAGGAGAAGGAGTTTCCTTTTTATAAATGAGGTGAGTGGTACACTTGTAATTTTTAGAAAGAAAAAGATATATCCATATATTTCACATTATAAAAGGATTAAAAATCAACCTTTTTAGATAATTATATGTTATAAGGTTTAAATATATCCATAAAATGGGTTTTGGAAAAGTTTTGGGTTATTTTTAACAATTATCTTTTTAGTTTAACCCTTGATAAACCAATTTTTACCTTAACCACAGTAAATAATTTTTAATGTTTTTACTATTCATTAGGGTAAAAAATTATATTGAAATTATTAGATAATATAATTTATTCTTATTCCAAATATTGATTCCATTTTTTCAAATTATATTTACATAAGTCAAAAAAATTAATTTAAAATTAAACTCACAGATGCGATGAAAAAACAGTTTTCCAAAAAGAAAATGTTCAAAAGTTTGAAATGTTTTTTGATAAAAACTCAATAAAAAATGATTATTATGAAATAAATTGCATTAATTGATATATAATTGAAAAAATGTTATTGTAAAACAAATTTTAAAACAAAAACTACCTTATAAATTCTTTAAATGAAAAGGAAGTTTTCAATAAAAACCAATATTTTTCACTATTAATCGAGAAATTAATCTTTTCTAAAAAATTATAAAAATGCACCCTAAGATAATTTTGACATGATTATTTAAAAAATTATGTTTATAAAATAAAATTTATTTTCTAAAAGTTTCAAAATTTAATTTTATAATTTTTCACAAGAAGAATTAAAAACACATTTTTTAGAAAATAGTATTTTTAAAACATATAAAAGACTACCAAAAATTAATTATTTTTTATCAATATTTTTTATTTATATAAAACAATTATACTTAATATTTTAAATGGGTTTATTAATATTCATGCAAAAAATTTTAACATCTCGGTAATAATGGTCTTGTTTAAATAATAATATTAGTGGCTTTTTGTGGTTCATTAAAACTCAGTGTTGCATTTAATGATAACTATTAAAGAAATTTTATTTATTAAAAATAAAAATTCATAAAATATCCGGGTTTTACATTCCGTTAGTAAAAATGAGGTGTGGGTACCCTATACAGTAGTATGGTTGATGCTACCATTATAGAAAGGGTGTGGGTCGTCCATCAATAGTAGTAGTTTCATCTAATGATATGCAGTATGGGTCTTCTATCCATGTGAACTAGTACTCCCCATAAATATGGGAGCACATAATACCACTCATAGAAACTTGGATTCTTTGTTCGATCATGGGGGTTATAATCTATTTTTTCTAATGTGGTGTTGGTCCACTATAGTACAGTGGGTTTGTTAATCCGCTATGATATATGGAATGAGTCTTCTACTTATAGAGGTCGAAGTTTGATGAAATATGACATATGAATATTCTACCCTCAGCATAGAGTAACCTCTATGTTTAGTACATGAGGTACACCATTGGGGAGTTCAATACACTCTCTACTGTAGTGTCTTCTTATAAGGAATGACCCCCACCATATTCCAAAATTTATAGGAGTTTGGATGATGTTCAATGTTTTATTATAAACTCATAGTTGAGAGTGAAACTCCAGGAATACACATTGATAGAAGATAATGCATCCTACCAAGCTCATTCACCCATCAAATTATGTGTGTAATGATCTATATGTTAGTAGTATATCCTTTAAATTCTGTAATATTCCATGTTATACAAGCTAGGAATCATCTATGTGGAGGTCTTGTCTCTATTTTAGTAGACATTTGATATATTATGATCAATGTGATGATTGTCCCATGAAATTAGGTGGTTCCCATTTCACCCTAAGATTCAATATGTGGCATTTCTATTTGGATCTGTGGTAGGATAATAATAGTTTGTGAAATTTTATTATGTGATACAATTATCTTAGCAGATCAATCCAATAGTTTGGGAGTAAGGGATGGTCCTTTACCCTAAGAAATGTATGTATTTGATCTTGGGGAGGTGAACATAAATCTATTGGGAGAGGCCTTCTTAAGGTGTTTACATTGAGTTGGATTAGAGGTTGAGATAAAATATCAACCCATGTTTGGTAAAATATATATCTCTGTGTGTTTTTATTTATGAATTAATTATAAATGGGCATGGCTATTTTCTAAGGTGATTCTGAGATTTCCAATACAAGTTTATCTTTTGTGAGTGTCCAACAGACTAGCAGTCAGCCATCCCAGATATGTGGTCACCTAGGTGAAATAAATATTATTTTAGTGAGAGATACATTGTGTTATTTTCTGATGTGATATGAGGGAAAAAATTCTATAGGATAATGGTTATAAAATTTTTACTATTTAGAATATGATGATGATAAATCCCAAAGTATATTGATCAAGTCACGTGCAATGAGTGAAAACATGAATAATGTTAGTGGTTTAAGTGTGTTTCTATTATTATTGTTGGGTAGAAAAGTTATGAGGGGATTTATAATTACCCTATCATTTTACACATATTATTACATGATTTTAATCATAATTAACCAACAATTACGAGCAATGGTTCGTAAATTCTAGTATATTTTGAAGATTAGATACATAATACAGAAAACATGGAACAAAAAAGACATCATTTATCTAAACTCAATAATTTGATCCTAACTTCTTTTGAGATCTTACATCTACAATGGATAAAATAGGGAATAAATGAATAATGGTATGATCTAAAAATACCAGTAAGGGAATAAAAATAGAAATAAAGTATATCACATGGGTTAGATGAAACAACATGATGACATAAAAAGTAATTGAAAAAGAATAAACATAAGGGACCATGACATATAGATCATGGGATTGTGTAATAATAGAATAATAGAAATGTGGAATCAACATAAAACATGAAATAATCATGAGTCAAGGCTAATTTCCAAGACCATTTCACACAGAAGAGCATGGGCTAAGGTTAAATTCCAAGACCATTTCACATGGAGGAGCATGAGTCAAGGCTAACTGCCAATATCATTGCACATGACGTCTCATGAGACTATAAATGACCCAATTCATTGGAAATTTTTTTTTGAGAACCCCTCATAAAGTGAGAAAATCTAAAAAGAAGTTTTTAAGAAACATTAGAAATTAGCCACTTGAGTACGATTTAAGGGAAAATACTAGAGTCTTTAAAAATGGTAAAGGCATAATTATTTATATAAAACTAGAAATGAATCAACATAGTTATTAATGATAAAATTAGTGATTTTAGAAAAATAACAGTAGCTTAAAATCGATTATGGAGTGCACTTGAAAATGGGTAAGAAATTGGGAAGTTCCCTTTAATTGGGATTTCTTATCAGAATAAATTGAGAAGTAAACCTTTCTAAAACATGTATTAAACCATTAAAGAAGTATGATATGATATGGATACATGATTTTGGAATATATAAACATAATTTGGAAGAATTACATAAAAATATAGAAGAATTACATTGTGGTAAAGAGAGAGAATGTGTAACCTGAAGGAAAAATGAATGTTCGAAAAGAATCTATTACCTTATGTCTATAAATATTACATAATTTAACTTAATTTCCTATATAATGAAATTAAATCCATTAATTAATTAATTCATAACCTTTTACAAATTTATTTGATTTATTATAATTTTATTATGTTCAATTATGGCCTTTTTGATGTGTTATAAGATACAATTTCATCATTCGTGAGTGTTTGTTTCCTTGGTTTTCATGATTGGTATGGGAGATCATGTAAAATAATAATAGTTGTAAAAAATTGAAATTATATGTTATTTATAAAATTATAGAATATTAAATGGTCTTATGTATTGTTTCCCAATTATGAGGATGATTCATTAGATAAAATGTTAATGATAACCGTTTAGATTATTATTTTTTCAATCATCACGAACTAGTTTTGTTTTATTAATTAATATTATGTATAGATAATAATTCCAGAAAAGTAAATGTAACATTTTGTTACCTAGATTAGGTATGTTTTACCTTTTTCAATGTTTCTTTCTGGTTTTAAAATCCATTTATGTGATTTTTCTGGGTTTACTGCAGATTGCAGAATAGGTACATGTCGTGTACTTGGTGATGGTTACATGTTGTGGTTTGGGAGATCACACCGTTAATGGGGAGATCACACTATGATATGATAAATATCATGTAATTTAGGTACACATCCTTTAGGGGTTAAATAGTAGAGTTTTAACCTGAGGTGATTATTTTTTCGGCGTACTTATCCAGCATGGACTACATGTCATGACTAACGGGTACACGTCTTGACTCGGCCCACATCTAGGTTAAACTCAAGCGTTAGTGAGTTTTTATCAGTCCTTTTTCTCTTAAGAATTATTAGATCTCAACCTATGATAGTTCTGATGCATTTTTAAGTGGCTCAACATCTTCTAGATCGATCTTCTCGACTCCAGTTCATCGTTACTTCTATAGTGCGTCTCTCCAGGTAAGTGTTCTCTCTGATTCTTCCTTGCGATGGATTGTGATAGCACCCTAGCCTTTCCTTATCGTACTTGATGATCCAAGTTGGAGGTTTATTTTTTTTCCTCTTCTATATTCTTTGTGAGATCTTGTCTCGAAGGCCGTTCATTGGCTAGTTGTGGTGAAGCAGATGTTCATTATTGAGGTACATGGGCTTTCTTCTATCCACAAATCCATTGTCTTCTATTTTGAATCAATACATTGAGGTGTGGGTTTGATTCAGGGCCTTTTTTTGATAGCATTGTTGGGTTTCATTGCTTTTTAGATTTCATTGTGGGCATGTGCGATCCGAACTTTGAGGTAGGTGGTTTCGTCTCTAGCCTACGATAATGAACCTTCTTGTTTTACTTTGCAAATTGCTTTATAAATTGATTTATAAAATTGGAATGATTATTTGTGTGTGTTTAAAAAGGGTTTTGAAAGAAAATGGTTTTTACCTATCTTTTGATAAATGGATTATAAATGGCATTGAATGGTTTTCAAGGAATTTAAATGGGTTTGTGAAAAAGAGCACATGGGTTGCCTTGGGTACTTAGGTGAAAGGTTTAGCTTGAGTCCATGTTCCATTTATTTGTGATTATCAAAGAGGTTTGTATTGGGGCTTACCTCTATTTCCTAGGCATGTTGTTCTAGGGGATCAATATTGATATTGGGGGGGGGGGGGGTTTAATCATGGGGTATTCCTATGCTTCCTAGGAACATTATTCTAGGATCGGTTTTTGTGCATTTGATTATTGTGGTATGAGTAGTCTGCTTCATAGACCTGTAGTATTCCTTGGTGTGTGATACATGTTATTCTATTTTTTATTTCTTGTATTTCTGAGTTAACTTGGATATTCATGTTTATGATTGTAGAAAATTATATGGAAAATGTTCTTTGGAACTGATATACCTACTTTTGTTTAGAACTGTGGAAAATTGAATGTTTACCATGTTTTCCATAAAACTACTTTATTACTTATAATTCCATATTTTCAATTTTAAATAAGAATACCTGAATTGTTATCCATAGACTTGATATGTAACACTTGGGTGGGATCCTACTAAGCATGTTAGCTCACACCCTGTGCACTGCTTCGGTGGTGTATAGACCTTTGTTTGTCTTCCAGTGTAGGAAAAGGCAAGGCACCACAGCGAGGAAGTGAGATTCATGTCAGCTAGGATAGTTAGTTGGTGGTGAGATGGTTGAAGTTCATCAATGCCATCGTTGGAGTAGTAGTTTGGTTTTGAGTTCCTTATAGTCGTACTTTTATTTTGGAGTTTTTAGCTTCTGTTTCTGTTGTTCTGTTTCTGCTATTTTTCTTTAAAGTTATGGAATATATATTTTTTAGTCTTCCACTATTTCTTCCTTGATCTATATATATGTCGTGTGGTCATTCAGGTTGAGAGAAATCATTCCCTCAGTTTTTTTGTTCAATGCCCGGGTGCTTGTCTCTAGCCTGTGGGAATCGGGAACACCCTTCGAGTATGTGATCGATCGGGTCAGGTGTCGGGTTTCAGGGAAACCCGGGTCAGTTCGTTACAATTTGGTATTATAGGAGGTCTATCCTTAAGAACATATTCTTGGGATGTTAGTTAGACTGGAAATAGGATTTTTAGGACTTGAGAGGTATGTTGCGATGAGTGTTTGGATAGCTCTTATCATAACGAGACTCAAGTTACCATGGCATGTAGGGATATGTGTCTCTAGTGTTGGTTTTTTTCTTTTGAAAATATTAGTTTCTTCTTATGGGGTTTCTATTTTAAACTAAAATTTGTTTGATGTTTAATCATTATTATGTTTCAATATGTAGTAGTATGCTTCCGAAACATCTTCTACAGGTTCCTCAGAAAGGTACAACTGATGCTTCTTAAAGGAATCCACCTATTTATTAGAATCACATCAAGACTATCATATGGGCAGTCCATGCTTTCAATCAGGATGTTCTAGGAGTTCAAAATGCAGTGGTTGAAGTACAACCAAGAGCTGAAGAAGAAAGAGATCGATCTTGAGAGTTCTTGCGTGAGAAGCCACCATCCTTTAAAGGGACAATTGAAGCTCAAGACGCGGAGGATTAGATGAATATGATCGATAAAATCTTCAACTTCTTGGAGACACCTAATAATATCATGGGGAAGTTCAAAACATTCAGAATCAAGGGTTATGGAAAGAATTGGTGGGACTCAATGCTCTAGAAAGAAAAACATGTGGGCTTGGATTGGAAGGGTTTCAAAACCCTATTATTTTAGTAGTTTTTTTCCAGATTCTCTGATGTTGTAAAAATCTCTAGAGTTCTTGTCGTTGTAGCTGGTAGAACATTAGGTGTAATCCTAAACCAACCGGTTTGCTGAGCTTGTCTGTTTTTCTCCGGACATGGCAAGGAATGACCAGATGAAGGCGTAGAAGTACCTATAGGGTTTATGACTAGATATTAGATCATAGGTGTTCATGTTGAAGATTTCTACCTATGTAGAGATAGTGGATAAATAAATGATGGTAGATATGGACATGGAAGGAAAATTTTGCTTTACCATATCTTATCTTCCAACTGGTGAAAGATTCAGTGGTGTAAATGGTAAGAAGAGGAAGTGGCAGGACCGTCACAGGAGTGGTGGAGGTGGGTTGTAGTAGCGAGCCTTATCCTCACCATATTTTGATGCTGGCAGTGTTCCTATAACTTTCTTCCAACGCGACAAGGGGGTTCACACTAGATGTTCTTGTCCTATACCCATGAGGATGTGCAATAACCATGGACATTTTGGTTATCTATAAATTTTTTGTCAGGATATGAATACGCCTCATTATGGTCAGGTTTTTTTAGCTCCAAAGGCTAGTTTAGTGCAGTCAGAAGCATCAAATACTATAGGGATCTATCCACATGCCTCAGGAGTGAAGAATTTACACGTAGTATATGAGTGTCCAATGGAAGTTGATGTAGGTATGACAATAGTGAGAGGTACGCTCCTTACTGCAGGTTTAGTAGATACTAATTTCTTTGATACTGGTGCCTCCCACTCATTTATATCTGCACATATTGTTGATATGATTAAACTTCCAACCGAACTTATTCCCTTTACAATGAAGTTAGCGACACCTATTAGAAAGAGGAAAGAGTAGGGGTTCTAGTGTCCTTTTTTGTTCATGATATCTTACATAGAGTTGTTCTGTGATTTTCTTTTTCTTGATAGGGATCTATTTGACATCATCATTGGTATGGATTGGCTTGTCACTCATCGAGTTGAGGCTGATTTTTATCATCAGCATGTTTCATTTATTACTGTCAATGGGAGATCTCATGTGTTTTAGGGAGGGTGGGACCTGAGGTTAGGTCGTGAAGGACCATCCCACCTAGAGTTCATGAGTTTTTTGGTTTCTATTGCATTTGATCCTGATAACATTTCTTCTTTTGAGGGTCTTCCTGTTGTTGTCTGAGACTTTCCCGAAATTTTACCAGAAGACTTCTCTAGTCTTCCTTTAGAGAGAGAGGTAGAGTTTACGATTGACCTGGTTCTAGGTACACATCCAATATTGATGCCTACTTACTGTATGGATCCATAAGAGTTGAAAGAATTCAAGATTTAGTTAGACAACCTGTTAGAGAAGGGTTTTTTTTCGACCAAGTGTTTCGCCTTGGGCATCCCCCGTTCTCCTTACCAAGAAAGTGGGTGGTTCACTCAAGTTATGTGTAGACTTTCAGAAGTTAAACCAAGTAATGATTAAAAACAGATACCCTTTTCCTTGTGTAGCTGATTTTTTTTGATTAGGTGAAGGGAGAAAAGTGGTTTTTATAGATCTATATTCCGTCCGGTTATGATCAGCTCAGAGTCCAGAAGTATGATATACCAAAGATGGACTTCAGGAGAAGGTATGACAATTATGAATATCTTATGATTATTTTCAGTCTGACTAACTATCTTTTAGTTTGTATAGCCTTGTTGAATCATATATTCCACCAATATCTTGACACTTTTGTGGTAGTTTTCATGGATGATATTATAGTTTATTTAAATTCCGAGCATGAGAACGAGCACTATATATGCTTGATTATGGAGATTCTGAAAAATCACCATATGTATGGAAAGATTTCAAAATGCAGTTTTGGGATTTGAAAAGTGAAGTTCTTGGGGCACAATATTTATGAGAATGGATTATCAGTTGATTCAGATAAGGTAAAAGTTGTTTTTTCCTGGAAGGAACCACCAAATACCTTTTAGATATGAATCCTACTTGGTCTTTCTGGATAATACCGATGGTTCATCAAGGATTTATCTAAGATGGTGTCACCTTTGACTGCTCATACCATGAAATTGGTGATATTCTCATGAGATGAAAAGTGTGAGTGTTCTTTCGATGAACTGAAACAACTTCTGACATCCACATTTATTCTAAAATTATATGAGCCTAGTAAGGGGTATGTCGTGTTCTGCGATGTATCAGGTGATGGTTTGGGATACGTGATAATGAAGGATGATAATGTGGTAGCTTATGACTCTTGTCAGCTCTGACCACATGAGAAGAACTACCCCACTCACGATTTAGAGCTTTCTGTAGTGATGCATGTTCTTAAATGTTGGAATCACTATCTCTTTGGGGAGAAGTTCATGGTTTTCTCTAATCATAAGATGTTGAGATATATCTTTTCCCAGAAGGACTTGAATCTTAGATAGAGATGATGGGTAGAATACCTTCAGACATTTGACTTTGAGATCACCTACACTATGGGTAAAGGGAATGTAGTTTCAGATGCTTTATGCTGGAAGGTACCATCACAGGCTGTTCTGGAATTGAAGGAGGAGTGGAATCTTATGGGTATTTTCACTCAGTTGCACTTGGATGCTTAGGAGGATGTTTCAGGGATGTTTTGGACCAGTTTTTAGTTACCACCATCTCTCCTAGAGTATATCTCATAAATTCAATAATAGGATGATGAGTTTTAGAATATTTGGGAAACATTTATATTGGGGATACATTTCTTGGTTGGCCTCTTTCTTCAGATGTAATACTTCACTTTGTAAAGTGATTTTTCATCCCATCATTTGTAAAAAGTTCAATCTTGTTTGATTGTCATAGATATTCATGGACAATTCATCCAGGCTCTACAAAGATGTATTATGACATGACAATATGGTTTTGGTGGCTGGGTATGAAGTGTGACATTGTAGATTATGTGTCCCATTTTTACACCTGCCAATAGATAAAGATAGATCACTTGAAGCCCTATGGTTTGCTTCAACCTCTCCTGGTGTCATTTTATAAGTGGGATGAGGTGTCCATGGATTTTTTTGGGTTTCCATAGACACCCCAAGAGAAAAATGCTATCTTGGTGGTTATTGATTGGTTGAAAAAGTATTCTCATTTCATTCCGATTAAATACACCACTAAAGTTGAAGATCTAGGCAAGTTGTACATGCAATATATCATAAGGTTACATTGGAGTGATTATTACATTGTTTCATATAGGGATACTAGGTTTACCTCAAGGTTATAGAGGAGTCTTCAAGAGGTAATGAGAACTCAGGTCAAGTTGAGCACAACATACCATCTACAGATAGATGACCAGATAGAGCGTGTAATTAAGATCCTAGAGGACATGCTTTGTTCTTGTGTCTTAGATTTTAGTGGATCAGGGGATAATAATTTGGGATTGATTGAGTTTGTTTACATTAACATTTATTAGTTTTTTATCTGAATGGACCCCTTCGAAGTGTTGTACGGTCGCCCATGAAGATCACCTCTTTGTTGGGAAGAGGATGGCGAAGTATCTTTGGTTGGACCAAGTCTAGTTCATGAGATGTTGGTAAGGATTTAAGAAGTGTAATGATGTTTATTTATATCCCATAGTTGACAGAAATCATATCCATATTGGTGGAGTCTTACTTTGGAGTTCTCTAATGGTGACTGGGTTTTCTTGAAAGTTTCTCCTCGGTTGGGTCACCGTCAACATGGAAAACAAGGAAAGTTGACTATGAGATATGTTGGACAATTTGAGATCATTAAACATCTTGGGAAAGTTTCTTATCACTTAGCATTTACGGCCCAGTTGATGGGAATTCATGACATTTTTCACACATATAAGCTCATGAGGCATCACCCCGATCTCACTCATGTTTTGAGTTTGGAAGAAATTGAGTTAGAGCTAGACACTTCTATTGTAGAGAAAACCGTTGAGATTATTGAATCTTAGATGAAATTATTGCGTGGGATGTCTATTATGTTGGTCAGAGTTCTATGGAAACAAGGATCAGATACTCACGATACTTGATAACGCGAGTCATTGATAAGGGAGAAATGGCCTCATTTCTTTAGATAAGATACATCTTCCAAATGACTTCACAGGGATAGAAAGTCTTTATGGTGAAGATTTATAACATCCTGTTACCTTGATCATGTTTTTTTCAATTTTTATGTTCTTTTATGGTTTTAAAATCCTTTTATTTGATTTTTATGGGTTTACTATAGACTTCAAAATAGTTACATGATGTGTACTTGAAGTACACGTCATGTATTTGGGGCTGGTTTCATGTTGTGGTTTGGGAGATCACCCTGTGAATGGGAGAGATCATGCCGTGAGCTAGTACACGTAGTGTACCAAAGGTACATGTTGTGTAGGTGTTAAATAGAAAAATTTTAACCCTAGGTGATGGGTTTTTCAGCATACTTACGTAGTATGGACTACACATCGTGACTAAGGGGTACACGTCATGACTCACCCCAAAACCAAGTTATATTCATGAATTCAGGAGTTTTTCTCAGTCTTTTTCTATCCAGACTTCGTGGATCTCAACCTATGGTAGTTTTGGTACATTTTTTAGAGATTCAAAATCTTCTAGATGAATCATACTGGCTCCAGTTCATCATTGCTTCTATGGTGCATCTCCCCAGGTAAGTGTTCTCTCTTATTCTTCCTTATAATTGATCATGATAGTGCCCTAGCCTAGCGTTATCAGATCCGCTGATCTAAGTTTGATGTTTCTTGTTGTCCTCTTCTAGATCCGTTGTGAGATATTGTCTCAAAGGCCATTCCTTGGCTAGTTGTAGTGAAGCAGACGTTCGTTCTTGAGGTAAGTGGGAATTATTATATCTTCCAATACATTGTATTATATTTTTAATCAATCCTTTGAGGTGTGGGTTTTATTATAGGGACTTCATTGATAACGTTTTTGGGTTTAATTTCTTTTGGATTCCATTGTGGGCATGTGAATCCAGAACATTGAGGTAGGTGGTTCCATTTCCCACCTATGATAATGAACATACTTGTTTTTCATTGAAAATTTATTTATAAATTGATTTATAAAATTGGTATGATTATTTGTGTGTGTTGAAAAAGGTTTTTTTAAAGAAAAATGGTTTTTCCTTGGATTTTGATAAATGGATTATAAATGTTTTTGAATGGTTTTCAAGGCATTGAAATTGTTTGTGAAAAAGAGAACATGGGTTACCTTGGGTACTTAGGTGGAAGGTTTAGCTTGAGGTCATCATCCATTACTTTCTAATTATCAAGGAGGTTTTTATTGGGATTACATCTAATTTTTAGAACTTTTGTTCTAGGTGACTGATATTGACATTTGGGCGGGGGGGGGGGGGGGGGGTAATCATGGGGTATTCCTATTCTTCTTAGGTATGTTGTTCTAGGATCTATTTTTGTGAACTTGATTATTGTGGTACAAGTAGTCTGTTGCCTAGACCTATAGTATTTCTTGGTGTGTGATACATGTGATTTTATTTTGTATTTCTTGGATTTATGAGTTATCCTGGATATAGATGTTTATGCTTGTGAAAAATGATATTGAAAATGTGCATTGAAACTGATATACCTACTTTTGTTTAGAACTATAGAAAAGGGAATGTTTACCATGTTTTATATAAAACTTCTTTACTGATTATCATGCGATTTTTTGATTTTTAAATAAGAATACATGGATTTTTATACAAAGGATTGCTATGGAACACCTGGGTGGGATCCTACTGAGCATGTTAGCTCACACCCTGTGCACTGCTTTAGTGGTGTGTAGACCTTTGTTTTTTTCTAGTGTAGGGAAAGGTAAGGCACCATAGTGAGGCAGTGAGGTTCATGTTAGCTGGGATGGGTATCTGGTGGTGAGATGGTTAGAGTTCGTCCATTCCATCGTTGGAGAAGATTTTTGGTTTTGAGTCCCTTACAGTCATACTTGTCTTTTAGAGTTTTTAGCTACTGTTTCCATTGTTCTGTTTCTGATATTTTCCTCATAGTTATGGTCTATATATTTGTTAGTCATTCACTATATCTTCCTTTATCTCTATATATTCTATGTGGTCATTCATGTTGGGAAAAATCATTCCCTCATTTTTTGTTTGATGACCGGGTGCTTGTTTCCAGCTCATGGGGATCAGGAACACCCTTCGAGTATGTGACAGGTCGGGTTAGGTTATGGGTTTTAGGGTAACCCAGGTCAGTTAATTACATTAAATATGATATAATACATACATTATAAATTTTTAATCCTAAAAATGGTTTTATGACTGCCCTTTAAGGCAATAATATAAATCTAAAACTCATCATCCTTGAATGCGATAAATCAACACATCATGGATGTTGTTTTCAATTTTAGAACAAAAAGAGAGAGGAAGGGAATTAATGATGGGTTGTTCCATTAACAAAATAAAATTACATTATATACAATATATGAGAGTTATCATTTCACTTGGACAAGGATAAGTTAGGAGAGGATAATAAAAAAATAAAAATAATAATAAATGAAAATGAAAGAGGATTTTACCTCTTGAATTCCTTCTCCTTGATAACCTCCTTGAGGCACTTGAGTTTGGTATTTTATTAAGAAAAGAGGCTCTTAGACATGGGAGAGAGACTTGGTAAGATAATTGGGTTTAATTTGTAAAAGATTAAAGTATTTTGAGGAATGAAGAGAAGTGGTGGTGAGGGGTAGTATTTATAGTGGATGAGAGGGGTGGTTTTTGATTATTCTATTTATTATTTTATTATTTTTGTTCAAGACAACCAATAGTGTTGATTATTGTGACTAAATATAGTAACTAGATCATGTGAGTTCTATATAATGGCCACTTACATCATCCATGACTCAATCATGACTCAAAATTCATTTATTTACTTATAATGTTAACTACTATAAAATATAGTATTTCACTATTAAAAAAATTCAAATATTTTAGAAAAATCCAAAAACTTTACCCTAACCATTTTTCAATGTTTAGAATTAAAAAATGGACTCCATTTTTTGAAAATAATTTTCTAAACATGATAAATTTATTTTTTAATTAAAATAATCATTTATTCAAAAAATATAGATTTTAAAATTATAACTAATTTTATGAAACTTTGAAAAATTAATTAAGGTATCATAAAATTATCTTATAATCATAAGAAAAAATATATTAATTTATGAATATATTTTATTAAAATAAATTTTATTTTAAATCATTATATTAATTATAAAATTTTAAATAAACATTTATGTTTTAAAAAATACCAATACTTAATTTATCATTTTTAAAATATATATTTACTTATTCTATGATATAAATATATCACATTTTCATTTATAATATACCTAAATTTTATTTATTCTTTCATATATGAGGAAACTATTCTATTGGATGAGTTGCTATTCTAAATGGTCACATTACTATTCTAAAGCTAATATTACTATTCCATTGGTTTAGGTTCCTTAATTTATATAAATACCACTTATTTCATTCATTATTAATTTATAAAGTCTGTATTGTGTTATCTATGTGAGTTTTATGTGATTTATAATATATTGAATAATTATAAGAAGGGAACATCTATTGATAAAATTTTGGGTTTTTATATTCTCCCCCCTTATGAATTTTTTCCCTCAAAATTTCATTTTACAAACTATTAGAAAAATAGGTTAGAGTATGTATACTTCATTAATTCCTCCAGTTCCCATGTTTCCATTTTCTACTTATGGTTCTGCCATAATACTTTGACCAAGTGGGTAGTCTTATTGAATATAACTTTATCTATACAGTCAAAGATCTTCACCTGATTCTCTTCATAAGAGATATCATTTCCCAATTGCACCACTTATGAATTTTGTACATGTGAGGGATCCAGTTTATACTTACTCCAGATGGATACATGAAATACATCATGTACTTGAGAAATTGTTGGTAGAAGTACTAGTCTATATGTCACAACTCCAACAAAATCAAGAATCATTAAGGGGACGATGTGCCTAGGACTTATCTTTCCTTTATTCTAGAATCTCATGATCCTATTAAATGGAGATATGTTTAGAAATACCATATATCCAACCTTAAACTCCATGTACCATTGATGACTGTCTGCATAGCTCTTCTGTCAACTTTGGGATGCCCAGATATGCTGTTGAATTGTTTTAATATTTTACATCATTTCTTCAACCATTTCAGGTCCTAGATACTTATGTTCACTGAATTCATACCAGTATTACAATTCTCTACATATTTTCCCATAAAGGGATTTATATGGATCCATTTAAATTCTTGATTGGAAACTACTGGTGTAAGAGAACTCGACCAGAGGTAGATGATGGTCCCATCCTCCCTTGAAGTTCATAGAACATGCTCTCAACATCTATTCTAGTGTCTAAAGAGTCCAATCATATTGGCCATCATTTTGAGGATGATAGGCCATACTGAAGTTCAACTCAATGCTTAGAGAATATTGGATACTTTTTCAGAACTTGGAGGTAAATCACAGATCTCAATCAGATACAATTGATAGTGTTACTCCTTATAGCCTCACCACTTATTTTATGTATATACATGTAATTTTATTGAGTGATAAATCCTATCAAATTGTGATAAAATGAACTGTCTTTGTAAGACGATGCACAATGAACCATATAGAATTATTTCCTATAGATGTATTTGGAAGTCCAATGACAAAGTCCATGATGATATTTTCCCACTTCCATCTTGGTATAGGCAATGATTGCATAATCCATTTAGACCTTTTCCATTACACATTAACTTTCTAACATACTAGGAAATTTTATGTATATTTAATGATATACTTCTTCATATTATCCCACCAATAGTTCTCTTATAGATCTCGATACATCTTTGTGCTTATGGGTGAATAGAGAAAGTTAAGATATGTGAATCATTTAGAATCTCTTTCTTTATCTTTATATTATATGGTATACATAATCATGAGCCAAATTTTATATATCCTTACACATCAATTTTAAACCCAAAGTATTTTCCATTTCTTACAGATTCCATCTTTTTCTAAATTTCCAAATCATCTCTTTGAGCATCCTTTATTTTATCCACAAGGGATGGTTGAGAAATCATTTGAGAAAGGAATGATGATGTTCCTTCCTTAATTATTCCCATGTATATACTTTTCAAGTTTAAGAAGATTATATCCTTCTAAATTTTCATCAATGATAATATTTTAGGATCCTTTATACTTAAAAGAATCCACCACTTTATTTGATTTACCAAGATGGTATTGGATTGAGAAGTCATAATACTTAATGAGATCTAATAGTCTTATCTAGAACATATTAATCAACTTTTGTGTGAATATATATTTTTGACTCTTATGATTAGTATATATCTCACGGTTCTCTCTATAGAGATAATATAACTAGATTTTCAATTCAAAGATCACTACTACCAACTCCAGATCATGCGTAGGATAGTTTTTATCATGAATTTTCTACTGACTTGAGGAATATGCTATCATTTTATCATTTTCATTAGTATATAGCCTAAAACCTTCTTTTAAGCATCACTGTACACCACAAAGAGTTCCCCACTTATCGGTAGTGTGAGGGGTGGTGTAGTGATAAGACTAATTTTCAACTCTTTAAATAAGTCTTCACATTCAATGGTATAGATAAACTTTACTCCCTTTCGAGTCATCTTGGTTAGTGGGTTTTATAATCATTAGAATTTCTTCATAAATCTTTAGTAATACCCAACTAGAGCAAGGAAACTACAGATCTCTATTATAGATGTTGGGCTAGGCCACTCTTCGATTTCCTTTGTATTGAAAGGGTCCCCAGATATTCTTTTGTTGGCGATAACATTCCCAATAATGATACTTCCTCCACCTAGATATCACATTAAAGATAATTTACATATAGTTTATCTCTTTTCAAGGTCTTTACCATAGTATTCAAATAATCCTCATTTTCCTCCTAACTCTTGGAGTATATCATAATATCATCAATAAAGACTACCAAAAATTTGTTGAGGTAATATCTAAAGAATCTATTCATTAAGTCCATGTAAATTTATGGAGAACTAGTGAGTCTGAAGAGAATCAATATGAACTCATAGTCCCCATACCCTATTTTAAAGGAAGTTATGAGAATATCTTCCTTATTTACCTTTAGTTGGTGATATACCAATTGAAGGTCCACTTTAGAGAAATAATTAGCCACACATAGTTGATTGAACAAGTCATCTATCCATGGCATGTGATACTTTTTCTTTATCTTGATTTTATTGAGCTCATGATAATCAATGAATAGGAACATTGATCCATACTTCTTGTTGAAAAAGAGGACTGGTACACCCCATGGTGAATCACTCTGGTATATAAACCCCTTATCCATATTCTCATGTAACTACTTATTTAGTTCTTCCAACTCGATGGTTTACATTCTATAATGTGTCTTTAATATTAGTAGAGATCCAAGTATAAGAAAAATTAAAAACTGAACCTCTCAATCAAGTGGAAGTCTAGGAAATTCTCTAGGGAACACATCATTGGAGTCCCTGACAATGGGCATGTCTTCAATAATGATCCTCTCTTTTTTCTCAATCATGTGAGCTAGATATTCCTTTTCATAAGAAAGAAATTCCCACAATTGATAGGATGATTATGAAGGATATTCTTCTTCATCCTTACACTTATATATAATTGAAGTATTATTTGAGATGTGGAGAGTAATCTCCATTAACCTATAGTTTATATTAGATTTGTATGAAGATATTCAATATACACCCAAAATAACATCAAAATCCACCGAAGGAAGTAATAAGAGATTCATTGGGAGGTTCAATCCACAAACATTAACTGGAGAGGGGTTATAAACTTTGGATGAAATAATTTACCCAATTTTTGTTCTCATAGATAACCCAAACTCCATATTTTGAGGTGGTGTTTAAATAGTTATATTAAACTTTAAAGATATGAAATAATGAAAAGAACCAGAATCAAATAGTGTATTTTCTATTATTTAATTAATAATGAGAATAATTGTAACCACATCTATATTGGGATATACCTCATTAGTAGTGATAGAATATTCCCTTACTTACTGACTTATAGGTTTTTGTTGTTGATTACCTCTA
Organism: Viscum album; assembly: GCA_963277665.1. NCBI lineage: Eukaryota > Viridiplantae > Streptophyta > Magnoliopsida > Santalales > Viscaceae > Viscum > Viscum album. The sequence continues at coordinate 52,823,843 of OY728132.1, read as the reverse complement.
ACAACCCTTGGATTAGAGAAATAGACTACATAATTCCCATGTTCCTTGTAGTTGAAACACTACAATAAAAGCTGGATGTTGATTAGAACATTCCTTTATTCTTATGAATTATTGAGATTCTTTATATTTATTAAACATTAATTATCCTGATTCCATAATCTTTCACATTTGAAGCATTTCATGGTTCCATTTAGATAGTTTCTGAGGCACTTCTTCCCAAAACTTGGACATGTGGCATGTTGGGTTTTATTCCCATCATGTGATGTATCTGGAAATCCTATTATATTAAACTCCATTTTCTATTTTTTATCTCTAGGACCACGAGAACACTGAGAGTCTCCAATATCCATTTCAACCTTAAAGGAATAACGTAAAATCTCTCCATAGCTATCAAAGTCTTGAATTGCCAATGATTTTTACATACTAAAATTTAGTCCTCTAAATATGTGATACACCTTTCTTTAGATGTTCATGATAAAGCTGGAAGTGTATCATACACATATTGTGTAGTTTTTATCATATACCCGTATAGATTTATATTCCTTCTTCTTCAATTTTCGGAACTCCAATTTCATCTTAATACATAGAGTTTAGGGAAAATGTTTATTGAAAAATATTTTCTGGAAATCTTCCCATTCCATAGAATCAATTTCTTACTTGGACTTTTTGTTCTTGATCAGTGTCCCCCACTGATTAGCTTCCCCATACAAAAGATATACCACCATCACAACATTCTCTTATTTTGATCACCGTAAGAAATATAATATCTTCTCAATGTTGTTAATTCATTTTTCTACAATTATTGGATCATAATATCCACTAAAGATAGGTGTACTTTGAAACATAAAGGATTCAACTGAAACTTTATCTTTCATAGGATAAGGAGGGAGTTACACATGATTCATGTTATTATTCATAACTTGAGCTAGTTTATCAAGTAATTTCATGATGTTTTGAGCACCTGTTCCCATAATATTTGGTATTTCATTAAGGTAATCGTCTCATTTCCAATCACATTGATTGTTTGCATGAGTTATCCTATTTACAACCATTATCTAAGGATAAAAGTATAATTAGGGGGTCTTGAATACTTATCTAAAGAATATAAAATAAAAATTAGAACATAGAAGGATAAAATTTCAAATTATAAGTATATCCTAATATTTGATTCCCTAAGTTTCAATCTAGGTTATTTACGGTGATAGAATTATCTTTAGGGTTCTTACTAATGTTTTTTAGTCCTAATATTTAAAAAATAACTAGACCGTGCCTTGATACCAACTATAATGACCCTAGACTTTTACACATATTATTACATGATTTTAAGCATAATTAAAAAACAATTACAATATAAGGATCATAAATTCTAGTGTCTCTAGAAGATTAGATACATAATATTGAAAACATGGAACAAAAAACATATTTTATTTAAACTCTATAATGTTATACTAAATTCACTTGATATTTTACATATTCATAGGATAGACTGGGGAATACATGGATAATGCGATGATCTAAAAATCCCAACAATGGAACAAAAATAGAAATAAAACATAGAACATGGGTTATAAGGAATAACATGATGACATAAAAAATCATGGAAGAAGAATAAATATAAGGAATTAAAAAATGTAGAAAATGGGGTCATGTAATAATTGCATCATAGGATTTTGGAAACAACATACAACATGACATAAGCATGAGTCAAGGCTAATTTCCAAGTCTATTGCACATGGAGGATCACGATTCAAGGTTAACTATTAAGACTATTGCACATGTAGGAACATGAGTCAAGCTAACTTCCAAGACCATCGCACATGATGCCTCATGAGACTATATGTTACCAAATGAATTGGAGTGATATCTGGGTGGACCCATTATATAATTTTCATGAATATGTTTTCTATAAGAAGAATCAAACATGAGGTATAAACATAAGGGTTACCCAAGTAATTAATTCGGTATCGTAAACATGTTATAAGGCATAACCAAAGGGCATATCATAAAAAGATCCATGAAAGAATGGATTTAAATCATAAATGTACATTAATAAATGAAAATAGTCATAGTTAATGATAAATTATGTCCAAATTAAGTTCAAGCATTTATAAATAGTTTTTAAGAAACTTTAGAAATTATCCACTTTAGCGCGATTTAAGGGAAAATACTAAAGAGTCTTTAAAAAAAGAAAAGGCATAATTGTTTAAATAAAATAAGAAATGAACCAAGATAGTAATTTATGATAAAATTATTAATTTTAGAAAAATAATTATTTCTTAAAATAGATTATGGTGTGCACTTGAAAATGGGTAAGAAATTAGGAAGTTCCCTTTATCGGGCTTGCTTATCAGAAAGAATTGATAAGGGAACCCTTCTAAAACTTGTATTTCCATATAAAATAAAGATAATATGATCTGTATACATGATTTTGGAACATATAAAAATAATTTGGAATAATTAAATAAAAATAAAGAATAATTATGCCATGGTAAAGAGAGAGAAATAACAACCTGAAGAAAAAAATGATGGTTCAGAATGAATCCGTTACTTTATGCCTGAAAGTATTCTGCACTTGAACATAATGTCCTAGATAATCATATTGAATCCATTAATTAATTAATTTAAAACATTTTATACATTTATTTTATTTTTTATACTTTTATTATGTCCATTTATGGCCTTTTTGATGAGTTATAAGATACAATTATATCATTTAGGAGTGTTTATTTCCCCAATTTTCATGATCGGTTCACTTGTATACATGTATGGGATATCATGTAAAATAAGAATATTTTTTGAGAATTGAAATTATATTTTATAAATTAACTTATATAATAGTAAATGGTCTTATGTATTATTTTTTTCTATATATTTGGTTGATTCATTAGATAAAACATTAATGATAACCATTTAGATATTTTGGCATTTTTTTGATCATCATGAACTAATTTTATTTTATTATGAAATATTATGTATTTATACTGGATACACAAAATTATATAAGATTTAATACATATATTGTAATCTTTTTCAATCATAAAAAAGGAATTATGACCAGCCTTGAATGAGGTAATGGATATTTAAACTCTACATCCTTAAATAAGACAAATCAACACATCACAGAAGATGTTTTCATTTTTAGAAAAAAAGTAGAGGGGAAGGGAATTGATGATGGGTTGTTCCATTAACATAATAAAATTAAAGTATATAAAATATAATGAAATTATAATGTCACTTGGATAAGGATATGTGAGGATATTATAAAAAAATAAAAGAAAAGAGAATAAATGAAAACTAAAGAGGATTTTACCTCTTGAATTCTTTCTCATTGAGAACCTCCTTGAGGCACTTGAGTTTGGATTTTTATTGAGAGAAAAGGTTCATGGATGTGTGGGAGAGAATTGGTAAAATTATTGGTAAAAATTTGGACTTTATTAAAAGATTTTGAGGTGTGAGGAGAAGAGGTGGTGAGGGTGGTATTTAGAGTGGAGGAGAGGGGTGTTTTTTTATTATTCTATTCAATATTTTATTATTTTTCCTAAAGACAAGAAATAGAGTTGATTATTATGAATAAATAAATTAACTAGAGCATCTAAGTTCTTGATAATGGTCACTTACATCATCCATGACCCAATAATGACTCAAAATAAATTTATTTTCTTATAATGTTAAATACCATAAATTAACGTATTTCACTATTCACCAAAAATTAAACTATTTTAGAAAAATTATATAAATTAAATCTAACAATTTTTGAACATGTATAATTAAAAAATGGACTTAGTTTTATCGAAATAGTTTTCTAAATATGAGAAATTTAATTTTTAATTAAAATCATCATTTATTCGAAAAATACCGATTTTAAAATTATAACTGATTTTATGAAACACTGAAAAATTAATTAAGTTATCTTAAAATCATATTATAATTATAATAAATAAATTAATTTATTAATATATTTTATGAAAATAAATTTTCTTTTAAATCATTATATTAATTATAAAATTTTAAATAAACATATATATTTCACAAAAACTATCAATACTTATTTTATCATTTTTAAAACATTTATTTTTTTATTCTATGATATAATATATCATGTTTTAATTTATAATATGATTAATTTTTTTATACTTTCATAGGTGATGTTACTATTCTATTGGTTGGGTTACTATTCTTACTGGTCACATTACTATTCCAAAGGTTATGTTAAAATTTCATTGGTTTAGGTTCCTTGATTTATATAAATACCTCTTATTTCAATTATTCTTCATTTATAAAGTTCTTATTTTGTTATCTATGTGATTTTTATGTGATTTATACTATATGGAATAATTATAAGAAGGTAATTTCCATTGATAAAATTTGGGATCATTTAGGATTATTATTATCCTCATACTCTAAGGTATATTACATTAGTATTCTCTATTTTTAGTGTATGAAGGGTAGTGGAAGTATATAAATTTTATATGTTGTAGTATTCTACTCCCGTTTAAGAACCCTATAGTGGAGTTTTATGTTGTTATAATTTCATGGTGTGACAGTTCTCATGGTATCCCTTTTTGATGTTTTGGAGTACAATGTACTCAAGGGAAATACCTTGGTAGAATGAAAATATCAGTGCGGTGATAATGGTTTGTTTCATCGATTGAAGATGATATTCATGGTTATACGACAATTAGAGAAAAACGATATTTTGGTAGGTTTTTTAGTGAGATTAATGAAAAAAGAGTAATGATGGTTTTAGGAGATTACCCCGAGGTGGCTTGAGACTGTTTAGAATTCATAGAGGAGCAAGAATCATTGATGAGGTATCCCTAATTCATGTAAAGGAAAGGGGATATTTTCCTAAGTGGGTTTCATTCTAAATCTTTGTAGGTTTATAAAACCGATAGAGTGGGAGGATCTCAAGCATGAGTGCGTTGTATTCCCTCATGAGGGTCAATTATGGTCTTCTCATAGAGAAATGTTTTCTATATTATTTTTTTAAAATAAAAACTATCGAAGGTGGGGATGATGTAGTGGTTTGAGTTTTCCTATGAAAAGGTGTGAGCTAGTTCTTGAGTTTTGGATCCTCCATGCCCTTAAAAGTCCCAAATGGTAATTTTCTACTAGAAAATAGCCTCATTTTTTTATTATGGTGATATTTATTTTGAGGCATGGTAGTTATCCCTAGGGTTAACTAGGGTGAAACTAAATTCATTATAGATCCTCAATAAAAATACAATAAAGATTATATTTTTTTTGTTTATGTGTGCCAATTGTGGTAAATTTATTATATATTATCATCTAGATCTAAAATAGGATAATTTAGATCATGGTTGGGTAATTAATTTCATGTTTTCCAATGTAGTAATATAATTTGAGTTTTCATTTAGTTTTTTGGTTAATTTTTTTCTCAGGTGGAATAAAGACTAAATTAAATTAAATTAAATTTTATTTTTCCTCATGCCATTTTACCTCTCTATTTTTATAAATTAGTGGAGGGAACGTCTTTATTTTGTGCACTTCTAAAACGATTAGGAGGAGGATCATCAAATAGAAATCTCGAATAAAGATGGTTTTGGACAATGCTAGGAAAAATCATGGAACTAAAACCAATACTTTGGTGTTCTTCTACGTGGTAGGATACAATATTTAGTTTTTTGAATTATTCATAAGTTTTATATATTTTGGGGTTTAATTAAAGGAATTTTTTAATATGGATGAATTAAATATATGGTGGATTAAATTTTATAATAATCATTATGAATTTATGGTGTTTTATTGATGCTTTTTAATTCCTTTAAAATTGATGAGTGCTTCACGTTATCCATTGATCAGTAATATGGGGAATAAAGGTTGAAACATTAGATGTGTCGATAGTTTATTCACATGGGGGTGTGATGGTTGGAATATCAATACATGTGCACTAATGGTGGTTTAAGAATATTTTGACTTAGCTCTGGTATAACGTTGATGAAGTGGTGTTTTTTCAGAGGTTTAGGTGAAGCTTGGGCCCATGAGAACCAGCGGCGGAGCCCTATAGAGGTTATTTGGTATCCATAACCGGGGAGTTCCTTTCTAAATATAACCTCCCAAAACCTTTTTGTAACAATTAAGAATTGTCCTAGAATATCCTAGTGGTGTTATAAGAGTAGGGGATTGAGGTCATCAAGTAGGAGGATTATGTGTGAGAGGTGTCCTGGATGCAACACAAGTTGATGGTGGCTCATCATAGTGGATAAAAATATTTTAATAGCCTATGATAGCCATCTATGATATAGGAGGACCACCCACGATGGCCAAATATGATATTAATAGGGCCGATTGAGCATTAAAATTAATTGGGGAGGTAGCATGTGGTTTTAGGGCAGAACCAAGGGGATAAAATGAAAAGAAAAGAAAAATAAATTAAAAAAATAGAATGTGACGGGGATGAATTAATTAGAGGTGGGTACCCATGAATTATACCTCAAAATCATAATTTTATATAATAATAATAATAATAATAACAATAATAATATAAAATAATATTGTAGTTATAACTTATTCATATGATGTAAGATTGATGATCCATCTATGACATTATGCTTATGAAAATGAGATGAATGATTAATGAAAATTATTTTAATTATCATTTTGGTTCATGTAATGATCCATGGGAACTTTCACACAGTTCCTCCCATAAAAAATACTTTGAAATATATTTTTTCATCTTTTGGATGTTTATAAAAAATAAATATCCTAACATGAGTATTATTCTATGTATATTGGGATGGTGTATTCTATTCATCCATATAAGTCTATTTATGTGATAAGGTAGGAATATTTTTGATTTAAAATCCATATTAATGATGTCTAATTTTTGGCTATTCTCTAGTTGTACCCTATTTATTATTGCAAAACCCTTGAGGAAATTTAGGAGAGCATGGATCCTAATGAGTTTCCCTCCTTCACATTCACCACAGGGTGGGAGAGAGTGCATAGTATTTAGATTTAAGGATTTTGTGTTGATTTTTTACTCCCATTGGGATATGCCCCTTGTAGAAAATCTATGTGGTGGATTTTAGTTATTCACTCTCTCCAATTTATCACCTCGTGGGTGGATATAGAAGATGGAGATTATCGATTATGGTTATTTACTTATGAGTCCACTTATTAGACCCCCACAATCCCTTTATTTTGATGGTGAAGTGGTATATGTAGGGGTTTTGGATACTACCCCAAGATAGAATCATTTATGAGTTTTAGGATACCCCTTTCTTTGATGGAGGTATTTCTAACCCAAAAACATGGGGTTTTAGTCCTTAATTATATATGGTTTTCTTAAATCTCTCTTTGTAATGATAAATTTATATTACATTGGTGAAGAGGTATTTAGTACTCCTCTAAGGGTTTGGGGTGTGAAAATATCCATCAGAAACCTCAGTTTCCCTAGGGCCATGAAGCTTTGAAAAAAATCTTATATGGTAGAGGACAATACTCTCTTCAATCAGTCTTGAACATTGGTGAGGCATGGGTCCCAAGATACATTGTGTAATAATGACAAGATGGTAGTTATAATCAAGTAGTAGGAAATCCTCCAATGGAACAAGGTGTGAGTGAACCATTATAGGTGTCATTAAATTTACGGAATGAGGTTTTGTTTCATGAATAATGATATATACAAGTATTTTACTATATTCCGCATGTGATTGGAGGGTGGTTATGGTGGTTCTAATATAAATTGACACATGTTCAATGACCCCACATAGGTTGGGATCTTCTAGATTTTATTCCAAGGTTATGATATGTTGATTTGGATTGTGGTTCCTATCCTATGGATCTATGAGGGTTGATTTACTTGAGGTGTATGATCAAGGAGGTGTTTTTTTCTAGGTATGATGATTAGGGATTTTTCCCCTCTAATAAATTAGTTTTACTTTTGTATTCCAAACTCTATGGAGTGAGTATAAATCTAGGATATCCTTCATTACCTTATGATCATGTGTTGTATATTTATTATGAAGTTAAGCCTCAACATCTCCCCTTTCTCATATTCTTTCCTTTTTCTATAAGTTGGGCAGATGTATGGTTCAGAACTCAATTGTGTGATAACCTATAGCCAAGTGAACATAGGATTCCAAGGCAATCATACTGAGTTTTTTTATACTAACCCCATATATGTTTTATTCCTAGACTTTTTTTGATGACAATGTACAAGTAAATGGAACTATTTGTGGTTATAGAGCTTGTAGAGATAGTGGAGTTGAAATTTGACAGAACCAATGATATTCATATCATGCAACACTTTTAGGTTCCGGGTGCAGCAGAAGCGCGTTGGTGGGTTTTCCCAACTTTAATTTTAGCGCTAAAAATGATCAATCCAAGATCTGTCATGATAATAAAACACCGGATCTTCGGAATAGAATGAAGAATGAAAAAGAAAGTGGGAGTCCTGGAACCATAAAGATAAGATCATCATATGTTGGTTATAATTAATTTTATTAATTGACAAAAATTACCTTGATGGAATTCTTTATTCATTGATGTCTCTAGTCACGATCCTATGTGATCTGTCATTGCTTCATAGAATCCAAGTGTAGGATTCCTCTAGTAGTGATCCACACATGCTCCACGTATCTCTGGATGTCGCCAAAGGAATCTCTGGGTGCTAGCATAGAGAAGCCTTTTCTTGTGTTGTCTGCCTTAGATCAGTTTGATCCGATGGAAGAGGATCTCTCTCGGTCCTGAGAGAGTTCTTGGAGGAAGGAGTTCTCTCGGCCTTGAGAGAATTTTCCAGAATTGTTGTGCACAATGATTCTCTCTGAAAAGTGTTGGGGTTGTGAGGATATTTATAATCGGGTTTGAGGTTATAGAGTTATGCCAATAAATAAACGCATTACACATTTTATTTATTTCATTAACCCTTATTGAAAACCCCCATGTCGAATGATTAATTCTTTTACATGCACCCACACTGATTATAATAAATATCATTTAATAAAATGATATTATTTCCTCAAAATCCTGACTGAAAAAACTACACGGCGTGTAATCATTAATACATGGATTGTACTCATTTTCCATGAAAACTACATGACATGTACATTCAATGTACACAACATGTTTATCTTGTTTTCATTTTTCTTTATTTCCTCCACCACTTTTATTAGACCAGGAGTAATGGTTATTTATTTTTTAACGAAATTTAACTGCATTACTCGCTAATAAATATATATTATTTCACCCACAATATATTCTCTCAAATAACTAGTGTCGAAATAAATGCGATTAGGAATCCTTAAATAATTATTAAACCACATTTGAGAATAATCTTTATTTAACTTGTTAAATTAATATTTAACTGAGATACATGGACACACTTAGTGTGAGACCCTCTTGGCCTCTTTTTCAGTGGCATTAGGTGGAGCCAGCCTAAAGTCCAAGGTTAGCATCTAACAACATGCCAAGGCACCCATAGATAAATAAGTTAACGCTATAATGACGTGTCACCTCATATGAACTCTTACTATGTAATGTAATCCCTTTGTCATGATATCTCGAATCAAGAGGGTTGCATGCTAGTGTCATCAACCCATGAGATCCATTATTATTTCTTTGAATTTACGGAATTGAACTCGCCCATTCCTTACCATAGACATGGATTTATTTAGGCTATATCAATTACATCAAATGGCCTGAGATATCTACTTCCGTTATGGAACATAAGAGACAAATCCTTTCTCACATTATCTATTAATGTAGTGTGACTCATGACGCACCCAACGTATCCTACCTCACTGCGAATATTGTGCCATCACAGTTTTCATCAATACATCTAAGAGCGCGAGTTTTAATACCCAATAATAATAATCATAAAGTCCAAGGACCAATACACACATCCAGAGATAGAAATATTCAATGACACTATGAAATGTGGATTTTCTACTGGTGGGTCTTGTTCTCATAATATCCTCCTGAATATTACCAAGGGTGCTCACCATGAGAAGGTGCCTCAATGTTTTATGAGTCCTCACCCCTAATGTCCTGTATTATTTGTGTCCCTCAAATAACATCATCCGACCATAGAACATATATTCAAGAACAGTGTTATGGCACTTCCTGGTTCTCATCATAGCAGGGATACGCTATGACCCTTTAATGAAACAACTATCCTTGGGACATTATCACATGCATTGTCATACAGAAGAACAATCAAGATGTGATAAGGTGTTTATTTAACGAATAAAGTAAAAAGTAGCTGGTTCTAGGCCACCAACTCCAACAGACACCCACTTGGACTAGAGCCAACTACTAACAACATTTAACCTGCTAGCTCTCACATGATATTCATGCTTCTTCTAAGATAGGACTTTAGTCATGGGGTCTGCCGCATTATCTTCCATGGAAACTCTTCTCACTATAACTTCACCCCTTTGATAGAAATCCCTCAAGATGTGATGCTTCCGGAGTATGTTCTTTGTCCGTTGATGTGACCTTGGTTCTTTTTCAAGAGCCACCACTGTAGTATTATCACAATACAACGTGATAGGATCTTTACGACTAGGAACCACATTAAGATCCTAGACAAAGTTCCGAATCCAAATTAATTCCTTGGATACATTAGAAGATGTTATATATTTTGACTTCACTATAGAATCGGTGAAAACTGGCTAATTTAAACTCTTCCAGCTCACAGATCCTCTATTGAGACAGAAAACATATCTAGATTGTGAGTTTAGATCATTTTGATATGTTTGAAAAACCAACATCATCATACCCTCTGATGACAATCTAATCGTCTCCTCCATACACTAGGAACATATCCCTAGTTCTTCTCAGATACTTAAGGATAGTCTTAATAGAAGTCCATTGTTTTTCTCATGGATCTGCTTGATATCTGCCTACCATGCTCATTGTATAGGCAACATCAAGCCAGGTACATAACATGGAATACATGATGGATCCTATTACTGAAGCGTATGTGATCTTACTCATTATATCTTTCTCCTATTGTGTCTGAGGACACATTTTATTAGAAAGATGTATGCCATGTGACAAAGGAACCAATCCCTTCTTGGATTGTTCCATACTAAATCTCTTTAGTATCTGGTCAATGTATATACCCTGACATAGTCCAAGAAGCCTCTTGGATCTATCACGAATGATCTTGATCCCTAGAATGTATGCTGCTTCACCCAAGTCCATGGAGAAACACTTGTTCAACTAGTCCTTAACTGACTATAAGACTGGTACATCATTTCTAATAAGCAATATTTCACCAAAATATACTACTAGGATAACAATTTCATTCCCATTAAACCTCTTATAAACACATGGATAACGTTCATTCTTAATGAATCCAAATTCCATTATGGCTTCATCAAATCGAATGTTCCATGACCTGGATGATTGCTTTAATCCATAAATGGATTTCTGCAACTTGAAAACCTGTTTTGATACACCTAGTGTCACAAACCCTTCTAGTTGTGTCATATATACATCTTCCTAAAGGTTCCCATTAAGGAATGACGTTTTTAAATCCATCTGCCAAATCTCGTAGTCCTGGTAAGCTGCTATGGAAAGTATGATTCTTATGGATTTAAACATAGAAACTGGTGAAAATGTTTCATCATAGTCAATTCCTTGACATTTTTTGAATCCTTTGTCCACTATCCTTGCTTTATAGGTGCTAACTAGACCTTCCATGTATAGTTTTCTCTTTCATACCCATTTTCATCCAACATTCATTACATCAAATAGATCATCGACAAGAACCCAGACTTGGTTCTGATACATGGAATCCATATCAAGATTCATAACTTCCAGCCATCTTGCAGCTTCTGAGATTTCTACTACCTCCTTGTAGGAGAGTGGTTCATCATTGTCCAACAATAATGATTCACCATCCTCGGTGACTAGGAAACCAAATCTCTCTAGTTCCCTTACCTTTCTTGAGATCCTATGCAGTACTTGTGTTTCTGGAACCTCTTCCATGGGCAAATATGGAACTTTTTCTTGTTCCAACTCCTGTGTATCTTGAGCATCAACTTCGTCGAATTAAATCTTGCTCCCACTATCCCTTTTGAGGATGTGCTCCCTCTCAAGAAAGACAGCTTGTCTTACGAAAATAACTTTCTTGTATGAAGGGTTATATAGGTAATATCTTTTTTTTCCTTGGGATATCGTATAAAGATACACCTCATGCCCTAGGGTGCTAGATTGTTTCCCGAGAAGGTCTTAATAAATGCCTCACATCCCCATACATGTGTGTGTGACAAAATGGGTTTCTTTCCATTCCATAACTCGGATGGAGTTCCATTTTCTGACTTAATCGGTACTTGGTTTAATGTGTATGCTGCAGTTTGTAATGCATATCCCCAAAAGGATAATGAAAGATCTTCATGACTCATCATTGAACTCACCATGTTCAACAAGGTGCGGTTCCTACTTTCACTAACACCATTCCACTATGGTGTATAAGGAGGAGTGAGTTGAGATAGAATCCCAGAAACCCATAGAAGATTGATGAACTCTTGGTTAAGTTATTCTCCACCACAATCCAATCAAAGTTTCTTTATCTTCTTACCAAGCTAATTCTCTACTTCATTCTTGAATTCCTTAAATTTTTCTAACGCTTCTGCCTTATAGCCCATTAAGTAGACATATCCATATCTACACAAATCATCAGTAAAAGTAATGAAGTAAGAATATCCACCTCTAAATTCTACTAGAAATGGTCCACACACATCCGTGTGCACCAATCCTAGAAGCTCTGTGGCCCTTTCACCTTGTCCACTGAAAGGTGGCTTGGTAATTTTACCTTGTAAACAAGAATGACATCTATTAAGTGGTTTTAGCTTAGTAGAGTCTAAATAGCCATATTGGTAGAGCTTGGTCAAGTGTTTCTCATTTACTTGACCGAGATGGTGATGCCACAACTGGGTGATGTATGAGTCATGTGAGTTTTTTCGTTATCGATTTCCAACACTTGATTTTCGTAATTTAATACATACAAACCATGATTTAAATGCGCCATACCATAACATACCTTGTCCTTATAAAAGTGACAAACCTTATTTACAAGCATGAAAATAAATCAATCTATATCCAAATAAGATACAGAAATTACATTTTTGGTAACACTAGGCACATAATAAAAGTTATATAAAACCAAAATCATCCCAGTCGGCAATGAGAGGTGGTAATCGCCAATGGCTAATGCATCCATCCTTGTGCTATTGGCAGATCGAAGATCCACCTCTCCTCTTGAAATCTTTCTAAATCTACTTGGTTCCTGAATTTGAATATAGATATGAGCTGAAAAAGCTGTATCTAATACCCAATATGTAGAAACAAAAAGATTACACTTGATAAATAATGAACCTTTAGCGTCCCCATGCTTCTGGGTGCAGTTCCTCTTCCAGTGGCCTTGCTTTCCACATGAAAAACATACTTTCACCCATTCCTTTCCCTGCCTCTAGATATTACCCTTATTGGAAGGACGTTGCTAAGGGGATTCATATAGTTTATAAGTATTTGGCCCCTTTGCATTGTCCTTCCTTTTCTTATTCACCATAAGGATTTTGAGTTTTTCACACCCTATGTCCTTATCTACCGGGATAATTATGGTCAGCAGTTCCGATAGACTCTTCTCATTGATGCTCATGTTATAATTGACAATGAAACTAGAGAAGGTCTTGGTCAGTGAAAATAGGATGAGATCTATATGTAACTCATTTGGGAACTTCATCCCTAAGATGTCCAGGAATTCAATGTTGCCAATGAGATTAACTACATAAGGCCCAACTGGTACAAACTCTCCAAGCATAGTTGTAAACAAAGCGTTGTAGATCTCATATATCTCCTGTCTCACCATATATTGGTAAAGATCCTTAAGGCGAGACATCATACTATACGCGTCCATGTTTTCATGTTTCTTCAAGAGATCATTAGACATGACCAATAGCATGAAACACTAGACATCTGTGGAATCATCCATGTGTTTCATATAGAGAGATAATTTCTCATCATTGGCCTCTTTTCCAAGAACAACTAGAATAGGCTCTTCCAGCGCATACAACTTCCTGTCGCAGCGAAGGATGATGCATAAACGCCTCTGCCACTCCTAGAAATTGGTGCTGGTGAGAAGGTTTTCCTTCTCGATTATGGTTCACAATGATATGTTTGAAGTAATTTTTTTTCCATTTCTACAAATTAAGATGAGAAAAGGTTTTAGTACTTTATTATAAAAATTGTGACAAATAAATAAATTAATACTCATTAGTCTCCTACTGTTTTATCGAAATCCAATAGCCATCACCATTGAATTTGGAATATTCTATTTCCTAAATATTCTAGTGGAAAGGATCCATATTTCCCTTCGTATTACCCCAACTAGGGTTGGTAAAGCAACTTGAAGGGTTTTAGGTTGGCATTCCAAATATTAAATGCATTAACTCGCAGCTCCTTGATTCGCTGAGTGGACTCCCCAATCCTGAAATCATTTTATTTTGGATTTCTTCAACCTTTGCCTCTTAGTCACACCAAGTCTTACTATGGTAGTCAACCCTTGATACAAACCAAGTCATGTCAACCCAAAACCATGAATTATAATTCCCCCATAATTGAAATAAACCCAACTATGGTTGGTCAAGCACTTTAAACTATGGTTCGATTCTAACTAAGATTATGGAAGGCTATACCGACTTAATATTTCATTGGGCAATTTTATTGTTATACGTAAATTTACAATTTATTTTCTTTGATTACATGCTTGTTAATATTAAGTGGGATATAATTATGTGATTAATGATGTCTCAGATAATATTTACGCATAAGCCAGTCTTATTTTAGTTCCATATTTCATGCTTGTTTAATTCCATAATTGTGTGGTCGTGAAAACACACCCACAATAAATTTAAACCATGCAACTGATAGAAATAAAATAAATGGTATGATCATGAGATTTTCTATTGGTTAGTTTGTCTAGTAGTAGGTAAACTAACCCGATACCTAGGGGTAAAACACCTTGAACCTTTCCGGTTTGTGTTTACAGCTTTCCACCTATCCACTTTTGTATCTCCTTGGATTGGTTTCACCTTGGATCCTAACCTGAGCTACCTCTAATATCTTGGGAGATCCATCCATTACATATGCATTTATCTCACACACAGGTGAGTGGTAAAAGGGGTTTTACATAAAAGAAACCTTGGGCACGCATGCCCTACATATTAATGAGGAGAAGGCTCGTAGGCCAACAAATTCAATTTAAATAAATAAATTAAAAGAAACCATTCACATACAAAGGTCTTGGTCTAGCTCATAATCTTCCATACATGCAATGATATTACGCATTAATAAAACTAGCATTCAATTCTATAATTGTTATTGTTTAAGATAAATCACGCTCGAATTAATTAATTATCTTTAATTAATCAATCCTTTTATCTTAAACCCTTTTTCTGAATTTTCTTGAGATTTTCATCCATCGTAATTTTAAATAAATAAATTCATTTAAAATTATCTTTGTACATAACTTATACCTTGGAGGCAACCCGGTGAATTGCCATTCATTACACATATGTTAAATTAAACACATATATATAAAACACCTATCACATGTTGTGCCTCAGCTTTATGCCTCCTCTATAGTACATGTCTCAAGGGTTTACATAATGTAATAATAAATTTTAATAAATCTGTGTAATTTGGATGAGTACACGGTGTGTACTTTTGTTCACCATCTATTCAAAGTACACGACTGAGGACATGGCGTGTTGATGTACTTGGGGAAATTTTCGGAGTACACAACATCTTCAATTGGACACATGCCATGTAGTATCTGCGTTACACAGTTTCCAGCCCGACAAGCCATGTACGAGGTACACAGTCCAACCCTAACTCGAAGGGAATACATGCCGTGTTCAGTTTAACCACACATCATGTAATCTGGAAATCATGTGCCACCTGTTCCTGGTCAACACATGGTGTCATAAATGACTTATATATGATCCAATACACGACCTGATTTGGTAGATCAATCAATGCATTGAACCTAGACTACACGGTGTGTAATTCCGAATACACACCGTGTATTCTAGTGTTGTATGGCCAAAAGAATTTGGCACCTTCAAATGAGTTCCTCTATTTTATTTTAATTAAAATTAAAAGAAAAATTCGTTTCTGTAAGGTGAATGAGAAACGAGAGGGGAGGAACAGATCTTGAGATTCAGATTTTAAAGAATGATTAACTTGAATTGGAACAACTAAATTATGAAATGTGTAAATCACCAACGAAAAAATAAATAATTATAATCAATAATATGACCCCCCTCATACCACTTGTAGGTTCTGGGTGCAGCGGAAGCACATTGGTGGGTTTGCCCAACTTTAATTTTATCGTTAACAATGATCAATCCGAGATCCATCACGATAATAAAATGAAAGATCTTTGGAATAGAACAAAGAACGAAAAAGAAAGAGGGAGTCCCAGAACCATAAAAATAGGATCATCATATGTTGGATATAATTAATTTAATTAATTGACAAGAATTACCTTGATGGAATTCTTTCTTCGTTGGTGTCTCCAGTCACGATCTGATGTGATCCTTCATTGCGTCGTAGAATCCAAGTGTAGGATTCCTCTAGTGGTGATCCACACATGATCCATGTATCTCTAGATGTCACTAAAGGAATCTCTGAGTGTTAGCATGGAGAAGAATTTACTTGCGTTGTCTTCCTTAGATCGCCTTGATCCGATGGAAGAGGATCTCTCTTGGTCTTGAGAGCGTTCTTGGAGGAAGGAGTTTTCTCGGCCTTGAGAGAATTTTCCAGAATTGTTGTGCACAACGATTCTCTCTGAAAAGTGTTGGGGTTGGGAGGATATTTATAATTGGGGTTGAGGTTATAGAGTTATGACAATAAATAAACTCATTACGCATTTTATTTATTTCATTAACTCTTATTGAAAACCCCCATGTCGAATGATTAATTCCTTGACATGCGCCGACACTAATTATAATAAATATCATTTAATAAAACTGTATTATTTCCTCAAAATCCTGACTGAAAAAACTACACGGCGTGTAATCATTAATACATGACATGTACTCATTTTCCATGAAAACTACACGGCATGTACATTCAATGTACACAGTGTGTTTATCTTGTTTTCATTTTTCTTTATTTCCTCCACCACATTTATTAGACCATGAGTAATGGCTATTTGTTTTTTAAAGAAATGTAACTTCATTACTTGCTAATAAATATATATTATTTAACCCACAATATATTCTCTTGAATAACTAGTGTCGAAATAAATGTTATTAGGCATCCTTAAATAATTATTAAACCACATTCAGGAATAATATTTATTTAACTTGTTAAATTAATATTTAACTGAGATACATGGACACACTTAGTGAGTGACCCTCTAGCCCTCTTTTTCAGTGGAATTAGGTGGAGCCAGCCTAAAGTACAAGGTTAGAGTCTAGCAACATGACAAGGCACCAAAAGAGAAATAAGTTAACGACGCAATGATGTGTCACCTCATATGAATGCTTACCGTGTAATATAATCCCTTTGTCATGATATCTCGAATAAAGCGGGTTGCATGCTAGTGGCATCAACCCATGTGCTCGATTATTCTTTATTTGACTTTACAGAATTGAACTCGCCCATTCCTTACCATGTCCATGGATTTATTTAGGCTATATCAATTCTATCAAAGGTCTTGAGATATCTACTTCCTCTATGGAACAGAAGAGATAAATCCTTTCTCACATTATCTATTAATGCAGTGTTACTCATGACGCACCCAACGTATCTTACCTCACTACGAACAGTGTGTCATCACAGTTTTCATCAACACATCTAAGCGCGTGAGTTGTAATACCCATTAATAATAATCTTAAACTCCAAGGATCAATACACACATCCATAGATAGAAACATCCAATGACACTATGAAATGTGGATTTCCTACTGGCGGGTCTTGTTCTCATTATATCCTCCTGGATATTACCAAGGGCGCACACCATGAGAAGTTTCCTCAATGTTTTATGAGTCCTCACCCCTAATGGTCTGTATTATTTGTGTCCCTCAAATAACATCATCCAGCCATAGAACATATATTCAAGAATAGTGTTATGTAACTTCTTGGTCCTCATCATAGTTGGGATCCGCTATGACCCTTTAATGAAACATCTATCCTTGCGATATTATCACATGCATTGTCATGCAGAATAACACTCAAGATGTGATAAGCTGTTTATTTAATGAATAAAGTACAAAGTAGTTGGTTCTAGGACACCAACTCCAACAGTACTCAGATATGGTGCTATAAAGGTTTGGTGATCCCCTCATTCCCAATATCCTGAGGTTTTTTTTGTTTTATTGATCCTTATTACTTGTATTTATTTTAATTGTTTACAAGAATTTATTTAGTATTACATTAGGATGTATAAAAAGTTTACATGTATTTTTTTATTTATTATTGTAATGTTTTCCTATATGTATGTGATGTTATAGAGTGTTGGTGATGTATTCATTTGTATGATTTATAGGCTAAGGCCTCTCATTTGGTATTTTTCCTTCTTTCTGCTATTCACCAACCCATGACCTATTGAGGCGGGGTTGGGGTTTCACACTCGACTCATCACCGACCATGTTGGGTCCTTGGTCAGTCAGGTCAGGTCACTTAATATGACCCATATAATCTAGTTATCATTACTTCCAGATGTCCATACATCATTAGTACTATACAAAAATCTCCATATGCTTAGATTTTAGTCCTTCGTATTTCAACATTCAAATAGATTAATTACATAGAATAATTTTTCCACCTAGTTAATTTCTTAAAATCTACCACATGAAAATAATTTTTAAGGATTCACCCCGAAGTACTTATTTAGTATATGTAAACATACTCATGATCCTCAAAATTCTAATAGAGGTATGAGGTTACCCTACTATACGAAAAGCTTCCTAGCCTGACTGAGGTGCAACAACACCATAACACATCCCAGACAACTACCCTTGTTATTATATCCACTAGACTCTGGAAACATTTTATCTTACAAATATCTAGCACTAAATCCTCCAATAAATTTTCAATGAAGTCATATTTTTGCTGAATTACTTTTCACTAGAGAGAAACATCATATTTTGATTGGGTGAATTGTACATTTTTAAGCACAAAACAACGTCCCATTATCTTTCTTCCATATGAGATATTACAATTACACCTTCAAATAAATAATATTTATTTAATATTATTATAAAGAAATGTGATCCACTTATATTTTCAAGAATGAAACTACTGGTTAAAGACTAAAAATACAAGTAATATCCAATCCTCATATTGTGAACACATATCAAGTGGTACTCTTATGAGTGTCTAAATCTCCTCAATGGTCCAAGTCATTTAACCTTGACAATGAATCATCTATTCTAAAGTAAATTTCTATACTCTTGGAACCCTATAAGTACTGAGGAATCTAATTCAAAATCTCATAGTGCTATATTCCGGGATTCTACATGTACCTACTAAAAAATTTCATTATTTTCACAATGTTAGATCGAGTACAAAACATGGAATAAATCAAGCTTCCATTGTTTTATGGATAGGAAACCTTTTCCATATACTCTACCGTATCATCTATTCATAGTTCCTTATACTTTATCCACTTGAATTGATCAACCTATAGGATTGTAATTGGATTTCCCTTTCTCATTACAAAGAATTCCATTACCTTTTAGATGTAATCTGAATGAGGTATGAACAATATACCAGAATATACGTCCTTCATAATCCACATCATTAAGATTTATTTATCAAAACTGGGATCCTTCATCTCAAAATTTTAGAAATTTTAGCCTTTATATCATCAACCCTATCCCTTACCATATAATTTTTTTTTCATATTATCAACATATAGTTGTAATACGATGATGATCCTATCATCGAACACCTTTGGGAAATAATAATTATCTTTATTTATCTAAAAATATTATTTATCCATGAAGGAAAATAACTTCTAGTTATACTACCTTGGTTATTGATTTTAACCAAAAAGGTACCACCTTAGCTTTCACACATGATTTAAGTTATGCTGATAAATAAAACACTTTGGATACTCCTGGTAAATTTCCTCATATAAATCTCAATGAAGAAATTCTATCATTATCTCCAACTATTCCTAAAAAATTACTTCCATTAAAACCATGCTAATTACCCTATGAATAGTCATATGTTGAATAAACAATGATAAAATATTTGATAAATGCACACATTCCATTTTATCAAATCTTATAATGACAAGGAATATCTTGAAGTTTCATATAAAATATGCATCCTCCTTTAGTTGAGGCACACATTTTCCCAAAATAAAATTATTCCTATAAATTATTTCCATCAACTTATACATTATATATAGATGACGGGAATAAATATATGGAATCTTAGTCAACTCTCACTATTTCAATTATTTTAGATTCTAGACCACTTTTAAACTTGTGGGTTCTCTAACTCACACAAGTAAAATGTAGAGAAGGATACTTTCAAACCTTTTCAATTGGTACTTAACTATAATATATCTTTGAAAATTTATGTATGGATCAACCACTTATTTTATTTGAAACTATATAGATTTATCTTCAAAATATATTACATTATAAGCTCTACCATGAAATTCTATAGTCCAAGATATTATTGGTACTTTGGGACTTGGTAGAACCATTTGAATAAGTAATCCTTCAAAAAAATACTCTATATTTTCAGGTACATTTAGTACTGATGTACTCTTTGAATTCTATGAAACAAAAAATAATAGACATAGATTTAGTTAAACTGTAGCCTCTAATGAAACTTTGATCTCCTAAAAATTGTAATGAACTGGCCTAGATCAACCTGGACCGTCACTGGGACCGTTCCACCACAAGGAATGATACATATTCTTGATTAGCATGACCTGAATATAATAACCATGGTATCAAATAAAACTATTTATAGATGATTTCAACATCATAATCAAATATAAACATCACAAGAATGTCTCTCATAAATATGGAATGGGCCATCTTTAAATCAGATATCCACCCAAACAAATAAATAGTTTCAAAATAAAAGGGACACATGGATACAGTATAAACATCAATAAGAATAAACCATAACAATAATAATAGATAAATGTTATCCAAAATCCATATAGAATATGTAAAAATATACTGTGTCTTTTATGGTTGATAAACAATGTCTCAAAACCACTAAGTATTTCTCGAATTCTCCACATGATCCCAAAACTCTTCATGATCCATGGTCATATCTATCACTATAACATGGAAGGGCATAGATTCTTAGGAAGTGAAACTAAATTTCATAACAGCATTGACATTACATGTATGGTTCAAAACAAAATCTACACATTCCTAATAGAATATATTGGGTTTTAGGACAATGCCCAATATGATACCACCGTGAATCTACATAATTCCCATGACTATGCATACTGTTATTTCTAGTTTAAAAATAGTATTGGAATCCATTTACCTTTTGAAAACAATTCTTCAAGTACCGTTGGTATTATAAAATATATCCAATTTAAAAAACATAAGGAAAAAGGTAATAGTAATATGAACAAAGGGAAACATAGAATACAATATATCATATGCTCAATGATGAAATGGGAAAATATTAACTCAACACAAACACCATGAGATAATCATATGAATCAAATGTAACTAGAACTATCCCTAGGAACTCTATCCATAAAAGAAAAACCTAGTCATTTATCATCAAGATCTAAATTTTCTCTTCAGGGAACCAATTCATCTTATTAGTTTACTCAATCTAACTGACCCACTAACCCTAGTCAACACCCTATCTATACAAGTTCTTGCATCCATCTGGTTTACCAAATCAACCATGGCCTCCCATGTTATTTAAATATTCAATAATACACAAAATCTATTCCCATAATAATAAAAATGAGTAATATTAAATACCAATTGAAGTTCCATTTGAAAAACCAATTGAAAATTCATTTGAAACCACATTTCATTTTAAAGACATTTAATCAAAAACATTTAAGTCACAAAGATGTTCTTAATGAAATCCACTTTCAAATGCATTTAAATATAACACAATAAAAAAATATCAATAAAAAATCATGTTAAAAACCCCCAATACATCATGAAAAACAAAATTAATTAAGTTTATCAATGGGAAACCCAAGGATTAAAAAAATTCCATGGGAGAGACCAATTTGGTAGAGACACTAACCTTAAATTGAAGTGAATATTGTCTCCTATTTCTAAAAAAATTATAAATTATAATAGAGGGTCCTAAAAAGCCAAATAAGAGAAGAAACATCCTAAAAAATTTACCCCTTACTCTACGTTCAAACCCTATGGCCTCTTATGATTCCAATCTTCATTGGAAATGAGTAACATAGAGGATAAAGTGGGGAGGTTGATGGAATTGAAGGGAAATCAAGCTTAACTTGAATGAAATCACTAAAGTGTGAAATAATATGCTATTTAAATTGATGGATAGAACCCTCCATTATTGGGATAGGAATATTCATGTGTGTGGTTGAAGAAATGTAAGAATACAAGGTTAAATATGACAAGGTCAACTTGGTAATTTTTCAGTTTTAAAGAGACATGGAAGGCTACAAACCTTGTCCCTATGGTTTCCCAAACCATGTTACAACCATTTCGATCACCTATCATTTCAAAAATGGCCTACACCCTTTTTCTTGAGTGTTAATGTGTTTTGAAAAAACATGTAGTAACTTTGAAAAACTATACTATACCCCCAAAACCCCTATTATACGGTTAGGTTAAAGGTTACTACTAACCATGCTCCAACTATAAACACTAAACTATTTCTATAGAACATGAAATTTTTGACCTCAAACACTCAGTAAATCCAAGAGAAAACTAAATTATAATGAAACTCCAATAAATATGTGTTGTGACCACATATGTGTCAGAATTATCCCCACCATGTATATTTATTCCTCTATAAAGTCCTTAAGGTTCTGAAATAATAAAAAGTTGAGGCCACTACTCCATCATTTATGATTTATGCTCCGACTTCTAATTTCTATCCTAATCTCACTATCACAGAACATGAACTAAAGGAGTCAACTTACCAAGCATGACCTTATTATGATAATCCATGATATGAAAGGTGTGATTAACCATGGTGGTGTCTAGATTCAATTCTAAACCCTCTAACTATATCATGTGAAATAGGTATGGATGCTATGAATTTATTTGGGAACCACAGAACACATCCTGAATGGATGTCAAATGAGATGGTAATAAGAACATATATACCACATTCATGATATGTTGTACAATATCAAAGGACCTAACATAACATAGTACCATCTTTCCTTATATACCTATACATATATTTTTTAACCAAGGAGAAAATTTCCAAGACACCTGATCACCAACCACAGACTCTAATAAAAAAAATAATGTCCAACATAATATTTGTACCAACTCTGTGACGTTTCCAACCTATTTTAGATCAACTTTAATTTCTTCATCATCACATGAATGATGCTTGACCCTAATAATGAGTTCTCACCATTATCTAACCAACATTTAGAAGACAACATGGTAACCCATATAGAGATTCAAGTGGATCCATCTTAATAGAATCATTTTAGATTATGATATAATAAAATTCATCCAATGACCAATGCTTCTCCCAATAACTAAAAAATTCAATCACACCTCCTCGAAGCATATCCCTAAGGACTTGGATGACTTGATAAGCCTTACCATTAATATGAGGGTAATAATTCATTCTAAACATAAATTTAAAACCATTTTCTAACTAAATACTATTCTACAACTGTGAGGTGATGTGATGGTTTTAATTAGAAATGATTGTCGAAGGCACACCATGAAGTTAAATGACCCCTTATATGTATAATTGTATGAGTTTCTTTACCTTTGTTGACTCCCTAATATTAGATAAATGAGTTGATTTAGTCAAACAATGAATTATAATCTATTTGGAATCCTTCCCACTCATATTATGAGGTATGATGATCATGAAATCCATGGAAATCTCATCCCACATCCATACTAGAATTGAAAGAGAGCTATAATAAACCAGATAGTATTTGTTTCTTAGCATTGATTCTTTGTTAAGTAAGGAACCTAGACATGAAATTAGCTACTGAACACCTCTCATTAAGACACTAATAATGGAACTTCATATTATAAAACAACTTGGTTTTCTTAAGATTAATGTCCCAACTAGACTTGTTCCCACCTTTCATCATCTCATTCCTCAAATATGTAGGAATGATTATCCTTATTCAAAAAATAATGAAACCATCAGGAGATCAAGACTGTAACACACCAAGTTTTTATGGGATTTTTTTGAATAAATTAAAACTTTCATTTATATCTTTCATTAAACTAATTATAAAATTCATTTTACATGGAACCTACTTGGCATACGTTGCATGCAACATTAACTTGGCATACGTTGCATGCAACATTGACTTGGAGTATGATACACGCAACACTAAGTTTCTACGATACAACTATTATTATTATTATATAAATGAGATAATTATAACCTATATGTTAAACATAGTTATATTAATAGTAGAAAATAATTTTCAAATATTGATAACACAAGATATGATTCTTAGTAAAGTCCTTCTATGTTTAAAAATACCGTTTTCTCAAATGAACTGCTTTTAATGTATTTTTAATAAAGATAATTTTAGAAACTCATGGAAATTAATTTTGGTAAAATAAACATCATTTTTTATTTAGAATATCAAAATTATCTTAGGGTGAATTTTTGGTATTTTTTTAAAAAATTTAATTTTTTGATGAATAGTGAAAAGTACTGCCTAGTAGTTAAAAAACAAATTTTTCATTTAAATATTTTTTTACATTAAATTGATTTTAAATCAAAATAGATAAATAATACATATATTAATACAATGTAGTACATTGGAATCATTTTTACAATAGAATTAGATATAATAAATTATTGAACTTTTGAACGTCTCTTTTACTTACCTTCAATTTCAGGATTAGTAGTAAACATAATTTTACCACTTCTGGGAATTGAATTTAAAAAAATGGACATACATGGTCATAATCAAGATGAAAAATGTGATCTAATAGAATCAAAATAATTTTTGGTGAATAGAAACTTTTAAATTTTATTTTCCACGGTTAATGGTAAATAGGGTAATTAAAGCTAAAAATAATATTATAATAATATAAAATTACTCTAACACTTGTCCTAATTTCATTGGATATTTTTTTTAGAACCAAATAAACCTTAATTAAAAAAATATGATCCTATTTAATCCACTAGTGTTAGATTTATACTTTTATTATATTTTATATAAATAAGAGTTAAATGGGTCATATTCAAAATTTAATAACTAAATAATTTTTTATAGAAGGTTATAAATAAGATAAATTAGACTATAATAATTCATTTGAAAGATAATAAATTTATACTCATCATTATAATGTATTTATAAATTTTAGAGAAGAAATATCTTAATTAAATTCTTATATAATAATGTTTTAGTAATTGTTTAATTAATTGAGATATCAAATAAATGATATTAAAAATACAAAAATAAATATAATTTGACTTAATTAATGACATACACGAATTTTATAGACAACTTAGACATTTTAGTGACATACTTGAAGTATTGGATCAAATTTATCATGTTGTTTTTATTTTTTTAAAATGTAAATATTGAATAGTATCAAAATTGACATAAATGATACTTAAAACTAAATAATATTTTATTAAATATTATAAAATTCATAAAAATATAAGGTTTTTAAAACTAACATGGATAGTGGTAAATATTTAATAAATTATCCAATTGGGTTTTTTTGGCATTTTATAGTAACTATATTAACCCTATAGTGTAAAAAGACAAGTTGTTAGAGTAAGAGTTAAATTGTTTAACTAAAGGTTAAAGCCAAAAGAAAAGGTTAATTATATGATCTAAAAATGTATAAAATTAATTTTTAATGGATTAATACCCAAAATAATCTATAATTTTAAATAAATCAGTTTGGAGCTATTTGAAATCAAAAATCAATTTATAATAAATTAATAGTTTTGGAGTTTCCTAAAGTGCCCCTCCCCCCCTTACAAAAGGGAACCTCTACTTCTCTTTTATTCTCATATATAAATCCTTTTTCTCAAAAAAACTCTGAAAATTTATTATCCTTATATCCCTACCTTCCCCATAGAAATCTTCCCTAGGGCATAAGGAAAATCAATGAATCCTTTTGGCACAAACCAAAAGGAATTACCCGATTAAGAGGTAATGTATTCTCTCAAGCTCATTTCATTTATTTTCCCTCCCGACCCCTTAAAATATATTTATTAAATTATGGTATAAAAAAGTATACTAAATATAATAATATTTTTTTATGATCAGGGTTAAACCTACACTTACACACACCCCATCTAATGGATATTGAGCATACTGTTTCTGTGTACGACGAACTACTGCCTCACAAAACGATGATTATTCATTTTTATTTTACCACCAATCATGGTGGCCATTATGATGGAAAATATATTTATATATATCATATATTATATTTATTATGTCTTTATGTTTCCTTATTCCTTTTTAAAACTTATATGATTTTACATTCGATTTAGTGTTAATACGATAATCTCGTCTGAGGAAGTGTAGACTACCACCCCCTCAAAGCGATGTGATTCGTTCACACACCACAATGAATGTTTTAAAGATGGGTCTAGTGAAATTATATGACATAAAAATGATACTGTAATAATTATATATATATATACATACATACATATATATACATATATGACATTTACACACCTTCTTTCAACATGACAATTCCCCCAAATGGCCCGAAGGCCTTCTTTTTTATTTTATTACAGATAGTCCCCCATTTTTAAGGGATGAAGGGAAACCTGTACATGAACTATAGGACCAAGTAAAAAGGCCCAACACAACTTTCAATACATGACCTGAAGGCCCAGAGGTATACTATGACCAATACATGACTCATAGGCCCAACCCACAGGAATTGCCCCTCCCCTATCTTCTACATCATTGATCACCTAGCTCCCCACCCTGCATTGCTGATTAGATAGAATTGCCCCGTATAAAGCTACACAGTGCCTGGTCCTGATGGTAGTTTCCATAGCCTCTCATGATATATATTCTAGAATCATGATATAAGTATAAGGACCGATAATATAACAAATTAAGACAAATCCAAGAACAAAGAAAAACCATAACATAAGATCGTTAAAAAAAGGTAATATAAGGTCATAATCAAACCATATATGATATTATGTATAAGAATATTATTATAAAAAAGATGTATCATAAAATTATATTTATTATACAGGAATCTGGTGCGAGTACGAAGAGAGTCAAGACACAAGGTAATGGATAATTTCACAATCTCATTATTATTCGAGATTGTTTATATGTAAATATTTACTGTGTAATATTATAATAAATTCCGATATTTTAAAAAAATAATTTCCTAAAATGATTACTATTATAATATGGATGTTTAAAGTCATTTTACACATTTTTTACTTTTTACGACATGGTTTGAAAATAATATTTCTTTAGTTTTCCAAAGTACTTTTTAATTTTTTTGGTAAAAGTATGAGAAGAATGTTTTATTTTTAACTTATACAGCATGAAGGGATTTTTATTCTTTCATAAAACCTTATTTACTTGAAGATTCACTTAAAAAAATTTCATGGTTATTTTCAAATAAAATGTTTACTTTTAAAATTTCATGACATTTTATGAAAATAAAACTTTTTTGAAGAAGAAAGGATATTTTACTAAATAATTAATTTCAAGTGTTTTATCAAAATTATTTTCCATCTAATATTACATACATTGGAGTTGCTCATGCCTTTATAGGGAAATTATTCAATGTTTCCATTCGTATTCTTTCTCTGAATGGATTTTTTTTTTATGGCATGATGTTTATGAAGCTCATTTATCTTTCATGAGTTATATGCTTTTGTAACCCGATTTTTTTCATGGGTTATTTTTACGATGAAATGATTATGAAACCTGTATATTTTCACTGGTTATGATATGATTAAATGTTTATGATACCCATTTAATTTCATGGTTCATTTTATGATTTTTAATGATCTTGTGGAACAAGTATGTATGATTTCATTATGAGATAGGTGAGACCTAAATATCCCTCCAATGCATTGGGTAAAGATTTATATCTCTTGATATAAACTAAGATGATATTTGGAGTGAATATTGACTACTAAGATGGCTATGAGAGTTAACTATGACTACTAAGATGGTTTGAGGAGTGAACTCATGATACTAAGATTATATGTGGATTGAAACCATACTACAAAGATGGTCTTGGTAGCAATGACTTAGCTATTATGGAAATCAACATATGCTTATGCGTTTTCCACACTTCCATGTCTTACTCCTATGTTATGT
Source organism: Viscum album (assembly GCA_963277665.1). Classification (NCBI taxonomy): domain Eukaryota; kingdom Viridiplantae; phylum Streptophyta; class Magnoliopsida; order Santalales; family Viscaceae; genus Viscum; species Viscum album. Next base: position 52,795,360 of record OY728132.1, on the reverse strand, counting down.
TTTCATGGATTATCCTTTTTATTTAATTATGAATTATGTCCTATGATCTTACAATATTTATTCCATGATTTCTGTTATGATATTTGATATACGAGGCATGATCTTCTATATTTCATGATCATGTTCTCATACCCTTATACTCATGTTTTTCTTATATGTCTCCCTTGTTTACCCTTAATGAGCATCCGTGATCACCCATTTTATGTTTATTTCCCATAGGTTATGATGATATGTACTATGTTTTATGTATCTGAGAAGGGTTATAGTCAAGGAGAACCTACTGGGAGATTATGTAGTTCATTTTTGTACCAGTGTTATGTTTCCAAAAGAACTATACCAATTATGGTATTTGGGAGTCTATTTGTATAATGTTTAACTATTCCAAAAAAGTTATGTAGTGTTAATGTTGGAAAAGAGAGGGTTTCTATAGGTGGTATCATAGAAAAGGTATAGTTAACTTTTGGAATCTAGGATGATAAAACCTTAGTGAGAACCATAAGGGTATGACTAAGGATAAGTCTAAGGGTAAGAAAAAGTATAAGAAAAACTCTTGGAATTTTGGTGAAGGATAGAGTGAGTGATTTCCTAGAAATATATCTATATCTGGATACTACAAGTGGATGTGGTTCTGGAACCGATGTACCTAGGGGTAATAACTTTGATAAGATGTTCCAATACTGACTCAGGGTAATCTGGTACATGGCAATGGGCCTTACTGCACACCTGTTTTGACACTCCCAGGGGATATTCTTTGGAAATTAAAAAACTCATAATGAACCATTATGAAGGATTTAAATATAAGTTGGCTATGAATAACCTATGATAAACCTAAGGTGTCATAGATTAAGGTAGGTGTCATAAGTTATACATCCCATAAGTGATTTTTCATGGTTATGTGGTTCCTCATTATGATAACTATTTCTTTCCTTATGCTTTTGGTTTTAGTCAATGGATGGAACCTGAAGGAATCATGTTAATGGTGATTGCAATGGAAAATGCAATGAATTCCCTCCTTATCAATTGAATAATATGAGATATAGAATGAAAAACCTAATTGCTATGCTCACACAACTTTATAAAGATATGAATCGTGGTGGACTTACAAATGTGAAAAGGAGGGAACAAAATTATATTGAGTCTTTCATAAGGCAATGCCCACCTTCATTCAGAGGGTCTTATGATCTACTTGTTATTGAATAATGAATCAGTACTACTAAAAATATATTCTCAATTTTTTAGTGTTCAGATCATGAGAATGCTATTCTATCTATTTATTAGTTAGAAGGTGAAGCAAATCTATGGTGGACTCTAATCAAGAATACGAGGCATCAAAATGAAATTTAATCCATGGATTGGGATGAGTTCAAGAACTTATTTTTCAATAAGTACTTTCCTTGTATTCTTCCTACCAATATGGAAAAAGAGTTCCTTGAGTTGAAGCAAAGGTATGATGAATCGGTTGGTACATATGAGGATAATTTCACAAGACTTTCAAGGTATGCTTCAAGAATTATCATCCAACTTGAATGTAAATTTTATAGGTTATTTGGTGCCTTAAATCCATGTCTCATAAGGACATTGGCCATAAGATACCTTAGTAGCTATGAAGATATTTTGTGTTGTGCAATCAAGGTTGAAATGGATGTGGTAGTCAAATATCAATCTCATGGATTTGACAAGAAGAGGAAGATTACGTTTAAAGTAAACTCTAAAAACCATGGTGAAAATAAGATGATATTTACATTATGCTCTATGTGTGGGAAGAAACATGAAGAAAATTGCATTAAGGGGTCTAATAAATTTTTTAATTATGTAAAGGAAGTTCACTAAGAAATTGATTTCCAATGTAATGGGAATAAGTTAACTAATGTTGTGAATGCAGAAAAAGAATCACATAATGCACACCCCATGATTCAGTGCTACAAGTGAATGGAAAGTGGGAATTATGCTAACCACTACCAAAACACAAGGGTTGGTGATGATGATAGAATTTAGGAGCCTCTTATGCCGAGGAAAAAAGGTAAATCACATGAAATCACTATTTCTAATGAGTGGTATGAAAATGACATGATGGAAGGTACACTTACCATCCATTCTAATGTCATATTTGATTCTAGATCTACCCAATCTTTCATATCTAAATAATTTTCTAAGGGTGTTAATATTCCACCAAACTAGTTAGATGTGGAATTAGTAGTGAAAACCCCTAATGGTATGATGATTTCATCTCAATTATATGGTTGCTCTCTAGTTTTAGTTTGTGAGAATGGGATTCCTATAAATATTGTGATTCTTCCTGTGATAGAATTTGATGTCATCTTAGGAATGGATTGGCTTTCTCTACATAAATACCACATAAATTTTCAAGTAATAAAAGTTATGTTTGATATTTAAAACCCTCCTATGATCATCCATCAATGTGATGATAAGTATGAACTTCTTATAGAGATTAAATCCTATGTAAAAGTCTTAATTCCCATTCAAAAGGGTTCTTTATCTCAAATGGTTGGGGAGAAGATCGACATTGATGATATGCCTGTTGTTTGAGATTTTATGGATATATTTCTAGAAGAGTTTCATATTCTTAAACCAAAACATGAATTTGAGTTCTCAATAGAACTCATATTTGGTTCCACGCAAATTTCAAATACACCTTATAGAATGGCCCTGATTGAGTTATAAGAATTAAAGAAAAAACTCCAAGAAAACCTTGATATGAGATTCATTCTGTCAAGTGTGTCACCTTGGAGAGAACCGGTTATTTTTTTGAAAAATAAATATGGATCAATGAGACTCTGTATTGATTATTTGGAGTTGAACAAGATCACAATTAAGAACAAGTATCCTCTTCCCCGTATTGATTACTTGTTTGATCAACTGTGCAGGGCTCAATACTTTTACAAGATTGACCTTAATTATGGATATCATCAATTAAGGGTCAAGAGAGAAGATATACCCAAGATGAAATTTCATACAAGGTACGGACATTATGAATATATAGTGATGAATTTTTGTCTTACTAAATCCACTGCTATCTTCATGTATTTAATGAATAGAGTCTTTAGAGATTACCTAAATATGTTTGTGGTAGTCTTTATAGAATATATTATTATATATTCAAAGAGAAATGAAGAGCATGAAGATCACTTGAGAATTGTACTACAGACCCTAAAGAAGGATAATTTATATAAAAAATTTACAAATTATGAATTTTGGCTACAAAAAGATTCATTTTTGGGACACATAATCTCAAGAGATGGTATAGTAGTAGATCCATCAAAGATGAAGGCCATTGAAAGATGGCCTAGACCAACCACAGTGACCCAGATCCATAGCTTTATTAGTTTAGATGGATATTATTGATAGTTTATGGATAATTTCTCACATTTATCTAATCCTCTGACCAAGTTAACTTAGAAGGGTGTCAAGTTCCTTAGGATAAATGAATGTGAGGAAAATTTCAAGGAACCAAAGAGAAGTTTGGTCAGTTCACCTGTTCTTAATTTACCCTATAGTGGAGAAGGGTTTTTAATTTATAATGATACATCCAAGAAGAGATTGAGATGTGTTCCTATGAAAAATAACATGGTTATAGCCTATGCCTCACAACAGTTGAAGATTCATGAGCAAAATTACTGAACTCATGATTTGGATTTAGCAATGGTAATTTTTGAAATAAAGATATGGAGGAATTATATTTATAGAGAAAAGTGTGGTATATATACTGATAAAAAATTTCTAAAATATATATTCACATAAAAGGAGTTGGAAATGTACCAGAGAAGGTAATTAGAGTTGATAAAAAATTATGACTTCTCAATACATTACCACCCTGGGAAATCAAACAAGGTGGATGTTGCTTTGATTTGAAAAGATCAAGCTATCTTATCCATTACGAGGATAAAAAAAGATCTAATATTACTGGATTTTCAAAGGATGAATATAGAAATCCTAAAGGAAGGGTAAATATCTTATCTTTCTCAAATGAATGTTCAACCCTCTATCCAAGTGAAGATTAAGGAGGCACAAAAGGAAGACAAAGAGAAACAAAAGAAGGTCAGAAATGTTCCAGAGTTTAACCTTGATTATGATGAAATGATGGGGTTTAAGAACTGTGTATGTGTTCCTTCCATACCGTATTTGAATAAGGAAATGTTAGAGTAATCTCATAATTCTTCATTCTCTATTCATCATAGAAGTATGAATATGTATAAGGATTTTAAACAATACTTATTTTGGGATGGCATGAAGAGAGATATCGTAGAGTTTTTATCTCGCTGTTTGGTATGCCATCAATTGAAGGCTGAAAGAGAAAATTTTAAAGGGATGTTACATCCATTATCTATACCAGAATGTAAATGGGATAACATAACTATGGATTTTTTCATTGGACTACCCAAAAACTCTAAAGTGTTTAATTCAATATGGTTGGTAGTTGATCAACTTACTAAGTCAACACACTTCATTTCTATCAGATAATATTTATTTCTCCTAAGTACATACCTAACCCTTCACATGTACTAATCTTAGACGTCATATTGCTGAAAGAAGATCTTTCTTACGAGGAAAAGCCTACTGAAATTATGGACCAATCAGAGAAAATTCTGTGAAACAAGACCACTCGTCTGGTTAAAGTTTTATGGAGAAATCACTAGTTATATGAACCTACATGGGAACTTGAAGATATGATAAAATATAAGTATCTTCATTTGTTTTTACCTGAGTGATGAATTTTGAGGGTGAAATTCATTTTTTGGGGGTAGAATGTAACACCCTGAGTTTTTATGGGATTTTTTTGAATAAATTATAACTTTCATTTATATCGTGCATTAAACTAATTCAAGCATTATTTTCACATGGAACCAACTTGGCATACATTGTTCCCAACACCCACTTGGCGTAAGATATACGCAACACTGAGTTTCTACGAAACATCTCTTATTATTATAATTATCTAAATGAGATAAATATAACATAGCCATTAAACATAGTTATATGAATAGTAATAACTACTTTCCAAATATTAATAATAAAATATATGATTCTTGGTATAGTCCTTCTATATTTAAAAATATAATTTTCTCAAATGAACTGATTTAATGACCTTTTAATAAAGATAATTTTAGACACTCCTAAAAATTGATTTTGGTGAAATAAACATTATTTTTGAATTAAAAATATATAAATTATCTTAAGGTAAATTTTTGGTATTTTTTTGAAAATTTCAATTTTTGATGAAAAGTGAAAAATACTACATAGTAGTTAAAACCAAATTTTTCATTTAAATAATTATTGTTACATTAAATTAATTTTGAATTCACAATAGATAAATAATTCATATATTAATTCAATTTATTCCATTAAAATAATTTTTACAATAGAATTAGATATAAAAAATTATTAAACTTTTGAATGTCTCTTTTACCCGCCTTCTAGCCACATTTTCAGAATTAGCAGTAAATGTAATTTTACCTCTTCTATGAATTAGATTTAAAAAAATGGACATACATGGTTATAATCAGGAAGAAAAATGTGATCTAATAATATCAAAATAATTTTTGGTAAACAGCAACTTTTAGATTTTATTTACCACAATTAAAGGTAAATAGGGTAATTAAAGGTAAAAATAACATTATAAAAATATAAAATTACCCTAACACTTGTCCTAATTTCATTGGATATGTGTTTTTAGACCCAAATCAACCTTAGGTAAAAAATATGATCATATTTAAGCCACTTTTGTAATATTAAGACTTTTATTATAATTTATTTAAAGAAGAGTTAAAATAGTCATATTCAAAATTTAATAAACAAATCATTTTTTATATAAGGTTATACATAAGATAAATTAGAATATAATTACTAAATTGAAATATTTGAAACTTATGTTATTCTTGATAATTTATTTTTAAATTTTATAGAATAAATAACTTAATTAAAGTATTTTACAATAATGATGCAAGAATTGTTTAGTTAATAGAGATATCAAATAAATGATATTAAAAATATTAAAATAAATATAATTTGACTTAATTAACGACATAAAAGAATTTTATAGATAACGTAGACATGTTAATGACATATTTTAATTATTTTTTTGAAGTTATAATTTTTGGTTTATTTTTTTTAAATGAAAATACTGAATAGTATCAAAATTGACATAAATGATACTTTAAAATAAACAATATTTTATTAAATGATGTAAAATTCATGAAAATATACGTTTCTTCCAAATAAATTTTATAGTTTTAAATATTTCATAAATTATCCAATTGTATTTTTTTAATTTTATAGTAACTATATTAACACTATAGTGTAAAAAGACAAGTTGTCACGGTAAGAGTTAAATTGCTTAACTAAAGGTTAAATACAAAAGATAAGGTTAATTATATGATATAAACATGCCTAAATTCATTTTTTGAGTTTATTTAGAACCATAATCAATTAAAATTCATAATAAATCACTTTGGATTTATTTTAAATCTAAAATCAATTTATAATAAATCAATAGTTTTGGAGTTTCCTAAAGTTCCATTCCTCCCCTTATAAAAGGGCACCTCTTACTCTCTTTTATTCACATATATAAAGCCTATTAGCTCAGAAAAAACATAAAAATTTCTCATCCCAACTTCCCTCCCTTCCTTCTATAAGCCTTCCCTTGGACAAAAGGCAACTCAAGGAATCCTTTTGGCACAAACCAAAAATAATTACCCGATTAATAGGTAATGTCTTCTCTCAAGATCCATTCCTTTATTTTCCTTATCCACCCTCCACACTCTTTATTCTATTATGGTATCAAAATAATATTATAATAAATATAATATGATGTTTTATAATCAGGTTTTAACCAACACTTACACACATCCCCATTTAATGGATATTGAGTATACAGTTTCTGTGTACAATGAACTACTGCCTCACAAAACGACAATTGTTCATTTTTCTTTTACTATCAATCATGGTGGAAATTATGATGGAAAATATATTTATATATATAATATAATATATTTATTATTTCTTTAATCTCCCATATTCATTTTTAAAATTCATACCATATTACTTTTCATTTGGTGTTAATACGATAATCTCGTTTGAGGAAGTGTGAACTACCGCCCCCTCAAAGTGATGTGATTAATTCACACACCACATGGAATGTTTTAAAGATAGTTTTAGTGAAATTATATGATATAAAAATTATACTATAAAAATTATACACACACACACACACACACATATATATATATACATACATATGCCATTTACACAACTTCTTTCAACATGACAATTAAAAAACGGAAACAACATTTATTTATACGTACGACTTAATGTCTCTATGAATAGTGTATTCCATTTCATTATTATTTATGATATAGATTATTAAAATATACATATAAATGATATAAATTTTATTTATATCATGATCTACATTCTGGAATCATGATATAAGTATAAGGATCAACGATATAACAAATTAAGACACATGCGAAGAACAAAGAAAAACCTTAACATAGAATTGTTAAAAAGTGGGTAATATAAAGTTATAATAAAAACATATATGGTATTATGTATAAGAATATTATTTTATAAAATATTTATAATAAACTTATTTTTATTATACAAGAATCCTGTGCGAGTACGAAGAGATTCAAGACACATGACAAGGGATAATTTCACAATCTCATTATTATTTGAGATTATTTATACATAAGTATTTACTATGATATCTTATCATCCACATCCATGTTTTCTAAAAATATTTTCATAAAATTTTTACTATTATCATATAGATGTTTAAATTAATTTTTACCGATTTTTACATTTTTACTATATGGTTTGAAAGGAATCTTTCTTTCATTTTCCAAATGAAGTACTTTTTGACTTTTCTGGTAAAAGTACAAGAATAATGTCTTATTTTAACTTATACGACATGAATTGATTTTTATGATTTCATAAAACCTCATTTAATTGAAGAATCCATTACAAATTTTTCAATGTTATTTTCAAATAAAATGTTTAATTTTAAAATTTCATGACATTTTAAGAAAATTAAACTTTTTTAAGAAGAAGTGATATTTTCCTTAATAATTAATTTATAGTGTTTTATCAAAATTATTTTCCATCTAAGATAAAATTAATTTGTGTTGCTAATTACTTTATAGGGAAATTATTCAATGTTTCCCCTCATATTATTTCTCTAAATGGATTATGTTTTGATGGAATGATGTTTATTAAGCCAGTTTATCTTTATCAGGATATATACTTTAATATCCCATTTATTTTCATGGGTTATGTTTATGATGAAATGATTATGAAACCTGTTTCTTTTCATATGTTATTATATGTTTACAGGTTTATGATACCCATTTAATTTCATGGTTTATCTTATGATTTTTATGATCTTGTGGAACATGTATGTATTATTTATCATGAGATGAGTGAGACCTAAATCTCCCTTCAATGCATTATGTAAAGATTTATATCTCATGAGATAAACTAAGATGGTATTAGGAGTGGACCTTGACTAATAATATGACCATGGGAGTGATCCATGACTACTTAGATGGTATGAGGAGTGAACTCATGATTCTAATATGGTATGGGGAGTGAACCCATACTACTAATATGGTCTTGGTAGCAATGCCTTAGCTACTATGGAAATCAGTATATGCTTATTTGTTTTCTATACTTCCATGTCTTACTCATATGTTATGTTTTCTGGGATTATTAACTTTATTTAATTATGAATTATGTCCTATGAACTAAAAATATTTATGCCACGATTTATGTTATGATATTTGATATGAAAGGTATGACCTTATATATTTCATGATTACGTTCTCATACCATTATACTCATGTTTTTTCTTTTATGTCTCTCTTGTTTTCCCTTACTAAGAATCTGAGATCACCCCTTTTATGTTTCCTTCCCCCAGTTTATAATGATATGTACTATGTTTGTTTTATCTAATAAGGGTTCTAGTCAAGGAGAACCTAGTGGGAGATTATATAGTTCAATTTTATAACAGTGTTATGTTTCTAGGTTTCTAAAGTCACTATACCAATTATAACATTTTGATTCTATTTGTATAATGTTTAAATATTACAAAAACGTTATGTAATGTTAATGTTTAAAAAGTGAGGGTCTCTATAAAGACCAATTGACCATGTTCTCACCAAAATTTAGAACTCTTCTAAGATGCTTACATTTGGGATCTGTTACATTCACATGAAAAATACAATCATCTAGGGAAGATATAGATTACAAACAAGATATAAGCTTATTATATTCCTCTTCAAATTCAAAAACATTTCAAAAAATAATCCTATCAAGAACTATTCATCCTTTTATTATCACATCATCAGAGATGAGAATTTCTTACTCAAGGTATTGGTAACCACATTTTCATTTCTGGGGGAATAATCTATATGAGTATCAAATTTTATAGATACTCATCTAATGTCTTTTTCGAATATTCAAGACCATATGGGTGAAATTATACTTCAAAATATTATATTCTGAATATGCTATACACCACTCTTAGAAAAGATAATAGAGTGACATTTTTAAATAATACATCACTCCTTCTATCTCGAGGATGTGAGGGGGTAATTAATCCCCTGAGGTCATAGACGGAAAGAGTCATAATGTGCCACATGATCATGCCACATAAAAAAACAATTTCCTGAACCCAAAGTATCACAATAAAATGAATAACCATGTACTCGATTAGATAGAATCATTACTATAGATGAATTATGAATCACTTTTGGATCCTCAAAATAACTCTAACAGTTATCATCCCCGTTAAAATTTTCCCCCTTTGGATTCAAATATATTAAGGGTGAAACCAACATGTAGAAGTCCCAAAAAAATGCATGTAGTGTCTTTATAATCTTATAAGTATTCTGATATTAAACACATTCCTAGGTTATTTCTAGGAAATAAAAACATCAATCTTCTTAAGATATATGAATATAACTTTCTTAGATATCACATGACCAAATAATTCCACATTCTAAATACATGATTAACATTTAGAGATATTATTAAATAGTAAATTATCTTACTTTGTTTCTAAAACAACAACTACATGGTCCTTGTTCTTATCCTTTTGTATGGAGTACACTAGGATTTCATCCAAAAAACAACACCATGATGAAATCTAGAAAGTTACAAGAGATCCAATTCATAAAATTTATGAATAACATAGGAGTGTTGATAAGGAAAAATAATATATCCAAATACTCATAGTGCTCAAACATTATCCTAAAATTTTCTTAGGTTTTTTGATCCCCAAACTTACATCTGATGGCATCCCAACCATAAATGAATATTCAAAAACCACCAAGATCCCCTAAATAGTTCTAATAGATCATCATGGTTATCTATTCTTGTCATACACTTGATTAAGAATATGGTAATAAGTGAGAAGAAACATGATTTCATCAACCATATTTTTAAATAGGACCAATAATTAAAAAGATGAAACACTTAGTAAAATTAATATAATTTATCCTTGAACCTCTAACTGTACTTTCAACTCCTTCAGCTTGGACAAATACATATTGTATGATATCAAGGTGATCAGGTTTATCTTGGGAATTAATTATATGGATAAATCTACCTCCTATTAAGGAGGAAACCTAGAAATTTCATCTAGAAATAACTCTAAGTACTTATTTACCACCTCAGGTTTCTAATTAGTAGGACTCCTATCAACCGTATGAAAGATAAAAGTGTATAATATTCATGATATAATTATAATATCAAATACAAAATTTCTTTCCATCCCTGGTATGGGATTCCCCTTACACCATAAGATATAAGTGTTCCCATGTGGAGAAAGGAATTGAAACCTCCTTTGATATTAACTTATCTGATCCTTGAAGCTGATCATCAAATACATTCCAATGATAAGATTAATAAAATTATGGTCAAGGATAATAAAATCCCATGTGATCTCAATGATTTTGATTACCACATGAAACTTGGGACACCATAATCACCACCCATTCCTCTTCCCCAATTCAATTGAATGCTCCAAAATAAATGAAATTAAATCCAATTTCTATCACAAATAATAAATCAACATATATGAAATAAATTAATGGGATGTAATTTCATTGAACAATTCAAAATCCATGGAAGAATCCATTAAAACCATACCTATTACAGTAGATGGACCAGTATAAGAATCCTCTATTACAAGATCAACTTCATAGAGAAACCCTGACTCAATTCAACTATGTGTCTTCTTAATATGAGAAGAGTCCCCTTTAGTCTAATAGTGGGACCCTACCCACATTGAAGTATCATACTAAACATGGGAGCCTCAGCTGAATGAAGATCCCACTCAACTACTATATATATAATTCCTACAAAACCAGTAAAGTTGACATAAAGGTCAAAACATGTGGCACGATATATTTTCCTCATGGAACTCAATGTTAATGAGGCCTTTATTCCCACTATTTAATAAATTCAAATCCCTACACCCTAAATAAGCCACTAGTATAGATTTTTATGAAACATAAGTTCTTTTCTGCTTTCTTTTCAGACATGAAAAAGAACTCTGACTTACCATTCCATAGAAGAGACATTTATAATGCTAATAAAACCAACTATATTAGTATCCACAATCACTAACTTATCAACAAACTCCATGGAGGTTGGAAAGAACAATAGAATGATACTTTTCCCAATCTTATACATTAATCACATCTTGAAGCATCACACCATGAGATAATAATTTGTGATGAGATAGAGAGAACAAAAGAATAACTCCATGAAGAAAAAAAGAATACTTCATTATAGAATGAGTCACTTACTATAGGGTCACAAACCCTCAACTTTTCTCTACCCTCAAGGTCTTGGTATATAATTATTTATTGAATTTTTTTGAAGGTAGTCTATGTGGTATAATCATGAAACTTGGAAAACTATATAGATTTCAAAAATCTTCTACTTGAGCCCTCCAAAAAATAGGTAGAAAAAAAATTCATTGAAGTCTTGGGTATATTGAGAAAATGAAATATATACTCTGTTTTTCTTATACAAATCTTGGGATATTAAGGTCCATATTCACTATAAAATACTAGTGATAAATTCTTGGTAAACAGCTTAGTGTGGTACACTATTTGTGTATATTGTATTCAACCAAAATTTCAAAAAATATTGGATACTTCATGTGATCAACTCAACAATAGTAGGGTCTATAGATGTGATATCCTCTGGGACATGCACTATAACTCCTCATTTTTAGTTATTATGGGACTTTCTAAAAGTAACGATCCAAAAATCATTAGTTATAGTACTCAATTAATACCAAGAATATATTTTTTATTCTTCAGTTAAATCTTAACAACCCCTCTAATTAATTTTGAACATGTAATGATATCAATAATTATAATTTGAAATACCAACTTGTAGAAAAAACCAAAAATTTTATCATTTTTAAATAATAAACATGTTATCCACATGGTATAATAAGCTGTTTTCCAACGCTATGAAATGGAACATAAAGGATTACAAACATGTACAAACTAATTCCACTTGGTTTCCCCTAACTATGTGCCTAAACCATGCCCCTATTCCTCCCCCCTTTCAACTGAAAACACTAAATTTATCAAAAAACTCACTAGAATTTTTCAAAAACCAATAATAAATGATAAGAAACATAAAACGATAAGAAAAATACCCAAAATGTTGAAATTCATAAAATGAATCCCAAAAAACCCATGATATCTGAAGGGCTGACATGAAGGAGATTTGGCTAGGAACTCCCCCACACCTACATATCTTACTCTGATGGTCCTATCACTATGATAACTTTACTCCCCAAATAATAAGATGGTTGTGATAATTTTTTTGTAATGAATTGGATAAGGTTGACTCAGCCTATCACCAAGACCACTCTTCCAAAAGGATCGAAGCTCATTACCAATCTTCACCGGTTGACGACAAGCACTAAGGTATAAATATAAAAAATTAGGAATGTGTTTCCATCAAAATAAAATATAAACACCACATATATTCCACTTATAAATATTGAAATACTAATTTTAACATAAATTTTCCACTTTAACAAGTAAAGAAATCATAATAACAAGGTTTGAAAAAGTGAGTATAAGAACCAATAAGAATAGACCATTATCATAAGCATAAAAAGGTCTTCCAATATACATATAGAAGATGAAAAAAATATTCCAAGTGTATTAAGGATGATAAAAAGTATCTGAAATCCCCTTAGGAATGCTATAATTCTTGACACAAACCAGACAAACATCATGAAACACTGTCACCTCTTTCATGGGATCATAGAAGGACAATAAATCTTATAAAGATACACAAAACTACATATGACTCTTTCGTTTACCTATGTCCTACAAAACCAAGTCTGTACATGACCAATAAAATATATAGGGTGTGATTCTAAAGGCCATTATGATAGAACCATGAATCTATATAATTTATTTCATAATGTATATAAATATTTATAGTTTGGAAACCACTTTGAAAACCATTTCCAATTTGAAAACATTTCTATATGTCCCTATGTTTTATAAAATAGATCCATGTTCTCAAACACAATGAATTAATAAATAGTATGAAAAACAGAGGAAAAACACTATATATGATATGATAATCATAATCATGAAATGAGAAATATGAAATAAATAATTGAAACCATGGGATCTACCTATATATCTAACGAAAGTATAACTAGCCCTTGGAATACTATACAACATAAAAGCACATATCTATCCATCCTTTAGTGCTCAATTATCTAACAAGGGATCCAATTCATCTCATTAACACAGTAAATCTAACCAATCCACTAACCCTAGCTAGAGAACAATCTATACTAGGGGTTTGATCCATCAAGATAAAAAACTCACCTAGGTCCTCCCATATGCTTTCAAAAACCATTCATATCCATCATCTATGCACGTAATCAGAAAAACAAGGAATTATCAATCCCATGTAAAATTTTAATTAAAACCCCCTTTTAAGTTTCCTTTTAATCCTATTTTACTATTTAAAACAATTAATCAAACACTTTCAAGGCACAAAATTGGTTTTCAAGGAAATCCATTTGAAAATTCCTTTAAATCCAACACATGAAAACTATATCAAGAATCAATCAACTAAAAACCACAAATACCTCATAAAAACATAATTTATTAAATTTATCTAGTTTAAAATCAAGAATTTATTTTATGTCATGGGAGTGACCCATTAAGTTGATAGAACTACCTTAAATCAAAGTACATCTCACTACATTAATTAATAATAATTAGACATGAAAAGAGATGGTCTATATAATACTAAAACAATGAGAAAAAATTAAAAAATCCTCCATTAAAACTAGTTTATACCCATATTCCCTATTAGGTTTCCAATCATCAATAAAAATGGATAATGAAGGATAAATATGAGAGGAGGAGGAAGAAATTAATTAAAAATCAATCTTACCTTAAATGGAATCAATAAAGAGTGAAGTAATCCAAAAAAGGAATGAAAGGAGAAGACCCTCCATGGATTTCATAAATTGATAGACTTGATGGAGAGAATACATTAGGATATATATGGTTAAAACAACAATGAAAATTTTGTTATTATTCAATTTTTTAAGATATTTGGAAGCCTGTACAGTTTTACCACAAATTTTCCCAAATCATGTGTCATCAATGAATTTCACATACCCTTTACAAAAAGATCCACATGGTTTCATAGAGAGTCTAAATAGTTATAAAAACAGCATGGTAACCATGAAAAATTGACCTTTCTTAAAAAAACCTATTTCACAGTTATAAGAATGGTTATTATTGACCACACACTAACTATGTGTACCAATATATTTCCTTAAGACATGATATTTTTTGACCTCCAACTCCCAGGAACACCAAGAAAAAATGAATCAAGGATAATAATCAAATAAATATATACATGTGACCCAATGAGTGGCACAAAAAATTTTCTCATATTTCTAATCATTCCACATAATATCTTCATTGAAGATCATATTTCAACATCTAACAGCCTTATGAGAGTCATATCCCAAAGTCAAAAAGAAAATTATTTATCAGCATTCCCAACAACATAACATGTCAGAAAATTATCTCCATTCATTCCCATTTCTTTGGTATTATAGGGGATATAAGTGAGTTATTTGAGAACATTGAGATGTGATAAATCAACCTTCCCTCTGGACTAAATGATTTCTAAAATCTTCTTCCCCAATAGAGAATGGGGACGGATGATGACCAAATATCACTAAAAGAAAAATCTATTTAGCAGTGTTTTTTTTCACATAGATTTTGAAAGTTGTCGTTGATTTTATTAAATATATTTTTTCTTAATTATTTATTTAAAAAAAATTTAAATTTATTTTTTTCTGAAATTTTTTAGAAACCACCATGATGTAGCGATGGTTTCTAAAAACCCAATGCTAAATTAAAGGAAGAAAGAAAAAATATTCAATAATTATTTATTATTTACCATAATATTTATTATTTACAATTTTAATTAATTAAAATTTTTTATTTAATAAATATTTATAAGTATTAGTTAATTGTAAATTGAAACTTAAAATAATTCTTGAATAAGTTGAAAATCAAGATTCATCATCAAATGACCATAAATTTTGTTCCAAGATTCCATTTTAGCTTCACAACCTATAAAATCAAAGATTGTTAAATAAAATAAATAGTGTTAGATAAAAATTTTGTAATAAATAAAAGAATAAAATTTATTAAATTTATAAGAAAAACATGACTTGAACTTCAAAAGACCATAACTATTGATCCAGGTGTCTTTTTGGGATTTACCACATATAAAATTAAAGCTCGTAATGATATCTACACATTATTTACTCAAGGAGTCCCTACTCATGCTTTTTAAGCAAAAAAGGCACATAAGGCCTCCAAAATTGAGTTTTTAGTCAGGGTATCTGATTTTTTTAACATTTTATGGAATTTTAGCATCGTTTAAGGGGGGTATTATTGTATTTTTTCAGCAAGGAATGAATTTATTCTTAGGTATTACATTCATAGTGATATTTTGGTTTTTAAATTTTATCATTTTTTACAATATAATTTTATTTATAATTAAATATATACATATTTTCTTATATTTACTTATAAAAAATCACTTGTATAAATACATATTGACATAGAAATATATATTTGAACATATAAACCATTTTAAAATAAATATTTTTTAATTCATTTAATTTAAAATAAATAATTAATATTTTATTTACCTTATAAAAATGCATTAATATATATATATATATATATACCCATACAAGTAATGTTTAGATATAAAGGTGTGTGTTTTAGTATCAAAATCAATATTTATGTGTATATTCAAATATATGTTAATAAATACCTATATATGTAAATATTTGTGTCTGTATTTGATAAATATAAATATGTACTTGTGTGTTAATAATATTGTGTGTATACATCATATATAAATGAATTTTTATATAAATATATAATTATCATTAAATATAGTATATAAATGAATTTATAGTAAAATTATATGAATACACACACACACACACACACACTCACACACACACACATATATACACATATAAATAATGTTCATATATATATATATGCGTGTGTATTGATAAAAATATATATCTATATTTATATTCCAATATATATAAATAAATATTAATATACAATATATTTAAATAAATTGAAGTATATATATATCATACACATTCAATGAGATTTCATATTCGTTTATTAGTATCTTTATATTCTTTTTATGTGTCATTCCATTGATTTACATTACTATTGATTCGGTGGTGTTGCAATTATTGTGGTTTCCCCTCTTTCAGTGATTTATTATCAATAATATATATCTTTTTATATAAATTTATGAATATTTGTGTATATTTATATACATTTGTAAATATTTATACATATTTATGTTTATATATTTTTATATCATATATGTGTAAATATATATAGATATTTATATTTACTTGTGTTTACATTTATCAGTGTACAATTATACATAAGAGCATGTTTATATATATTTTTGGAACATAAATATGTGTTTATATATATTCATGTAATTTTTTTACGAATATATATTTATAGATATTTATATACATTTATTATTACATTATTTTACCACTTTATTATTTCATTATTTATTATTTATTTGTTAATTATTTATTATTTACTATTTTAATATTTATTTATTACTAATTTATTATTTATTGATTTATTTTTACTATTAAATTATTTTCAAATAAATATTTTATGAACATTTATTATTTGTTATTTATTATTAAATACTATTTATTATTATTTAGAAATTATTTAGTAATTATTAATTAATTAATTAATTATTTATTTATTTCTTATTGATGTGTTATTTATTTATTATTTATCAATTATTTAGTTATATTTCAGTATTATTTTATTATTTATATATTAATATATCAGTTTTTATTTATTTATTTATTTATTATTTATTATTTAGGTATCATGTATGCATTAATTATTAATTAATTATTAATTTAATTTAATTTTATTATTAATTTATTATTAAAATAAAATTTATTATTTATTTTTTCATTATTATATTATTATATTATATATTATTATTATTATTTATTTAATATTTATATATTAATTATTAATTTCTTATTAATTTTATTATTGTATTATTATTAATTTATTATTTATGTATAATTAATTACTTATTCATTATATATTTATTATTTATTTGTTCACAATTTATTATTTATTATATATCATTTATTAATTATCTTATTTATTTATCAGATATTAATTCAATTTTTAATTAATTTATTATTTTTACAATAGTTATATATTACATAATATGTTATATATAATATATAATATATAATATATAATATATAATATATAATATATAATATATAATATATAATATATAATATATAATATATAATATATAATATATAATATACAATATACAATATACAATATATATTATACATTATATATTTATTAATTATTATTTGGTTAGAAACATCAAATTTTCTAATAATGTCAAGGGATTCTTCTTTTACAAGATGCACCATGCCAAATCATAAGAGAGTATAGTTCTCTATAATCTACCTCTTTGATATCGAGTGAAACAAAGCTCCCAAATTTATAATAAAAGACTCAAGTGAGTGGGAGACACTTTGTGGGAGCCCTCTAATAACTTCCCATATAGGATTAGTAGATCCACTTTTGGAAGTATACATTCTAGAGTTAACAAATCCCTCATTTTATTCTATCATAAGGTGGCCTTTCTTCCCACAGTTCAAACACATAGGAAAATATTCTACTGAGCTACTCTTTCTAAGAATTTTCCTTCATATCCTTCATTTGAATTTTCTATATTATGGGATATCCTCTTACTTCTGCACAAATGGAAATCTTGTAAGATACCTAGATAACTATACAATGATGTTATTTATTAAATATCAAGTCTCTAACATTCACAAACACAATGTCTATCTTATTGCACGAGTTTATCACTATAATAACCATCACATCCCTTGACACATGGAGTAATGAAAGAAATAACATTACCCACTTCATATCTCCAAGGTTCACCTTCACTAAATAAAAATGAAACTTTATTATACTAAAATTGTTGATATGACCAGATACCGGTTTACCTTCTAACATCATCACATCAAACAACCTCTACAAAATTGACACATTATTCATCGCAGTGGACTTCTAATGCATATCAGTAATAATTGTCATAAGTTATATAGTAGCATTCACCTTTCAGATGTTATAACCCCTGATTCAGGATAATGAAATTTAAATTATATCTAATTATTTATTATCCAACCTATCTTATATTTTCTTCTTTATCAATTCTATATTGGACCCTATCAATGGAATATCAATGTCTTACAACAGTAGAAAATCCCCAATCTCAATTTTCCATAGCCTAAAATATGTTCCATCAAAATTTACTACCCCAGAACTTACCCACATCTTAATAATAAAATTTAGTTGATATTGAACTACCACTAAATTATGAAACACATATGATAGATCCATAACCACTTAATAAAAATATCCTAAAAGTAAAAGGAAATAATAATTTTATTAAACCATGTTATGAATCATCTTCCCTAGGCACTGGTCAGCCCAAGAACCTTAACTAATGCTTTGATACCACTTTTGGGTTCATGAATAACTTTGTTAAATACCATATAAGTTATCCATAAAACATAATATATATATCAAAGTATCAAAATGATCCCATTCTATAGTGCCCAAAACATAGAAGACAAGAAGAACCTAAATCACCCCACCCCAACACTCAAACCTCATGAAACAAAACAATCAAGATCTTTATGATGAAAATGGCATAAAGAAAAATTTGAAATGATTAACATAATTTTTACAATTTTTTTATAGGAGTTGTAATCCATGATGGGAATAATACAAACAATTTATTTATGAATCAGAAGATAAGTTGAATGTGTCATTCATCATCCCAAAAATGCATTCCCCATTTCAAGTGTAGAAAATCTTAATCTTTGCAACCAGTTTCCCTATAATTTTATTTTTATGGTGAGTGCTTACATATTTCTACCATATTCATGAGAATCTATCAACTTATTCAAAGATATGCATATCCTCAAGTCTATATTTTGGTATATAGGCCATGTTTTGAAAACTCTCACGAGTTTATCTTTTTTACACAAGATACTCTTATATATTCCTTTACTAAAAATCTAAATGACTTTTTCAGGTGAGTTCTAATGTATTCTTAAAATTAATTTCATTGAAGTCACTATTCCTCTACATTTCCTACATCAAATCCTATAAAGGGGTTTCCTTATTATTGAACATTATCGAGCTTCCATCACCCAATTAGTATCATATATTCAATATAACTTTTAGATGTCCTTAATTCATCACTGTTGCTCATCCATCTCTATCAAACAATCCAAATATAGTTCTATAGTGTTCATCTTTTTTTTATTGATTACATGGAAGTAAAATGGCTTTCACATAAAATAAACCTATAAGAAGTTACATTGAGTTGATATGTGGAGGTTAGAGAGAAAAAATACATAGAGCTGAGAAACACAAGTCCGAGAGAGAAAATATTAACACGGTCAAAGTGAATATGGAGTTTTTAGTGAAATAATGGATAAAGCACGATGGGTATATTTTTTTATGGAATTTAATGATGTCTTAAATAATTAAGATTTATAATTTGGATTTGATAGAAAATTTTAATGATAATTGAGGATCGTTATAGCATATTTACTAATTAATGATATTCAAAAAATGATAAAGATGATTTGAGATGTTTAAACTTTGATGTGATAAATCATAAAATATGACATCATGATACATATAAATACATTGTTTTCATTTTATGGACATAAAATATATTTTCATGTATAAAAAATAAAATATTAGATTTTAGTTTTAATATAAATATTATATTTTTTTATAGTAAATCGTAGTGTACTCGACTGGTTAACATAATTAACCAAGAAGGTCTTAGGGAGAATTCATGGTTTGGAATCAGTATATTTTCAAATGAATTGTTATGAATTTACAAATTTGTATATGAAGCTTTCTATAGTGACATGTCATGGTTTTTGTTGAAGGTGATTTCAAGGAATAGAGTTCCAAGATGATCAATGTTTATTAGAAGTTACACTGTATCCATAGTTCATATATTTTCTAAAAATAGTGAATTAAGATCATCATTTTTACCAAAACTCTATATTGAATTTATCGGATAATACTAATAAATTCAAAATAGTGTAAAATTTGGGATAGAGAAGTTAATATTCTATATTTTTATATGTTTCGGTTCTAAATGTATAAAATATATTGTTCAAATTATTATATCATTGATTCATAAAAGTTTTTTAGATATAAGATAATAAATTTTTTATATATTTGGGAAGATATGGATATTTAATAAGAGATATAGATTAAAAAATCTACACATATATGACCACTATTTAAGGGGTGTAACACATTGAATAATTATAGATAATCCAGGAAATATAAATAGATCCTAGAAGTTTATTTTGGGTTATTAAAATAAATTCTATACATTTAGTTTCTATGGAAGATTAAAGTAATAGATGTGGAGAATGAGTAAAAATAATGGTATGATGAATTATAAGAGAGACACTTTATAGAGAGTATTTCAAAAAATTATTTTTTAGTGTAAGAGGCTTGAAATATATAAAAAATCATGGTCGTAGAATTAGTAAAAACACTATAGACTAATGGAACTAGATCCGGTATGACTTTCAATTTTATAATTTAAATTATGTTAGATATATTATTAATATATTTGAAATGTTTAAAATATAATTTTATAGGTGGAATGTATAGTGTAAAAGTCCCAGAATGTAATTTTAGTTCTCATATAAATTGTTAGGATTTGTTGGGATATATAATATCACACTGATATCTTAGTGAAATCACACAAGATGACAAGTATGTTAGGAAGTGGTATAGTACCAATTCCCTTACTGCTAATAAAAAAGTGAGTTTCCACTCAAATTTTAGTAATGTGTGTCAACAAAATTATTTAATGGTTCATTTTTGTCATTTCAAGTTATCTATTTTTGAATCCCCTGGTTATCTCTTGATCTATAAATCTTAATAGGGTTAAATCCACTCTATTTGTTTTTTTCTTTATTTTTTTGCTTATCAATCTATGATTTTTAGGGATAAATTTTGCATACTAAGGAAGATTGAATCACATAACATATTCATCCTTCCCTTTTCTTCTTAGGTATTCTATAATTTTAGTTATTAAATATTAGGGATTTTATATTATATTTTAATATATAATGTTTAAATCTACATCAAATAATGGGATCTTTTTTTTCAATGGATAGAGGTGGCTAGAAATGAATAATGCATCACGTTTCTTGGTATTTATGGTATAGAAGGAAACCAATTGAGTTCTAAATGGTCCATTTTATATAATTTTGATCCTTTTTATACATTATGCACTCATGGAAACTGAGTATGGAAGTTATGGGATTGATTTTAACTAGAATTTCACCACTCGAGGGGTTAAATCCAATTAACATGAGGCTGGGGTTCACAAAATTATTATACCATGATTTGTATGTATTCTAATGTTACATGTTTAACATAATAGAAAAAAACTACATATACATGAATAAAAAACTAAAAGGTTCAAAATCACGTGACAAAATAGTTAGAGGATATTCGGCTTAGATAAATATTCTTCTTATGATGGGTTAACTTTTGGAATACCTAGAGACCACATCACTTTGTGGGTGATGAAAAAGTTTTATTAAATACAATTAGAAATTTTGAATTTGTTTGAAGTAAGTTATAAGGGTTCTATGAGGGTCACTCAAGACTACATAAGAGTGTATAATAGTAGTGTTCCATGTGATTAAGGGTGTGATGATTAGTTCAATCCATTATATGGGACTGGAAAAGAAAATTATAGTTTTTTTAAGATCCCTGAGAAAAACATTTGGGATAAACAAATACTATGGTATGGGTTATATTATGTGAATTATTGTGAGTTTGAGTGAGGAAAAGAAGGATATACTTTAGGGATTAGACTAGTGTATTAAATTTTTATCAATAGATTCACATAATAAAGAGGTGTACCTAGGGGTAGTGTATAAATAGGGTGGAATTAGGAATAAGGGTTATACAACCACCTTGAAGATGATCATGTGGATGACATGATATGTAGCGTGTCTTGGGTTCCTAAACAATATGACCTTTTAGGTATAGGGTGCTTATTTGATGATTCATGATTATTCATCTTCATAGTCAAAAATTAGAATGTCATGTGATGATTAAATGATATTGTGATCTTTTAATTGATGATTGATTGGTGTAGAAGGGTGGGAATATGATAGACATGATCTAGAATGGTGATCTTTAGTTGGTGAGCATTGGATGCAGTCACTGTACATTATCAAGTGGGATAGAAACATCTAGATATATAATTCATGGAACATGGTAGTGGATAAACTAGTGTATCATGATAGCTGGTGTATTTCTATGAGATTGATGATTTTATCTTGATTTTTATTTGATTCATCATATATGTTGATGAAATTTCTAAATATTTCATATCATATGATAGGGTAGAGTTAGCAGGGTGGATTGAGGTAGCTTATGGTTTGAATTTTTTCTAATTTAATTAATGATTTTGAGGTGGTTTATGTTGGATTTGGTAGCCTAGAACCAACTACTTTTTACTTTATTCATTAAATAAACACCTTATCACATCTTGATTTTTCTTCTGCATGAAAATGCATGTGATAATGTCCCAAGGATAGTTTTTGCATTAAAGGGTCATAGCGGATCCCTTCTATGATGAGAACCTGAAAGTGGCATAACATTGTTCTTGAATATATGTTCTATGGTCGGATGATTTTATTTGAGGGACATAAATAATACATGCCATTAGGGGTGAGGACTCATAAAACTTTGAGGCACCTTCTCATGGTGTGAGCCCTTGGTGATATCCAGGAGGATATTATGAGAAGAATACCCACCAGTAAGAAATCCACATTTCATAGTGTCATTGGATGTTCTTATCTACGGGCATATGTATTGGTACATGGACTTGAAGATTATTATTAATGGGTATTAAAACTCGCGCACTTAGATGTATTGATTAAAACTGCGATGATACATTGTTCACAGTGAGGTATGATACATTGGGTGCATCATGAGTAATACTGCATTAATAGATAATGCCAGAAAGGATTTGTCTCTTCTATTCCATAACGGATGTAGATATCTTAGGCCCTTTTATGGAATTGATATAGCCTAAATAAATCCATGTACATGGTAAGGAATGGGAGAGTTTAATTATGGAACGTAAAAGAAATAATAATAAAGCACATGGGTTGATGGCACTAGCATGCAACCCGCTTGATTCGAGATTTCGTGACAAAGGGATTATATTACACAGTAAGCGTTTGTATGAGATGACATGTCATTAAAGCGTTTACTTCTTTCTCTATGGGTGCCTTGGCATGTTTCTAGATGCTAACCTTGGACTTTAGGAAGGCTCCGCCTAATTCCACTAATAAAGAGACCTAGAGGGTCACACACTAAGTGTGTCCATGTATCTCAGTTAAATATTAATTTAACAAGTTAAATAAAGATAATTACCGACCGTGGTTTAATAATTATTTAAGGAGGCCTGATCACATTTATTTCGACACTAGTTATTCGAGAGAATATATTGTGGGTGAAATAATATATATTTATTAGTGAGTAATGCAGTTACATTTATTTAAGAAATAAATAGCCATTACTCAAGGTCTAATAAATGTGGTGGAGGAAGTAAATAAAAATGAAAACAAGATAAACACGCCATGTACATTGAATGTACATGTCGTGTAGTTTTCATGGAAAATGAGTACACACCATGTATTAATGATTTCACGCTGTGTAGTTTTTCTAGTCAGGATTTTGAGGAAATAATATCGTTTTATAAAATGATATTTATTATAATCAGTGTGAGCGCATGTCAAGGAATTAATCATTCGACATGGGGGTTTTTAATAAGAGTTAATGAAATAAATAAAACGTGTAATGCCTTTATTTATTATCATAACTTTATAACCTCAAACCCGATTATAAATATCATCACAACCCCAACACTTTTTAGATAGAATCTTTGTGCACAAAAATTATAGAAAATTCTCTCAAGGATGAGAGAACTCCTTCCTCCAAGAACACTCTCAAGACCGAGAGAGAACCTCTTAAATCGGATCAAGGTGATCTAAGGTAGACAACACAAGCAAAGGCTTCTCTGCGCTAGCACCTGGAGATTCCTTTGGCAACGTCCAAAGATATATGGAGCACGTATGGATCACTGCTAGAGGAATCCTACACTTGGATTCTATGACGCAATGACAGATCACATCATATCGTGACCAAAGACATCAATGAAGAAAGAATTCCATCAAGGCAATTCTTTTCAATTAATTAAATTAATTATAACCAACATATGATGATCCTGTATTTATGGTTCCGGGACTCCCTTTTTCTTTTTCGTTCTTCGTTCTATTCTGAAGATCTGATGTTTTATTATCATGACAGATCTCAGATTGATCATTGTAAACACTAAAATTAAAGTTGGGAAAACCCACCAATGTGCTTCCGCTGTGCCTAAAACCTATAGGTGATATCAGAGGGGTCATATCGTTGATTATAATTATTTAATTTTTCGTTGGTGATTTACACATTTAATAATTTAGTTGTTTTAATTCATTTTAATCGTTCTTTGAAATATTAATCTTGTGATCTGTTCCTCCCCTCTCATTTCTCATTCACCTTATAGAAACGAATGTTTCTTTAAATTTTGATTAAAATAAAATAGAGGAACTCATCCAGAGGTGCCAAATGCTCCTGGCCATATAACACCAGAATACCCGATGTGTATTCGAAAGTACATGCCGTGTAGTCTAGGTTCAATGCATTGACTGATCTGCCAAATTAGGACATGTATTAGATCCTATCTAAGTTATTTATGACACTGTGTGATGACCAGGAATAGGTGGCACATGGGTTCCAGATTACACGCCTTGTGGTCCAACTGATCATGGCGTGTAGTCCCTTCAGGTTAGGGTTGGACCATGTATCTCATACACGGCTTGCCCGACTGGAAACCGTGTAACGTGGATACTACATGGGGTGTGTACAATTGAACACACCATGTACTCCGAAAATTTCTGATGTACATCTACACACCATGTCCTTGGGCATGTACTTCAGATAGATGGTGAACAAAAGTACACACCGTGTAGTCATAACTACACATTGTGTACTCATCCAAATTATGTAGATTTATTAAAATTTATTATTATATTATACAAACCCTTGAGACGTGTACCATAGTGTATGCGTAAAGCTGAGGCACAACACGTGATAGGTGTTTTATATATATGTGTTTAATTTAACATCTGTGTAATGAATTGGAATTCATCGGGCCGCCTTTAAGGTACAAGTTACATACAAAAATAATTTTAAATGAATTTATTTGTTTAAAATTATGATGGATGAGAATCTCAAGGAAATTCAAAAAAAGGGTTTAAGATAAAAGCATTTATTAATTAAAGATAATTAATTGATTCGAGCATTATTTATCTTAAACAAGAATGAATAAATAATTGAATGCTAGTTTTATTAATGCGTAATATCGTTTCATGTATGGATGATCATGAGTTAGACAAAGACCTTTGTATTTGAATGGTTTCTTTTAATTTATTTATTTAAATTAAATTTGTTATCCTGTGAGCCTTCTCCTTATTAATATGTAGGGACTACGTGCCCAAGGTTTCTTTTATGTAAAACCCCTTTTACCCCTCACTTGCGTGTGAGATAAATGCATATGTAATGGATGGATCTCCCAAGCTTGTGGAGGCAGCTCAAGTTAGGATCCAAAGAAAAACCAATCCAAGGAGACACAAAGGTGGATAGGTGGAAAGATGTAAACATGAACTGGAAAGGTTCAAGGTGTTTTACCACTAGGTCTTGGGTTAGTTTATCTACCGATAGATAAACTAACCAATAGAAAATCCCATGATCACACCATTTATTTTATTTATGTTAGTTTCATGGTTTAAATTTATTGTGGTTGTGTTGTCATGATCACACAATTAACGAATTAAACAAGCATGCAAGATGGAACTAAAATAAGACCGGATTATGCATTAATATTATCTTATACATGGTTAATCACTTACGTATATCCCAATTATTATTAACAAGCATGTAATCAAAGATAATAAATTGGAAATTTACCTATAAGGATAAAATCCCCCAAATAAATATTAAGTCAGTATGACCTTCCATAATCTTGGTTAGAATCGAACAATAGTTCAAAGTTCTTGACCAAACCTAGTTGGAGTGCTTTAAATTATCAGGGAATTATAATTCAAGGTTTTGGGTTGATTTGAATTGGTTCATATCAAGGTTTGACTGCCATATCAGGACTTAGTGTGACCAAGAGGAACATGTTGAGGAAATCTAAAATAAAAGGATTTTAGGATTGGGGAGTCCACTCAGCGGATCAAGGAGCTGTGAGTTAATACAGTTGGCATTTGGAATGCCTACCTAAAACCCTTCAAGTTTCCTAACCAACCCTAGTTGGGGTAATGGAAAGGGGAATATGGATCCTTTACACTAGAATATTCAGGCAATAGAATATTATAAATTCAATGGTGAGGGCTATTGTATTTCGATAAAATAGTGGGAGACTAATAATTATTAATTTATTTTTTTGTCTTAGTTTTTATAATAAAGTACCAAAACCTTTTCTCATTTTAATTTGTAGAAACAAAAAAAAAATGACTTCAAACATATCATTGTGAACCATACTCGAGAAGGAAAACCTTCTCACTGGCACCAATTTCCAAGAGTGGAAGAGGCGTTTACGCGTCATCCTTCGCCACGAGAGGAAGTTGTATGTTCTGGAAGAGCCTATTCCACTTGTTCCTGGAAAAGAGGCCAATGATGAAAAATTATCTCTCTATATGAAACACATGGATGATTCCACATATGTCTAGTGTTTCATGCTATCATCCATGTATAATGAGCTCTTGAAGTAACATGAAAAGATGGACGCATATAACATGATGTCTCACCTTAAGTATCTCTACCAAGATAAGGAGAGACATGAGAGATATAAGATATCCAAAGCATTGTTTACAACTAAGATTGGAAATTTTGTGCCAGCTGGGCCTCATGTATTTAATATCATTGGCTACATTTAATGCATGGATATCTTAGGGATTAAGTTCCCAAATGAGTTGCATACAGATCTCATCCTATCATCACTGCCTAAGACCTTCTCTAGCTTCACTGTCAATTATAACATGAGAAACAATGAGAAGAGTCTATCATAACTTCTGACCTTAAATATACAGGTAGATAAGGACATGGGGCACGACAAACCCACAGTCCTTATGGTGAATAAGAAAATGAAGGACAAGGCAAAAGTCTCAAAGACTTATAAATGGTCTGAAGCCCCCGAGCGTCGTCCTTACAAGAAGGGGAAGATCTAGATGCAGGGAAAGGAATGGGAGGAAGTATGTTTTGCATGTGGCAAGCAAGGCCACTAGAATAGGAACTTCACCTAGAAGCGTGGGGACGCTAAAGGAGCGTTCATTATTGAGTGTAATATTTCCATTTCTACACATTGGGTATTAGATACAGCTTTTGGGGCTCACATCTGTATTCAAATTCAAGAACCAAGTAGATTTAGAAAGATTTCCAGAGGAGAGGTGGATCTTTGAGCTGCCAATGGTACAAGGATGTCTACATTGTCCATTGGTGATTACCACCTCTCATTGCCGATTGAGATGATTTTGGTTTTACATAACTATTATTATGTGCCCAGTGTTACCAAGAACATAATTTCTGTATCTTGTTTGGATATAGATGGATTTATTTTCATGTTTGGGAATAAGGGTTGTCTCTTTTATAAGAACAATGTATGTTATGGTATGGCACATTTAAATAATGGTTTGTATGTATTAAATTACGAAAACCAAGTGTTGGAAATCGATAACAATAGAAACTCACATGACTCATACATCACCCAGTTTTGGCATCACTGTCTCGATCATGTAAATGAGAAATGCATGAAAAAGCTCTGCCAAGATGGCTATTTAGACTCCACTGAGCCAAAACCACTTAATAGAAGTCACAATTTTTTACAAGGTAAAATGAGCAAGCCGCCTTTAAGTGGACAAGGTGAAAGGTCCATAAAGGTTCTAGGATTGGTACACTCGGATGTGTGTGTACCATTTCTAGTAAAAGCTAGAGGTGGATATTCTTACTTCATTACTTTTACTGATAATTTGAGTATATATGGATATGTCTACTTAATGAGGTATAAGTCATAATCCTTAGAGAAATTTAAGGAATTCAAGAATGAAGTAGAGAATCATCTTGGTAAGAAGATAAAGAAACTTCGATCGGGTCGAGGTGGAGAATATCTAAACCAAGAGTTCATCAATATTTTACGGGAGTCTGGGATTCTATCTCTGCTCACTCCTCCTTATACACCATAGTGGAATGGTGTTAGTGAAAGGAGGAACCACACCTTGTTGGACATGGTGAGGTCAATGATGAGTCATGCGGATCTTCCATTATCCTTTTGGGGATATGCATTACAAACTGTTGCATACACATTAAACCGAGTACCAACTAAGGTGGAAAATGGAATTGCATCTGAGTTATGGAATGAAAAGAAACGAATTTTGTCACACACACATGTATAGGGATGTGAGGCATTTGTTAAGGCCTTCTCAGGCAACAAACTAGCACCCCAGTGAACGAGGTGTATCTTTATAGGATATCCCAAGGAAACGAAAGGATATTACCTATATAACCCTTCAGACAAGAATGTGACTATCGCCAGACAAGCCATCTTTCTTGAGAGGGAGAACATCCTCAAAAGGGATAGTGGGAGCAAGATTGTATTCGACGAATTTGATGCTCAAGATACACAGGACTTGGTACAGGAACAAGTTCCACATGTCCTTGTGTAAGAGGTTCCAGAAACACAAGTAATGCGTAGAATATCAAGAGAGGTAAGGGAACCAGAGAGATTTGGTTTCCTAGTCACCGAGGATGGTGAATCATTATTTTTGGACAATGATTAACCTCTCTCCTACAAGGAGGCAGTAGAAAGCTCAGAGGCTGCAAGATGGATAGAAGCTATGAATTCTGAGATGGATTACATGTATAAGAACCAAGTATGGGTTCTGTTCAATGATCCATTTGTTGTAAAACCTGTTGGATACAAATGGTTATTCAAGAGAAAACTAGACATAGAAGGTTAAGTTAGAACCTATAAAGTAAGGCTTGTGGCTAAAAGATTCAGACAACGTCAATGATTTGAGTATGATAAAAACTTTTCACCAGTTTTCCTTTTTAAATCCATAAGAATCATACTTTCTATAGCAGCTTACCATGACTATGAGATTTGGTAGATGGATGTCAAAACAACATTCCATAATGGAATCCTTTATGAAGATGTCTATATGACACAACCAGAAGGGTTTTTGATACCAGGTGAAGCCAAACAGGTTTCTAAGTTTCATAAATCCATTTATGGATTAAAGAAAGCATCCAGGTCATGAAACATTCGATTTGATGAATCCATAAAGAAATTTGGTTTCATTAAGAACAAATGTGATCCATGTGTTTATAAGCGGTTTAATGGGAATGAGATCGTTATCCTAGTAGTATATGTTGACGATATATTGCTTATTGGAAACAATGTACCAGTATTACAGTCAGTTAAGGATTGGTTGAACAAGTGTTTCTCCATGAAGGGCTTGGGTGAAACAGCCTACATTCTAGTGATCAAGATCATTCATGATAGATACAAGTGTCTGCTTGGACTAAGTCAGGGTACATACATTGCCTAGATACTAAATATATTTAGTATGGAACAATCTAAGAGGGGATTGGTTCCAATTTCACATGGCCTATATATTTCTATGAAAATGTGTCCTCAGACACAATAGGAGAAAGATAGAATGAGTAATATCTAATACGCTTCGGCTATAGGATCCATCATGTATGCCATGTTATGTACTTGGATTTATGTTGCCTATGCACTGAGCATGGTAGGCAGATATCAATCAGATCCAGGAGAACAATATTGGACTGTTGTAAAGACCATCCTTAAGTATCTGAGAACTAAGGATATGTTCCTGGTGTATGGAGGAGACAAGGAGCTTGTCATCAGAGGGTATGCTGATGCTGGTTTTTCCGATAGATCAGAATGATTTGAAGTCGCAATCTGGATACATTTCCTGTCTCAATAGAGGAGTTGTGAGTTATAAGAGTTCAAAGCAGCCAGTTGTAGCTGATTCTACAGTGGAGTCCGAATATATAACAACTTATGATGCATCCAAGGAAGCTGTATGGATTGATAACATTTTCCAGGATCTTGATGTGGTGCCTAGCAGTAAAGATCCTATCACGTTGTATTGTGATAATACTGCAGCGGTGGCTCCTGCAAAAGAACCAAGGTCACATCAACAGACAAAGCACAAACTTCAAAAGTATCACCTCTTGAGGGATTTATATCAATGGGGTGAAGTTTCAGTGAGAAGAGTGTCCACGGAAGAGAACATGGTGGACCTCATGACTAAAGGCCTATCTCAACAGAAGCATGAATATCATGTGAGAGATAACAGGTTAAAAGTTGTTAGCAGTTGGCTCTAGTCCAAGTGGGAGTCTGTTGGAGTTGGTGGCCTATAACGAACTACTTTGTACTTTATTCATTAAATAACCACCTTATAAAATCTTGACTGTTCTTCAGCGTGACAATGCATGTGACAATGTCCCAAGCCTAGCTGTTGCATTAAAGGGTCATATTGTATCCCTACTATGATGAGAACCTAGAAGTGCCATAACTCTATTCTTGAATATATGTTCTATGGATGGATGATGTTATTTGAGGGACACAAATAATATAGTCCATTGGGGTTGAGGACTCATAAAACATTAAGGCACCTTCTCAGGGTGTGTACCATTTTTAATATCCAGGAGAATATTATTAGAACAAGAAATGACAGTAGGAAATCCACATTTCATAGTGTCATTGGATGTTCCTATCTGCAGATGTGTGTATTGGTCTTTGGACTTTAAGATTATTATTAATGGGTATTACAACTTGCGCACTTAGATTTATTGACAAAAACTATGACAAAACACTGTTCGTAGTGAGGTAGAATACATTGGGTGCGTCATGAGTAATACTGCATTAATAGATAACGCGAGAAAGTATTTGTCTCTTCTGTTCCATAACAAAATTAGATATATTAGTCCCTTTGATGGAATTGATATAGCCTAAATAAATCCATGGACATGGTAAGGAATAAGCAAGTTCAATTCCGGAAAGTCAAAGAAAGAATAATCAAGCACATGGGTTGATGGCACTAGCATGCAACCCGCTTGATTCGAGATATCATGACAAAGGGATTATATTACATGGTAAGTGTTTGTATGATGGGACACGTCATTGGGCGTTAACTTCTTTCTCTATGGGTGTGTTGGTGTGCTTCTAGACGCTAACCTTGGAATTTAGGAAGGCTTCACCTAATGCCACTCAGAAAGAGGCCTAGAGGGTCACACACTATGTATGTCCATGTATCTTAGTTAAATATTAATTTAATAAGTTAAATAAAGATTATTCCCGACTATGGTTTAATAATTATTTAAGGACTCCTGATCGCATTTATTTCGACACTAGTTATTCGAGAGAATATATTGTGGGTGAAATAATATATATTTATTAGCGAGTAATGCAGTTACATTTATTTAAGAAATAAATAGCCATTACTCAAGGTCTAATAAATGTGGTGTAGTAAATAAAGAAAAAGAAAACAAGATAAACACGCCATGTACATTGAATGTACATGCCTTGTAGTTTTCATGGAAAATGAGTACATACCGTGTATTAATGATTACATTACATGTAGATTTTCCAGTGGGATTTTGAGGAAATAATATCATTTTATTAAATGATATTTATTATAATCAGTGTGGGTGCATGTCAAGGAATTAATCATTCAACATGGGAATGTTCAATAAGAGTTAATGAAATAAATAGAATGTGTAACGCGTTAATTTATTGTCATAACTCTATAACCTCAAACCCGATTATAAATATCCTCAAAACCCCAACACTTTTTAGAGAGAATCTTTGTGCACAACAATTTTGGAAAATTCTCTCAAGGCCAAGAGAACTCTTTCCTCTAAGAATACTCTCAAGACTGAGAGAGAACCTCTTCCATCGGATCAAGGAGATCTAGGGTGGACAACACAAGTAAAGGATTCTCCACCCCAGCACCATGAGATTCCTTTGGTGACATCCAGAGATATGTGGAGCATGTGTATATCACCGCTAGAGGAATCCTACACTTGGATTATACGACGCAACAAAGGATCACATCAAATCATGACCGGAGACATCAACGAAGAAAGAATTTCATCAAGGTAATTACTGTCAATTAATTAAATTAATTATAACCAACATATGATGATCCTGTCTATATGGTTCTGAGACTCCCTCTTTATTTTTCGTTCTTCATTCTATTCCGAAGATCCGACATTTTATTATCGTGACAGATATTAGATTGATCGTTGTTAACGCTAAAATTAAAGTTGGGAAAACCCACCAATGTGCTTCCGCTACACATGGATCCTATAGTTTAATGATTATATTTCCTTTGTTGTTGTTTATTTACAATGGTTAAATAATTATAGGGGACCAATAGTGTGTTTTAGTACCCTATTGTAAGTAATTTTCTTGTGAGATTAGTTTTATTGTTCCTCTCCTATGATTTAGATGCTTTTACTCAGCATGTTTTCAATGTTATGCCTCTCTTGATTCAAATATTCCCGCAATCAAAGTAATATATACTACATCTCTCCCATTAATTGAATTATATTTGAGATTATTAGATGATCATGTAGTGACCCTAAGATATGGGGTGAACCAGGTGTGACCATAATTTATCAATTATTATCAATATAAATTCTTCCATTTGTTATGTTGATTGAAACTTTGTTATCAAATAGGATGTATCGATCTTTTAGAAATTATCCCTCACCAAATATTTCCTTATGCTATGTAGATAATATAAAGTATATATGACATAAGGATTATTACAATGAACAACAAAATATCTTACTCTTTTTCATGTTGGTTATGCACCCCAACATACATTATCCATTACTATGATATTTAGGATTATAAAGGCATAGGCAATAACTTGTTGTACCCCATAGTAATCGGTCCTCCAGTTAATACAATTTCTACACCATAAACACCAAATCTTCTACAATAGTTGGTTATACACACCAACACTCCTTCTCCTCCTCTTACTCAACTGATTGTACCCCCAAGTCCTATAGCCTCTTATAAACTAGTTATATAGCCCAATTATAATCTATTTTTCTACATGATGTTTATGGAATAGTAGAAATTCAAAATTCTTCTTCATTTTTATTTCCATCAATTTTCTTATATGACTAGTCTTTCTCATATATGCCTTCAATATCTTTGAAAACATATTTGAAAAAGTTTGTTGGTCTTGAAAATTCTTCACAGAAAATAAAAAATGATCTAGATCGACTCAATACTCAAAATTTGGAATATATATATATATATAAATTATTATTCTAAAACGTTTTTCCTTCCATTTTTCTCCCTTCAAAACTTTGTGCTTCTAGATAACCCACTTTTCTTAAAAAATTCAACTCTATGTTTTCTCAACTTCAACCATTGTTATCTTTTGATGAAAGTGCATGGTTATCTACTTCATCTATTTTATATTTAGTTTCTCTTAGATAATATTCAATTATTTTTTCTATTTCATTACTAAATTTTAATTCCCCCATTGAATAGTCATGTTTCCCTTGATAGATAAGGGGATATAGAGAACTTCAATTTGAACTCCCCGCTTACTAAACATTTTAATTTTCTAATTTAAATATCATACAATGATATAAAGATAAGACTTCATCAAATATCCTCCAATACGTGTTATAAAAAATATTTAATTCTTCCTAAAATATCTATTAGAATCACATGATTTATTTCAGGAATATTGAACATTAATCTTTGAGATGAAAATAACCACAATGTATGACTTTACAACATTGAAATTAATTTCTAAATTTATTTTGGATATTGAATTTATAATTGAATCAAAAATATACTTACTGTTACCTTTTACAAAAAAACTATTTTTATTCATAAATAATTCCTTTTATTGAACCCACAAAATCCCATCTAGGCTTATCCTTTTCAAAACTCACATATCTCAGGGATTTCCCTTCCAGAGAACTTAAAATTCCACTAAATGAAATATTATTTTGGAAACTTATACTTCATGCACCTAGATTCTCCTTCTAAATAACTCAAAATTCTTCATCCAAAAAATTATTTCGATAAACTAAAAAACATCATCGTTCTCTACATGCATCCTTAACTTTTAGTGATCCAGATTTTGTAAATTCAACTCAACATGGATGACTATTTTTACTTCTTCAATAATGATGTTTTTAAGATTAAACACTAGTTTAACATAATCAATTTTTTTCTTAAAATACCCTTAATTTATTGGGTTTCATAGAATGATATTCTAGAGATAATTAACATTATGTTACATGTATTTAAATATGTATCTTTGTGGATATTTATTAAGACTCCCTCTAAAATCTCATTTTGGTGGTGTTGTACTTCATACATTTTCCATGATAATGGAATTAACTCACTTTACATTCTATAAGAATGAATCATAGATACTTTACCAATTCTTCAGTATAGTTCATCGTTCTAATAATCATGGGTTCTTCACTGATTATATTTCAATTGTTTTACCTTTTAGATTAAATTATTTAGCAGAAATTTTATAATAATATTATTTTGAATCTTCTTCAGGGTATACAAAGTCACCATCTAATAGAACTCACATATTAATTTCACTAACCAATTTTTTTTTATTAATTCCATAAATAATCTATAAGTATATCTTACATATATAGATCTCATTATTCCATTGGTTCCATCCTTCAAAACATGTTTTTCAGATAGAATTCTTCCAGAACATCCATTGGAAACTTCATTTCCTTTAACTTATTCATTAAATTTGTTATAGAATATTGAAACAAAATACAATAAATCATCAATATTATCTTATGGGAACTTTAATGTACACATTATTTTTTAAATACCCATTTCAAATACTAAATTCAATAATGTTTCACCACTTGTTGGTAATAATTCCAAAGACTCTTTTATCTCATTCTCCTGGGAACATTAAATGATGGGACAATTTTTAGTTTTTCATCTTCTACACTTATCATCGATTAGGTTAAAATAACCTCTTGAAATTATTGAGTGAAGGATGACATAACTTATCATGAAGGAATAAGTCACAAATTAACCATATCTAAGTATACACAATCCATGATTAGTTTAGAAAATAAGAGTGATTTACTTGAGTATGAATGCTTTCCATAAAATTTAACAAGTTATGCCCAATTTCACAAGCTATTATATTAGGGTAAATTTTATAATATTTATTTTGAATCTTACTTACAGTAAACCATATAAAAGAAATCAAAAATGGATAAGCATAAAAGATGGATTATACCACCTTATAAGATAATTCTTATAATTTCATCAAAAAATAAATTTTATATTTTTTCATTTAAACTTTATTTTCCATATGAAAATGATAGATTATAGGAATCCCACCTTAAGGAAGAAAAAAACTTCAATTATATAAATTATTATTATCCATAGCTTCATCTTAATCTCAGATATCAAAATAAATTTCATCACCCTCAATTCCTTTTTCTAATTTAGACTCTCCTAAGTATATGGGGGAATATGGTGGATCTTCTATAGATTGTTAGATAAAAAAACAGGATTGAGAATTCTTTCTCAACCTATAAATTCCCATTAATTTATATCTAGTTTTCTTAATCCTTTTTCCTGTGGTTTTCCCAGTATTGACCTTCATAGGCTTAATGGATTTATTCACTTTAATTTTTTTTAATTTATATGAGAGTTTATACTTAACAATAGAATTAATTCCTTATAACTTATACCACACTTTTCAAGACAACATCTCCTACACAAAAAGTATTTCCATATACTTTTTAGGAGTTTGGTTAGTGATGTTAAAACTTCTACACAACATATTATCTTCTGGTAAGTTACTCTTATGAGGGAAATTTTGGTGAACTTAAACCTTTTATTTCATCATAAGTGAAATCATCTAAGTGACATTATTTTTTATATACTAAAAGGAAGTATTGTCATTTATATTCCATTCAAATTTCTTCATATTCTTCAGCCTTCTTCATGTGGGTATAACTAATTTTTTCCTGGTAGTTATAAAAAAATATTAAACATAAATATGACACCTTATTTTAAAACATTCATTGTATATTTAATGTTTTTTAAATTTGGTGGATGTTAATAGCTTTTCCTTCTTATTTGTTCTTTGATTGGTCTTAGTTACATTATTCTTATAATTCCTCCCATTTCACATAAATGAAATACTTATACATTTACCTGGAGTTTATATTTTATTCCAACAATATATGGAATAATGTCAAAATTATTCACAACAATATAAGTATAAAAAATATATTTTTATTAATATGTGACTTACTCTAAAAGGTTGATATATCTCCTAATTACTGAAAATTAACTTATTTCTTTCAAAAAATATTGAGGGGAGCATATTCATTTTATTATTTCTCCCATATTTATAAAATTTGGTGGTTTCTCACTTTTCTTCCCCTATCCTCATCCAAGATTTGGTTCATATAGATCATCATAACATTGTTTTACCTTTATATTTTCATAATATAATGTTTTTGATTCTTTTAACTTATTAATTTTATTATACTGAGTCATTTTAGAAATGAGACCATCTTTAGAAACTTCATCAGTGGCTCTTTTCTCAGCTTTATTTTAAGATTCAACTTGAGAAAATTACAAGTTTTTTAAATTTTTATTTCTATCTCAGGAAAAATTTATCATTTTATATTATTATAATTTTCAAATAAATCCAATTTCCCATCAAATTATAATTTCAACTATAGAAACATTACTTCATGAATTACCCTATAATTTTTATAGAGTTATAAAGATATTTTATTTTTATAAATTTTACTTCTAAACGAGATTTCTTGACTTCTACAGTTTCTTTTAATGAACGAAATAATTTATAAATAAATAAATTATCACAGATACATATTTGAAATGTTTATTATACAAGTTTGGACATTTCTTAATAATGAAACACCATTCCTTCCTTTTCTTATATGATTTTAATTAGAGTTTTACACTCAATTAATTTTTTAACCAATTATTTATCTATTTCTTTGAATTCCTTCTCGAATTGTTTTTTTATTTATAAATTCCCTTGGGGAATTAAAATATGTTAAAGATAAATTCAATATGAAATTCATTTACATGATATTTAATTTTTGAGCGAAGACCCTTAATGAATTCAATGAATTCATATGCCCCATGATAATAGAAACTTAATATGGAGGATTAACTCAACCAAATTTCTAAATATAACTTTGGCACACTTTGACATCATTAAGTGGTTGATACTTCTTTATATGAATTTGAGAGTCATAATTCCACTACTTCTAGGATTATTTCATCTTCATGTTATTCAATGCTTTGATAAAACCTCGATATTTCTATAACTAAGAATGAATTTTGTTTTCTTCATCTTTGTATTAAAATTTTAAAATTTCAAATAAATATTTTCTCTACCATCTATAAATCTAGGCATCATATGAAATAGATAAACACATCATGGAAAAAAATATAGTTACAAATAGAGTTTACCTTCACTCTGATACCAATTAAGATACAAAGAGGACCATGTAGTCACCTTGAGGGGGAGGGGGTTGAATCAGGTGTGACTAAATTTTATCAATTTAGTTAAATATAATTTTTTTTATGATGTTGATATAACCTCTATTATCTATTAGGATATATGGTTATTTCATAAATTCTCTCTCACCAACTCTTCCCTTGTGATATGTAGATAACGCAAAGTAAACAACACATATGGATTTTTTCAAAGATCCTATTAAAATATTTATAATTTCCATGTTGGTTATACACCCCAACATAGATTCTCCACAACTATTATCTTCATGATTATAAAGTAATATTTAGAAATTTATTGTACACCATAGTATGAGATCTTTCATTTGAATTGGTTCTACACCATAACTATTGACTCTTCTAACATAGTTTCTTATACTCCACAAATTTCATTCTTATTATCCTCTTCCTTAATTGGTTATACACCCCAGGAATTGATCCTCTTCAACAAAAGGTTATAGACCCTTGTTACAAGATCTATCTCTTATTTTCATTGATACAATAATATAAACTCCTCTTTCTTCTTCAGATTGATCTTCCTTCACAATTGAGTAGTATCAGGCTTACTCACGTTCACCTTCAAGATTTGTAATAACATCTTTGTACAAGTCTGTTAGTCTTGAAACCTATTTACACAAAATAAATAATTATCAAGATCAAATAAATACTCAACCTTTTATAAATTTATCTCTATACATTCTTCTTTTAAAAATTCTTCATGAACATCATCATTCTAGTTCTTCATCTTTGATAAAATTTTTATTATAGAGAAATCACTCTACTTTGAAAATTTTGGTAGTAATCTTTTAAACTTCAACTATATTAATCTTTTAATATAAGTGATTGGTTGGCTACATCTGATATTTTATTTTTAGTAGATCTATGTTAATCCTTAATCATTTTATCTATAAAAAATCAAGTGTTTTCCATCATTTATATAGTTATTATTCCTATTATAGATAAGATGAACCAACATTATTTTTTTAAGCTTCCCACATATGAAACCTTTTAATTAACAACCATCAATATATTACAAATATATGAGGCTTTGATTTTATCATATATCCCAAAAAACATGGCATCAAGAATCTTCAAATCATCTTAAAATATTGGCTAGAATCAAGAACATTGTTTCATGAATGATGAACATTGACCCTCTAGCTCAGAAATATCTCAATGTATGATTTTAAAAATTTGTATGATCCTTTTGGTATTCTTTTAAAAAATGTTCTTTTGATAGAATCAATAAACTCCTTCCCATTTTTTCTTATATATCACAACTATTGAACAACAATCATAATTAAATTTATTGAACTCACAAAAGTAATTTTAGATTTATCCTTATATAAACTCATATATCTTTAAAAAAAATTCTTCCAGGTAACCCCCAGTTTCCCATAATATATTTTTCATCAGAAAAATCATATTTCATCCAAAAAAACATCTCCTCCTGGATAACTAAACTTCTTTCTTCCAAAAACTTCATCTAGTAAACTCAAAAACTTCATGATCCTTTATATGTATCCTTAGCTATGGGAAACCTATATTTTTTAAATTCAACTCATATTGGATCACTATTTTCTATTCTAACACAATGATGCTCTTCAAATGAATGATTAGTTTAACATCAACTAACTTTGGATTATGGGACCCTTAATAGATCATATTTCACAGTTTTTGATTATAGACACTTTCAATATCATGGTACACATATTGAAACATGTATTATTAGTGATCTTTATAAATAGTCATTCTGGTCATGATGCACATAATGAACTTTCCTTGACTATGGTAGAAACTCACTTAACATTATTTAGGGATGAATAATAGATTCTTTAGAAATTATCCAGAGTACTTAATACTTTCAATCATCTTAGTTTACTCACTAATTATAATATTATAGTTTCATATTTTGGAAAACAATCTTCCTCAGACCTTCTAGAAGAAGATTCTTCCAAATCCTCTTTAGGGTCTACAAACTCCCCATCTGCTAGAAATCACATATTCATTGCACTAGACCCAAAATTAATTCATTTCCTATGGAAATATACCAAAATCATATCTTACATATATGAATATCGTTATTCCAATGGTTCACCATTCTAGAATAATAAATTTGTGTGTAATTATTCTAGAACATCCATAAGAAACTTATTCTCCATCAATTTACTTATTGACTTTGCTACAAACTATTGAAAAAAATACAATATTTCATAAAAATTATCTTATGGGAACTTTAGTATTTCTAGGGGTGGTATTTATGTTATTACTTCATAATTATTCTGATGAAATTTATAAAATAAATGGCTATGTTTTCCTCTCCTAGGATTTAGATGCTCACTTATTGGTGAACCAACATAGAGGCTGAGTTATAACCCTGGTATGACATTAATTGGAAGTATCCTACTGATATTTATACTCAAAACCTTCACATAATCTTTAGAGTAATAATAATATTTATATTTTAGATATAGATAAAGGATATGGGTTGTGATAAAGGATTTATATGATCATGTAAGGGTTAGGGAGATGGTAATAGGAGAGGTTGAAGATCGTTTGAAGATGAATTTTCTTAGTCATTAATTATATTTGTTTAACATTACACATTGAATATAATGAAACTCATAAAATTATTATTTCTTATAGGACTAAATTATATAACGTAGGTTTATTAGTTATATCATGGTGTATATTATTTTTAGGTTATCATTTCACTATAATTTTATATGAGTACTCTGCAGTTATTTTTTATAGATGTTTAAGTAATTTATTATTATTATATTATTATTATATTGATTTTCTAGTAACCCAAAAATAGTTATAGACTCTTTCAACCAATTTATAATCTCAACCTTATGAGGAGGCATACATATGATCTTTTAATAACCTAAATTATGGTTTTTAGGTGAAAAATCTAGAGATATTTCAATATAGAATCACATCCATGTTTTTGTGGTATTATTTATTCTATTATTGGAAGATGTATATAGTCATTTTGGAACATAGGAAAGACGGTTTTATTTAGTCAAACCATATCCTATATAGTAGAAATTAAATTTTATATGGGCTATGATATATATATATTGTTGAATATAAATGATTATGATTCTATGATTCAATAATGTATGATGGTTAAAAGTTATGAGTTATTCATTTACTCTTACATCATCAAAGAAATAAGAAGTGTGTACATGAAAAATTCTTTTCATATAGGTTTTGATGACATGTGAATCACTCTATGATATTGAGATTTTTTTAAAATACTAGTCAAAAAGAAATTATTTTAAAAATATTTTTTTTAACTAAAACATTTATAATAAATTTTATGAGGTTTATTTGAATAATATATTAGGGGAACAATAATTATGAAAACTAATGGTGATGGTTGTACTGATTACAATAATACTATTGACATACACATGTTGTGTGATTGAAAAACAACATTGTATGGTGCACGAATTATATTCATTAGGTGTATAATAACATAAACATGGGATAACATGATTGTGAATAAGGATGCTTAAGTGGAAAAGTAGGCTCGTGGTTAGATTTTTTAATTTATTGGAATGAAAGGTACTAATGGTTATTTTGAGGTACAGTTGATATATGAACTAGTGTAGAAAATGTTTTTTACGGCGGTTATTTTTTA
The DNA here is from genome assembly GCA_963277665.1 of Viscum album. NCBI lineage: Eukaryota > Viridiplantae > Streptophyta > Magnoliopsida > Santalales > Viscaceae > Viscum > Viscum album. The sequence continues at coordinate 52,753,215 of OY728132.1, read as the reverse complement.
TTTTTAACGTCGGATTCTGGCCGATGTTATTAAAAGAGACGTTATAAACATAGTTTTTTACGTCGGTTATTTTACAACCGATGTAAAAAACACAAATCCGAAGCGTTTTTCACATTGGTTGATAAAAACTTGACATGGAAAACGCTTAAGAGTCATGGTTTATTATGTCGGTTATTTAATAACCGACATGTTATATACCCTTTCATGTCGGTTATATAATAACCGACATCATAAATCACTCCTCTAAAGCGTTTATCACGTAAGTTATTTTTATAACCGATGTGATAAACATGTTTTCCAAGCGGTTTCCAACGTCGGTTATTTTATAAACGACGTAAAAAACTACCCATTTCAATTTATTACGTTGGTTATGAAATAACCGATGTAAAACCTATTTCCCATGAAGTTATTACGTTGGTTTCTAAATAACCGATGTTAAACCTAATACCAATGCATTTTTTACATCGGTTATGAAATAAATGACATAGATTTTATTTTTAAATAAAACTGAACCACTGCTATGCCCATCCAAATTACCTAAAACAGAGAAAAAGGTTACCAAAAATAGACCAGAACAGACCAGAACCCCTCCACCCCACTGGACATCCCCCACCACACCCCTGGACACCCCACACCCCTGGACTACCCCCCACTCCTTGGACATCCCCCCACCCCTTGACAACCCCCCACCCCTGGACATACCCCACCACCCTTGGACAACCCCACCATCCTATATACCCCCCTGGAAAACACTCCCACACCACTGGATAGCCCTCCCACACCCCTGAAACATAACAAAAAGATACCAAAAATAGACCAGAACCCCCCCCCCCCCCACTGGACAGCCCCCACCACACCCCTAGACACCCCCACACCCCTGGACTGACCCACCCTCTGGACAACCCCCCACACCCCTGGACAACCCCCCACCCTCCTGGACACCCCCACACCCCTGGACTGCCCCCACCCCCTGGACAACCACCCACACCCCTGGACAACCCCAGCACCCCTCGACAACACCCCACACCCCTGGACAACCTCCCCACCCTCCTGTATACAACCCACCCCCTGGACAGCACTCCCACACCCCTAGACAGCCATCCCAAACCCCTGAAACAGACCAAAAAGTTATCAAAAACAGACAAGAACCCCACACCCCACTGGACAACCCCCACCAAACCCCTAGACACCCTCACACCCCTAGACTGCCCCCATCCCCTGGACAGCCCCCCACACCCCTGGAAAACCCCCCACCCTCTCAGACACCCCCACACCCCTAGACTGCCCCACCCCTGGATATCCCCCCACACCCTTGGACAACCCCCAACCCTCCTTGACACCCCACACCCCTGGACTTCCCCCCACCCCTTGGACAACCCCTACACCCTTGAAAAACCCCACCACCCATGGAAAACCCCCCACACCCCTAGACAACCCCCACACCCCTAAAAAAGAATAAAAAGTTACCAAAAATAGACCAGACCCCCCCCACCTCACTGGACATCCCCCACCACACCCCTAGACCCCCCCACACCCCTGGACTTCCCCCACCCCCTGGACCACCCCCACGCCCCTGGACAACCCCACACTCCTGGACACTCCCCACACCCCTGGACTACCCCACCCCCTGGATAGCCCTCCACACCCTGGAAACCCCCCCACCCTCTTGGACACCCCCCACACCCCTGGACTGCCCCACCCCCTCGAAATCCCCCCACACCCTTGGACAACCCCACCACACCTTGGACAGCCCCCACACCCCTGGACAACCCCCACCCTCCTGTATACCCCACCAATTGGAAACACTCCCACACCCTTGGATAGCCCTCCAACACCCCTAAAACAGACCAAAAATTTACAAAAAACAGACCAAAACAGACCAGACCCCCCTCCCACCCTACTGGACAACCCCCACCACACCTTTGGACTTCCCCCACCCCCTGGACAGCCCCCCACACCCCTGGACAACACCCCCCGCCCACCCTCCTGGACACCCCCACACCCCTGGACTACCCCCACCCCCTGGATAGCCCCCCACACCCCTAGATAACCCCCACCCTCCTGGACACCCCAACACCCCTGGACTACCCCCATGCCCTGGACATCCCCACATACCCCTGGACAACCCCACCACCCCCTGGACAACCCCCACACCTCTGTATAACCCCCCAACCTCCTGTATACCCCCACCCCCTGAACAGCCCTCCCACACCCCTGAAACCGACTAAAAAGTTACCAAAAACAGACCATAACTCCCCCACCCCACTAGACAGCCCCCACCACACCCCTGGACACCCCCACACCCCTGGAATTCCCCCACCCCCTGGACAGCCCCCACCCCCTGGACAACCCCACACTCTTGGAAACTCCCCACCCCCCTGGACTACCCCCACCCCCTGGATAGCCCTCCACACCCTGGAAACCCCCCAGCCTCTTGGATACACCCCACACCCCTGGACTGCCCCCACCCCCTCAAAAGCCCCCACACCCTTGGACAACCCACCAACCCTTGGACAGCCCCCACACCCCTGGACAACCCCCACCCTTTTGTACACCCCCACCACTTGGAAACCACTCCCACACCCCTGGATATCCCTCCCACATCCCTAAAACAGACCAAAAAGTTACCACAAACAGACCAAATTAGACCAGACCCCCTCCCACCCTACTGGACAGCCCCCACCACACCCCTGGACCCCCACACCCCTGGACTTCCCCCACCCCCTGGACAGCCCCCCACACCCCTGGACAACACCCCCCGCCCACCCTCCTGGACACCCCCACTCCCCTGGACTACCCTCACCCCCTGGATATCCCCCCACACCCCTGGACAACCACCCACCCTCCTGGACACCCCAACACCCCTGGACTACCCCCATGCCCTGGACATCCCCCCACACCCCTGGACAACCCCACAACCACCTGTATAGCCCCCCACACCCCTGTATAACCCCCAACCTCCTGTATACCCCCACCCCATGAACAGCCCTCCCACACCCCTAAAACCGACCAAAAAGTTACCAAAAATAGACCAGAACTCTCCCACCCCACTAGATAGCCCCCACCACACCCCTGGACACCCCCACACCCCTGGACTTCCCCCACCCCCTAGATAGCCCCCACACCCCTAGACACCCCCTGGACATCCCCCACTCACCTGGACATCCCTCCCACCCTCCTATACACCCTCCCACCCCACTAGATAGGCCCCACCACACCCCCGGACACCCCCACCTCACTGGACACCCCTAGACCAAAAAGAGACCAAACCCGACCAAAACTAGACCCCCCCTCCACCCCACTGGACATCCCCCACTGCACCCCTGGACACCCCCACACCCCGGGACTACCCCCATTCCTTGGACAGACTTTGGACAGCTGGTGTTGGGATTGGAGGCGACACCATTCCTCTGGGGGATGAACACCACTAGAAGGTACTCATCACTCCCACATGCGAAGCTTTAGCTCTCAAAATGTTTCACCAATTCTTTCTTCCCCTATAAACATCATTCATACACATGAAGACATTCCCCTTGGTTATACTAGCATTAATGTGATAGAATGAATGATGTTTACAAGGGAAAAAAGCATTGGTGAAACATTTTGAGAGCTCAAGCTTCACATGTGGGAGTGATGAGTACCTTCCAGCGGCGTTCGGCCCCTCGAGGAATGGCTAAGCCTCCTCTCCCACCCCCTGGACTTCCCCCCATACCCATGGACACCTTGGACCCCCCACCCCACTAGAAAACCCTCCCACACCCCTGGAAACCCCCCTCACACCACAGGACACCCCCACACCCCGGGACACCCCCCGGAAAACCGCCCACTCCCTGGACATCCCTTCCACCCTTCTGGAAACGATCCCGCCACCCTAGACTACCCCCACTCTCATGGACACCCATGATACCCCCACCCTATCGGACAGCCCTCCCACACCCCTGGATACCCCCACCCCACTGAACACCCCCCACACCCTTGGAACACCTCCCCCCAGACCAAAATCCATACCAGGAAAACCATCATAAGTAGACCAAAATAAGAAGTAGAGAAAAATTAAAAATTCACATATATAACATTAAAAAATTACAATGTCAACTTAAAAAAAACTAAATCCAACCTAAATTACTACCAAATACACAATTACAATGAAAATATTCAGAATTACATTTTACACTACAAACAACTAAAATTCAATCAAACTTGTAAAATCATTTGACCATTCCACTTGTAAGTGTTTGACGTCTTGAGCACTATAGGGTTGAGGGTCATCAAATAGCTACAAATTAAACGGATAGTAGTTAACGTGTATAATTAATAAATCAAATGAAATATTATGGAAAAGTTTATAAGGAAATCTTACCAGGTCAAAGTTCACAACTGTCCCAGTTGTTATTATTTCATACATAAATCTTAATATATAATATCCATATTCGATGACGCCTTGTTGTTCATGACAATTCTATTTGAATGAGTGTAAATTAAATATATTATTTTTATGTAATAAATCAAAAAGTACAAATTATAAATGGATATATACCTTTATATTTACATATTTGATCTTCACACTCCTTTTCTTTGTGTTTTTTCGAAAGTAGACCCATCCCCTATTAGAAAAAAATACGATTGGGATAAATTTAAAATTCATTATAATATATAAAACTATTGAAAAATTGAAACTTAATTTTCCAACATTTTCTTAAAACATTCCCACACATCACCATGGACAAATCATATCCAATAAAGTTTTTTCTCCATTGGGAAAAAACCCCTAACATCGAATGATCACTGATAAAAGAAAATTTAACTTTAGTGGTTTTTATGTTAAAACATAATGAACTCTTTGAGAGAGATGTGTTTCATACCTCTCACAAAAGGAATCATCTAACATTGTGTGACTATATTCTATTCAAGTCTTTCAGAAATATAAAGAATTCCTTGTTCCTCATCCAATGCACATGCTTTAGGGGAAATCAAATGTGGGTCCATGAATCCATATACATCTGTCCGATCATTATTCTAAAAAATGTTATAAAGATACCTAATACAAAACAGACATAAGTATACATTTTTAATAAATATAACGCAAGGAAAAGGTGTTAAGACTTACATGGAAATTTTTTTCACCATGTTGATGCCCAACTTATCTCCAGTAACAAGCTCCGTGATATCTGTTTTCACAATCCCCATAGTTATTGCATGTACAAAAACATGAGCTTCCATTGGAAACTGATAATGATCCACCAACAAATTTGAATATCTTGACAATCTATCAAAACTACTGGAATTTGTATCTGTTTTCATATCCATTTGTCTTTGTTATTGTCTATACAATATTTCTTTACCTTTGAAGTATTAATATAAAAATAAATAGAAAAATATATTAGTTTTCAAATGATAAAACAACTTTAATAAAAAAATAAAATAGAAGATATAACATACATACCTCTATGATAATGAGTTGAAGAAATCTGGATGGCCAAATTAAAAAATGGCCGATACTATGTCCAACTATCGTCACCTCATCTGTAGGTAATGGTACTTGAGCTGATCTATCTATAATATCCTGTACAGTGACCCTCTGATTCTTTACCTCTAATTTTTTATGATAAACTGTATCTCCTATACAATATACCAACCCATATGAAACTATATGATGTTGAGGATCATCAACATACAACTCACAATAAGTAGGAAGCTGTGGAGGAGAAGTAGGAAAAAAATGGGGTCTGTAGGCTGAGGTGGGGGAGTGGGAGCTACTGGAGGAGGTGGAGGATAAATAATGGGGTCTGTAGGGGGAGGTGTTGGAGTGGGAGCTACAGTCTGAAATTGTCTTTGCAAGTCTGAAAACATAGACTGTACCGATGCTCTAATCTTTTCCTCCATCTTCACATTAATATTATGAACTTTAGCCTCCAAGGATTCTATTTTTTTTTATAAACACCCTCAAATTAAGAAGTTGAAGAACGTGACAACACTTTTCTTACTGATACACCTGCCAGATATCCTCGTACACAACCAGGATGTTTGGGCTTTCCCAATACTGTAGATAAAATATCATGCCTCCTAGAAACTGTTAATACCCCCTGTGTGCTCTCCTCCTCAAGAAAATACTCTATTAATTAATTGAACATTTTTGTAATGATTGAAATTATATGAAGAAAATAGTTAAATTAAATAAATAAAATAGATATCTTACAATCCTCTCAGCTACGATTCTCAAATCTTCCGAAATATATTTCCCTTTTTTTCCATCCAAGCTCTCTTCTATTTTTCATGTCTAGATGGAGGGGATAGAGGGGCCACCTTTCCAGATCTTGAAGACTCAGCTCTTAGTTTTTGTAATTTTTCCACCATCATTTGTTCTTCCAATAATGTATACCCTCCCCGAGATAAAATATGAAGGTATAAATTTTTAGATTGGATATCCTGATGAGATTTCCATGTTTTCTATAAATTAAGAATAAGAAATCATTAAAAAAATATTAATAAGATCATTTATATAAGAAAGATTATAAAAGTTTACATTGTCCTTACAAAAAATGAGTCTTTTTTCTACTTTCAACAAACTGTCTCCATGTGTCTTCATCTATTAAAGGATATATATGACATGGATTGTCATGAATCCTATGACCAAAAATGAAATCAGATGTGAGGGTTGATTTGAAATCCCTCCATCTCCTACCAGCCATCGACAAGCATTTCTTCCTGACTCCTCGAATGTTAGGAATATCAAATTTCATATGATAAAGAAGAGCTTAAACATATTATATATACTAGAAACATTTAAAGAATATGCAAAAAATATCAAAATATCTTACCAAAATCATCTCCCATAACTAAGAGATTATTGATTTGTCCACACTTCTCCAGTCATCATACAAAATGCTTACTTTGCTCTTACCCTGAGTTGATATAAAAATCTTAAAATATTTTGCATTTAGACCACTAGGAATATCATCCTCATCAAACTCAATGATTATCCTATGATCCTGTGTATGAGAAAGTGATAATTTTGGTAAATGTGTGCACCCATGTTTACCAACTCTTGAACTCTTTGTCGTAATGAGAGCACATGAAGAAGATTAGGGAACATCAAGAGGAGCATGTGAATGTTCCTCCCCAGAGGTATGACCAATATGCTCATCTCTAGAATCATGTGGTTGATCAACTGATTGATATGTCATTATCCTTAAAATCAAAAAAAAACAAACATTAGTTCACAATTATACAAATTCAAATATTACAATACTACTGTAATTAGAAAATAGAAAATTGTACTAAGTTATGTAATAGTAAACATGGTTAATATGGTAATCATGTTAACCAATGGTAAAGATGGTAAAGATGGTAAAGATGGTAAATATGGTAAAGATGATAAACATGGTAAACATGGTAAACATGGTAAACTTGGTAAATATGGTAAACATGGTAAAGAAATTGTCAATTAACAAAAATAATAGATATATAATTTATGTAATGGTAAACATGATAAAGTAAACTAAACAAAATTAAAACTAACAAAAACTTATACTTATTTTCTTAATACATGTTTTAATAATGAAAAAACTTATAATATCTAACATTTTATGAAAATAACAAATGTAAAAAAGATATAAAAAAATGTTACATGTAATTTTAGGAATGTAAAAATGGATTGTTTTCCCAAGTTCCTTCATCGTGATCGTTCCTTATGGGACAAACCATATCTTCAACATGCTCATCATAATGTTCTGTTAATCTTTCCATAGAATTAGGGATATCACATAAATCAACATCTTTATCAAGTTCATCCTCACCGACATATTGTTTTTTACATTGTAAAACAATATCTCACTGTATATCTGATTGATCTACTACATAGAATTTTTTTTTCATGTGCTTCCATTATAAAATAATCAGCCGTGTCTTCTAATATATTTATATTAACAACTGTCATTACAAATTCATCATGTCTAACACTATTATTACCGATAAAACATTTATAGTTAAAAATAGGAACTTTAATTTTAAATTAATCAACCTCCCATATGTCTTCAATCACTACATAATATGCACTTGATGCATAAATTGGGTTTTTGTCCTTAGCACTCGAAAAATTCATTGCTTCTGCAAACACCAATACACCACTATTCTGAACTTCACTTCTATTTTCCTAAGCTTTAGTATGAAATGTATATCCATTAATGTCATAACCGGACCATGTTATCACATTTAAACATGGACCAACCACTATCCATTTTAATGTCTCTGATACATATGATCTACTAAGCAAGGTCTTTCTAACCGATGACAAAAATATTTTGTTGTGCTCATTCAAAATCCACATTTATTTCTTCTTTGGATAACATTGTTTCAACTCATTAATATGCAATGTGATATATGGTTGAGCATCAGCTATGTTATTCAAGATGTATGATTCTAAATTATTCATCTATTCAGCTGACAACGATTTGACTTTCAAGCCACAAATCCTCTTTCCCTCATTATCAAATCATTCATGGCGAGATGGAGGCAAACCTATGAACTGCGCTGCTGCCAAGTATCTCATACAAAACTCTGCAACCTCCTCAGAAATATACTTTACAATAATGGAGGATTCAGGTTGATATGGATTCTTAACATACCCCTTCAATATTTTCACATACCTTTCAAATGGATACATCCAACGAAGATATACAGATCCACAAAGATTTATTTCTCGAACCAGATGAATCATTAAATGCACCATTATATCAAAAAAAGTTGGAGAAAAATAAATTTTCAATTGACATAGTATAAAAATTTCATCCTTTTCCAAAATGTTCAAAGAATTCACCTCAATCACCTTGTTACAAATTGAATTGAAAAAATAAAACAACTACATTATTGGCTTTCTGACACGGATGGGAAATATTCCATGCAATACAACTAGTAGAAGTTGTTGCATCATGACGTGACAATTATGAGATTACATACCTATCAACTTCAAGTCCTTCAATGTGACAATTTTTTTACATTTGAAGAATAACCTTGAGGCACTTTGATATCATGAATACACTAACAAAAGCTAATTTTCTCCATCTTTGATAATCTATGATAATTCGGGGGAAGAAATGTTCATCTTCCATTAGGAGTGGGAGCTAACTCCAAACGCATTCCCATTGATAGTAAGTCTAATCTTACATTCAACCCATCTTTTGTCTTTCCTTTAATATCTAACAATGTTCCAATCAAACTATCATAGATATTCTTCTCTACATGCATGAAATAAATATTATGTTTAATTTCATGATATCTCTAATATGGTAGCTCAAAAAATATTGACCTTTCCTTCCAAATATGTCTATCATTACCAGATTTCTGTGTCTTTCCCAATGTCACATCAAGGTTTTTCAACCTCTCAAAATACAGATAAGGTGATAAAGGTTTTGTAGCAATATCAAATTCTTGTGAGCCATTTAATGCCTTTTTTAGTCTTCTATAAGAGTGATCCATATGCAAAAACATTCGATGAACCATGTACACTATTTTCCTCCCATGATGCAATTGACAATATGAATTCTGTTGTTCACAAATTGGACATGATTTATGTCCTTTAACACTGTATCTAGAAAAATTTACATATGCTAAGAAGCCATTTATAGTGAACAAAAGCACTACATGCAGTTGAAGATATTCCATTTTATAAGAATAATACACCATAATACCATCCTCCCATAAAAGTTTCAGATCATCAATCAATGGGGACAAGAAAACATCCATATCATTGCCGGGTTGCTTCGGACTAGAGATCATTATACTCGACATGACATATTTTTGCTTCATACAAAATTCAGGATAGAGGTTGTAATTACCAATAAAACAGGCCATGAACTATGTGTTCTACTGAGGGTTCTGTATGGATTCATTCCATCTGTGCACAACCCTAGTCTGAGATTTCTAATTTCATTTCCAAATGTAGGATACTACTCATCAATTTTCTTCCATTATGGAAAATCAGTTGGATGGAATATTTTTTCATTACATAACCGCTCATCAGCATGCCATCTTAACCTTTTTTCATCATTTGAATTAGCAAATAAACATTTGAAATAATGAATTATAGGAAGATACCAAAATACATTTTAAGGGATATTTGTAATCTCTACATCATCCTGTGATTTTTCTTTCACCTTATACTGTGGTGTCCCACATTTAGGACACTCTGACAGAAATTCATATTCCTTCTTATAAATCATACAGTCATTTGGATAGGCATGTATTTTCTTGTATCCCAATCCCATTGGGCATAATATTTTCTTGGTCTTATAATGTGAATATGGAAGATTGTTATCTTTTGGAAGAATGTCTTTCATCAACTGTAGAAGCTCTGTAAAACTTCTGTCACTCCATCCATGTTTCACCTTCAGGTTAATCAATCTTAACAACACTGACAAAACCCTAAAATCTGTACAACCAGGATATAATGGTTTTTAAGTATCACCATATAGATGTGCAACTATTGGTTCTATCTCAATTTGTTCTGCTGCAATATCGCGAATCATTTCTTCAATTCCATCGTAGTCACCATCTTGCGAATCATCATCATCACTGACATTCCGTCTAGTTTCACCATGCCAAATAAAAGGGCTATAAATTGGATTTAAAACATGACAAATCATATGATCTTATATCTCTCTACTTTTCAACTTCTTTATATTAAAACATTTCAGGCATGGAGAAAAAAATGTCACTACTTGGAACATTTCATTTAGAAAATTCCAAAAATGCATCAACACCTTCCTCATATTTATTAATATTTCGATGTGCCGTAATCCGACTTCAACTCATTATTACCTATAACAAATATCAAAATTATACATCTTTTTAAGATAAGACAAATATATGTTTATATGAAAAAAAATCATAATTTTAATATAAAACAATTTTGAAATACAAAACAAATCTATGCATATTTAAAAAAATATGCTTAAATATGATTTTAAAAAGAAAATATAGTTAGATATAACATTCTTAAATTAATCTTGGATCCATTATTCTTAAGGTTCAAAAAGAATACATCCAAGTGTAACTGGATACCAAATTCACCCTTCCGTAGAAAAGAAATATGAAGTATAAATATTAAAATATGTATACATTCACTACTAAAAATTACACAGATCCTAACGATTTGAAACCTCTAGACAACCCCCACCCCTCTAGATAGCACCCCACCCCTGTACACCACCCCCACCCCCTGTACATCACCCCCACCCCTCCTAATAACCCAAGAACACATCGATTACTATTAAACCATCAATTTAAAAATGACCAAACATCCCTAATAATAGAAGGAATGAAGGAGAAGAAGAAGTGGATGAAGAAGAAAAAAACAAAGAATAAAGGCAGAAGAACATGGAATAAGTAACTTATTTAAGGAAATTCCATGGAATCCAAGAAAACCATGGGGCCTCTAATGGTTAATAGAAAATTGGAGAAAATGGAGTAAACCTTAGAATGAAATCAAATTTAAAATAAAAACTCAGATGGGGAAAATCACAGTGAAAAGCCTATCATCATGGCACAATGGGGTCAGGATAACTGCGCATCTTTGAAAACCACGACATGGTCTCCCCCATAACCCATAATTTTCACATAGTCAATGACTGGTCAAAATATATATAACCAAATAGAATCATATTTCAACACCCCTTATCTTTTCATAATGATTGAATCCCTAAAAATCATAGTGGAAACCTCAAACATAGACTGTACCAACCCCCTTGGACACCACCCCCACCACATTGGACACCACCACCACCCCCTTAAACAAAACTAATAAATTATAGCCTAATATCCATGAAACAATACAATCATCATGTCATAATCCCACAAACCACGATACAATAGTCAATCCCAACTGACACTTATCCCCCACCCCCTTGGACACCACCCCACCCCCTTAGACACCCCTTGGACACCACCACCCCCTTGGACAACCCCCACCCCAGGACACTACCCCCCCACCCTTATACACCCTCTGGACACCCCCCTTGGACAGCCCCCACCCCTCTGGACAGTCCCCACCCCCTGGACAACCCCCCACACCTCTAGACAACCCCCACCCCTCCTGGACACCACCCCCACCTCCTACCCCCTTGGACACCCCCATGGACACCCCCAACCCTCTGGAAACCCCCCGGACAACCCCTCAAACCCTCTGGACAGGCACCCACCCCCTTGGACACCCCCTTGGACATCCCCCACCCCCTTCGACACCCCCACCACCTTGTAACTCCCCCACACCCCTGGACTGCCCCCACCACCATGGACACCCTAGACACCCCCAACCCTCTGGACAGCCCCCCAAACCCTTTGTACACCACCCCCACCCCCTTGGACACCCCTAGACACCACCACCCCCTTGGACAACCCCTACCCCTTTGGACATCCCCCACCCCCTGGACAACCCCACACGCCTCTATACAACCCCCACCCCTCCTAGACACCACCCCACCCCTACCCCCTTGGACACCACCCTAGACACCCCCAACCCTTTGGACAGCCCCCCCGGACAACACCCCAAACCCTCTGGATAGGCCCCGACCCCCTTGGACAGCCCCCCACCCCACCCCCTTGGACCACCCCCACCCCCTTGGACCCCCCTGAACCCTCTAGACAGCCCCAAACCCTATGGATAGCCCCCACCCCCTTGGACAGCCCCCGCACCCCCTGGACACCACCCCCACCCCATTGACATCCCCCACACCCCCTTGGACACCCATACCCCCTTGGACAACCCCCAGACCCCCTAGACACCACCCCCACCCCCTGGACACCCCCGCCCAATAGGATATCCCACCCAACCCCCTTGGACACCCCCACCCACTTTCACAACCCCCACCCCCTTGGAAACCCCCTATACGCACAAACACACATGATAGAACACACAAAAATCGTAAACATTCATGATATCACTTCCATAGGATTATTTTACCAAAAAAGAATTTATCATGGTATATATGAACACTATGAAACTAACCATGATAGCAATAACAAATAAAAATAACATCTCAACAAATTAGTTTTGGGCATCATGGAAAACAAACCGAATAGGAGTCGTGTGAGGCTTTCTTGAGTGTTGCGAGTCAACCTGGTAGATCTAATAATAATAAATATGAATAATGATGTTGGAAAAATGAGGCTAGAGGGCATGACTTTGATGAATCAATTCTAGGTTTTCCACGTGAGAGAGACGAGTCGCAGGTCACCCGATTGAAGAAAACAGAATGACTGAATACAGGGTGTGATAAATCATTTAAAACATTTATCAATTCCGTTATTTAATAACCGTCGTGATAAACTATTTTTGTAATTTTTATAACATCATTTATTTAATAATCGATGTAGAAAACTATTTAACACTTCGGTAATTTCATAACTGACTTGATATATTTTGATTTATACCGACGTGATAAATTGTCGAGATTGGCTTTATCACGTCGTTTTTTTATAACCAATGTGGTAAAGCACCTATCTTTCCTTTATCAAGTAAATTATAAAATAACCACCATGAAAAAGCATTCCAGATTCGATTTTCACGTCGGTTATACAATAACCGATGTAAAAAAGATAATCTCTGTATATTTTATGTCAGTTATTTTATAACCGACCTAAAATATGGATCCTGATCGATATATCACGTTGGTTATAAAATAACTGATGTGATATATCGATCATTAAATCTTTGCACATCGGTTATATAGAACCGACGTGAAAAATTCCGATGTGATAAACTTATATTCCACTAGTGATGGTAAAAGAATGATCAGTTGGATTCCTATTCTAATCAATTAAGTATGTAAGCCTAATGTTGGAAAGTTTATACTCATTAAAGTATAAGTTATTTAAAATGGATGGATAATATGAGCAAGTATTCCTTTTTATGAGTAAATTATTTGAGAATCATTAAGGGATATGGGATAGTTAGTTCTCCCTTTACATAGAGGCAAGATAAAGTGTTTTAGTTTAATGTAAAAGGTATGTATGCTAAAATGATGTGATCTAGAAATTCTGATGATGTGTTTAGTGTTTCTCATTTGGATTTGAAAACCATGGGGATTATGTGAAGTTTTCAAATGAGAATATATTTTATTTTAAGGTTATAAATCAAGGTGAACCATGTATGTGAGTTTTTATAGATATGGTTATCCTATAATAACATATTGGGGCAAATATGAGGTTTATAAATTTGAAAATTCCTTTGACATTAGGAATTTTATGTGAAGGTATTGTGAATTTTTTTGATGCGTATTAGTATTTTTGAAGAATATAAAAAGGGAATCTGGCTTGGCATAGATGAGTAGATATAGTGAATATACCTAGGAGGATCAAAATATGGATATTTTCTTGGATAGTGAATAATTTAGTAGGTCTTTTATTGAGATATAATTTTATAATGATCATCTTATAAGTACCATTGTTTTTTAAGTGAGGTAAGAGAGTTTTTCACTAATTTAATGTCAATTATAGATAATATAAATGTTAATAATTGGCAGTACCCCTGTAGCATTTCAATTTTTATCAATATTTTTATAGAACTTCTGGAATTTTGATAATGGTTTCTTTAATTAATAAGTGATAAAGAATTGAATTATTAATGAATTTTAAGATAAACTATACCAAATCCGTGTTTTGTTAGAAGATTCATAGAGTTTTATAGAAAAATTTTAATTCCCCATTAATAGAATCATTTCTATAGTAGAGAAAATATGAAACCATTCTACTTGTAAACATGGAGAATAAAATTCAATATAGTGGAGGATTCTAAAATTGTATGGAAAAGGAAATGGGATGTCTCAGTATTGGTGAGTTAGGGGATATGAAAAATTCTTATAGGCGATCTTATTGAAATTTACAAAGTCTATAGAGTGAAAAAACTCAAGTGTTATCTGATAATGACTAGTGGTCATTAGTTTTTAGTAATTTATTAAATCATATCATCAAATTGGGAGATTTAAATATTATTAAATAGGAGTTATTGGTATTTTTATTGTGAGTTTTGGGTGATGTTTTGAAAGGGATTTGTTTGTTTTGATATATTATTGTATGATGATGGATGAACTATGATGATATAAAATTGTATCATAGAGAAATAAAATGTTTTCACTATCTAACAAGGTTTATGTGGGATGGATTTTTTGTGATTTATTAAGATAAGATAATGATACATGGCCTTTTGGTGGTGTTAGAATTTGGGAATGTTAGTGTTATATGGATGATATATTGGAAACAATATGAAGGGTACCACATTACAAATCACTTGGTGTTATAACCCTTAGGTTGAGTGAATTGTGATGAATTTCAAAGAATATAGGTTTATTGAATTTGGGTGGTTGGTAATTAAGGTACTATTAAATATTTTTAATGAAATTGGGTAAGATATATCTAGTTTTTTATGTGAAAATTATATTTAAAATTTGATCATTAATTTTTGGTAAGATACTATTCATATAGTATTAATGATGTGTATAAATTGATGAATGGTCCATCTGTTACTTGAGATAAAAGTATGTCAATACTTTTGATGAGAGTGTAAAATGAAATCTACTCAATTAATCATTTGTACAATAGAAGGAGACTTAATCTAGAGACTATAAATTTCATTTTGGTGATGTTTTTATAATCTTATATAGCCTTAAATGGACAATAGTCTTGCATATACTTTTGAAGTAAAAAAATTTGTATTTTATATCAATGATGTGGTATTTATATGGTTACAACCTTGGAGGGAACATTGTGTGGTAAGATAATGTTTGGAAGTGTTGGTGACATAGTGCATGGGAAAATCAATATCTAAAAGAAATTAATTAAGGTGGAATACCAAATCTCACTTTTCATGTGTGATTGGTTGAGTTAATATGGAATTTTAATTAGTTTAATCATTTTGGAAATGTATATTATGGTTGGAGAAGTGGAATGAGAGAGACTTTTAGAATTAAAAATTCCTCTAGTATAGGTATGAAGGTAGTATGTATGTAATATTTGGGACCTAGTAATGAGTTATGAACATCATATATTATAATTTTATGTGGTTAAATATAGAATAATGATAAAGAATATTAGTGATATGAGATTATATGGTAGGATGTTTATAATGAACTGTATAAATATGTATTAGTAGGATATAAAAATGGAAAAGACTCCAATGGAAACATATCCTCAATGAATTTGAATTTATGAATGTGAAAATGATGGTAAATGTTATACAAGTGTTTAAAATGGTTATTAGGTGGCTTTAAAGGTGTAATGGTTAGTGGAGAAAACCCAAAATGTAATTTGAGTATTTAAGTAAATAAATTAGATTTGGTGGGATATAGAATGGCCAACTAGTATCCCATTGGTATATCACTAGATGTTTTATGGGCTAGGAATTAATGAAATATCATTGACCATACCTCTAAACTTTAAGTATCATATAGACATAACCCTTAAATTAAACTAAATTAGGAAAATACTTCATTATGATACATTCCCATACCTTATAATTTTATAATTTTAGATAATTAAGACAAAACATTAACTAAAGGCACTCATGTTATTTTTATTAATTGAAAAATTTCCTAATATATGTGGAACTACTTAATCCATAACGAGTCTTCAAAATTTCACATAAATTCTCTAAAAAAGAACTCTTATAAAAATTTAAAATTTTATTATATTCAAAACCTAGGGAAATGAAAACATAATAAATGGGTGATCATAGATTCACATAAAGGGTAAACATAAGTGATAACAATCAAAGATCATAAGTGATCATAAGATGATCATTTGGGTATATTCAAAATACAAAATAAATTTATACCCAATAAAGAATCAATTACAAATAATTGAATGACACATGTAATAATATAAAATTTGAATAAAAAGTGTGAGTCAGTAAACACGATCCATAAGAGGATAACAAAGTAATGAGAATAAGCATAAAACCATGAATCCTCTTTCAAATTTGTCACAAAAATCAGTATCAGAAACATTACTTTCATGAGCCACACCATTTTTTAACATGATTATATGAAACAAAAATTTACTCTTGAATACTTATCTCATGAGATATGAACTTTAAAACAATGCATTGGAGGGTGATATAAGACCCCAAACATCATATAATATACTTATGAATTCTACATGAAATCAATCACCTATGAAATCATAAGGAATTGATAAATATAAAATGGGTTTCATAATTTTTTTTAAAAAAATTATTTAATTTTATACCATAAAGAACACATAGAAAGAAAATGGTTTTCATTCAACACATCATAAAGAAACCATCAAAATAAAATGGGTTTCATATGGATTCAAATAATGAACTCATAAATAATTCTATCAATAATCATAACATGACAAACCCATGGAAAATAAATGGCTATCCAATGACATTAAGTAACTTTCAAGGTAAATACCATTCAATAAATATAATAAAGTATATGGTATTTTCACTTAATAGATAAAGGTTTTATAGTTAAGTCAAAAATTTAACCAAATAAATCATTGTATGGCATCTAGGTGAACACCCTTCAATCAAATGAATCAAAAACAAGATATTCGTAGAGGAAGTAATTGTAATAGACATTATGGTTATACAACATAAAAGTTTAAGCAAGTTAAAGGAAGTGATGGATCATTTATCCAAAAGAGAGGGAAATTATATAATCCATCCAATGAAATAATTCATATGGTTACATTTTTATATTATCCTCGACCAGTCATATGATATGTCAAAGGACAATGATTTAGATGAAACATAATTTGTAGGAGTTTTATGAAAATCACATTAAAAAATGGAAATATCCTCAACATTATGAACTCATTTAAAAATAGATATTTTATAAATATAGGACCAAAATAATTAATTTTAGAAATTATGAGAAAATAGTGAGATTGATTCATATAAAACATCTAAGGCAGTAAAATGATGCATTCACACGTAAAAGTTAAAAAGGGAATATTTTCATATTTGATGAAAAAGACCTATAAAAAACAATAAAATATTAATTAAAACTTTTAAAATAAGGGAAAGTAGTATAAAATGTCCATAATAAATTATTTAATCATATTTAAGTTCACATGTAAAATTATCTAATGAATAAAAATATAAAAAAATGGAAGTTCCTGAATGAGAAGAATTCATGTTGTCGGTTTCACTTACAAGAAACACTTGTGTAAGATATGAGTGAAGAGGAAATAAAATATTTAAGGGATATATAAACTCCCAATAATATAAAATGGAAATGATTATAGGATTTATAAAAAATGAAAATTCCCTAGATGGATTATTATTCAAAAATATTCATTATTTTGAAAAATAAAATTTTCAGAAAAACCATTATAGTTTGTGTAACATTTTTATCAAAACAACTTTTAATGTTGTTATATTTTGAATTGATGGGAATTTAATGAAATTACATGATTAATCTTAGTAAATGATGTGAAATACTTATTTTTATTTTATTTTATTTTGACATTGTATATATGAATGAATAATTTTTTAGATTAATTCATATCTCATATAACTTATTTAGTAGTCAATTTAAATTCCATTAAAAAAGAAAAAAATAGTTGGGAATTATAAAAACATGGTTTATAAAAAAATATGATTCATAAAAACCGAGGGAATTAACTTCCCCCTTAAATAAATTGAGTTCTAATAATTTTAACTACTCATTTGTAATGAATGTAGGTGAGGGTATTCTTAAAATATTCATCTTTAGTGATATATATTTTAATATGAAATACACCTTACTTTATTAGGCTATACCAAGTTACTTATATTTCTTAAAAAAAATTGATAATTCATACAATCATTTACTCCAGCACTTATATAAACTGATCATATATTCTCTATAACATACCTCTCCTAAAACAATTTAAATCTCCAAGACAATAAACCATTGCGAGATTATATATTAATCTAAAAATTAACTTTATTTTTAACCCAAAAATGTATTAATCACTTTTTTATAAGGTCACACACTAGATATATATATCATAATAAAAGAATTTTGATAAACATCCCAAAAAAAATCATTGATTTATTTTTCTTTAAATGGATAATCAATTCCAATTCTACCTAACTCACTTTTTTCAAAAGCATTCAACCCTTTATTACCTCAATATCAATCTTATATTAATCATAGGAGTTATCTATACCTCAATCAATCATTATTTAATAGTTATCCAGAAAAATGTAACATTTAAATATAATAAATCTTCAAGGTTATTGATTACATTTAGTATATGTTTCAAAAACATCAATGCATAACTATTAAATAATAATCCTTATATATTTCACAGAACCCTCACAACTTTTAGAATATACTATAATACCATTGATAAATTTCTATCACTAATGAAAATAGATATGATTATAAAAAATTATTTTCTATTATGTTATCAACCTCACTACCATAGGTAAGAATAATAAAATAACATTTTCTATCATAATAAAAATATATTAATATTTTTAAACATTTTATTACAAACCATTATTCAATAATATGACATAGTGGTTTTTTAATACATATCTTACCAGCTACATATATTTGATCCCATATCAATTGGATACTAAAATTGAAAATACCCCAACCCCAGTAGTCTAGATCCTGAGGTTAAATTACTAATTTGGCATAAGACACAAGAGATCACATGTGAGGGACCAAATAATTTATTAGTCTTGGTAAAATAGATACATAATTTAATATTACATTATATTTGAAAACATAAACTATGACATAGTGTAAGTAAATGTTTTTCATTTTTGAACTCATTTATATATTCCTTGTTCATATCTCAGGAAAGTAAAAAAAATAAACGGTGCATTCAGATGCTTAGTAATGGTTACAAACAGTGGAAGATATCATGAATCAGTATGGGATAGTCAATATGAAAAGGTAAATAACTGAAAAAAATTCTATTTATTCAATAACATGATCATGAAGAATAATATAGAAAGAATAAATAATGAAAAAATAATTCTGTATAAATAATCACATGAGATTGAAGTTAACCCATTGACATCATAACCAATAAAATAATAACATGGACATAAATAAATGACATCTAAATTAAGGTGATTTTTAATATTAAATTTCTTGATTTTAGATATCATGATATACATACCTTTAAATAAATGTTCCAAGATAGTTTAATCAATGGTTAGGTATACACTAGAAACCCATCTAATTATAGATTAATAATTTGTATCATGAGAAATATCGATACATCAAGAGGCTATCTATAACTGGAACCCACCAATTACTGATTTTAAAATGCATTCATTATATATTTAATGATAAATTCAACTCATAAACAATATTCCTTATTGTTAATACCAAAAGGGTCTTAGATACCTCAAGGGGGGGGGGGGGTGAATTAGGGTATATATATTCTTTTTGAAATTATTACTACCCCACTAGATCTTGACCTCTATTATAAGGGTCACTTAATTTTATATTTAATATTTATATTGGTCTTATCCTTTATAACTTTATCTCATGATGATTCATATATAGTAATTTAGGAAAGAAAGCACAAGGAAACACCGATTTTTAATTGGTTTACCCTCACTAGGAAACATTCAAGAAGAATATAATGACATTGTATCAATGCACCAGATCTAATAAAGATTAATACCAATACATGGCTTGGAGTGGAATCACTATCCATACTAGTTTCAATACCACTAACAATTTTAAAGCTCAATGCATTTAGCACAGATGTGTTCTTACTAATTCTTCAGACGAATCTTCGGTTGATCTGAAACACCTCAGAATTGTTTCACTCATTAATTTTCCATGTTTCCTATTTTCAACAAGTAGATTAAATACACTTCACCTCATAGTATTTACTTTATAAAGAGTCCATTCATGAACCATTTTTTATCCTTTGTGGAAATCCTTAATCCCTTCATAGGAATCTCTTCACCATGAAATGTGAGTGCTTCACAGAATACCTTTTCTTCATGGACTACCATCGCTTCAAAGATTACCTTTGATTCATGGACTTCCTTACGTTCTTGGAAATCCTTCACTTTGTGGAACCCCTTTTTATTTATGATTTATAGTGCCCTATAAACCCCTTATATGAACTATCTTCATGAACTAACTCCTTCAAGGAATTTCTCATTTACGGACCACTTCAGACATAACCAAATTCTTATAGAAATGATCTTATGTAATGAGATTCACTCTCTTTTTAATGATGTGATTATGGATCCTTAATATAGGAAAATAAATACCATAAAAACCACTAATCATAATTACCAAAAAATCATTTACATATTATCCATCACTACATAATAAACATTATATATAGTCTGTATATAACCCAATTCCTTTGAAGTTCCCTTAAATCTCAATCCTCACCTAAAAATGAAAAGTACATATGTGGTGACTATTAACTCACCATATTAAAATGAAAACGATGAGCCTCCTATGAAATGATATTTTTATATTGTTAAAATGAAACAAAACCTTTTCTGGCGACATTAATTCACCATATTCCTATACAAATGAGGATACTCCTTTGCAGTCTGCATAGAATAACTGTTATACAAAATCTGTGCCTTTTCCAATTTCGATTTTATATTTTTAATACTTCCTATATGGTTATTTAATAATGATATATAGAAATAATCAATTTTCAATGAAACAAAATTCCAATTTTGAGGCCCAAAAATATGGAAAACACCAGGGAACTACAACACCTTCAAAACATCTTAATAAACAACACCAACCATACTATAATGTTGTCAACTAGATTTTTCAACATGAACAAACAACCAAGAAATATTGATATGGAACCTAGATCCATTTTCCTAAAAATATCCTCCATTGGGTTTGTTTAAAACACTTCAAAACTTCTCAGAAACTTAATGAAAAACACACAGAAACTATTTTCTACCATCCACCCTTGAACTGCATGACACTAGACAATGATAAAAAATTTACTCAACACATATTATAAGACCACATGAGTCAAGATATATTTGAGAAACAATAGAAACATGAAATGTTCATCAATTAACCACATCATCTTTGATACCATTAGACAATACTTTCTCAAAACAGACTGTTCTATGAAACCAACTAGAACCTAAAAATCTAAAAAAATTCTTAAACTTCTTTCATCATGAAATCCTTCCATGTTTTTTATGCATTACTTTAACTAATTCAGCATAATTAGATTAAAAATCCCCTAATTCATTTCTCTCCCTAACAACTTCACCTATCTTGATCAAGCTATTTTTATCCCCCATTGTTAATAAACCCAAAGGTCACTCCTTTGTAGATACAACATTATAAAGAACAATTATCATCACATAAGAGAAAAAACACTACACCTTGGGGAGAGGGGGTCTCACATTCACACTTTTCAAGTGTGGGGATTCAGATGAATTCTTAGAACCCTTCAATGCCGATCAAACACCTATTTAGGTAAATCCTTCATCAAAATATCTACAACCTGTAGTTCTGTAGGCACATACTCCAAATTCACAAGAAAAAAATCCACCGTCTCCTTGATTAAATGATACTTTATTTCAATATTATATATCCTTGAGTAATTTATGATTGTTTTTCTAAGGTTTATTGAACTTGAATTATTGCAATGGATTCTGATCAGAGACTTCACTTCAACACCCATATCATCAAGATATTTCTTCATCCAAAATAACTACATGTAATCTTGAGAAGCCAAAATATATTCAGCCTATGTAGTTCTCAATTAAATGAAATATTTTTTCCTGATTAGCCAATAAATACACAATCTTACACGATTGAATAAACCACTTGACATTTTTTCCTACCATCTGCTAAATCGGTTTAATTTGCATATGTATAACCCAATAACTCTTACTATGATTTTTCATTGTACAGTAAACTGAAATCCACTATATTCTTGATATAACAAAGTATTTGTTTCACTATAATTAAGTGTCTTTCCTTGAGACTACTTTGATACCTTGCTAATTGGAATGTGGAAAAACAATATATTTTCATGTTAATGTTAAGTAAAACATAATTCCAATGATCTACCTAAATTATATGACATTAAGCACTTTACCTTTTTCATATAATTAAGGTTTCATCTGGGTAGCCATATAAGTCTTTATCTCTTTAGTTTTATCCATTCTAAATCTCCTCAAAACCTCCTTGGAATATTTGGATTGAGAAATAAACATTCCATTTCTTATGTCACTTTCTTCACTCCTATTCATTTGATCCACCAAATATTATGTCATCAACATACACTATCACTAAAATACTTTGATTATTATCATTATTAACATAGATATTGTAATCAAATCTACCAAAATAAAATCCAAGTTTCTTCAAAAACTGATCAAGCCTTGAATACTATGCTCTCAGTGATTGCTTTAACCCATATAGTGACTTCCTCATTTGAAAAAATTTTCTTTCATAATCATGAATGAAAAAACCATCCAAATTCTTTTTATAAACTTCTTATTCCAGAACCGCATTCAGTAATGAGGACCTTCCATTCATCTGGAAAACTTTGAATTTCCCTCTCATAGTTATGGAAAAGAATAAGTGAATAGTTCGAGCCATGAAACTGGTAAAAATGTCTCATAAATATTGATTACCTAAATCTAGGAGTATTCCTTGCACACTAATCATTATTTGTTGTGAATTACCATCCCATATTTATTTTTTTTCTAAAAGAATCATTTGGTCTTGATGACATTCATATATGCCAGTCTTGAAAAAATCACCCATGTCTGATTCTTCTTAATTTGGTCAAGATATTTTTTCATAGCCTAAAATAAATTCTCATATTCATCTACTAATTCAAAAAAAATTATTTTATACATGTGATATGAAGTATTCATAATGTAAAGACATCAATATTCATATTTCAACTGGCACTTTCTAGTCACTAATGATGTTTTTCCTATCAATTTCATATGAACTATTTGGATTTCATGTAGAGATAGATTTTACATCCTATTTCTTATCAATAGTATTTTATTATGAATCATAATTTTATGTAGGTATAGGAACTCCCCCTGATTCACATCTCCCTAATCAGTATTTTCTCAGTTTGAAAGTATAGTTTTTATAGATATCCAGTTTTACATCAGGCTCTTCATTATATAATCTCCCTTTTCTATAACATGAAAATTCGAGATATAGATTTGAAAAATAAAGTTTTTTTTTGTAATAATACCTGTTAAAAATAATACCATATTTCAATTTCAAGAGTTTAGATTATTCTTATTGCATGTATCTCCATTAAACTTATGCACCCATTCCCTTTCAACAAACACACCCCATAGATTATATCTTCCCCTTTTTCCTTCTCAAAATCTAGTAGATATAAGAAAAATTTAACACATTGGGAGAGGGTTACCTATATAATTCTAAATAATAGGATGATGCATGATCTCTAAGGACCAACCCCATAATATTTTATTACAAAACACTCTACCATTTTTTTTTGGTTCTATTACCTAGCCAACTTCAACTGTTCTGTCCATATAACTAGACATTCATTTCCCACATGCTTAGTCTTCTTTTGATATGTATATTTTTGTAGGATTGTAATTTTTAATAATTTTGGGTTTAAACCCACTGGTACAAACTTAATTATTTTATGCTGTATTAATTTACCATTTTTCATGATTCTTTCTTTGATAAGGAATATTTCCATTGGTCAACTACTATTTCTTTGTCCTCTATTAGAGAGATCTTTCTCTTTCTTCCACTTCTCTCCTTATTTCAGGAAACATGAATTTACCATAGAATTATTTATCTATATTTGTTTTATTAGTTTTTTGAGTCACATTCCCCTTTCTTACCGGGAGTGAGTCTTAACAGAATATACATTCATTTTAATTACAACTAAATCTTGTCCTCCCTTTTTCTTCTAGGTTTGTTCACATTATTTCTAAGAGAGGTTTTCATGAGTTTAATAGAGGAGGTATTTGGTATATTTTATTTCTAGATATGTATGTTTCCCATGATACTTAACACTTATTATTAAACTTATCTTGTTGCCTTCCAATATAGGCTATTTTTTTATAGACCATAAGATTTGGGCATACAATTTTTGGTTCCATTACCTTCCCTAATTTCATCTAGATATAATATATTTCCAAATTACCATGTTTAGAACATATAAAATATCTTGTGTTAAACACATAAATCACATCATCATTTATTTTTGATATGGTGATACAACTATAGTTATTATTCTCACATTAATCCCCCAAACTTATAGACACATTCTCGTGGTGTGTCCCATTCTTAAACATTAGTATCATTTCATGGATACTTTCTTCTAAGATTATCTTCTCTAAGATTTCTCAAGAAACTTTTTCTTATTCTTTGATTTAGAAATATCTTTGTCTTCATAGCATGAAATATATTCCAAAGCTTCAAAACAAAAATTTGAAATATGACCATATATACTATAAAAATAGAACATGTTTTCATCACTTTTTATATATGAATTTTAGGTAAGTTTCTAGAACATACAGAATTTTCCCTATTTCTAGAACTATTCAAGGCTATTTTCCTCTTATTCATGGGAGAGGGTTCATCATAGCCAAAACATAATTTTCCCAAACTGCATTGCCTTTAGGATGAGGAAATTAATTCATGTTTTCCCTCTTAATTAAAATATCTTCTTTTCATTTCATTTATACCATTCAAAGGATAATAAAATAATAAATGTAAAGAAACCTTAAATTTGAACTTTCATTTAGAATTATATTGCTCTATATCTTTTTGGAATAACTCTATCTCTTTTCAAAATTGTTAAATCTTATTTTCCCTATATTCAAGTTGGGCATTAAGTTCTATCTTGAGAGTTTTACCACTAGTCATATCATCTTCCAATGCCCATGATATTTTATCTACCATGTAACTTTTCTAATTTATTTTAAAATTCATATGAGCAATGGAATATTTAAAGCACCTATTATTTTGTTGCAACATTTGATTTTCATGTACTAGTTCTGATATGTGTGTAGAAAGATTATCATTTATGTCTTACAAATTATGAAATTATTTGGAGTTTAGATTCTTCCCATTGTCATCAACTTTTAGATTTTTAATCTCTTTATCTTGGAATTATTCTCTCCACTTAGTTCAATGTCCACTTCAACAATTCTTGTATCTAAACCTTTTATCTTGTTAAATTCAATTTCATGATGTTGGATCCTGATATCATTAGACTTATTCTATTCATCCAATTTCAAATAAAATACCTTTTTTGTGTGGATAACTTCAAATTTTAGCCTTATTGGATTTTCTTCATCATTGGTAGTTCCAAAATCACTTAGAATATTGGGTTATTCACTTGTTCCTATATCATCATTGAATAAGAAATTATTTTAGTTATCTGATTCATCCAAACCGTTTTGTAGTACATTATTGGATTCTTTTAACTGAGTCACAATATTTCCATAGAAACATACACACTGAGGAATGCCACCATAATACTCCTTTTTTTCTTTGATGTTATTCCCTTTTACATGACACAATAAGATAAGAGTAGACTAAAACTTTAATTTCATCAATCAAATGAACTATGTAACACCTTAAAATTTTAAAATATTAATATCATATTTGATAGCATGTATGAGATGCAACGCTAAGAATAGAAGAGAATAAAACATCCCAAGACTTTAAAATATATTTAATATTTTAAATAAATTAAATCTATGATATATCTTTCAATTCATACAACACAGATTTATATTTAATTACACACAACAATGACTTTCTTCGACATCTTAGGTCACACACAAGATCATGTTTCACTGAATATGATTAATATTGTTATTTAAAATGACTATTATATACTATAAGTTAAATTGTATATTATGAATATTATTAACTAACTTATGAAAATATATGGTTTAATTCATTGGTTACAAATTAAATATAAATGAATATAAAAATCAATTAAATATAAAGAAAGTCATTTTATAAAAAAATATTATTACGCGCTAAATAAATTTTATCTTAATAAATTAAATTAATTGCTATTAGTGTATGATATTAATTATATTTATATATTATATATTAAATCAATTTTCTTTGACATTAATCCAATGTATTTTATAGGCATAAGATGATTACAAATCTAATTTTATGCATAAAATCTTTATTTTTATAAAGGTAGATTTGTCTCCTTTTATTGGTGTACTGGTTTTTAAAATAGCATTTTTAAACTTTTATAAATTTTATTTTACAAAATAAAATTTTATTTTGAAAGAGTATTGTCAAAATTATCTTAGGGTAAATTTCTGGTATTTTTCTGAGAGGTTTTATCTTTTAATGATTAGTGAAAAATACTGAATTTTAATTATAAATTAAATTTTTATCTAAGTAATTTATAATGTTAAATAATATTTTGAATTGGTTTTAAAGTTGAATTTATATATAAAAACTTAGTAAACTTTTGAACAATTTCACTTTAAAAACCCATTTTCTCATCCCGTCTACAAGATTAATTTTAAATTAAATTTTGTTAATTCTGGGAATTTTATTTAGAAAAAAAGATTATATATTTGGAATCATAATAATATATAATTTATTATAGGTTCAAATTAATTTTTTTACCAAATTTATTAGTGAAAAAATTAAAATTAATTACAACAATTAAGAGAAGAATGAGTCTACTTAGTGGTTAAACATAGAATATAAGGTGTAAGAATGGCCCATAACTTATCAAACGCCCATTTTATGACAACAGTTAGACCTTTAAAACTATTTTATTGATATTTTTGTGTAATGTAAGCCTATTTTTATGTAAAAAACTGGGGACACCTAACATCTTTTAAAAAAATGCCAAGTGTGTCCTCTTCCCCACTTATAAAAGGCCACTAATACTTCCCCTTATTCACACCTCTCAAACCACACAAGTTTGACCAATACCAGCCCAAATAACTCCCAAATTCCCTAAAATCATCCTATGAAACTTATTTTTAATTGAAATCAATCCTTTTAAGGTTTTAGGGAAAATCTAACGAGGATACCCGAAGAAGAGGAAATGTTTTTCTAAAAACATTTTTATTTTATTTATTTATTCACCTCCTTCAATTATTTTTATTTCATGATTATATAAGAAAATCAATATATTAAATATAATTATTATTTTTTATACTAATCTTATGACACACTACTTTACACACTTCCATCAAACATGTTATGAAATTATTGTTCATATGTATGACGGACTACCACCTCACGAACCGATGTTGTTTGTTTTTCCATTACCACTTATCAAGGTTTGGAATAATGATGTTAATATGTTAATATAAGAAATTTTTTAAATTAATTATGAATTTATGCTTCTCAATTATTATATTACATATCACTTCATTCTTTCCACTTTGAGGGAAAACAACAACATCATTACTGTGTACGACGAACTATGGCCTCACGAAGTAATTGATTCATTCATGCATTACATGGATTAAATTAAGGATGATTTTAATAAAAATATGTGATATATATGACATAAATATGAAACTATAAATATATATATCTATATATATCATTTTTTTCAATATGATAATAAAATGGAATCAACGTTCATGTGTATGTATAACCTATCATCTCCATAAACGGTGTATTTCATTTCACATCACCAAATTTTATAGATTTCTATAAATAAATATATAATTAATATAAATGATATTTAAATCATGTTTTAAATTCTGGATAGGATTAAATCTTGATCAAAGTAAGAGGAACAAAAAATAACAATTCAAAACATACTTAAGAAACAAGGAAATTAACACCCAAAACTATGAAAATAATGAAAAATTATTGACAAATTGGTGATAAGATGTTATAAAAAGATCATATATGATATTATAAATATTAATATGGCTATGGTATAATTTAGTAACATGATTAAAACCATTATACATGAAGTTAAATAATGTTCAACCAGAAGGGAGCCAAAGGTAAGGGATTTCTTAACTCATTTTCCACTCATTTGGTGAAATGTATACTTAATTGATTATGTCATTATAATATTATGGGTGTAATGAGTTTTAATTAACTTATGTTCTATTTACACATATTTTTTGTGGAGTTATATTGGATACACATAATCATTTCATTTGTTAATTCTCACCTAAATATTATGATCATTTTGAAGGTTTATTTCACAATCTCATTCTAATTGAGATTGTTTATTCTTGAATACCATTTGAAGGAAATTACTTGAAAATTTCACAATAAACCATATAATTTTATCATCCTATGGAAATTAATTAACTTTTTCAATTAATTGTACCAATTTTCCACTCTCTGATACATAAATTGTTTTAGAAAATGTTTTCATGAAAATTTGAATTCATTTATCTCTTTTGTCAGAAATATATTTTCTTGCAAAACCATGTTTTATAAAAATGTTTCTAAAAATGTTTTAACCTTTTGAAAAAAGGTTTATTAAATTTAATTTTTACCATATTAACTCTTTATAAAATATATTCAAGGTAATCTTTTTTCCATTTTCAAAACAATGCATGTTTTTATTATACTGAAAAAGTAAAAGAAAAATTAGTTTAAACATGTTTGGAATGAACATAATTTTTAGCTGTCATTAACAATAAAGTATTTTCAATTTTATTTTATAAGTTTCAATGTTTATTTTCAAATAAAATTATTTTTAAATTATTTTTTAAAATTTATTTTGAAATAAAATTATTTTAAAAAGTTTTTCAAAATGAAAAGAGTATTTTTCACAAGAATGCTTTTAAATATATTTTATGGTATTTTTATTCATCAATTAAAAAAACCCTTTATTTAGACCCTAATTGATATATATTTTAGTCATACTATATTTAATATTCCTCTGGATGGTTTATGATCACTTTGATTAATGAAATAATTGACATTCAATTCCTTGATTCATTTTTGTTGTCATTAACTTTACCTTGAATTATTAACTTTCTTATGAACATTAAATTTCCCCCTAAATGTAATTATTATTTATCATGGTTAAATTTATTTCCAAAACTTTATACCATTTTTACCTAAGATATTTACTTTTATAGTTATTGATTTATTGGGGAAATATTTATAAATCTCTATCCTTTACTCAATAGAGATATTTGATAAGGCACATTGATTTTGAGTTAAATTGATAATTAGATATATGATTAATGCTTTGAAATAGTATGAAATGGGTTCGTAACTGTTTAAAGTAATCCCCTTAATGCATTGGTAGTCTAATGAGATAAAATCATCTGAAAAAACCATATACATTTATAACAAAAATGTTCTAAACTCTCTTGTGAAAGGTCTTGATAGCAGTATGTTTTAAACCATATTGTGAAAGGTCTTGATGGTAAAGGTTCCATGTACCTAGGAAACATAACATCCAATAATTATGAATTTCCTACATTCAAAATTCAGTTATTATTATCCATGAAATTTTCACTATGAAAAAATCTATTGATGCATTTCATTCTCAATTTATTGATTAAATAGAATGTGTTTTTTATTATTTATCTTTCCACATTTATTCTTCCTTATATTATAATGATAGTAAAGTTATTTAAATGAATTTTTTAGTCATTTACCTTTAAATATTATTTAAGCACTTCCTTCTTAATTTATTAATTACATGGAACGTGTGTTTAATTTTTTACCATCCCATATTTATTAAACTCATAGATTCATTATTACTTACATTGAACTTAACCCTTACCGAGTATTTGAGATCACCCATATTTTTCTTCTTTTCCCTAGTATTCCATGAAGAGTACTATGTTTGATATGAAAGGATGTGTTAGATTGAATAATATTATTCTTAGAAAAAAATTATATTGTAATTTGTTTATTCAATTATAATTAAAGAATCATGTATATATATAGTTTACCAATACTAATAAAATATTTGACCCATTAGGTTAAAATACCCTATATCATATGTTAATGTAATGGTAGCAAATAATGACTCTGGGCTTCTGGGGTCGGGTCGCTAAAATTTGTATTAGAGAATGTTTAGTAGAAACCTAATGAACAAGATATATGAAAACATATATTTGGGAACATAAACCTAATATATACATTGAGGATAAGTATAAAAGAACTTTTTAAAGAAACCATGTTTATGATTATGAGATAATATACACATAAAATTTTCAATTTATATTAATTATTCCACTTATTTTGTGATCATACATTATGTTTCATAATCATATGATCTAATTTAGTGTAGTTATTTATTTAGAAATGATACAAAACAAAAGGAATGTGAAACTCACCATGTAAAGTGATCTAAAGAGTAAGAATGATCATTTATTTTATGTGATTAAGCCAATATTTTTAAGGAAACTTGTATCCTAAATTTTTTCATTGTTTGAGGATATAATATCATGAGTTAATGAGACTGAGAAAGAGTTATCTATGTATTATGGATTCAAAGGGAAACTAGAGAAGAACAATATGACATAGAAAAAAATAGATAAAGAGAATAAGAGAAAAAAGGATTTTCCCACATGTGATAATTATGGAAAGAAACACCTTGGTATTTATATAAATTGAATGTGGGTTTTTTATAAATGTCGAGAAAAGGGAAACCCAAAAAAATTATTCAAACAGAAGAAAGAAAAAACTATTATTTAGTGTTTCAACTATAGTAAAATGGGGTAATAGAAAAATAAATTCCCCCAGTGTCAAGGGAATATTCCTTGAAATATGCTAATGAATGAAGGGAAAGATTATGATATTTTTACAAATGAAGAGGAATGAATAATGTGCTTGTGTTTGGATTCAACAATTTTTTAATTTGAGTATTTTATCAATGATTTACTAGTTATGAGAATATTGAAATATATAAGGATTTTACTATACAATTACTTCATTGAGGATTTGAGAGTACATGTGGAATGGTACCGATGAACAAGAAAAATGATTCAGTGGAAATTTTAACTTATTTGACAGTAAATGATTGAGGGAATGATAACCCTTAATATGTTCCTGATGTTAAAATAATGATATTTAGATAAAGATATGATTGATATGGATAAAGTAAATTAGATATTACTGACTACCTTGAAACTAATTAATGATTTATTGGAAAATTGGTAATTCTATCATTGATGGAATATAAAACAGTTTTAGATTTAGGAAATATATCAAATAACCAATGTTTTACAAAATTAATATGCCTGCATAAATTTTTTCAATAAGGTTTTATGGTAATTAAAGTTATTACCATATTTTCAGAGAATATATGATGAAGTTTTTCACATATTTGGTGTATGATGATTAAGATATGCTTTATTTTGTTTGGGGAATATATTGTTTATTTGGTAACCTTCCTTGTAAATTTAGTGGGACATATTTTGGACAATATTCAAGGTTAACTATTTATGGAATGGATTATGTTTAACTTCAGGTGTTATTGGATTACATTATTCAATAATTTTGGTTTTAGTAAGGATAAGAGGAATATATTGTTACTCTTTTATGGATCATATGGTCTATTAAAGAGTAATTTTAGTACTTTACTCATAAAAGTTCATTTTTTGGATATTCATTTCTTAAAGTAACAGATGAATTGGAAATTGATTGTAGAACATCAAAAATATAAAATTGTCCTTATTAAATAGAAACATATCAAGTAATTAAATTTTCTTATATTCTTTGAGAGAGAAAGAATCCCTCAAATCTAGGAAAATGGATATTGAAACAAAAACGTTATCCCAAAACCTCCATTTTTATTGAATCTATGGTATTTTAAATCATCATAGATTTATTTTTTGAGACCCTCAACTTTCAATTAATCACTCACTTCCTTTTGATCAATGAACTCAATCACTCTTTATAAATATTTACAATTTTCCTCCTTGTCCATATCTTCAGTTTCCACTAACATTCTCATACTTAGAAGCCTAGTTATGTGTTATTCTAGATGACTTTTATACTTCATTTTCTCTCTTATTAAGATTATATTTTATTAAACTTTTCATGATACGAGTTTTTCAATAGTGATATTTTCAAATATCAAAATCTATTTTACTAAGATCAACTATAAATTTCAAGGGTTTAATCTATTTAAGGTGGGTAGAATGTAACACCACCAAATGTTAAAATATGAATATAATATTAGATAACATGTATGACACGCAATACCAAGTATACAAGGGAATATAATATCTTTATAATATTGAATATATTTAATATTTTAAATAAATTCAATATATCATACATCTTGAAATGTATGCAACTCTGAGTTATCTTTCATTACATGCAACAACAAATTTCTTCGATAACTTTCATTACATACAAGACTGAGTTTTACCCAAAACTAATAATAATAATATTATTTAAAATAACTATTAAATCATAAAAGTTAAATTATTGGTTATGAATAGGATTAAATAACTTATGAAAATATATCATTTAATTAATTGGTTACAAATTAATTAGAAATAAATATAAAGACCAATTGTATATAAATGAAATGTTTTTATAAAAAATAGTTATTATGAGCCAAAGGAAATTTTTCTCAATAAATTGAATTAATTAATATTAGTGAAAGATATTAATGACATTTATATATATTATATATTAAATAATTTTTTTAAATTCATTCAAAATATTTGATAGTCATAAGATATGATCAAATCCAATTTCATGTATAAAAAGTTGTATTTTTCCAAAGGCAGTTTTGTCGCCTTTTAATACTGAATTTGTTTTAAAACTAAATTTTAAAACTTTTATAAATTTTATTTTAAAAAATCATATTAATTTTTTAAATATTAATCTCAATATTATTTAAGGGTATTTTTTTATTTTGTTGAGAGGTTTCATTTTTTGTTGAATATTTAAAATATAGAATTTTAATTGAAAACATAATTTCGTCTATAAAATTTATAATGTTAAATTATATTTTGAATTTTTTTAAAGTTTAATTAGTTTAATAATATGTATATTAATACTATTTAGGTCATTGGAATTATTTTTAGATTTAATTTAGATATAAAAACATTTTAAACATTTGAATACATTAACTTTGAAGACCTATTTTCTCATCCCATATGTGAGATTAATTTTAATTTTTTTTTTCAATTATGTGAATTAAAGTTATAAAAAGGGATTAAATATTTATAATAATACAAATTTATAATTTCTAATAGGTTCAGATTAATTTTTGACCAAAGTGACTAGTGAAAATAGTTAAAATTAATTACTCCGATTAAAAGAAGAACTGGTTTACTTAGTGGTTAAACTTAGAATATAAGGTGTAATAAGTAACCTAAATTTATAAAAAAAATCCATTTTATGTCTATATTTGGACCATTAAACCTATAGGATATAATTTTTTGTGTTATGGAAGCCTCATTTTAAGTAAAAACATGGGTACACCTAGCTTCTTTTCAAAAAATACCATGTGTGTCCTATCCCCCACTTATAAAAGGCCACCCCTATCCCACTTATTCATACATATCAAACCACTTTGGTTAGGAAAATATAAAACATAATAACTCCCAAAATTCACTACCATAATCCTAGAGGCCTTATTTTTTTCAAAAGTAAAATATTTCATGGTTTTAGTGAAAACTTAAGAAGGATACCTAAAGAAGAGGTAATATTTTTCTAAAAACATTTTTATTTTATTTCCTTATCAAAATCCTTAAATTATTTTTATATCATGATTATATAATAACCATAGTATATTAAATATAATTATTTTATTTTATTATAAGAGTATTACCTTCAACTTCAATCACTTCCATCTAAAGGTTTACAGAATCATTATTCATGTGTACGACGAACTACCGCCTCACGAACCGATGTTGATAGTTTTTACATTAATACATATAAAGGTCAAGAAATAATGATAGTAATTATATTTATATATTATATTTATGATGTATTTATTATAATTTAATTATTATATAACAAATACCTTTATGATTTATATTTTGTGGGAATATAATAATGTTATACCTGTGTACGACATACTACCGCCTCACAAAATAATGTGATTCATTTATGATTTACATGAAATGCATTAAGGATGAGTTTAATAAAAATATTTAATATATATAACATAAATATAACACTTAAATAATATATATATATATATGTATCATTTACTTTTATTTCATTTAATTATAATTATTTGGGGAGGGGGATTACAAAGAAACAAAGAAGCTACTAGGCCTACAAGTACTTAGGGAGTCTCAATACCAAGACCTCCAATGAGACCAAAAAAGATAAAACCACTAGGATAAACCCATAGGGGTATAATTTAATTTTCTTTATTTTAATATTATAAGAAAATGGAAACAACATTCATGCATGCGTACGACCTACTATCTCCATGAATAATGTATTTTGTTTCCTATCACTAAATTTTTTCAAATAATATAAATAAATATATAATGAATATATATATGATATTTAAATCATGGTTTATATTATTTAGATTATTAAATAATTATAAACTTAAGAAAAAATATCAATAATTCAAAACATACTTAAAAAACAAGCAATTAATACCTGAAACAATGAAAATAATGAAACATTATTGAAAAATGGGTTTTAAGATGTTATAAAATGATCATATATGATATTATAAATATTAATATAGTTCTGTTATAAGTTATTAACATGATTAAAACCCTTATATAGGAGTTTAGGGAATGATCATCCAAAATAAAGTGTAAGTTAAGGGATTTCTTAACTTAATTTCCACTCGTTGGGTTAAAATTATACTTACTTGATTATGACATACTAAGATTATGTGTGTAATGAATTTTTATTATCTTATGTTATATTTCCACTTTTTTATGTGAATTTATTGGGGACACACATAATCTTTTCATTTATTAATTCTCACCTCAACATTATGATCATTTTGATGGTTTATTTCACAATCTCATTCTAATCGATATTTTTTATTCTAGAATATTAGTTGAAGGACATAAATTGAAAATTTCTTAATAAAACATTCCATTTTATTCAACTATACTTATTAAATAGCTATTTCAAGTAATATTACCATTTTTCACTCTTTATTACTTAAAAGTTTTTCATAAAAACCTAACTTCATTTCTCTCTCTGGTCGAAAATATGCTTTCTTCCAAAACTATGTTTTCTAAAACTATTTTCATAAATGTTTAAACATTTAAAAAATGATTTGTTAAAGTAATTTTAACCCATTTTTACTCTTTAAAAAATGTTTTTAAATTAATCTAGCAGTTGTTTTAAAAACAATGTTTTTTTGGATTTTATCTAAAAAGTGAAAGAAAACCTTGTTTTAATATGTACGCCATGAACATAATTTCTAACCATTGTAACCAAAAAAATTATTTAAAGATTATTTTATATGTCTCAAAGGATATTTTTAAAGAAATTTATTTTCAAATTTTTTTATGAAATTTTATTTTTTAAAAGTGATTTTTAAATAAAATTATTTTCAAAATGTTTCTCAAAATGAAAATGATATTTTCCTCAAAAATGTTTTTAATGATATTTTATGGTATTTATATTCAACAATGAAAAACACCATTTATTCATACCCTAATGGGTATATATTTTATTGATACTATCCTTAATATTCCTCTGTATTGTTTATGATCACTTTAACCAAGGGAAGTATTGAAATTCCCTTCCTTGATTCATTTTTTTCATTAAATTTATATTGAATTATTCATTTTCCTATGGACCTTAAATTTTACTCTAAATTTAAATATTATTTACCAAGGATACAATTATTTCCTAAACTACATACCATTTTTACATTTGGTATTTACATTGACAATTATTGATTAACTGCAGAAATATTGACAAATCTATATCACTTACTCAATATGGATATTTAATAAGGAACATTTTTTATAATTTAAATCGATTATTCGATATATCAGGAATGATTTGGAATATTAATACAGGGGTTGGGGACCATTTAATGTAATCACCTTGATGCATGACTTGTCTCATGAGATGATATCATTTAGAAAACCTTGTGCATTTGTAACTAGTATGTCTTAAACTGTCTTGTGAAAGGTCTTGACAGTAATATGTTTAAACCTTATTATGAAAGGTATTGATTGTAATAGTACCATATACCTGGAAAAAATGGCATTCAATAATTAGGAATTTCCTACTTTTATAATTTATTTATTATTATTGATGATATTTTAAATATGAAAAAAAATTCGTGGATGAATTTCATTATGAGTTTATTGATTTAATGGAAGGTGTTTTAAGTTATTTACCTTGAAATATTGATTACTCATTATCTTATCATGATAGTCAAGTTATTAAAATGGTATGTGTTTTCATTTATTTACCTTTACGTATTATTTACTCACTTCATTCTTAGTTTATTGATTAGATGTAATGTGTGTTTATTTATTTATCTTTCCATATTGATTATGCTCATTGATTCATTATTTCTTCCATTATACTTAACCCTTAATGGGAATTTTAGATCACACTTATTTTTCCCCCTTTCTCCAGGATTCCATGAAGAGTGATATGTTTGATATGAAATGATATGCTAGAGGGTATAATGTTATTCTCTAAAAACAATTATGTTTTAGTTTTTATTCAATTATAATTCAATAATCATGTATGTATCTAGTTTACCAAGACTACAAAATAGTTTGATCCTTCAGGATGAAATCCCTTTTATCTTATATTTATGTAATGGTATTAGGCACTGACTCTAGTCTTTTACGGTTGGGTCACTACAAACCAAGTCATATAAAATAAGTCTGATAAAAGAAACCAACCTTCTGATACTAATTTTTAATCCCAAAATGGGCTTATATACCTTGAGGGGGGGGGGGGGTTGAATTAGGGTATAGATAATATTTTAGAAATTCTTCCTACCCCATTGTATA
This sequence comes from Viscum album, assembly GCA_963277665.1. Taxonomy (NCBI): domain Eukaryota; kingdom Viridiplantae; phylum Streptophyta; class Magnoliopsida; order Santalales; family Viscaceae; genus Viscum; species Viscum album. Next base: position 52,715,339 of record OY728132.1, on the reverse strand, counting down.
TTGAACTCTTTATTATAAATGTCACTTATTTTTTCTCTTTAATTATTATGTTGATCTTATCCATTCTAACTTTATCTGATGATGAGGCATATAATGTAATGTAAGGAAGCTAGAACAACAACACACATATTTTTACTTGGTTCACCCTCACCAGTCTATATCCATGGGGAATAAAATTTTAATATACTGATGTGAAAAATACACTAAATATAACCACTAATACATAGTTTTGAGGGACTCACTCTCCGTCCAAGTTCACTACCATTCACAATTTGGAAGATCACTCTTCTCTCCACTTAAGTGCACTAACTTCTTCTTCTGAGTAATCTTCTATTGATACGAAACACCTTAATTTTTTACACATTATCATGAAATGATTTATAGTTTTCACCCAGAAGATTAAATGCACTTCACCACATAGAGTTTTATTTAAGGATATTCCTTTCAAGAAATGTTTTTGATCCTTTATGAACAATATTAATCACTCCATGAAAACCTCTTCACAACATAGTGTGAGATCTTTGTGGACCACCATTACTTTGTGGGATGCCTTCTCTTCATGGTCCAACTTTTATTCATGTAATTCCATCACTTCACATGCTATATTTTCTTTTCATAACCTAATTTCCTTTATGAGAAATAGTGCCCTGCAAATGCCTTTGATTAACTGTATTCACAAAATATATTATTCAGGGAATTTATCCTTTATAAACCACTTCTAACATAGTTAAATTCTTCCAGAAATGATCGTCTCCAATAAAATTACCTCTATTTTTAATGATGTGATTAGGTGTAACTTATATCAGCAAATAAATCTTATAAAATACACTAATAAAAATTAAAATATACACATTTATACATTATTCATCACCATATAATGAACTTGATTTGCGGTCCACATAATGCCTGATTCCTTTTTGGAATCCTTATATCAATGTCCTCATAATCAAATGAAAATCCCTTTGTGGATACTATTAACTCACCGTCTTCAACTGAAAATGATGAGCCTCCCAAATAATGATCTTTTTATGTAGTTCACATAGCGTATAACTCTTTATAGAGGCCTTAATTCACCTTATTAATTTGTAAATGATGATCCTCCTTTTTGGACCTCATAGAACTACTAATTTTTGGAAACCATTATTTTTCTAATTTTTGTTTGATATTTTTCATACTCTATATGAGGTTATCCAATTATGCTATGTAGAAATCATTCATTTTACATAAAATAAAATCCTGATTTTGGGGCCGAAAATTTGGAAAACACTAGGAAATCATGCCACCTTAAAAACATATACTAAATCAAAACCAACTATACTTTAATGTAGTAAACTAGATTTATCAATAACGATAAAAAATACAAAAACACTAAGATGACACCTTAAGGTATTTTTCCCAACACTTATTAATATCTGTATATATTTAATAAAGAATACAGAATATCAATATTTCATCAATAAATCAAATAACTTTTAAAGTAAAAAAAAATATAGAAATGATATACTATTTAAGAAATAAGTATATCCATGATAAATAATATATATATTTAAGGGAAATTTAATGTCCAATAACCATAAAAAATTAAATATTTTAAGAGAAACTTAATGACTACAAAATTAATTAATAAAGTGAATGTAAATACTTTCCTTAGTCAAATTGATCATAAACCATCTAGAGAAATAATAGGTATGGTATCATTATAATATATTCCAAGTAGATTATAAGAAAAATAATTAGTTTTTGTCATTTAGGAATAAAAATACAATAAAAATATCATTAAAAAAATTATAGAGGAATATTTTCAATTGGAAATTAATTTTGAAAAACATAAGATTTCCATAATAATAGAAAAAATATTTTATTTAAAAATAAACTTATAAAAATTTAAAGTAATATTCAAACCAATTAGCAGTCATGATGACATGAAAATTCCATTTATGTCATGCATGTTAAAACAATTTTTTTTTCATATTTATGATAAAAACTAAAAAAGTATATTGTTCAAAAAATGAAAAGAAGAGTCCTTTTAAACCATTATATAACAAGTCAAACATGGATAAAAATTAAATTAAACAATCATAGGAAAATATAAAAAAATTGATTTTTTTAGAAAATATGGATACGGGAGAATAAAAATTTCGATTTAAAATTGAAATAAAGTTATATTTAAAAAAAACATCATCATCCATTTAATTATCAAAGAGAATAAAATAGAACTATTACCTAAAAATTTCATGAATAACCATAGGAAAAAAATTAAATGGGTTTATTAGATAGTGATAATATACTATCATTTAACTGAAATTCAAGCCTAAATAATACCAATTAAAATGAGATTGAATAATAAACCCTTATCACTTTGGTAACTTTCGAATCATAACCCTCATGAAATAAATAACTTCAAATAATAAATTAAATACCATGAATATAAATATATTCATGATATTAATTATCAAAGCGGCAGTTGATACACCTCATAAAAATAAATATACACATAACATGAAATATTTCTCAATGGAGTGTAAATTGAGATGAAATATTTTACAAAGATCATACCATTGAAGTGATAATTAATCAACTAATTGATTATGTGTATAAAATGTAAATCCACATAAATTAAGTGTAAAAAAATATAAAATAATAATAATTCATTACTCACATAATCTTAAAATATCAATAACAATGTTGAAGTAAAATAACCCAATAAAAAGAAATTGTGTATGAAACATCTTAACACTATATATCCTTAAATAACATAAACTTTGATGATGTAAAATGAATTGTAACTAAAATAAAATTACATATAAAATATTTATGATTTAATATATAAAATAGGGAACATATACTCCATTTAATATAAATTAGGTGTACGACAATACAATATGCCTTAATGAAAGTAAATTGAGACAAAATCCCTTACTTCAAATTTCCCTTTATTTTAACATTCTTTAAATGACTATATAATGGTTTAAAACATTTTTTTTAATTTATAACATAACCATATTTATATTTATAATATCATATATGATATTCTTATAACATCTTATCACCTTTTTGTTAATAATATTTCATTATTAATATTGTTCCAGGTGTTAACTACTTTGTTTTCTATTATATGTTTTGTCTTGAAAGTTCTTGTTCTTGTGAATATGATAGAGTTACATTATCTCTAGAATTTTATTAATTTTATAAATATAATATTTATTCATGGATACTCTTTTATACTCATTATTTAAATTTAAATATAGACAATGAATCACATCGGTTGGTGGAGATGGTAAGTTGTACGTATGATCAAGTGACGTTATAATTTACATAATGGGTAAAAGAGTAAGGAAATGGATGGTATAATAATTTTATGGAATAAATATTATGTCATAATTATTATATGTATTCATTATTTCCATCATTTTTACTATCTATGTGTTTCGAGGAAAGAAATAAACACATTGGTTTGCGAGGCGGTAGTCCACCGTACACATGAGCGATGAATTTGTCTCTCATTTGATTAAGAAATAGATGGATAAATATTATTCCATAAATATAATAACACATAATAATATTATATATAATGGTGTTATTATATTTTAATTTTTAAGGAAAAATTTACTGTGGAAAACAAATAATTAGAATAAATGTGCTTCATGAGAAAAATCTCATTTGGATCACTTATTAAGGACACTAGGCTTAATATTTTGGGAAGACTATAAGACCTAGGATGTGGATAAGGATTATGGGGAGATATTTTGGATTATTTAGGTTCAGATAAATAGTTTTATAGGTGTTAATATTTGAAGGTATGGGGTTCCCTTTTATAATTGAGGAGTAGTGGTATTTTTTAAAATACCCAACACTATTTAATAATGGGAAGTCACTTGTACCCAAGTGCATCCAATATTGATAAATAATGTGATGTATGGAATATAAGTTCAATAAAAACATCATAAACTAAAAATAAACATCTTTAAACATGTTATTCCATTTAATTCTATGGTTACTCACTTTTACCATTTTAGGCTTCACCATCGTAACTAGTTTTTTACCTAGGTAATTTATCCTCTAAGAATAAAAAAAATGATAATTATTATACAATAATGAAAATATTATTATTAATATTAAATAAAATTTATTAAATAAAAATTCCTTGTGTTTGTAATAAATACTTTATCACAAGCACATGTAAAGCGCAAAGGCCCGTTTTAATCTTAACTGTAATAATTAATTTTATAATATTTTTAATATTTATTATGATTGAAATTCAGTTTACATTATTAAAAAATATTAATAATTATTATTAAAAATATAGAATCAATTTGACCAAATTCAATTCAAATAATTGGAGGAATTAAAATTAAAATTAAACCCACAATCATGATGAAAAATAGTTATTCAAGAAATGCATTTTTCAAGGATAAGATGATCATACATTAACTATTTGACTAGTAATAATAATTATATAAATTTAAATTAATATAAATATATATAATCTATAAATATCATTTATATCACTCTATATTGTGGTTTAATTTAATTAATCAAAATTTTGGAATATTATGCACATAAAAACAGTTTAAAAAAATTGCATTCTTAAGTCTAAAAATAAACTTATAAGAAAATTTGGTATCAAAATGAATGAAATATAATTAATTAGATTAAATATAACTAAATAATAATTATTTTACATTTAACCAAAATTAAACTAATAATGGATCTTATAAAATGATTAATTAATTGAAAGGAAATGACAATTTTACATTAAATAGTATTTTTCACTATTCACTGAAAAATAAACATTTTGAAAAAACCCACAATTTTAGCCATAAGCTAATTTTTACTTGATTATTTCAAAAATTAACTTCATTTTTATTAAAAAAATTCTAAAATTGGAAGAAATTATTTATATTATTTTTGTCACATAAAGAAATAAAAAATTTATGCTGAAAACTATATTTTTTGAACTATGTTAGGAATTTACTAAAAGTAGAGTCTTTTTTATCTATATATTTTATTTATCTAAATTATTTATAAATAATTTTAAAAATATTGTTATTTCTATTCATACTAAAAATTGTAATGATCAGGTCATAATGGTCACTTTTAAAAAGTATCTTGCAGTTCATGTAGGCTTAGTGTCACATGTCATATTTTCTATTAAACATAGTATTCATTTTAAAAATTAGGGTTTTAAATTATATTCTCATTTAAAAAATTGTTTCATTGAAATTTGAGCTTTCATATGAAAAAAAGAGTTTGAAATTTGAAAATTCCTTTGTGGGAAACCCACATTGTAGGAAGGTTAAGAAAAATTCCCATTAAAAATAGGGAAATTGAAATACAAAGGTTATCTAGAATAAAAAAACTATGTTTAGAAATAGTATAAAACTAATTGGAAGTGAAAATATGGATATGGAAGAGAAAACCAACACCTAAAGACTAATATAGATCACTATATAACATAGTCGGGAGAAATTTAACTAGTATAAAACCATAAATCTATGATATGTTAAGAGACTATTGATTCATTAGATATGAAGGTAATAAGATAATAATTTTGTTTCCAATACCCTTTTACAAGATTTGAATAATTCCATTACTATCTAGTCTAATAACATAATGAAATATACAAACATTATATCATTCTGTTTCATAAGAACAATTTAATCCTTTGATTGTTCTTTGATCAATCTTCACGTCACCTCTAACTATAAATAATTAAATCCAATATGGATTTTTTATACCTGAAGCACTAAAATTAACATTTAATGGATCACAAGATCCACAAAATAAAAATAAAGTATTCCAACTCTCTTTAATTATTAACCAAAACTAAAATGGCCACCACAATGTAAGATAATAACAAAAATGTATAAACCTTCATTGGATGAAATAATACATTTTACTTCAAAATTATCAAAAAGGTTCAAATTATATTATTAAACAATTAAATAAACCTACATCCCAATTAACCCCAATATTCACAATAATAAAAAAGCTTTTGACCTCAAAGGTGATCCCGTGCCTTTTAACGTACATCCCTAAAAATTTAATTTAATTTTTCACAAATAATCATTTATGTTAAAAAAAATATTTATATATACCTCAACCCAATATAACTACTCCCAAAATATCATTAATATAATTACCCAAGATTTTCATACAAAAATATCACATCTCTTTAGACTTTTATTCAATAATTTTTTAAAATACACACCTAAGGACCATAATATTTTAGTGTGTTTGAAGACTAAGTACCTCATCATCTTATTTAATGAAATATTTTCAATATCAAACTTTAATATCTTCCCTTTTTTACTCTTCATAAACATATCCTATTTAAAATTGTTCTTCATAACCTGTGGAAAGGAAGCATAAGAAAGGTATAGCTCAGATGCTTAGCAAGGGTAAGAATGTGAGATATCATTCTATGATCATATGAAAGCATAAGAAAATCCTAAGGGTATGAGATAGAGATCATAAGGTAAGGAATCCAATTTTTCCATGTAATTTTTTTGGAATATTATATGGATTATTTTTGGAGTTAGGTAAGGAGACAGTGTGATTTTCCAATCCTAGTGTGTCTAGAAATAATTTTTGAAATATATTCAATATATTAAATGTACGCACACAAAATTTTCATAAAAAAGTGTAATAACTTCTAAATGGAGGCTCGTATCATAAATCGAAAGCCACAGTAAAGTTCATAATGTGGTTTTTTCACTAGGCATGATATAACCTTAGTGAACATCAGATGTTTGAGATGAGTGACATCATGGGAGAATGATTAAATGAATTAATTTAAAAATTCAATTTAATTAATTAATTTCACTGACCTAATAAATCTCTATAAAAATACACTTATGGAAAAAAATTAGGTTTATTTGCATAGCCCTACAAATCTTAGAGAGACATTGGAGGACATTAGACAAGCTTTTGTTGGTGAGTGACGACCAAATTAGAATTAAGGATCGGTGTGCCAATAGGATGTGTGGATCTCACCAATGACAGTAAAGTGTGACCGTTATTCAATATCAATTAATCTAAATTGAGTTTTTATGTTGATTAATTTGTATTTAACCCTATTTTATTATTCTCATGATGAGTAGAAATCATTCAACTTACAATTTGATTCATGAATTGTGTGTATTGCAGGTATGAGTTAGATTTATCTAAGAATTCAGAACTGATTTTTGATTATCTTATTATCTATTCATTCATCATTCTAATGTAAATGAATTGGGACTAACACAAAAATTGGATGAGGTTCATTGTTTATGTTTTTGGTAATTTATTTCCACCCCCATTATTTGTTCATCATGGGAAATTCCTTTGGCCCATAGTTTGATAAATACTGGTAAATCAACCACCACTCACCTATTTCCTAGAACAACAGTTTAATATCATATATCTGGGCTTGGATTGAGGACAAGATCAAGGTATGATGATGAAACATTGACCAGAGATGGATTTAAGGGTACGACTTTTCTTATCTTTGTCATTTAATGATGGACGACGCATGTGGATGATTCTCGAACAGAATTGAATAACCGGAACCTTTTGATCGATGATGTTAAGGCTGACCGGTTATGTTCCTTGATTTATAATGAGATGCATGGACATATCAATGGTCGGAGGAGAAGATTATGATGTGGTAAACATATCTGATATTCTGGAAAATCATGAAGTGCACGACATGTAATCCAGGACTACATGGTGTGTGGGACCCTGGTGTGGTGTTAGATTATCCACAAGGAAGTTAAGTATCACACATCATGTATCCTTTATAAAACATCATTTGACCCTTTCTCGGTGGCTCAATGAGTACTTGTGGTGGTACATGGGCATTAGAATAGGAATTACTAGTTGTGCATATACATGGATAGCCAGATACAAACACAACCAGGAGTACACAGGCTTAGACACATAGTGTACTCAGGTACAAATACAAACACATGCATGGGTCGTGATATACGGGCATGGCATGATACCAAAGGGACGCATTGTGTACTTCTAGTATAAGAAATTTACTCCAGAAAATAAGTTTTAAAGTCATCTTCCTCTTCAGTTTGGGAATTTTTTGTTAGGATGAGTTCCCTTGATCTATTCCTTGAGGGTTATTATGGAATTATGTCCTACAAATTGGATGATGATCCCTTCATTGAGAATTATGGGATAAATTTTTTATAATCCTTTAGTGAGGCCCAAATTGAGATCCTCTGTCAACATTTTTTCCTTGGTGGAGTTCTTGGTATCATCATGAACAACACTATGTGGGCCATAATCCTCTACTTAATGGGTTAATCATGATTGAGTTATTAGTATAACCCATGGCCTCGAATGTGATATTCATCTATGTATCACTATATTTTTACTTCTAGATTATAATTCTAATGGAGAGACCAGATGATAAGTTCATTTGGGACCGATGTTATCAGTGTTGTGTGACTCATGGAGTTTGTTCTCTTGGATAAGTGCTATGTGGAACCTTTGAGAAAGATTCCTAGGCTATCTTTGTGGTTTTGTAATACCTTGAGACTGTGTGTCTTTGTTGAATATATATGGATATTCTTTTTATATATGTTGTAGAAATAAACCTGTGTTGATTTGAATTTTTTTATTATTGTTATATGCTTAGTGATTTCAGGTTTCCTACTCAGTATTCTTATACCCACCCTTTCATTGGTTTTTCCCACACATGTCATGTCTTATGAAGATGATTGACCCTTTTAAAGATCAGTAGCGGGACTAGTATTAGGCTATGATTAGTGAGACAAGTTGTATGAGGTGTATTCCAATAGTTAACTAGACAAAAATACCCTTCTATACTTTTAGGTTGGACTTGTTTTCAAAATCTTTTTGGTGGTCCTGTATTTGACCCTTTTTTCTTTCTATTAATTGTTATTGTACTATAATAGTGGGATTTAGATTTATTCAATAATGATTTATCAATTATTTTACATTTCATCATTGTATAAGTTTGGAGATGTGTGTGTATGTACATTTACATTAGGATAAGGCCTCCCATGTGAGTGATATGCCTTCTCGATGCTAGTCCCCACTCCCTAGACTATTGGATCTAAAATTGGGGTAGTTGAGAAAAGGATCCCATTGGGATTGGTCGTGATAGAGTGGAATCAAGGGAGTTAGTTCTACCTTAGGATGTGAGTATTTGAGACTAGTTTCGGAAAAAAGTGTTAAGTGTTTCGAGTTCGTCTTTTAGGCCAGGGACTCCAGTGTTGGTGTGATGCTAGATGTATCCATACACCAGGATTTTGATCACCTACCTTTCAGATTAGTATATATAGAAACTAGTTTTAGGGATAACATTGGTACATATATCATAGAGTAATGGTTTTTGTTTCTATATCCTTCTTGAGTAATATCTTCATATATACTAATTGACTGTGATACATATTATCTATTTCAGGATGCCTCTGGGATTTATTACAACTAGGTTTTAGCATCAAGATCATGAGGATGATCCATATAGTGATGAGGCATCCATATAATGACATGTACTATAGGTGTTACCTCTAGGTGGTGAACTAGTTATACTACCACCTATTGAGCAGCAGATGGTACCCACAGTACCATCAGATGAGGTTCACCAGTTGAGTGTGATTCATGAGTTTTAGTTACAATGACCTCTCAGGTTCTAAGGTGAGACTGACCCACAAAAGACTAAGGAATATCTTGAGGTGGTGATTTGAGTTTTTGGATTTTTTATAACACTAACATATCATATAGTGATCTTGAAGGAAAGACTTATCCAAGGATCTATAAGATGATAAAAGGGTTTAGTGATCTATTAATATGATGAGGTGACTCTAGAATTTTTAGTTTTAAATTACATTTTCATAGAGGAGTTCTATCCACCAAAGTTGAGGGTTTTACGCATCCAAGAGATTCTATAGCTTCAGCAGGGAAATACAACATTGGATGAGTATTCATCGAAGTTAACCAACATATATAGGTACTCTAGGGATATAGTTCATGATCAGTTCTTTCAGGATCAAATTTTTGGAAAATTAATGCATAGATAACTCCAAGACAATTTTATAACTCTATTAATTCTTACTTATGATGGGGTGCTAGAGTGAACTTCAGTGGTTGAGAGTTCCTTCATTGATAAGAAAAATATAGTTGTTGTCAGTATTTGGCATACATGAGTTGAGACCTCAGCAACCAGAATCCAACATCAGTATTAGGGACCTGGACATGTGATATATTTTGGAATATGATCCTAGAACATAGGGTATTTGGTTTAGTGATTACAATATGGTTATAGTCAGACCAAGGAGAGGTAGTTCTACTCTTGTGACAATAAGGGGAATCTTGCATGAGATGGACCGACCCGTGTACATCTGACAATGAGATAATGGATGGACAACTTGGGTAGAGGAAGAAGAAGTGGAAGACAAGTACATAGGGTGGAGGATATGACATATTATCTAGGATAGCAGCTAGAGTTGGTATATATTTCAACTTGTTAGCACCACCACCCCAGATGGTCTAAACCAAGCTTAGAGAGTTGGGGGATAGGGGTGAGAGAAACTGTATACAGTCGAGGATTATGAATCATAGGCTCCAAGGAAGATATGAGGTAAAATATATGTATTCTATACCTTAGATGAAATCATGATAGTCATAGGTTCTATTGATTCCTTTATTTCAAAATATCTAGTTTGATACATAGATATTTCAGTTGATCCATTGGTGAAAACTTTTCACATAGAAACTCCTATGATAGGTGAATCAACAATAATAAAATTCTATTTATAATGTGACCCAACACTTGGAGGTGATAGTTTATATTGATCTCTATTTTTAGAGTTTATGAGGACTTATAATGTCATCTTAGGTATGGACTAGTTATCTATAGTTCATTCTCATATATACTATTTCAGATGGAAGATGCATTATATCCACAAAAATGGGATCAAGTTTTATTTTATGGGTGAAAAGGAAACCTAGGTAATGAAAAATGTACTCATTCATAGGTGTGTGTAGCTGATTAGTCATCAGTTAGATATCATGACCCTTGGTGTAGTGGATAATATGAGTTTTGAGTTCCCTACAGTGGTTGTGGTGTATAAGGACATCTTTCCTAAGGACTATTCAGGATTAGCTCTATACCAAGAGATATAATTCTATATTTATATACACCACAATATAAACTAGATATCTACTCCAGCATATCTTATGGTCCCTGCAAAGCATCTAAATATGAGGGTGAAGTTGTAGGACTTGTAGAGGAAGTGATTTGTTAGACCCAATGTTTCACCATGGGAAGACCTGATATTGTTCTCAAAGAAGGTGGATGGGAGCATGGGGTTATTTTCAAATTTACATCACCTAAACCAAGTGATATAAAATAACAAGAATACAATAACAAGGATGGATGACCTATTTGATCAGTTTATAGGGGAACAATGTTTCTCAAAGACTGACCTCAAATATGTCAATCATAAGTTGTGAGTACGGGATGCGAATATACTGAATATAGAATTCATATGTATATGAAATTATTATGAGTACTTGGTGATGCCATTTTTTCATGAAACAATCCTTAGAAGTGTTTATTGTTCAGAGTAGAGTACTCAAGAGGGGGGGGGGGGGTGAATTGAGTATCTATTAAACATTTTTGTTAAAAGGTTTTCTTAAAAAGGTTCCCCAATAAAAATGAATACAACCCCATTAATCAAGTTAATACAGTTATAAAAGTTTTAATGTTCATATAACCTCTCATAAGATTGATTAATTCTCAGTAACATCAATATGAATTATTGATACTACTTTTGAATCTATTCAAATAATGAAAAGCAATTATAACTTCTATACAAGAAAAAATATCAAAGTAAAATCTAGTTTTTTCTAAAATATACAATAAAGAAGAGAAAAACTAAATTAAATGACAAAGAGGATAAAATAAGTTGTTTATTCTCAAGCTGAGACCAAATTCACTCCACTTGGTGATCACCTACAACCAAGCAGTTTATATTAATAAACTTGATCCAAACCATGGATCTGGGTAAACAACAGTGAACAAGACTGTCCAGCTCACATGACCACTTCCATTGTTCTTTGTGGGAAAAAACTACCTAGTCATACAAGGACCTATTCCACACATATCTGTGGGTCTAAACAAATTTAAAAAGATATCAGAGGAAGGATATCTTGTATCCTTCAGTTTAGTATAGGAGATAGTTTATGTTTTAATATCGACATACACACACTGCTCGAAAGCTAAAAATAGTACACAACAGATCAAAGATGATGAGAAAAGGTTTGAAGTTATCTAAGTGTTATTCTATATTGCTATGGACTTGTAGGATGAAGCAGATGCAATTATTGAGTCCTCTTGTGGGAAAAAAGTATCGCAATTGTGGAGACCCAATATTGAGATACACGGACATTACATTACCTTTTCAGAATACATAATACATAAAAAAATAGACACCAAAGGACAGTAACAGTTTAGTGTTTTTGGAAACACGAAATATAATCTTTTAATCTTGGTGAAAGATCTTTAACATCTACCATAAAGATCATCCCTTTTTTTTCTTACCTAAAACCTTTCTTTATATCCTGGGGAAAAGAAAACACATAAAGGGTGAGCTCAGATGCTCAATAAGGGTAAGAATGGAGAAAATAAAACAAACCATATGCATTTGAACTTCAAAAAATGAACATAAAGTTTACACATCAAAACCGTGAGTTGTGAAATAAATCTTGGCAGTACGTAAGGCATAGGTCATAATAGAACATAAATCATGATAAAAAAGAATAAGAATAAAACATTTAATTGTGGAAAACCATTAATAACGTGATATAATTTCCATAGTATCCAAGGAATTGCTTCCAAAACCATCTTAGTGGACAAAGTCCCTTTTTGAATCGAGTCCACTCCTCTTTCTAGTCCTGTATCACTGAACCAGATTAAGTACCATTCCAGCCATGTCTATCTCATGAGATATAAATCTTTACCCAATGCATTGTAGGGAGATATAGGTCCCACCCATCTCATAATAAAATCATTCTTACTTGTGCCATGAAATAAACATAAATCATACATCATAACCCAACGAATACAATGTGTTTCATGAACATCATCCCATCATAACATAATCCATATAAAACAGATGGATATCATTTCATTATAATAAGAATCAAACCATGTACATTATAAAGACATTATACTTGAAACATAATCATGCTAAATAATTTCATATTAGATAGAAAATGGTTTTGAAAAAACTCTTGAAATAAATTCTTGAGGAAAATATCCTTTCTTCTTTAAAATCATTTTCTTTTCACAAAATGCCATGAAATTTTAAAAGAAAAATATTTTATTGAAAATAACCATGAAATATTGTAGAGTAAACTTCATTAAAATAAGGCGTTAAGAAACCGTAAAAATCTGTTCATGCCGTATATGTTAAGAAAAACATTCTCCTCATACTTTTAATGAAAAAGTCAAAATGTTCCTCATATGGTAAACAAAAGAAATATTCCTTCCATAACACAATGTAAAAGTCAAAGAGGGGTAAAAATGACTTTAAACATACATGGGAAAAAAGTAAACATTTTACGAAATTTTTTTGAGAACATTTGGACATGGATGATAAACATAACCCCAGTAAATACTTACGAATAAACAATATTTGATAAAAATGAGATTAGAAAAATTATCCCTTACCTTAGGTCCGATATGCTTTGTACATATATGAACCTCCTCTTCTTCGACGCACCTCTTTTAAGTTTCCTCTTAAGGCACTAGAGTTCGTATTTTGAGGAGACCAAAACATATATAATTCTTCTAGGGAATTTGAGAAGGGAAATGGGCAGGGGTTGGATGAGCTTGAAAGCTCAAAATTGTGTAAATAGGAGAGGGAGGAGGTTCCCTTTTATAAGGGAGGAGAGGGGCACCTTAGAACAAACATAAAATATTATTTTACAATAAAGTCATATTCATTTTATAATAGCTCCAAATTGATTTATTTTGAAGGTAAAGTGAGGATGGGTCAAAATACTCTCAACCAATAGGTTTTAGACAAGTTTAGGTTACTATTTTAACCTTATCATTTATATTTAACTCTAAGTTAAATAATTTAACTTTTACCATGTCTTCTTGTATTCTTACACTATATAGTTAATAAACTTACTATAACAAGACAAACAAACCCCATGTGGTTAATTATTAATATATATAACCTTATCTAAGTCATTTTTTGGAACCTTATATTTTTATGAATAAAATAAAAATTAATAATATAATATTTGTTTTAAAAACTATTTTATGTCAATTTTGGCACTATTTGGTAATTGATTTTTGTGAAAATCATAACAGCATGATTAGTTCAAAAAAAGTTAATTAAATCAATACTAACATGTCATATTAACCTAAAAATTAGGGGAATTTATAAAAAGTCTCAAATTACATTTATTTGGGTATTTATAACATCAATTATGTTAATATTTCATTAATAAGGTAATTACTACATCATTATTGTGTCATAAATAAATTAAATTATTTAATGACTAAAAATTATAAATAAAATACAATTATGTAGGAAATAATTTTAGATTTATAATGAATATTTATAGTGGAATTTATCTTATGTATAACCCTATATTAAAAATGTTTTAGTTATTAATCTTTGATTTTAACTCTTTTAACTCTTCCTTAAATAAAATAATAATAAGTGTCCTAATCTAATCCAAGTTGACCCAAAGGGTAATATTTTATTCCTAAGGTTGTTTTTGGTTGAATTACACTTATACAATAGAATTAGGACATGTTTTAGGGTAATAATAATACCATTTTCACCCTTAATTACCCTATTTACTTTTAACTATGGTAAATAAAAGTAAAAAAGTTACTATTCACTAAAAATTATTTTTATCTTATTGAACCACATTTTACTCTTTGATATTAACCGTGTATCTTTGATTTTTAAAATTAAAAATCATAGAAGTGGTAAAATTAAGTTTTATGTACAATTGCAAATGCTCCTAGGAGGTAGGTAAAAGACGGTGAAAAGTTCAATAAAATTTTTATATATCTAAAATTATTATAAAATTACTCCAATGAATTAAATTGAACTTATATAGGTATTATGTATCAATTTTTACCTAAAATAAATTTAAATAATATAAGTATTTATTTAAATAAAAAGTCATTTTTTAAATAGTAACCCAGTGTTTTCACTACTCATCAAAAATTGAAAGTTTTCAGAAAAATACCAAAAATTCACCCTAGGCCTATTTCGATATTCCGAATCCAAAAATGAAGTCCATTTTGAAAGATAAAATTTATAAAATTTTAAAAAGTGGGTATTACTATTCATAACGTCTAGTTTATATAATATTTTAATAACATATATTTGTTTAGTGAAACTCGGTATTGCATACTACACATGCTATCTAAGAAGGTCTTGATTACGTGTAATGCAAGCCAAGTCAGGGCTGCGTGGAGTGAAAGCTTCGTTTAGTGTTGCGTATAACATAATCAAAACATATTTCATTTATACATTAAATAAAATATATACTTAATGTTTCGTAGAATAATTTCCACAAGATGAACTTTAAATTGTGTGTAACACGAGCCAATAATAGTGTTGCATATACTGCAAGATTATACGGTGTTGCGTATAGTACAAGCTAATCTTGGTGTAGTGTATAATAGAAGACATCAAATAAGTTAAAAATAATATATCTCATAAAATCTTGGGGGTGTTACATTCTACCCCCCTTAAAATGAATTTTTCCCTCGAAATTCTTCGGGGTTATAAATCGTTTACTACTTGAAAGTTCCTTTTATAGAAACCCACATCGTAAAAAGGAATACTAAAACATAATTTTAAAAACTAATGTCTAAAATGTAACGGTTACCGAAATTAACTTATTCCTAGGTTTCCACATAAGATAACATAAGTGAAAATATGGATATGGAAGAGAAATCTATCCATCAAGTTCTGATGGAGAGTGGTAGAGAACATGGCTTTGAAAAATCCAACAATCACAAAGCCATAAATTTCTGATGATCTATGGTATTATCTGATTCATCAGATATGAGAACACTAGGAATACATTTTTTTTCAAGATCATTTCCCTAATGTTGAAGAATTTTGGAATTAAAAGAAATACTTACTTGATTTTGGTACAATATCACCGTTGTTCTTGACTTGAACAATTTCTAATTCATCTCTTAAAGAAATGAAGTTGATTTTTTCATTCGTGAAGTGTTAGCAGATCATGCGATAGAATGATAGGTCATTCCATCTGTCTCAAACAAAAGGTTAGCAAAAGTTATTAAATACACATAAGTGCATATATAGTGAGATTAATCGTATATGGTCCCTATATATCATTCCACATAATAAATTAAAACTAATTTCTACTAACCAGGGACTTCCTATAGGCCAGTGGTAGGCGATAAAGGCATGTCACACTTTGGTTGTGGGTTCGATTCCTGCATCCTTGTCTGACGCGACGGGTTGTCGCCTGTCCTATGGGTTTTCCTTTTTCTAAAACTATACCATTATAACATAACAAATAGTTCTAGCCTTAAACAATACCATCTGAGGTCTAACTTAATATATTCCAATCTTTAGGTTTATCCAAAATACTTCTGTCCAATCTCATAGTATAAATAAAACAATTACAAGAAAGGTCATCTACCAAGCATTGAATACAATCATTTATTGCCCGTATATCATAAGATATATATATCTTGTTGGTCACATTCCAAACATGTGAATTCCTTAATCATTTATTCTCTTGAAACATGAGTACCCATTGAACCTTAGTGAAATCATGAATGCTGTCAAAAGCTAACTCCTTCGACATACCAAAATCCCAAAATTTCTATATACTCAAACCATGATATCACTTTGTCCTTATTGAGCTCATTAATACTATCAAACATATTATTTTCTCCTTATCCCTTCATTATGCGCATATCATCTGCTTTCCAAAATATTTGAATTAATTTTCATGGTTACTGGTACCATATAATTATTGAAAACCAAAATAAACCATTACATAGATATTCCAATGTTCCAAAATACCATAAATGAGATTTCACTACATTATTTTGGAATCCGTTTACGTAAACACATAATCATTCCACCACATCATTGTCATACTCAACATTGCTAATAGTGATCGTATGTGACTTCCCTTTGTCCTTTTCCTCAAGAGGTTATTGATGCCGATCATCATTAACCCTTGGATTAGGGCATTGATTGGTATAATGCCCCATTTCATTTCACTTGAAGCATTGAAGTGTTGGTGGAGCCTTCTCTATAGTATTTTCTCTATTCACGTCATTAGAAACCTTTTTCCCATTACTTCAGCACTTAGCTGCTTGATGACCTTCTTTTCTACACTTGAAACATTTTTAGCCCCTTTTAGATAATCTCCACCATGCTTCTTTCCACACTTTGAGCATAAAGAAAAACTCACATTCTTTTCACCATTTTTCCGAGGTTTTTCCTTAAACTCCATCTTTAGTTTCTTGTAAAAACCGTGAGATGGATATGTTACACCAAATTCTAGTTCAACCTTGATAGCCCAATGCACAATTTCATCATAGCTACTGATGTCTCTTATCGCTAATTCCCTTCAAAGACTTGGTTTTAAGCCACTGAAGAATCGATCAACTTTACTTTCAGGTTGGATGATAAATCCAGATGCATACCTTTCAAGCCTTGTAAAATTTGCCTCATATATACCGACAGATTTATCATCATTTTGATTATGCTCAAGGAACTCCTTTTCCATCTTTGTTTGAATAATATGAGGGAGGTACTTACTGAAAAACAAGTTCTTGAACTCGTCCCATTATATGGATTCAATTTCATCTTGGGGCCCTGTATTCTTATTAGAGTCCACCACTGGTCTGCTTCACCTTCTAAACAGTAAACATCCAAAATGAATTTTTCATGCTCTGTACAATGAAGTATGTAAAATATCTTTTCAATGGTACTGATCCATTGTTCAGCAACAAGTGGATCAGAAGACCCACTTAAAGAAGGTGGACATTGCCTCATGAAGGACTAAATAGAATATTGTTTCCTTCTCTACTCATTCAAAAGTCCAGAATGATTCATATCTTGTGTAATTATAGCAATAAGATTTTTCACTCCATCTCCCATCATATTTGGTTGTTTAGGAGGACAATCATTGAATTTTCCCTTAAATTGATCAACACAGTTCGTTCGGGTTCCAGCCATCGTCTAAAACCCAAAAAGAATAGTGGGAGAGACAAAAATCATGCTAGGAAAACAACATAATAAAGGAGGAGTACCTTCAATATCTAACATCTTAGGTTTCATTCTAATATAGTTACCATAATTCAAGGACTATCACCTATACTTATACTTAACCTTAGAGACATCCCTAGACATACCTTAGAAATATCTCTAGGGATCTCACTAAAGTTTTCGCATCCTAGTTTCCAAAGTTTAACTAAACCTTTCCTCTGATACCAACTATAGAGACCCAATCTTTACATACATGGACATTACATTACTTTTTCAAAATACCTAATACATAAAAAAACAGACACCATAGGACAATAACAGTTTAATGTCTTTGGAAACTCAGAATATAATATTCTAATCTTGGTGAAAGATCTTCAACATCTCCCATAAATATATCCCCTTTTTTTCATACCTAAAGCCTTTCTTTAAATCCTGGGGAAAAGAAAACATATAAAGGGTGAGCTAAAATTCTCAGTAAGGGTAAGCATGGAGAATATAAAACAAACCATGTTCATTTGAACTTCAAAACATGAACATAAAGTTTACACATCAAAACCTTGAGTTGTGAAATAAATCTTGGTAGTACGTAAGGCATAGGTCATAAAGGAACATCAATCATGATAAAATAGAATGGGAATAAAACATTTAATTATGGAAAACCATTAAGCACATGATATGGTTTCCATAGCATCCAAGGCATTACTTATAAGACCATCTTAGCGGACAAAGTACCTTTCTGAATCGAGTTCACTCATCGTTCTAGTCCTGTATCACGGAACCAGATTAACTTACCATTCCAGCCATGTCTGTCTCATGAGATATAAATATTTACCCAATGCATTGGAGGGAGATATAGGTCCCACCCATCTCATAATGAAATCATTCTTACTTGTGCCTCAAAATAATTATAAGTCATACATCATAACCCAAAGAATAAAATGGGTTTCATAAAGATCATCCCATCATAACATAATCCATATAAAACAAATGGATATAATTTTATCATAAGAAGAATAAAACCATGTAAATAATAGAGACATTATACTTGAAACATATTCATACTAAATAATTTCATCTTAGATGGAAAATTGTTTTGACAAAACACTTAAAATAAATTGTTGAGGAAAATATCCTTTCTTCTTTAAAATCATTTTCTTTTCACATAATTCCATTCAATTTTGAATGAAGAATATTTTATTGAAAATAACCATTAAATATTGTAGAGTAAACTTCATGAAAATAAGGCGTTAAGAAACTGTAAAAATCCGTTCATTCCAAATAAGTTAAGAAAAACATTATCCTTATACTTTTAATAAAAAAAGTCAAAAAGTTCCTCATATGATAAACAAAAGAAGATTCCTTCCATAACACAATGTAAAATTCAAAGAGGGGTAAAAATGACTTTAAACATGCATGGAAGAAAAGTAAAGATTTTATGAAAACATTTTGAGAACATATGGAAATGGATGATAAAAATAACCCTAGTAAATACTTACGAATAATCAATCTCAAATAAGAATGAGATTGGAATAATTATCCCCAACCGTAGGTCTGATATGCTTCGTATGTATCCAAACCTCCTCTTCTTCGACGCACCTCTTTTAAGCATCCTCTTAAGGTACTAGAGTTGGTCTTTTGAGGAGACCAGAACCTCTATAATGTTTTTAGGGATGTTGAGAAGGGAAATGGGCAGGGGTTGGATGAGCTTGAAAGCTAAAAATTGTGTAAAGAGGAGAGGGATGAGGTTCCCTTTTATAAGGGAGGAGAGGGGCACCTTAGAAAAAAAATAAAATATTATTTTATAATAAATTCATATTCGGTTTATAATAGCTATAAATTGATATATTTCGAAGCTAAAGTGGGTATGGGTTGAAATCCTCTCAACCAATAGGTTTTAGACAAGTTTAGGTTACTATTTTAACCTTATCATTTAGATTTAACTCTAAGTTAAATAATTTAACTTTTACCATGTCTTCTTGTTTTCTTACACTATATGGTTAATAAACATACTATAACAAGACAAACGAACCCCAAGTGGTTCATTATTAATATATATAACCTTATCTAAGTCATTTGGCCAATCCTTATATTTTTATGAATAAAATAACAATTAATAATATAATATTTGTTTTAAAACCTATTTTATGTCAATTTTGACACTATTTGGTAAATGATTTTTGTGATAACCATAAAAACATGATTAGTTAGAAAAAAGTTAATTAAATCAATAATAACATGTAATATTAACCTAAATAATTACTGAAATTTATAAAATGTCTCATATTACATTTATTTGGGTATTTATAACATCAATTATGTTAATATTTCATTAATAAGGTACTTACTGCATCATCATTGTGTCATAAATAAATTAAATTATTTAATTTCTAAAAGTTATAAATAAAATAAAATTATGTAGGAAATATTTTTATCTTTCTAATTACTTTTTATAGTCTAATTTATATTATGTATAACCCTATATTAAAAATGTTTTAGTTATTAAACTTTGATTTTAACTCTTCATTAAATAAAATAAAAATAAGTGTCCTAATCTAATCCAAGTGGATCTAAAGGGTAATATTTTATTCCTAAGGTTTTTTTTGTCGAATTACACTTATCCAATAGAATCAGGACATATGTTAGGGTAATAATAATACCATTTTTACCCTTAATTACCCTATTTACTTTTAACCGTGGTAAATAAAAGTAAAAAGTTACTATTCACCAAAAATTATTTTTATCTTATTGAACCAGATTTTACTCCTTGATATTAACCGTGTCTCTCAGATTTTCGAAATTGAACTCACAGAAGTGGTAAAATTAAGTTTTATGTACAATTACAAATGCTCCTAGGAGGTAGGTAAAAGATGGTGAAAAGTTCAATAAATTTTTTATATATCTAAAATTATTATAAAATGACTCCAATGAATTACATTGAACTTATATAGGTATTATGCGTCAATTTTTACCTAAAATGAAGTTAAATAAAATAAATAATTATTTAAATAAAAAGTCAGTTTTTAAATAGTAACCTAGTGTTTTCACTATTCATCAAAAATTGAAAGTTTTCAAAAAAATACCAAAAATTCACCCTAGGATAATTTTGATATTCAGAATCCAAAAATGAAGTCCATTTTGAAAGATAAAATTTATGAAATTTCAAAAAGTGGGTATTACTATTCATAACGGCTAGTTTATATAATATTTTAATAACATATTGTTGTTTAGTGAAACACGATATTGCGTACTACACATGCTATCGAAGAAGGTCTTGATTGCGTGTAATGCAAGCCAAGTCAAGGCTGTGTGTAGTGAAAGCTCTGTTTGGTGTTGCGTATAAAATAATCAAAACTTATTTCATTTATACATTAAACAAAATCTATACTTAATGTTGCGTAGAATAATTTCCACAAAACAAACTTGAAATTGTGTGTAACACTAGCCAAGAATAGTGTTTCATATACTGCAAGATAATACGGTGTTGCATATAGTACAAGCTAATCTTGGTTTAGTGTATAATAGAAGACATCAAAGAAATTAAAAATAATATATCTCATAAAATCTAAGGGTGTTACATCAATTCTTCTAGTTCTAAGGTGTAATCTTTCTAGATTGTGTTATTATTGAAGGTGTATTGCGAAGAATTTTTTTGGATCTGATCTACGATAGTCCATCCTTTGGAATCAAGAGTGCTTCATGTGATCATCAGTTGTTTTTTTGCATATATAAGTTCTCTTTTCAAAAATTCTTTCACGTCTGTTGCTCTACCTATCATCACATGGTTCTAGTGCCATGATTTTATTTTTATTTTAGAGTTCATGTGTTGGAGTTGACATGATGAATTTATTATACACCTCGTACCTCATACTATTAGGTGACATGTATACAATGAAATATTAATTCTGTCAGTGCATTTAAATGACTCAAAGATGACCGTTAAAAATTAAATTGAAAATGACAAAACAGATTAAAGAATGATTTCACATTCTGTCCAGAAACGGTATCACTTGGAAATGGTGTCACTACGAAATGGTGTCTTTTTATTCACCTTTGAGCAGAGAGATAGTCATTGAGACAAAGTTTTATTGAGATCAGGAACTGGTATCACATATGCAGTGTTAGGATCACAGTGTTTGGTCCTTTTCCAAACATCGAACGATGTCTTGGTGATGGTAGCATGTAACCGATGTGATAGAATTCATGAGATTTGAAACTGATTACGGTGTCCGACATACAGTGTTTGAGTCATGGTGTCTAGGTCAGGATGTCTAGGTCCGGGTGTCTGGCTCACAGTTCCTGGGTCACGGTGTCTGGGTCACGGTGTCTGGGTCACAGTGTCTGGGTCATGGTGTGTGGGTGACGGTGTCTGGGTGACGAGTGTCTAGGTTATGGTGTCTAGGTCACGGTGTCTGGGTCACGGTGTTTGGGACACAGTGTCTAGGTCATTTTCTAGAAAACTAGAACCGGTGGTAGACTCACGGTTTCTCAGACTTAGCCCAATATCTGTATTCAGACTTATGCAGTAATATTCAAAAAATGAATTATACATAATCATTCATAAAATAAATCATTATAGAAAAAATTAAATATATTTTACATAATCAAACAAGATTTAGGATTAACATGATTTAGTGGAAGTTTATTTAAAGAATAAAGAAACCAAACATCACTAAACATGATTTGAGATAGGTTAAAAAGGATTAACAAGATTTACAGGATATAGAAAAAATTTTATCATTAAAACATGATTGAAACATGAGGATTCCAAAAATCTCCCCCTTTTTGATGATCACAAATCATATGAATTAGATATATGTTCTTAGTGTGCTTTTTAGTTCCTTATTATGTTTTCTCCCCCATTTGGGATTATTAAAAAGTAAATAAGATAATATACAATGACATTTCACATTGCATTAAAAGGAAAAAAGATATGTCAATACAAATAATAGGCAATAAAAGACATCCCTATCAAAATACAATTTTCACTCTTCTTCAGCACCGATCTTCTCTTTTTCCTTGGAAACAACATCAAAAGAAGCCACATGAGTAGAATTAGAAGTTGAAGAAGGGAGTGAGACAACATTGAGAGAAGGAAGAGGGATTCCTTCAAAAACAGAAGGTTCCAAATTAGGTTTAGTGAAAGACAGAGGCATGTTTTGGTCAAGGATAACATTTTTGATCTAACGTAGAGCCTGAGATATAGACATTGAAGTATATGAAAAGGTAGTGGATGAGGAAGGAGGTAAAATGGGTAGTAAGGGTGAAGCTGTAGGAGCCACAATAGCAGTGATATGCACATGAAGATAAGGCTTCAACAACTGAATGAAATTAGTAATAATCTCACCACCATACTGCATTGCTTTCTCAAAATCAGCTTTGCTCTCGATGTTTTTTTCCAACAGAGGAGTGAAATATTTCAAATTTTGAACTTGATTCTTAAAGTCTTAAGTGACAGGAGGAATTTTCAAATTCTCTACAAGACACTTGAAATGATTGGTCATATCATGCTTAGAGAAAATCCTATTAAAGTAGAAATCCACTTTCTTAGTAATTTATTCCTGCGCATCATTTGAAATATTTGAATGAATCCTCACCAAATCAAGTACTCAATCAATATTCTTGACAACCATAGATACACACTACTTGTCAAACCCACTTATCACTGACTGAAGTTCCTTCTTAACAATAATTATGAGTAGATTATAGTCAAAGGGTTGAGATGACTATGTAGAGGCACTAGAGGCTATAACTGCTTAAGTGAGGGACTTAAGCTGATTCAGAACCTTCTATAGACATCACTTGTACTCATCAGTTGATTTATTGAGACCAATAATAGGATCATACATCTCTTGTACTATCTGTTTGTTTCTCTTAGCCACTTTTTCAGCTAATGAAGTAAAGTTCGGTTTAATCAGAGAGGCCACTTCAGGTGGAATCTGACAACTAACATCCTCAACAAGATGAGCAATAGGATCTTGTCCTGATTTCAACACTTTCTACATATCTACAACCATAGATCTGAGAGACTTCACTTCATCACTTAGCTGTTTGTTCTCAATTATGACCTCTTGAATTTCATGAATCATTTTTGGCTAAATATGCCATATGATCTTCTTTAACAACAAGGAAACATCTCTTTTACTTAGATTTGTTACATGATAATGTTGGGTGTTCATGAAATTTTCAACTCCAGGTAATAAAGTAGCTCCAAATTCTTTTAAGTCTCTCTAACTCATGAAAGCATGAGGTTCTTGTGAAGGTTCAGGAATAGGAGCTGAGACATGCTCATGTTCCTTTGCAGAGATTACCTGTAGAGCAGAAACCAGTTTCAATTGAAACTTTGTAGATAGGTCTATGCCTTAAATCGAGGCTTACTAGGTATCATCCACATCAAAGTATCTATGGAACTTATACCAGGTATCGAAAGTGCCTTGATCAACAGGAGTTCAACACTTTCTAGACAAGGGTACTGCTCCCCCTAACAAGTGCATCTCTCACAAGACTACGAGATTCAGTTCCTTGAACTAGTTATAACATATCATCTCTAATACTCTCACCCATTTATTTTCTAGATAGCTATACGTCTTATTTCATTCTTTCCTTAGCAGATAGAATAACATCAATATTAGCTTGTTCCTATAAAAGTTCTTCAATTGTAGCTTCTTTCTCAAGAGAATGTTCATCTTCTAGATACTCCTTAGGAACAACCCTTTTTCCGATTCTTTTCTAGAATAAGGTTCTTGTTTTAAATCAATACTTCTTTCAATAACAGGTGATTCATTATTAACTATGGATTTTGGAACATGTCCACCATCTTCTTTATCCAAAAAAGTTTCTTTTAGAGGTATAATAACCGAATATTCTTCCTCTTCAACAAGATAGTCAACAATTTCATCTTGTTCGAAACCAGGATTAGATATGTTATTAGTTCTCTAAGGATTCTCAACCAGATTAAACTTTCCATATAACTTTTCATTGTCCTCCTCCCAAGAATTTTTTCACAAATTCCTACTATTTTTTCATCCATTTGACTATACCCTTTGAGATACAGAATTCACTGTCTTTGATGACTTCTTAATTCAATCCAACCATTCCTTTAGCATACAAAATAGTAGAGATAAACCTTGAGTATAACAAAGAGGTAGAATTTGAGGTTTTCTTAATCAACACACACATATAAAGTATAACATACTTGAACATGTTAATATTGTGTCCATTCTTCATAAGATATATAAAAAATACATCCTAAATATTTGAGGGTCAAAAAATATAATTTTCTCTGAATAATAGATTCTAAATAAACTAAAACAACGATCTGGTTTCACCATCTAATTCAGCATCAA
This sequence comes from Viscum album, assembly GCA_963277665.1. NCBI lineage: Eukaryota > Viridiplantae > Streptophyta > Magnoliopsida > Santalales > Viscaceae > Viscum > Viscum album. The sequence continues at coordinate 52,689,730 of OY728132.1, read as the reverse complement.
TAGAGCTTCTCTTATTTTTATTGCCAGTCAAGCTTCCCAAGGCCTGTTATAAAATATAAATAACACTAGGAGGATGAGTAACTGTCTATTAGTAGTCAAAAAATCCGTAATGGGGTATCCTAGGGCAAGAATCCCATAACCCCAAGGAAAAGGTGTATCTTTGGCCATTGATCCCACTCCTCACAACAAAACCATCTTCAAGATTCAAAGAAAACTGATCAAACTAATATAACTGAGCAATAAGATTTGGATAAATCATTCTTTTCTCTTTTGTGAACCAATCCATAAATCCCTACTCTTTCAGTACCTTCAAAACTAAATACTTAGTTGATAGCAACCACTTAGGGAAGATTTCCTTTTATGGTACCATTGTTCTATCAACAAGATTTGGGTTTAATGGTCTTTTGGGTGCTACCTTTGGTGATCTTTTCAATTTATTCTTAGATTGGAGATTTTATAGAGTTGATGAAGATGGGTGCTTCATCCTGGGAATTCAATGAGGGTTCGAGAGAGAAAGAGAGGTATGAAGGATTTCTTACAATTTGAGAGAGAAGGGATTAGATTTTGAGAAAAGAGAGCTCGAGTGAAGAAAATAGTGAAATACATTTGTTTTTTATTGTTTAGGGATTTCGGGCATTGGAAATTTAAAAACAGAGGATGAATATAATAAAATAATCAAAACAATGATATGGGTAATAAAATACAAATAAAATGAAAAATTGTCTTTACGGTGAGACTGGAACAGGTTCTCATGGTGTCATCTTTATGGTGTGTCTCCACACAGTGCAAACATATTATTTGAGATAGTAATTGAAAGATAGTAACTGAGAGAAAATAAATGTGAGACCATAAACATGAAACAAAAAAATTAAGACACTATTCTATAGAACTGTGAGAGTGAGACAGTAGCTCTAAGACAGTGAACTGTGAAACAGTGAATCATGAAATAGTAAGCTGTGAGCCAGTATGTTTTTTTAAAACAGTATATTTTCTACTTGAGATTTATCATTCCCAATTAATGTATGATGTAATCTATCCTTTCATAATTTAATGGTTTGTTGAATATATCAGCAAGCTAATATTCAGTTGCAATGAATTCTAAAGTGATATCACCTTTTTTATAATGGTCTATCAAAAAGGGACACCTTACAACAATATGTTTTTTCCTAGAGTGTGAAACATGTTTCATTTTGAGATTTTAATAGCACTTGTATTGTCACAATTTATAAGTACATTCTTAAATTAATATCCATAATCTAGTAATGTGTGTTTCATCCATAAAATTTGTGCACAAAAACTACCAGCAGATATGTATTCTGCTTTGGCAGTAGATAATGCAACAAATATTTGTTTCTTATTACACCATGATACTAGAGACTTGCCTAAAAAGTGACATTTTCCAGATGAGTTTTTTCTATCTAACATGAACCACCAAAATCAGAATCAGAATAGCTAACTAACTCAAATTATTTTCCTCTTGGATAAAACAGTCTTAGATTGGATGTATGTTTGAGGTATTTGAAAATTCTTTTTAAGATCATTTAAATGATATTCCTTAGGGTTTTCTTGAAAATGAGCACAAATACATACACTAAGAATAATGTCAGGTCAACTGGCAGTTAAGTAGAGTAATCTTCCAATCATTCCTCTGTAAGGGGTTTGATCAATAGATTTTCCATCTTCATCAGGATCTAACTTACAAGTAGTACTCATTGGATTATCACTACTTTTAGTGTTATACAAGCCAAAACGTTTTAGAATATCTTTAGTATGTTTGATTTGATTTAAAATAATACCATCTTTATTTTTAAATATTTGAAATCCAAGAAAGAATTTTAGTTCACCCATTAAATTCATTTCAAATTCATTTTTCATCATTTTACCAAATTCAATACATTAGGAATTTTTTTAAGATCCAAAAATAATATCATATACATAAATTTTAACTACTAAAACATCATTAGAAATTCATTTTATAAAAAGGGTAGGATCATTTGTACATTTTGTAAAACCTTTTGAAATAAGAAAAGTACATAGTATATCATACCAAGCTCTTGGAGCTTGTTTTAAACCATAAAAAGATTATGATAATTTTAAAAATGATTTGGAATGTGAGGATTTGTGAAACCAGGGGGTTTTTAAACAAATACATCCTCAACTATATACGCATTTAGGAATACACTATTGAAATCCATTTGATATAGTTTGAATTTAATATGTGCAGCATATGAAAGTAGGATTCTGATGGATTCAAGTTTGGCTACGGGTGAAAAGGTTTCATCATAGTCAATTCCTTCTTCTTGACTATAAACTCATGCAACTAATCTAGCCTTATTTATAACTATATTACCATCTTCATCTACCTTATTTCTAAACACCCACTTAGTTCCTATGGTAAATATGTGTTTGGGTATGATAATAAGTTTCCAAACTTTGTTCCCTTCAATCTGATTAAGTTCTTCTTGAATAGCCATCACCCAAAATTCATCACTGATAGCATTATTAATGTTTTTAGGTTCAAGTTGTGACATGAAAACTTGATGTTCAACCTGATTTCTAAGAAAATATCTAGTTTATGTTCATTTATCTAAATCTCTTACAAAAAAATCTAAAGGACGGTTCTTAAGGGTTCTAACAGCTCTAGAAAAAGAGGGGATAGTTATTTTATGTTCTTCGATAGGTCCAGGTTCATTATGACTTGAATATAGAGAATTTCTAGAACTGGTAGTTTTCAAAGTTTCCTTTATAGGATGGTTAGAGGATTTAGTATTGATGTCCAAATTCGGCATATCATCCTTAAGATACCCTGGAGAGGTCTTAGGATCATGTGGATCAGTATCACCAAACTTTACAAGGACAGATTATTCCACAAATTTAGTTCTTTTGTCAAAAAATCTATAGGCTTTACTAGAGATTGAATATCCTAGAAAAATTCTTTCATCTCTCTTGGATGCAAACTTTTCAAGATTTTCCTTTGTATTATGGATATAAACTTTTCAACCAAAAACTTTGATGTAACTTACTTTGGGTTTTATATTATTCCATAACTAATATGGAGTTATTTTAAGAATGGGTCTAATCAACAATCTATTAATAATATAACATACTGTATTTATAGATTCATCCAAAAAATAAATAGGTAAGTCATATTCACTAAGAATGGTTCTCGGAATCTCTTGCAAGTTCCTATTTCTTCTTTCTACAACTCCATTTTGTTGACGTGTTCTAGGGGTAGAGAAATTATGATTATAACCATTCGTGAGAAAAATGATTCAAAATCTTGATTTTGAAACTCATTACCATGATCACTTATTAAATATTTAATTCTAAGTCCACTAATAATTTCTACAGTTTTATCATATTTGGTAAAATAATATCAGGATTCACTTTTGTGAGCCAAAAATAAATTCCAATTATATCTAGAAAAGCCATCTACAAGAATATAAACACAGTGAAATTATAAACTCTAGAGGGTCCAAACAAATCTATGTGAACTAACTCGAGAGGTTGAGAAGTTGACACTTCTTTCTTTGGTTTGAAGGAAATTTTGTGTTGCTTCCCCTTTTGACAAGGATTATAGACTTTATCATTTGGAAACTAAATTTTTGGTAGGTCTTTGACAAAAACAATTTATAGTCAAATTTATAAGGTAGTGAATATTGCAGTGTCCTAGTCTTCTATTCCAAAGCCAAGAATCATTATGAAAAACACTTAAACATGAATCAGTTTGAGAAACTAAATAATCTATGTTAATAGAGTATACATTTTCATTTCTCAATGTAGAAAATATTAATTCATTTTTAGAATTAAACACATTGTAGTAATCATTTTTTAATTTAACATAAAATCCATCAACACATAGTTATGAAATAGTAATAAGATTATATTTCAGTTCATCAATAACAAGTGCTTGGGAAATTAAAATTTAGTTAGAGTTACCAATTTTTCCAAGGCTAATGATTTTTCCTTTGGAATTTATACCAAAAGTGACATGTCCACCATCAATTTTTATTATGTTCTTGAATCATGAATAGTCTCCTATCATGTGTCTTGAACACCCACTTTCATGTATCATAAGAATTTTCAGGAGCACTTTAAACAAGTTTCCTACAAAATAGTCAAATAAAAATAGAATTTGGAACCCATATTTGTTTGGGTCCAGCAATATTAGTAACTAGTGAATTAGGAACCCACATCTTCCTTATAAGTTTCCTATAATATTTATGTAAAGTACTTAAAAAATGACCTCTATTTAGTCTATAAAATCTTGAAATAGTAGAGAGTGTATCATAATTTGAATTAGTAGAATGTTTTTCCTAAACTAGGATTAAATCTGTATGTTCTAGATTTATAAAAAAAATTGGGTTTTCCAAAATTTCTTTTACCCAATTGATATCCAATACCATTAGTGTATTTAGGGGAAATTTGTTTACCTAGAATTTGTACCAAGTTATATTTACCATTAGTAAACCTTTCAAGGTCCTTTTTCAATTGATCATTAGATAGCTTTAATTCATTGTTTTCTTTGAGTAATTGAACATTTTTCTCTCTTTCTACAGTAAGTTCATATTTAACAATTGAGGTAAAAGTATATTGTTTCTTTAAAAACTTGTATATATCCTTTATCTCATTACTTGTCTCCTAAAGCATATTTCAGTACACAAACATTTATTATTTAGATGTATTTTCAGAATCAATTTCACCTCTAGAATAATAGTAATTTTTTACATTAGATTCCAGGGTTACCTCATATGTGTTTGTCCTAAATCACATATTGGCTTTGTTAGCCTGTTCATCATGTGAAGATTCTGAGTCACTTGAACTGTCCTCAGAAGCACTCCACATTTAATTCATTGAATTTTTATAACTTCTATCTTTTTCCTCATATTTATTTTTATACTTGAGCTTGGGACAGTTAGCCATTACATGTCCCTTTCACTTACATTCATGACATACTATTTGATCAGACTTGTCATATCTTTTCCAATCTTTCTTCTAGATCCCCTTTTGATTATATCTTCCTTTGAAGTTAGGATTTCTGAAAAATTTATCCTTTTGTAAAATTTATTAAACCTTATGGCTAATTGAGCCATCTCCTCATCACTATCAGGTGATGATTTTTCACTGTTGGAAGATTCTATAGATAGTTCCAGTATCTTTTTTTCTTTGTGTTTAGAGGTGGTGGTCTTGAATGCCACATATTTTCTTTTGGATTCATCCTCCTCTTCCTTGATGACTTTCATATCCTCTTAGTACATCATTAGTTTCCCAATGAGTTCTTTGACATGAAATTTACTAATGTCACATGACTCTAATAGAAACAGAGGTTCCTCTCCATCTATCATGTAGGCATTTGAGAATCCTCATGATTTGTTCTTTAGAAGTAACTTCTCTTCTATGAGAAATCATTGTGTTGAAAATTTCATTGAATGTGAGATACATGTTAGAAATAAGCTCATAAGGCTTCATTTTAAAGATATCATATTTAATAGTATAAGTATTGAGTCTCACTTCTTTCACACTAGAAGTTCCTTCATGCGAAACAGACAAGGTATCCCAAATTTCATGGGCAGTTTTACATACAAATATTCTGTTAAATTCCTCATCTCCTAAAGAGAAATATAATGCATTCATGGATTCAAAATTTTTATTGTAATTAGTCTTGGTTGGGTCATCCCAAGTAATTATTTCAGAAGCAGAAATTTTATACTCATCTATAATTGAAGACCAAATTTCAAAGCCCATACTTTCTAAATTCATTTTCATTTTAATTTTACATAAGGTATAGTTAGTTCCATTAAATAATGGTGGTATATTTATTGTAGTACGTTCTAGTCAATTATCTATAATAAATAAATTCTTTTAAATATCTAGAAATTTAGGATTAATATAAATTTACAGATCTTTAAAGTAAAACAGAAATCACAGTTGAATAGATTTTAAAAAAGAGTCTTAATAAGAATAAAAGCCTCTAATACCAAATGTTTTTCAGAGTAGAGTACTTAAGAAGGGGGTGAATTGAGTATCTATTGAAAATTTTCTTAAAAAGTTTTCTTAAAAAGGTTCCCCAATAAAAATGAATACATCATAGTTAATCAAGGTAATATAGTTTATAATGGTTGACTATTCAAATAACCTCTCACAAGATTGATTAATTCTCTGTAATATAAATATGAATTATTAATACCGCTATTAAATCTATTCTAATAAGGAAAAACAATTATAACTTCTTTCTAAGACTAACTATCAATGTAAAATCTATTGTTCTATGAAATATAAAATAAAGTAGAGAAAAACTAAATTAAAACACACAGTGGATAAAACAATTGATTCAGTATCAAGCTGAGATTTAATCCACTCCACTAGGTGATCACCTTCCACCAAACAGTTTATATTAATAAACTTGATCCACACCCTGGATCAGGGTAAACAATAGTGCATAAGACTGTCCTGGTCACACAATCTCTTCCACTATTCTTCATGGGTATAAACTACAAGGTCACACAAAGTCCTCTTCCACACGTATCCATGGGAGTAAACAGATGTAAAAATATGTGAGAGGAAAGATATATTGTATCGTTCAGTTTAGTATAGGAGTCAATGTATGTTTTAATACGGAAATACACACACTACTTGAAAGATAAAAATAGTACACAATAGAGAAAAGATTATGAGAAAAGGTTAGAAGTTATTTGAGTTTTATTCTATGTATCTCTAGACTTGTAGGATGAAGCATATGCAAGTATTTATTCCTCTTGTGAAAAACAGAGTATAGAAAGTCTTCCAGTTCAACGGTGTAAGCTATCTATCTCATGTTCTTCTTGAAGGTGGTACTATTAATATGTTTTGGCTATAATATATGTTAGTACATCATTTTGTAATCAAGAGTTCTTTGTGTGTTCTTCAGTTGTTTCTCGTTGCATGTATTGGTTCAATTTTAAAAAATGCTTGCACATATGCTTCTTTACTTCTCGTCACACTATTCTAGTGCCACACTTTTCTTTTTTATTTTAGAGTCCACATGTTGGATCCAAAATGATGCATGTATTATACACCTCATACCTCTTATGATTAGGTGACATGTATACAAAGAAATATTAATTCTGTTAGTGCATTAAAATGACTCAAATATGACTGTTATAAATTAAATTGAAAACGACAAAACATATTAAAGAATGGTGTTACAATCTATTCGGAAACTGTATCACTTGGAAACGGTGTCCCCACAAAATGGTATCTTATTATTTTCCTTTGAGCGGTGAGACAATCATGATGGAATAGTTGTGTTGAGGTCAGGAACTAGTAGCACAGATGCAGTGTTAGGATAATGGTGTCTAGTCCTTTTCAAAACATTGAATAATGTCTTGGAAATGGCAGCATGGAACCGATGTCACAAACTTCATGAGATCTAAAACTGGTTACAGTGTCTGAATCACAATGTCTAAGTAATGGTGTCTAGGTCATGGTGTCTGGGTCACAGTGTTTGTGTCACGGTGTCTGGGCCACAGTGTCTGGGTCACGATGTCTAGGTTACGGTGTTTGGGTCACGGTGTCTGGGTCACGCTGTCTGGGTCACAGTGTCTAGGTTATGGTGTCTGGGTCACGGTGTCTGGGTGATGGTGTCTGGGTCACGGTGTCTGGGTCACAGTGTCTGGGTCATGGGGTCTGGGTCCTTTTCCAGAAAACCATAACTGGTGGCAGACTCACGGTTTCTCAAACTTAAACAAATATCTGTATACATACTTATGCAGTAGTATTCACCAAATGAATTAGACTTAATAATTAATAAAAGAAATCATTATAGATCAAATTAAATATAGTTTAAGTAATAAAAAATGATTTAGGATTAACATGATTTAGTGGAATTTTATTTTAAGCACAAATAATCCTACCATCACTACAAATGATTTGAGATAGATTAAACATGATTAACGAGATTTACAGGATATTAAAAATTTGTGATCATTAAAACATGATTAAAACATGATGATTCCAACAGTGTTCGTGGGACTCTTGAACTAGATCATTCAACCTTTCTTATATGGGTTCGTGGTAGTCTTTATCAATGATATGCTAGTGTAATCAGTACACACGAGGAACTTGAGGATGGTTCTGGACATACTCTGAGAGAACTAGATTTATGAGAAGCTATCAAAGTGATAGTTCTGTATTTATGAGGTCCACTTTTTGGGACACGTTATCTTATAAGATTGTGTGTTAGCATATTTGGTGATGGTCAAGGCAATGTTATATTAGGATCCACCCAAGGGAATGATGGAGGTGTATATATTCCTTGGGTTTATAGGATACTATTAAAGATTCATACCTAATTTCTCAAGAATATCATCTTCCTTGATATATTTGGCCCAAAAGGGGAATAATTTCATATTGATAGAGAGGTTCCATCAAGCTTTCTTGTAGTTGAGGTAGATATTGACAAGATCTCCCATCTTGATATTTCTAAATGAGGGTGTTGAGTATGTAGTATTTTATGATAAATCAGGAAATGGGATTGGTTGTGTTATGACGTAGAGGTAGGAGGTAATTAGCTAGGGTTCACATTAGTTGAGACCAGATGTGAAGAACTATGCATCCATGATATTGAGTTAGCAGTGGTAGTTTTCACACTAAAGATGTGGATACAATACCTTATGGGTGAGTAGTTTATCATCGATTCTAACCACAAGAGTCTCAAGTACGTATTCTCTTAGAATCATCTTAAATTGATATATTGGAGATTACTAGAGTTAATATAGGATTATGAATTTGATATATTCTATACTTCCGGGAAGGGGAACATGGTAGAATATTCTATCCACAGAAGATATGATTCGTAGTTTCTGAGTTAGGTGTTATAGAATTTGACTTTATTTTATTTATCCTTTATAGATGAGGATGGAGCAGGTTAACTCCAATCAATGGTTGTTACCCCTCCACTTTTTCATTGATTCAGGGATGCACAACTTGGGGATATAAACTTTGAGAACCTATATACATAGATATCCACAAGACATGATCCTAATGGATTTTATGAATATGTAGATCATGTCATTATTTTTAGAGGAAGCACAATGGTATTAGTGACATTGCTGTAGGAGGTTCTGAGAGAGTTTCATACATATCCTTTGGTGGTATATCTAGAAGTGTCAACGATGTAACATGATCTCCAAGGTTAGTTTTATTGGACAAGGATAAAGAAGGGAGTTTTAAATTTTTCTGTTAATTTCTTACCTATCCACAAGGGAAGGTTCAGCACAAAGTTACAACGATTTTAGATCAACACCAAGAGGATCCATAGTAAAAGTGGGATGGTATACCCATAGACTTTGTGATGTGGTTACCATGTACGTATAAGGTACAAGATTCCATCTGGATGATTGTAGACTGACTCACCAAGCCGGCCCAATTTCTATCTATTTAAGAGTTGGGTTCAGTGGAGAGATTGAGATGGCTCTATATTCTATTGATAATTTGAATCCATGGATTTCTATCAAAATTTGGTTTTGACCATGATGCATGATTCACATCTCATTTATGAACATGATACAGCAGGATTTTTGGAGTCATCTACGTTTGAGAATGGTCTTCCACCCCCAAAATAATGACCAAATTGAGCAGACCATTTAGGTCATGGAGGACATGCCGCAGGATATCATGTTAGACTTTGGCCAGATTTGGGAGGATAACCTAATGTTGGTGTATTTTGTATAAAAAAATGTCTTCCATTCCACCATCGGTATAGAACCATTAAATTCCTTGTATGGGAGACCCTCTAGGCCACCACTATATTGGACCAATATAAGAAATTCAACACTTCTAGGCCTATATTTCGTGAGAAACACTATAGAAAAGGTTCAAGTCATCCACGAGTGGATGAGGACTGCAAAGATCCATCATAAGTCTTCTGCGTATAGGTGACAAAGGCCTTTGGAGTTCAAGGAGGGAGACCATGTGTTATTGGGGGTCTCACCTTTATGTCGATTAAAAATATTTTTTCCAGTGTAGTAAGCTATTTATGAGATTCATTTTAAATTTATAGATACAACATAGAGTTTTCAAGGTGGTATTCCACTTAGTTATAATTCTACAGTTCGACCGAGTACACAACATCTTCCACATGTCACAATTGATGAGGTACATGCACGGTTTGGTGCACATTATCGACTGTGGTGAGTCAGACACTAAGGATAGAGATACATTTGATGATTACACAATGGATATAGAGGGTCGTGAGGAGAGGATCCTTCATGGGAGATCGATTCCACTTGTGTTTTTCTGGTGGCAGCACAAGAATATTTAGGAGAGAACCAGGGAGCAGGAGACTCAGATTCATGCCCACTCCCCAAATCATAATGTGTATCCCTTATTTTGTATTTCCAAGATGTAAATACACAAGTTGGGGAAAATTTAATGACTCGTATTTTTCCTTGTATGGTTTTGGAATATTATATAGATTTTTTTGGAGTTAGGAATGAAGAGGATATGAGATTCTTAGACCCAATGTTTACATATTTAATTTTTAAAATATAATAAATATATTAAATGCACACACAAACAGTTTTCCTAAAAAATCAGAATAACTTATAAATAGAGTCATGGATCATAAATATGATGCCACCATTGAGTTCATAATGTTGGTTTTCCCCTAAGAGAAATATAGATTTGGAGTGCATATGGCATTCAGGATGAGCATTATCGTGGGTGGACATTTAAAAGAATTAATTTTATAAGCAAATTTATTTAATTAATTTCCACGACCTAATAAATATATATATAAAATAACTTATGGAAAATTTTCATGGTTATCTGCATAACATTGAAAATTGAGGAGATCCATTGGAGAGCATTGGAGGAGCTTTCATTTGAGAGTGATGAACAGATTGGGATTGAGAATTTGTATGCCAACATGATGTATGGATCTAACCAATGATAGTGACACATAAAAATTCTTCACTAGATATTGATCCAAATCAAGGTAAGATGATGATTTCTTTTTATTTATCCCCAATTTAATATTATTATAATGAACAAAAATCAACCAAATGATGAATTGACTCATGGATCATATGTACTGCAGGTATGAGTTAGCTTTATTTGGTAATTGGGAATTTATTTTTTATTATCTTAAAATATCTTCATTAATCATTCTAAAAGAAAGAATCAATTCCAACATAATAATTGGTTAAGGTTTTTTCCTTGTGTCTGTGGTTGTGCATTTCCTCCACCATTCTTTATTCATCACAGTTAATTCCTTTGGCCTGTAGTTTAACAAATAGCTATAAATCAACTATTTCACACCTGTTTCTTGAATAAATAGTTTCATATTGAAGATACATTCTTAGATCGAAGGAGATATTGAAATAAAAATATATATGATCAATCGAGGTTGAATTTTAGGGAATAATTATTTTTATATTTGTCATGTGATGATGAATGAAGAATATGGAAGATTCCCAAATGGAATAAAATGGTTGAAACCCTATGATAGATGAAAAAAAGGCCAGATAGTTTTGTTTCTTTATTTACAATGATAAGTGTAGCCAGATCAATAGTTGACGGAGTATATGAATATTTTGTAATTAGATATGAGATTCTAAAAAATCCTAAAGAACACAATGTGTAATATGGAATTACACGACATGTGGGAACCCTAGTGTGGTTCGAAGGTTTCTGTGAGGAAGTTAAGTATCACATGATGCATGACCCCTATGACACAGTATGTGACCATTACTCAATATCTTAGTGTGTACCTATAGTGTTACATGGTTACACGCATGGGAATATCGAGGAGTACATGAACACATCCATTCGAACATGGACCTAGATAATTGAACATAGACACAACCAGGAGTACATGGGAACATACATGCCATGTACCCAGGCACAGACATAGACACATTCATGGAATGTGATACATGGGAATGACATTATTCCAAAGTGAAACACTATTTAATAATATCACATGCCATTTACTTCTTCTTAGAAGGCTTAGAGACCTTTTTCTCTTCACCCAAGACAAGTTTTCTTAGGGTGAATTCCCTTGACCCATTCATTGAGGGTTATTATGGAATCACATCCTACAAATTGGAAGATGATACTTTTAGTGATAAGTCTTGGATATAGTTATTAGAATCCATCCTTGAGGTCTAGTGTGAGATCCTCTATCCACATATTTACATAGGTGGAGTTCTTGGTATCATTGTGACCAACACTATGTAGGCACCAATCCTCTACTTAGTTGGTTATTCAAGAAGGAGTTATTTTATACCCCATGGACTTGGGTGTGAACCTCATCTATGTATCATTACATTTATACTTATAATGTATATTTATAATATAGAGAACCAATGAACAATATATATTAGAAAGTCTTCATCAGTGCTATGTGATCCATGGTGTGTGTTCAACTGGGTGAGTGTTAGGTGGAACCTTCAAGTAGGATTCCTAGACTAGATTTATTGTTATTATTTACCTTTAGACTATGTGTATTTGTTGAGTATATATAGATATTCTTATTATGTGTTATATGGACTTATACCTATATTGAGATAACTTTTATTCTTGTTGATATATTCTTAGTGATTCTAGTGTTTCCTATTTGGTATTTTTATACTCACCCATGTATGGGATTTTCCTACATGTGTCATGTATTATATAGATGATTGAACTTTTGAAAGAGTCCTAGAGGGACTAGAACTAGATGGTTATTAGTGAGACAGAAAGACTGAGGTGTATTCTAATAGCTACATCGATAGTTGTCCCCCTCTATACTTTCAGGTTGAACTTGTTTTCAGACTCTATAGAAGGCCTGTATTTGGACATTTTTTCTTTCCAATACTTGTTTTCATATTCTTATTGTGGTATTTATAAGTATTCATTCATGTTTTATCAGTTTTTTTTACATTTCAACATTTTATATGGTTGGATATGTGTGTGAACAAGTATATTAGGCCAAGGTCTATTGTGGGAGTGATATACCTTCTCAGTGCTAGCTATTAGCCCCTGCCCTATTGGTGGTGGGCATGGGGTAGTTGTGACATAGGCCCCATTGGGAAATGTTTTGACACTTAACTTATAAATTTCATAGAAAAACAGTGGTAGATAATGAACATGATTCAAGGGATAAAGCATTATCATTCCAAAAGACATTATTCTTAAGAGTGTTAAATCATTTTTAATACATCAACCATAAGATCATGACATGAAAGTGTGCCTCTAATATAGGTATAGAAACCATTTAATTTGTCAAGGATTACTACCAAAACAACCAAACATAATGGATTTAGCCTCATCACATATTTCCTATTGGGGATCATGTCGATCGACTTGTTTCCCATTATGGATCAAGCCTATTGACTTATTTTCCATTGTTATATCATGAGATATAAAGCATTACCAAATGAATTAGAGGGATAAGTAGGTCGCACCCATCATATAGCCCAAAAATTTATTTATTAAATGATTATAAAACATTCAAAATTGAATAACTCTTAGAGAAAAAATGGGTTTCATAAACCATTCATAATTTCATTAGAAAATGGGTATAAAAAACATTTCATCATAGCATAAACCATATAATAAAAATGGGTTTTGTAAACATCTTCTTAATTTATCATATTATAACCCATGGAAAGGGAACATGTTTCAAAAAAATCTCTTTATCATAATCATAAACCATCTAAAGAAATAATATTGATGTTAAAATTGGACTATATCCCCAAAAAATGTAATCAACACCAAATTTTTTTGTATTTTATGAATTAAGATTCCATAAAACATCATTAAAAAATAATTGAGGAAAACACCCTATTTTGTTTTGATAAAACTGCTTTAAAATCTCAAAATTTCTAAAATATTAAAGAAAACATTTTCTTATAAAATAACCTTGAAAACATTCAAAGTAAGCATTAAGTCATTTAGTGGTCATGAAGATGGGAAATATCATACACTCCATACACATTAAAACAAATATTCCTTCCACATTATCTGAAAAATAAAAAAGGGAATTGTTTAAAAAATTATAAGGATATTCTATTAAATCCATTTTTTAAAATTAAAACAAGGGTAAAAATTTATTTAATCAATCATTAGATACTAATATAAACTTTCTTTAATTTTTTTAGAAAAAATGGATTTGGAAGAAAAAGGGTTTTCCATCAAAGAGAGAAATAAAGATGAATTTTATGAAAATAAATTTGGTCTCTAGAGTAATTAAAGAGATAAAAATAAAGTTAAGACAAGTATTTTAATAAAAAACTATAGGATAATAAAATCACTATGTTTATTGGAAGGTAGATCATAATATCTCATCATTGTAAGCATATCATAAAAAATGATGATAAACAATGAGATTGTAACATTAAACCTTTAGCACTTTGGTATCTTTTGAATTGTAAGTCCCATGAAAGAAAAAAATTAGATGGATATATATTTCCAAAAATTATCATGATAATGATAAAAAATAAATTCATGGTAAGTACAAACACCACACAAAAGAAACATATGCTGTATAGGGTATGTGTCCTATATAAATAAAAATGAGACATAAATCCCTTACATTAAATATTGACTTCTTTCATACATGTTCGAATATGCATTATTATAAATATAATTTTATTATAAATATCTAATAGAACCAAACTAATATTTATAATTCCTTATGTTTTTACTTATGACCTTTTATTACCCATTTATTAATAATTCCTTATTAAAATAACATTTCAGGTAATAACTTATTTGTTTTTCATTTATGCTTCTGTTTGGTATTTCTGGTCATTTTACTTTGATCATCATTAAATAATATCCATAATTTTAACCATGATATAAATATCACATATATTAATTTTATATTTACTTAGCATAATCCAATAAAGTTAGAGATAGAAAATGAATTACACTATTCATGGAGATGGTAGGTCATGTGTACACAGGAATGTTGTTTCCATTTTCGATACAGATTAATTGAAATAATGGTAGATAACATACTATATTCACATAATCATTTTTATTTGATATATATCACATATTTTCATTAAACCTATCTTTATTACCTTCTATTTAAAGTATAAGTGAAGAACGAATCACCTTGCTTCGTGACTCGGTAGTCCATTGGACACACAAGTGACATTATCATATTCCCACAGAATGGAAAGTAAGAATTTATATGTGATATTATAAATGAATACGTTTAATAATTTCATAAATATCATATAAATATGTTAAATTCATCATTATATCTAACCATGATATGTGGTGATGGAAAACTAATTACATCTATTCGTGAGAAAGTAGTCCACAATGCAGACGCTCGATGTATTGATTTCCCACTTGGTGGAAGAGGGGAAAGATGTAATTAATGAAATTAACATAATAAAATATAATTATGTGGTATATAATTATGTTATTATATCATCATGGATGAATAATATTTTAAGGAGTTTGAGGAATAAGTAATATGATATCAAATGGTTAAGGACTGTACCTCTTCTTGAGAGGATCCCTTTAGGTTTATACCAAAAGCCATATTTGGAGGGTTTCATAATAAAAAAAGGACTCAAGGAAGTTTATATATAATTAAGGAAAGTATTTTTTATGGTCTTGGATAAACAAAAGTGATTTGGAAGTGTGAATAGGAGAGGATATGGGGATCCCTTTTATAAGTGGGGGAGAGGACATACATGGAATATTTGAAAAGAATAATATATACCCTCATTTTACACATGAAAAAAGGATAAGAAATTGGTAATTATAAAAAATTATTTTTGATAAGGAATACATATGGCGATACAATAAAATTTTTACATTTTTATAGGTAATTTTACCCCTTATCTCTTTAGTTTAACCCCTGGTAAACCCATTTTAACCTCAACCAAGGTAATTACTGTTTAATATTTTTACTATTCATTTGACTAAAAATTCAGTATAAAATATTATATAATATTAATTATTATACTTAAAAATATGGATTATATTTTTACAAATTCCATTCACTGATGTGAAAAATTTTAATTCAAAATTAACCCCATAAACACAATGATGAAGTTGTTTTCCAAAGAGAAAATATTCATAAGTAGAGAAGGTTATAATATCAAAACTCAATAAAAAAATTCTTCAAATGACCTCAATTGGTTTAATAAATATATAATTAAACTAATTTCACTTTTAAAACTATCTTAAAATAAAATGGATCTTGTAACTTATTTAATTAAAAAGGCAGTTTCAAATAAAAATCAGTATTTTCCACTATATATAAAAATTAATCATTTTAAAAAAATCTAAAAAAATCACTCAAAGATATTTTTGTCATCTATATTTAAAAAATTATTTTTTTAAAATAAATTTCTTAAAAGTGTAAAAAATTAATTTTATTGCTTGTTCACAAATTATTGTTGAGAAAATAGTATTTTCAAACTTATAGACTATACAAAATAGTAAGTACTTTTTTATCAATATTTTTTATTTATATAAAATATTATAATTAATATTTAAAATTTATTTATTCCTATTCATACCACCAATCTTAATGTCTAGGTTATAAAATTAATTTTTAAATAATAATATTAATAGTATATTATGGTTCTTTAAAACTCTGTGTTGTGTGTAACACAAGTTATCGAAGATCTTAAATTTATTTGGAAAACTTATTTTGAAAAACCTTATTGAATTAAATTAAACCCCCCAAAAAATAAATTTCACCCAAAAAAATTACGTTAATTTGATATAAATAACTAAGGTCACTTCTGCCTCATTTCATACTTAAGTTACCAAATAGCTTCTTCAAGATAGTGGTTTCACCATAAAACTTTAACCAAGATAGTGGTTTTTTGTCATGGGAATTTCTCTGTATGATCTAGAATCACCATACTTTATTCCTCATAATAAATATTATTTTGTGATGGTATGAACTTAGAGTTCAGTACATGTGATGGGTCATGTATTTTCTTTATCATGGGAGATACAAGGAATACATCACGGACTTGAGAGAGGTTCGGTGGAAGCACCAATCGACAAGATATTATCCGGATAAGATCAAAAATTTAAAAGGGAATAATATACCTAGGGCTTAGTTTTCCATTATTTCCAAATATCATGACCTTATTATATGGATAAATTCTTAGAAAAAACTTGTCACCAACTTCAAATTCCAGATCAAACTATTGATTATCAGTATAGATTTTCTCCTAACATTGTGCTACCTTTATATGTTTCTGAATGGATCTTACATTCTCTATTATTTCCTCATCCTCCTTGTGTCCCAATAGATTTATTTATACAACTTTTTTCAAGAACATTAGATTTTTACACTCTATTATATAGATGGATACATAAGAATCCATCTGAATGCTCAAGAGAAATCTATTTTTGAAAGAACACTCGACTAGTGGAAGGTTTTGATCCCAACCACCTTTTAAATATATATATATTTTTCAACATATCCTTTAGAATTCAAATTATTATGTTAGAATGACCATATCTCTAAGGATGATATTAAAATTTGAAACTGATCTCTATATTAAGGGATTTAAATTTAAAAATCCCCTTGCATAATACCCACATTGTAAAATGGTTGATAAAACATCCTCTCAAAAAGAGGGAAAGGGGAAATATTAAGGTTATCTATAATAACACACAACTAGGTTTCCAAATTGAAGGACATTAGTGGGAAATGAAAATATGGACATGAAAGAGAATACTAACACCCAAAGATGAACAAGGAGTGATATAGAACATTGTAAAGAGAGAATTAACCACTACAAAACTATAAATCTATAATGAGTTAAAAGGCCATTTATTCAATAAAAATAAAAGTAATAGGATGACATTTTTATCTCAAGATATTTTTCCAAAATTTGAGGGAATTTTTACAATAATTCTATAGAACACGAGAAAATATAATTACTTGATTTATTTATATTTAATAATAATAATATCATCCTTTAATTATGCTTTGATAACTTTTCAATTCAACTCTCCTTACAAGAAATGAAGATGATTTTTTTTCATTATTGAAGCACTAACATATCATAAAAATATATAAAAGATTGATAATTTATTACTTCTATCTATTTTTATCATTAAAACAAATATGGTTTTCCTAGGTTATCCAATACGTATAAATCATCAAATGGTGAAATAATATATTAATTGGTAAAAACTCATCCAAAGTTCAACTCAAACCATTTCATAAATGGTAAAATTTAGGACCCTTCCTAAACAAAAAAATTTATAAAGAAGGTCTCTAAAATTAACAAAATAAAATTCACATTAATAACCAAATATCATAATGCAACTATTAATTTTCACATAAAAATTATGTGAATACCACTGGAATATATTCTTAAGATACATGGTATTAACTAGAATTACCATAAAATCACAATGATGACATACATGTTTCTTCATTCCTTAAATAAAACCACATATTATTGAATATAATACTCATATTAATTTTTTTTGAAATCTCCATCAATTATTAGATCAAAAAATTTGTAATCAAATGATTAATTATTTCCAATGACATCAATAATATCAAATTTATATTATCTATAAAAATAAATTTTTATCCAAACTAAATAGTAGTATCTCAAAACTAGGAATATATTAAGGGTTATATTTCTCTTAACCATGTGTATCACCTAAAATATCACCTTTCCATTAAATCACATTTCTTGATCATTAGTACCATTTAACATGTTCTTGTAAATCAATAATAAAAAAACTTCTATAGAAAAATCCTTATATATATATATTTCATGATTCATATAACACTATTATTGAATTCTAGCACATGAACACTTTAATCATCCAACTTCATTCTTAAAACATTAACTAGGAATCGTAATCTTATTCCTTAATACCTCCTTTATTTAAAATTTTATTTTTAGTCACTTCATCATCAATAGAAAAACCCCTTCACATGCAACCTTAATGATTTTATTCTTGATCCTTCCACTAGGACATCGATTTTTATAATTCCCATATTTTTCACATTTAAAAAATTCAACCATTGACTATGCATTAGGGAAACCGTTGTTCTCATCCATTTTGCTAATTGAACTTTTAAATTTTCATTGGAAATTAATTAGCATGTTCCCTTATTCTACAAAAAAAAATCTCATCCCTTTGATACATTTCCTTGAGTACTTCTTCACACATTTTCAATATATAGGAAACTTAATCTTCTTTCCTCCACGGTCTCCACCTCCTGAGATATCATCAAAAATTATCCTTCTCTTCTTTTATGAGTATAAGTGTTTGTTAAGGTAATATTTTTTAATCACATATAATGATAAACAATTTGTCATAATCACAATATCTTTCACTTTAATCATCATCACATTTTGTTTCTTATAAACACATTTCCTATCACATTTAATGTTAAATGAGATCTTTATGGTTCCTACCATGGATTAAAACCATATAATTATGAAAAATAAATTATAGGATGTATAAATCACGAAAAATTATTTTCATTATAAGATACTTAGGCTAATTCTAGGTTATTAATGCTCACAATATATTCAAATCATTATGATGATTTGTAAAGAGTTTTTGTGTTTTCAATGAATATCCCCTGATAATTTCCAACCATGCATGTAGTAAGGCCCATTTTAAGGCACTAGGTGATGATTGAGTCCATATCAATGTTCCCAAGTCAGAGTTATCACCACTAGGTACACATATTATAGATCCACATCCACTTTTATTGTTCAGATAGGGATTTAATTTCTTCAAAACCACTCTCTCTTTCCTTCACCAAAATTATAACATATTTACCTATACATAGGGTTATCCTTATACATATACATAGTTTTATCAATAAATATTCTAACATAATAGTATACAAATGATTAAAAAACATTTTATCTGATACCATCCATAACGAACTGGTATTTTCATACATAAATATCACATCTTTTTAGATAAATATTCAATACAATTCAAACATACACACCCAAGGACTATATTGGTTTAGTGTTTTTTCAGACTAGGTACAAAATGTTCTTATTTAATGAAATATATTCAATATATCCCATAAATATATTACCCTTTTTACTCTTCATAAACATACCCTACTTAAAAGCTTTATTCAAAAAATGGGGAAAGTAAACATAAGAAATGGTGAGTTCAAAATCTCAATAAGGGTAAGCATGGTAGATTTAATTATTTGATCTTATGAAATCATAAGATAAGAATTTTTTTATGAAATCATGAACATAACATACAAAGTTTATACCAAAATTTTCATTGATCATAAACACGAGTCAAGGGATAAAAAATTATCATTCCAAAACACATGATTCATAAGAGTCTAAAATCATTCATAATTCATAAACCATAAGCTGATGTCATAAAAGTGTGCCACCAATATAAGAAAGAAACCATTTCATTTTTCATAGTTAATTAGAAAGACCATTAAATATAGTGGATCTAGCAGTATCATATATTTCCCATTGTGAATCAATCCCATCAAATTTTTTCCATTTTGGATCATGATTATTGACTTGTTTCCCATTTTTATCCCATGAGATATAAATCGTTAACAAATTCATTGGAGGGATACATAGGTCCCACCCATCACATAATCCATAAATTTTATTTTTCTAAAAGATCATAAAACATTCACCATAGATTAACCCATAGAAATTAAATGAGTTTGATAAGAATTTCATCATAATATAAAAAATATAAAGAAAAATGAGTTTTATAAACATTTCATCATAACATAACCAATTGAAAAGAAACCATTTTCATAATAATATCATCAGTCAATCATAGAATAACCCATGGAAATGGAAAGGGTTTCATAAAAATATCTTCATCATAATCATAAATCAAAAAAGAAATAATAATGATGGTATAATTGGATCATATCCCCAATAAAACGTAAGCAACACCAAAGGTTGTTGTCGTAGATAGATATAGATTCCAAAAAATATCATCAAAACATTATTTAGAAAAACACCCTTTTCATTTTGAAAAAACTTATTTAAAATATAAAAATTCCCAAAATATTAATAAAAAAATTATCCTTTTAAATTAGTTTTACACTTTAAAAGGATGATTTAAATCGTTATTTGATCATTATGATGGGAAATATCATTTATTTTATACATGTTAAACCAATTATTCCTTTCACATTATCAGTAAAAGACAAAAGGTCCTCATTTGGAAAACAACATAGAGATTCCTTTGAAAACATTTTATAAAAAGTAAAACATGTGTAAAAATTTCATTAAAAAATCATCTTATAGAAGTAAAAAATTCATTAAAACAAATTTTGAAAACATAGATATGGAATAAAATGGTTTCTCGACCAAAGAGAGATATAAAGATGATTTTTCATAAAAAAAACTTATTTCAGTATCTTGAGTACTTAAGGAGATTAAAATGAAAGTAAAAAATGCATTTTAATGAAATAACCATATTATAATAAAATTCATGAGTTTCATTAATGTTATATCATAATATCTCATCATTGGAATCATATCATAAACAATCCTTATAAACAATGAGATTTTAATATTAAACCTTTACCACTTTGGTGTATCTTGAATTTTAATTAATATCAAATAAATAAAATTATATGAATATTAATATACCATAATTATCATGAAAATAAACATAAAAGACATTAATTAATAGTAAATACACCACGCCAAATAAATAATTTGTGTATAGGGCATGTGTCCCATATAAATAAAAGTGATATGAAAATCCATTACCATAATCCATAGTGTCTTTCATAAAAATTAAAACATCATATGTAATAAATATTATATATATATATATATATATTACATAACCATACTTATATGAATTACTCCATATTTTATTTACTTATGATCTTTTATTTCTCATTTATTAATAATTCCTTATTAAATTCTTCTTTGGGTAATAACAACATTGTTTTTAATGTATATTTTGGTTTAGTATTTTTTGTACTTTTACATTGATTATTTTTTCTATTATCCAAATAATTTTAACCATGATATAAATACCATATATAATCATTATATATGTATTCAAAGTAATAGAATAAATTTAGAGATAGAAAATTAATTACACCATTCATGGAGATGGTATGTTGTACATATGCATGAACGTTGTTTCCATTTTCTCAATGAATGAAAAAAGATAAATAATATATTTTCTTTATAAAATCTTTTTTATGTCATATATATCACATATTTTCATTAAAAATATCCTTATAAACCTTCCACATAGTGGATTAGTAAAGAAAAAATGACATCACATCATGAGTCGGTAGTCCTCTATACACATGAGCGGCGTTATATTATTCCCACTGAATTGAAATTAATAAGGTATATGTAATATTATAACTCAATAAATATAATTATTTTATATATATAATATAAATATACTAAATCCATCCTTATATCTATCCGTGATAGATGATGATGGAAAGAAAATTGCATCGGTTTGTGAGATGGTAGTCTGTTGTACACACGATCAATAGTTTCGTTTCACCACTTGATGGATAGTAGATATATGTAGGTCATGAAATGAAAAAAAATTAAATCATAGTATATTAGAGATAATTATTGTTTTATATCATCATGGATGAATGATATTTTTAGCAGATAGAGGAATAAGTAAAATGAAATTGCATGGTTATTGACTACACCTCTTCTTCAGAGAACCCCTTTAGGTTTAAACCTCAATCCTTAAAAGGTGGGTTTCCTAATAAAAATGAGGACTTCAGTAAGTGGATAGAAAATTAATGAATGGTTTTGGTATGGTATTATTAGATCCAATGGGTTATAGAAGTGTGAAGAGAATATGATAGGGTTTTCCCTTTAAGAAGTGAGGGAGATGATACACATGTGTTTTTAGAAATAATAAACTCTAACCATCATTTTCATAGGAAAAAATACTAAAAATTGGCCATTATTAAACCTTAGTGGTAATACTATATAAATATTTTCATATTATATAATTTGGATAATTTTATTGTAATGTATTTATTTTTTCCACGTAATAATTTGAAGTATATCTTTTGATATTTTCAGAGCCAAGCATTGATATGGCATGAGATTCTGAGCCCTAGTGAGGCCAAAATTAATATTTGAAAAATATTAAATATATTAATATTAGTAATTTTAAATTTTCTAACAAAATTTGAATAAAAGTTGAATAGATTCTCAGATCAGAAATCGGAGGCCACTGTTGAGTTTAGAATGTTGGTTTTACCCTATGTGTGACATAACAATTCTTAATGGCGAGAGTTTTTGAAAAAGTGGTTGTGGGTGCGAAAAATAAATAAATAAATAAATAAATTTATTTTATTTCATTGACACAGTAATCTAGATCCATTATTTTTAAATAAAATTTCATGGATAAATCTTAGGGTTAGAGGCATAACACTAGAGATCTAGAGATGATCCATTAGAGAGATGTTGAAAGATGACATTAGATCCGAGGATCATATCGATACAACATGGATTCTCTATGGTAATGGAGTATGTGGATATCACCAATGATGTTGATGAATAATTTTTACTCATCAAAAATTTATCCAAAATCCATGTATTTTTTTTATGTGGACTCGTTCTATTTATTTATACTTTGTCGAATACAGGTCATTTCCAAAAACAAGAATTTATATGTGTATCGATAGTTGGATTACTTTATAGATTATTTTTTTTTTTTTTTTGATTATTTCTCTTCATTCATATATTATATGAAAATATATAGAGTCTCGATTAAATAAAGGATGAGTTTCATTCCTTAGGTTTATGATTATGGTCCCCCCCATTTCTTTGCACGTTTATTATGTGAAATTTCTTTGCCCCTAGTTTGAGGAATAATGGGTATTTGATAATTGTGGTATTGTTCATCAGCACAACAGATCAGTATCATAAGTTCAGTTTATAATTGAGGGTTATATTGGGGTGTGATGATAGAGGACAACCTAAGTTGGATCAGATAAAACCTGTTTTGCTCTTTCTTCTCGATTTAACATGTAGAAATCACTACTAGAATTCAAGGTATTTGCGACGAGTTATTTGCGACAAGATCCCATCACAAATAAGCTTTAGCGACGGGGCCCCGTCGCAAATAGCCCGTTGTAGAAAATGCCTTCGCAAAAAATATTATTTGCGATGGGCCCATTGAAAATAAATCTCCGATTATATACTTTATATATATATATAAGCTCTTTTGCGACAGGCCCATTGCAAATACTTTTTTGTGATGGGCTCGTAATCCCGTCACAAATGCTTTTTGAAAATATTTTATTAGACTATTTGCAACGGGCCCGTCGTAAATAGTATTTGCGACGGACCCTTAATCCCGTCATAAATACCTTTTTAAGAAAAAATTATTTAGACTATTTGCGATGGGATCCCGTCGCAACAGATCCCGTCGCAAATAATAAATAAATTTAAAAAAAATAAAATTAATAAAATTATGATTATTGAAAAATTAATTTTAATATTATTAAAATAATAAAAAAATATAAAATATTAAAATTCTCAATATTCACAAAAAATATTAAACAAATCATAAAATATTATTATGATTATTGAAAAACTAATTTTAATATTATTAAAATAATAAAAAAAATAAAAAATATAAAAATTCTCAATATTCACAAAACAATATAAAAAAAAATCATAAGATATTATTATGATTATTGAAAAATTAATTTTAATATTATTAAAATAATTAAAAAAATATTAAAAATATTAAAATTCACAATATTCAAAAAAAATATAAAAAAATCATAAAATAATAATAATAATAATAATAATAATATTATTATTATTATTAGTAAAATAATCAAATATTAAAAAATATAATACTAAAAAAATATATTTAATAAAATTATGATTAATGAAACAATAATATTAACATTATTAAAATAAAAAAATAAAAAATATTAAAACTCTCAATATTAACAAAAACAAATCATAAAATATTAAAAATTAAATTATGTAATAATCACACTAATATAAAAGACATAAATTGTAAATAGTTCATATTACAACAAATTTAAATTCAAATGTTTTTGACATAAAAAAATCACTAGAGGTTCATCTTCTAGAGGAGGTGAAGGAACTGAAGGAGCTAGGGGAGGAAACTCCATCCCTAAACTACGAGTCAGACGACACATGTACTCCATCTGTTCATGATGCTGCTGCTGCCATCGATGTATCTCTTCCTCACGCTGTTGCTGTTGCTGCTGCTATCAGCGCATATCCTCCTCATGCTGCTACTGCTGATGCTGCTACTGCTGACGCATCTCTTCTTGTTGCTTCTTCAAACTCTCTATAAGGTTATTCTGAGCTCGGAACTGCTCCTGATACTGTGAGACAGAACATGGTGCCTCTCCACAAGCTCCTCTCGAGCTGGACACCGACATCAAAACAATACCATAATAAGTACAAGGAGTCACATTATAGCTGATGCCAACTACTCGGCCCTTCTCAAAGCCATACTGAGTCGCCTGCATCCATGCTGGCTCGTCGAAATGGTGGGCACTGGTCTGATCTGTCGCCTCATCCTGACCCTCATCCTGTGTCTGAAAAGTAACAGCCTTATATGACTCCTTCAATTCCAATTTGAAATTAAAATTGTGAAAATATTATATGTAGTTAATTGTCAATCTCAAAAAAATAATACTAACCACAATCTGACGCTGGCGATCACCTCTAATATCTCTGGTGGCTGGATCATTGTACATCCTCCGATAAACATCGTACTCTGTAATATCAGGATGATCAACTACCTATATGAATATAAAATAAACTGTTTATATTTGAAGTTATATTAAATATTTTTAAATAAATACTTACCATATGCTCTCTATGCGTACTGAATGTACGACTACCAGCTCGATGCATCATCTCCTGTCTCCCCCAGTTCTGCCAACCCAATAAAGACCTCCTCTGAAATCCACCACCCAACCAGTGTTCACATAATCAATCCCAAACCTGAGATGAAATGTACTTTGGTCAGTGGGCTCTACACGACTCATCAAATACTATCACTCATGCTTTCTTAATGGTCGTCTTTCTTAACTTGTGCAAAAACTGACGCAAACTCTTATGCATAGCCACCTCTCATGCTGCATGGATACCGTCATTCATTCTATCATTGATGAGATACAATAAACCCTACAAATAATTTATAATATCAAGTTATTAATAAAATAAATTTGAAAATAAATATTATTTAATTATGTACCAGTCAATGATTGTACATACTGAGCTGCACATCAACGAGGATATGTTCCCATGTGGTCCATGGATGAGAAAAATAATTGCACAAGATAGCGCTCCCCTGTCCAATAGATACATGTGCAAAACTGTGAAAAAGGAATAAAGAATCAAACAATTAGTATATATATATAAATAAATTAATGAAATCTAACTAAAATATACAGGTTACCATTCCTCTGTGTGCGTGGATCGAAGACAAGACGTGGACGCCGCTCGAGGATAGGGCCAGGAATCATCAGTCGCGCAAGACCGCGCCTCCTCCGCGTACCTCCTGAACCACATGTAGGCTGAGGGTCAGATGATCCCACATCTCCCTCATCCAAAGGTAGCTCAGCCACCTCTAACTCACGCAATAGATCAGATTCCATCTGAAACACCAAATTATTGTTGTTAGCAGATAGTTGAAAATAACTATTATATATATATATATTAGTTGTGATCATAACCAGCATTTAACTATGCCAATGTTCGCCATCATCATCATCTTCATATCTAAAGATGTCAATGTCTTCATATTCATCCTCAGCATCATCAATATCCATATGAGCTTTACGTTCATCATCCCTGGTCATTTTAATTTCATTTGTAACATCATTAACATCTTCGTCACCATGTACCCTTAATTGTGGGGTGTCCTCATCGATATTCACGTTTCATTGTGGAAAAAATGGATTTTGAGTAGTCTCTTGAAAAATTTCAATTTCTTCCACATCAGCGAAACCACATTCAGTTTGAGTAAATTGATTTCCTTGAGATTTCATTTCTATTATGCTCCACTAATCACCCAGGTCTCTTGAAGTAGCACAGTACTTTGCGTAATAAATTTGATGTCCCTGTTGAGCTAGTAAAAATGTTTCATTTACTACAAGAAGACTTTTATATTTAATATCGATGATTCCATGAGTTGGATTAACACGCAAGCCTCTCTCATTATCCAACCAATGAAATTTAAACATCATTATGTAATTTTGTCCAAGAAAACATAGATCAATAATTTCATCCAGAATGCCGTAAAAGTCAACTTCAGTGTATCTATGATGTGATCCTATCAAAAAAACTCCACTGTTCATTGTTTTTTTTTGATTCCCCGTATGCACGTGTATGAAATCGAAAACCATTCACCACATATGAATTATAAGATTTAACCATTTTGGATGGTGGGTTACTCAATATACACAGTCGCTTATTAATTTTATCATCATGTTGAGACACCTGAAAATTTGTAAAACAATTGTCAATATAATAAATAGTAAACTAAATTGATATTAAACCATCAATAATTTATGTTACTATCTTTTTAAACCATTGAGAAATTTTTTTTGTCTGCATTCTTTAAGAGAATCTGCTGTAATTTGTGGAACTTGTTTCTTGGTATGATTATAATATAACCTACAAATAAAATAAGTTTACACACTGTAATAGAAATTATAGAATAAGTGATAGAAGCACTCATAGTAAAAATGTTGTCATTTCTTCACAGTTGAGCAGAACATATGTATGAGATCTGTGATGTTCATCGTCTGAAAGACATCATTCTTGAACTCCACTGAAGCCAAGATTTGGCTGATTAAAAACTGATAAATGATTGTCCATTTCATCATTAATATTTCCCTCGTTCTATCCCACATGGTTTTTAGGGATATTCAGATTCAAAATAGTGAGAGCAGAAAAAAGAAATTTCCTCTTGGAAATAAGCTTCAGTAATTGAGCATTCAATTGATTCTTTGTTATGTACTTTTTTCTTCAATTTTTGCATGCATCTATCAAATGGGTACATCCATAGAAACTATACTGGACCTCCACATTTAGCATCATGTAGAAAATATAAAATCAAATATTCAATTGATTCAAAGAATGCAGGTGGAAAGATTTATTCCAGTTTATATATAATCACAGCAAAATATTCTTCTAGTTTTCTTAGCGCATCGTAGTCAGTTGTCGCTGCACAAATGTCTCCAAAAAATATGATATGTCTGTTATTGAATACAAAATCATAGAATTCAACAAACCTCTGAATCCAATCGGCATAAGTCTTTCCATTATAACATGAAAATCATGACTTTTTAATCTGGTAATATGACCATTCTTAACACATCTGTCCAAATTGGAAGCATAGCCATCTGGAAGTCTCAAATCTTCAATCCACTGAAAAAATAATAAATGAATCTTTTTGGGCAGTGTATAAGCTGCTTTTGGCTTCATTAACCTATGTGATCTGACATTTTCAAATAGTTCAAGTTCTGGTCACCTGCAAATTTGGGAAGAATCTAATTGTGCTTTTACAATATTTTTGGTCATACCTTGTGTATCCAAAACTGTATGAAATAAATTATTAAAACAGTTCTTCTCAATGTACATGATATCCAACATGTGGAGGACCAACAAATCAAACCAATATGGGAGATCCCAAAAAAATCTTCCTTTTATCCAATTATGTTCTTTCCCAAAGCCATGAATTTTCTGTTGGTTTACTGTTGGCACAAATGTGATGGGAGGTAATGAAAATACAACTGATTTTAACTCTGTACCTGAGATCATTTTTGGAGGTTCATCCCTTTTAATTGTTCCTTTTCTGAAATGGGATTTGTTCCTTCGAATAGGATGATTGGTTGGAAGAAATTTATGATGACAGTCAAAATAACAAGGCTTTTTTCCATTGATGAGCATAAAAGCTTTGTTGTCTTTCATACAGTAAGGACATGATTTCAGATCATGTGTACTCCATCCAGATAACATTCCATATGCCGGAAAGATACTAATCGTCCACATCAATGCATCTTTTAAGGTGAAATTTTGTTTCACAGCAACATCATATGTACTGACACCATTACTCCACAATGTATTTAACTCATCAATCAATGGTTTCAAATAAACATCAATATTCTTTTTCAGATGTCCTGGGATTAATAAGGTCAAAAAGATATAGGGATCTTTCATCAACGTCCATGGAGGTAGATTTTATGGAGTTATAAAGACAGGACACCATGAATACTGACTACAATAAGAACCAAACGGACAGAAACTGTCAGTAGAAAGACCCAATCGCATGTTTTGGGCTTCTAAAGCAAAAGATGGATGCAAATGATCAAAATGGTTCCCTAAAACACTATCATATGGATGATTCAAGCTTTTACCGGTTAAAATATTGTTTTTGTGCCATGACATCATTGCCGCTATGTTAGGAGACATAAATAAATGTTGTAGCCTGGGTATAAGGGGAAAATATCTCAACTATTTTACAAGAATCGATCCAGACTTCCCTAGTTGAGCTTCTTTATACCTCGATTGTCCAAATGTTGGGCAACTATCCAACAACTCATTTTCACCAGAATATAAGATGCAATCATTTTCACATGGATGAATCTTCCGATAACTAATGCCTAGATTACGAACCAACCTCTTTCTCTCATAGTAATTTTCAAGAAACACATTTCCATCAGGTAACAATGTTTTAACCAAAGAAAATATCTAATCAAAAACAATTGTTTGACATTGCATTATCTGATTTAATAGCTATAAATTTTTCAACCACTTCTAATTTTCTTATATTGTAACTAGGATATAATTTATCCCTAGCAGACCTCAACAACACATAAAATTCAGATGGTGCCAACTCAGGAGTTAAATCAATATCATTGTGAGTTTCAGTTTGTTGAACAGATGGACCTGAAACATCATGTACTAAATTTTGGAACTGTGATGGATCTAGAATCAAGTCACTAGTACCTTCTCTGGAACTATGTTAACCACGTTGGTACCAAAAAAAATCTGGTTGAAAACCAAACCGCAAGAAATGTCCCCCAACCTTGTCAAATGTGTCAAACGTTCTCAGAGTATGTTTTTTTACAAGGACACTTAATTGTGCCTTCTGAAACATATTCTGGTTTTGATGATGCAAATGCTAAGAAATATTCAACACCCTCAATATATATAGGATTTAAACTAGAACCATTTGGATTTCTATGCTGATTTATCCAAGCACGATCATCTAAAAATGACTGATGTCGACTTCCTTGTTCCATATTTTTCTACAAAATATAAAATCATCACTATTTTTGAATAATTTGAAATTATAAAAATACAATCTGAAAAAAGAAGATAAATAATTACAACTACTTATTAATAATTACCATTAATTAAAGGTGACACAATTTCCAGTGGATTGACGACTACTCTTTTGTCTCAAGGCTCGTTTACTTGCATCTTTCTCACACTGAAATCACAATGAAGAATCTGGTCGGAGGTATGCATATTCATTATCGTATGCACGAGAATGAATATACGTATCTCCGACCAGATTCTTTATTGTGATTTCAGCGTGAGAAAGATGCAATTAAACGAGCCGTCGGACAAAAGAGACCCTTTTCGTCGATGAATCATCTTCTTCCAACTGTCACTGCCTGAAAACATAATAAAAAATACGATCCTATGAATGCATATCCAATATCGTGTATACGATATTGAATATTCCTATGTAGCAGCACATTTTTCATATTGTTTTGAGTCGGTGAGAGTTAAAAGGAGAAAAGTCAATGAGCAAAAGGAGTGTCGTCAATCCACTGAAAATTGTGCCAGGTTCTGAGAATTTATTAAAATTTATTAAAATATCTTTCTAACTATTCCTAACTAATTATTACTATTTATTACAATTTATTGCTATTTATTCCTGTTTATTACTAATTATTCTTATTTATTACCAATTAATCTTATTTTTAACTAATTATTCATATTTATTACTAACTATTACTATTTATTACTAACAATTACTATTTATTACTAAGTATTACTATTTATTAATATTTATTACTATTTATTACTATTTATTACTAATTATTACAATTTATTAATAATGAATACAATTTATTCCAATTTATTACTTATTATTCCTAATTATTGCTAATTACTGACAATTATTCCTAATTATTTCAAATTATTTCTATTTATTTCTAATTATTGTTAATTAGTTCTAATTATTCATAATCATTCCTAATTGTTGCTAATCATTATAATTTATTCCTATTTATTGCTAATTATAGCTAATTGTTACTAATTATTGCCAATTATTGCTAATTATTCCTAATTTTTACTTATTATTCCTAATTATTACTAATTATTAGAATTTATTTGAATTTATTACTAATTATTAGTATTTATTAGTAATTATTATTAATTATAGATAATTATTACTAATTATTAATAATTATTCTTAGTTATTTCTAATTATTCCAAATTATTACTAATTATTACTAATTATTACTAATTATTGCTAAATATTAATAATTATTAGTATTTATTCCTATTTATTTTTAAATATTACTAATTATTAGTATTTATTCCTAATTATAACTAATTATTCCTAATTATTGGTAATTATTCCTAATTATTCCTAATTATTCCAAATTATTACTAATTATTCCTATTTATTAATATTTATTTCTATTTATTAATAATTATTGCTATTTATTACTAATTATTTCTAATTATTGCTAATTATTCATAATTATTGCTAATTACTGCTATTTATTTCTAATTATTACTAATTAATGCTAATTATTGCTAATTATTGTTAATTATTACTAATAATTTTTAATTATTACTAATTATTGCTAATTATTACTATTTATTTATAATTATTGCTAATTATTTCTAATTATTGCTAATTATTCCTAATTATTGCTATTTATTTCTAATTATTAGAATTTATTGCTAATTATTAGTATTTATTAGTAGTTATTACTAATTATTAATATTTATTACTAATTATTACAATTTATTACCAATTATTATAATTTATTACTTATTATTATTAATTATTGCTAATTATTGCTAATAATTGCTAATTATTACTAATTATTGCTAATTATTACGAATTATTGCTAATTATTCCTAATTATTGCTAATTATTTCTAATTATTGATAATTATTACTAATTATTAGTAAGTATTACTAATTATAAGTATTTATTCTTAATTATTCGTAATTATTCCTCATTATTACTAATTATTCCTAATTATTACTAATTATTCCTATTTATTAATATTTATTTCTATTTATTACTAATTTTTGTTATTTATTACTCATTATTCCTAATTATTGCTAATTATTACTAATTATTCCTAATTATTCCTAATTATTGCTAATTTTTGGTATTTATTTCTATTTATTGCCAAGCATATCAAATTATTCCTAATTATTGCTAATTATTGCTAATTATTAGTATTAATTAGTAATTATTGATAATTATTAGTAATTATTATTATTTATTACTAATTATTACAATTTATTACTTACTATTACAATTTATTAATAATTATTATTAATTATTTCAAATTATTATTTATTATTCTTAATTATTACTAATTATTCCTATTTTTTTTACTATTTTTGCTATTTATTACTAATTATTGCTATTTATTGCTAATTATTGCTATTTATTGCTAATTATTAATAATTATTGCTAATTATTGCTAATTATTGCTAATTATTACTAATTATTGCTAATTATTACTAATTATTACTAATTATTGCTAATTATTTCTAATTATTGCTATTTATTTGTAATTATTGCTAATTATTTTTAATTATTGCTAATTATTCCTAATTATTAGTATTTATTGCTAATTATTAGTATTTATTAGTAATTATTAGTAATTATTAGTATTTATTAGTAATTATTAGTAATTATTAGTATTTATTACTAATTATTACAATTTATTACTAAATATTACAATTTATTACTAATTATTATTAATTATTGCTATTTACTGCTAATTATTACTTATTATTGCTAATTATTACTAATTATTGCTAATTATTCCTAATTATTGCTAATTATTGCTAATTATTACTAATTATTCTTATTTATTTCTATTTATTGATATTTATTACCAATTATTATTAATTACTACAAATTAATTATATACATTACTAATAATCGTTAATAATTAATAATTACTACTAATTATTAAAAATTAATACTAAAAATTTCAATTTTTTAGTACAAATAAATACTAATGACAAAACAATTTAAATTTAATTTAATTACAACTATTCAACAATAAAAAAAATTAACATAAAAAATGAAATAAATAATAAATTAAAAAAACATAAATACCTTTAAGACTGCTTTTCTATTGATGCAGACGGCTTCACAACTTCTTCGTGAACAAAAGAATTAACTTAGAAAAATTTTCTCTGTAAAATCCGAGTTTAGTGGGAAACATGATATAAAATTTGAGAGGAATGAGAGAAAAAACGGATGGGGGTATATATAGGTTAGATTATTTGTGACGGGATTATTTGCGACGAGTATCCTATCGCAAAAAGTATCTTTTGCGACGAGACCCATCGCAAATACCTACGCCCGAATTAATTATTGTCGGCGGTTAAAAAGTTATTTGCAACGGGACCCGTCACAAATAGTCACTACCAACACACCTTTTGCAACGGGACGACATCCAATCTCAAAAAGCTATAAACCGCCGCCGGTTATTTGTGACGAGGCCTGTCGCGAATAAATAACTATTTGCGACGGTGGGATCCCACCGTCGCAAATAACCTTCACGCGGTTTGGCACGCTATCTGTGCTAAACTATATGCGACTGGAGAGAAAATCCCGTCGCAAATAGTTGGTTATTTGCGACAGGCCGTTACCCCCGTCGTAAATAAACTCTTTGACGGACCTTTTGCGACGGGATTTATTCCCGTCACAAAAGGCCCGTCGCAAAAAGCCCTTTTTCCCATAGTGAATGATGTGGTACGATAATTATGTGGTTTGATAGTGTGATTTTTGAGATGATTAGAGCTCAAATACAATTGATTGGTGAAATAAAGGATCAGATCACTCTAGAACCATGATTCCCTATGTAATGTTTCATATTTTTCGGTGTAATATTTTTAAATATTTTATGGAATTAATTTGGGACCCAGTGCTGAGATGACATACAATTCCGAGGCCCGGTGTGCCTAGAAAAATGTTTGATATATATTAAATATAAAAATAACACATGCAAGCAGTTTTCCTAAAATAGTGGAAAAACTTCTAAAAGGCTGCTCAGATAAAAAATCTGAGGGCACTGTTGCATTCAGAGTAGCGACATTACCCTAGGTGAGGCCTAAAATCAGCCGGTGCGGGTCAGTTGTGAATGTTATATTTTGGATGTTTTAAAGGATATATTTTATTATTTTAACATTTCTCAGCGATGTAGTTTCATTTTTTTAATTATCCTTTTAAGTAGGGATCAAGGGTTAGGATAATAACCCTAGAACATCCTAGAGGCTCTTGATAGAACCTAGACAATTCTCTCGACAAAAAATGATAAAGGAATTTGGATTGAAGAACGACAAGATCCATTTTTGACAAATATCGCCAATGATGACGATGCGACGATCAAACCTCTTCAGTGAATGATCCAAATATGTGGTATGGAGTTTTGATTTCAATTCCTTCTTTCACATTATTAGAATCAACGACGAACGTGGATCAACCCACGAACATATTAACCTATGGTTCGATCATTATTGAGGGATGGGTAGATTTTGTATTTTAATTGGGGATGATTTTGATTATGTTTTGATTTATCTTGTTGATTGTTCTTATGGGAAGGGATTACAGCCACAACGAACAATGTTCGAGGTTTGTTCCTCTTGTTTGTTCTATATGAATTTTTCTTCCCCCTTTCCCTAGCATGTTCTTTGTTCTTCGGGAGAAATGAATAGGTGATCGTTTCACCTTTGATTTGTGAAAAAATGATCCAAGATTGTAGATCCAGCATCAGGACAACCTAGAGGAGGTGTGATAAAGATGGAGACGAATAAATCAAAGTATTTTGAGAGATATCGTTCTTCAAGCATTCTTCATGAAGGTGGCCGGAATCAAATTTCAAAGAAAATTGAAGGTCTGAAACTCACTTATTCTATGCTATGATGACAAGGAAACCTTGGAT
Organism: Viscum album; assembly: GCA_963277665.1. Lineage (NCBI taxonomy): Eukaryota > Viridiplantae > Streptophyta > Magnoliopsida > Santalales > Viscaceae > Viscum > Viscum album. Next base: position 52,654,539 of record OY728132.1, on the reverse strand, counting down.
CCCCCATTTCAGGATAAATAGACCAATGGATCGAGCACTAGTGGATCGGCTGAGGCGTGCGGAGGAAGAATGATAGTTCTGAAAAATCCCAATAAACATGGCATGTATTGTGGAATATAGGGTGTGTGGGACCCACTGAGTGGAGGCTAGGGTTTCAGGAGGCATTAAAGTGTCACACGACATGTGTTACCTTCCCCAAGTCTCAATGTGTATCTATAGAGTCACACGAACATGGGGGGGGGGGGGGGAATACACGGCTTGCCTACATGGCGTGTACCCTACCACACGACTAGACCCAAACCATATACATGGGTTACCCCATGTATTGGTACACGAGAAGGCAGACATGGGTTGACACCATGTACTGGAACATGACCAAAGTACATGGCTAGACCCCAGATAGTTTGACACAACATGTAAGCCTTTCTACTCACTGTGTATACCTCTTCTACACGAAACTTTTTCATGGCACATGTCGTTGAACACCGACAATACTCAGGGTCAAGGGGTATGGTGTGTGACCCTACTACATGCCATGTACCCCTTTATACATGGATTTATCTCCTTGTACACCATATATTGGACAATTTTCATTAGAATTGGTGCCCTTAATGCATCCCCTAAATGTGTCTTGATATCATCTCCTACTCATAAAAGTATGATCCCTTCACCAGGACTTTCTAGATCGAGTAGTTGGAATACCCTTAATGAGATCTAGAGGAGGATCATCTATCCATTCTTATGACCGAAGTAGAGTCTTGGTATCAGTGTGACCAATCCTACCAGACATCAATCCTTTACTTAGAAGGTGAATCTGGATGAGTTGTGGTATCACCCCATGGACATGGCAGTGATTATTATCTGTGTATTGTGATCTTACCCACTCATGGAGTCAGTACTCCTAGATCAAGTGTATCATATCTCTCTTCAGATCGATCAATTTATCTCTCTCATGATAGTTCCCGATGAATAATACTTCATGGGAGGATTTCATCAGTGCTATCACACTCAGGAGTGTGTTCTCTTGGATGAGTTGCTTTGTGGAATCATCAGACTAAATCTCTAGTGTTGGTATGTTGTAGTTGTGACTTACCTCTAGACTATAAGTTGGGGTTTGAGTATATATAGATATGTTCTTGTTATATGTATTGTAGACATATACTATGTAGAGATGACTATAAATTTTATTTATGTATTGATTTTTGGTGTTGAGGTGTCCTATCAAGTATTTTTATACTCAACCCGACACAGGCTTTGCATGAACATGTCATGTCTTATGCAGACATGTGACCTTTTGATGGGGTATAGTGGGGACCAGACATATCTTTGTGAGTTTAGATAGGCTGATATGTTCTTATGGATTCAAGTAGTAGTCCCAATACCTTTTTGTTTACATGTTGGGATTGGTAGTTTTCAGACACTTCCTTTTGGTGGGCTTGTATTCTGGCCCAATTTACTTTACTGCACTCTACTTTCCTATCGTACTCTATTGTTTGGGATTAGTTGTGTGCATGCAATTTTTATTTCTTAGCGGGTTTTTTATATTTCATCATTTGTGGGATTGGATATGTGTGCCTGTGTATAGGTACATAGGAAATGTCCCCCATGTTAGTGATATGCCTACACAGTATTAGTCACCAGCCCCCTGGCCTATTGGAGGGGGATTGGGGAGTCACAACATGGACCCCATTGGGACCAGCTATGATAGAGTGGTATCGGAGGTGGTTGGTTCTACCCTATGACCAAGAGTTTGTGAGATTGGTTTGGGGAAATAGTATTATGTGTTTTTAGTTTGGATTTTAGGCTAGGGACTCTAGTGTTCGTATGGGAGTCTGATGTATCCATAAACTAGGACTCTGACAACCGAGTTTTCAACTCAGTACATGATGATAGTAGTTTTATGGAAAATAATGGTACATGCATAATATAGGAATGGGTTGTGTTTCCATATCCTTCTTGAGTCAGTACTCTAGATATACTCAATGATTGTGGTACATCTTGTTTTATTACAGGACGCCTCCGAGATGCATACCAGATAGGATTCAACAACACAATCATGAGGATGAACCCCTCAGTGATGTGGCTTCAATATATGGACCAGTTTCCCAGATGTTGCCTCTAGGTGGTGCACCATCTATACCACCACCAATGAAGCAACATGTGGTACCTACAGTACTAGCAGACGAAGAGCGCATGCTGAGTTCACTCCATGCCTTTTAGAGTTAGAAACCCCGCATGTTTTGAGGTGAGATCGACCCTTAGGTGGATGAGGACTAGCATGAGGCGGTGAATAGAGTATTATTTCTAGTGAGGACACAAGCAGACCAGAAGGTGATCTTGGTAGTGAGCCTTCTTCATGGTTTAGTAGGGTGATAGTAGAGTTTAACCATTCATACTCACAATGAGGCAACTCATTAATGGATGGAGGTCATGCATCTCTTTAGAGAGGATTTATCACTGGTTACACTGATATCAATGCGTATACAAGAGCTTCTTTAGCTCCAATAGGGAATCTTGACGGTGGCTAACTATTGATCAAAGTTCACCAACCACTCTAGGGACTCGATGGATATGGTTAGGGATCTGTACTTCAGGGATTATACTTTTGAGAGAGGTCTACGTTAGGTCATATGAGCCAAAATTATACCTCTATTCATTTCAACTATTTATAGAGTGCTCGAGTGAGATTTGGTGGTTGAGAGATTCTTGGATGAGCAGATACAACTAGTGACCTTCAGTAGAAGGCAAATAGGTGCAGAGAACTCGGAAGTGGGGATCCAATGTTAGACACATGGATATGGATGTGGGAGACATTATAGAAGGTCCCATGATAGGGGATCTAGGGTTCATGGATCTCATGATGGATCCAATCAGCCTAGGGAGACATGATGTTACACATGCGACAGAAGGGGATATGTCACTAGATATTTCCCAACCCGTTGAGATGCTGATAGTTTGATGATGTATGGAACACCAAGGAAGATGAAATGAGTGGATCAGGCATATCCTCTAAAAGGAAGATGTGGTAGAGGAGTTGAAAGAGCTTCTGGAGGTGGTAGAAATTTAGACATACTACCACCACCACTACCCCTAAGATGTCCACAACAAGCTCAGGGAGCTGGAGGATAGGTGAATGGGAAAATGCATGCAGTCGAGGTATATGACCCAAGGACTCAAGGGAGGATCCAAGGTACAATCTATGCTTTTTATACCTTAGTTTTCAAACTTATAGACATAGGTTCTAGTAATTATTTTCTCACCACTTACTTTGTACAAGACCTTGAGATTCCGGTAGAACCATTGACTCAAAACTTACATTTAGAGACACCTACAGGAGGATACATGATGATCAAAACTTGTTCTAGTAGTGTGATATAAACCTAGTAGGTTAGAGTTTTGGTTGGAACCTCTTGGTGGTAGTGTCGATGCATTACGATGTCTTTCTCGGTATAGATTGGCTATCTTCGGTCCATGCCCAGATTAACTATTTTAGGTGAAAGGTGTTATGTGGTTACATTGATGGGATGAGGTTTTAATTTTTTGGTGAAAGGGAAACCCAAGTAGTATAAGATAAGATCATTCATAGGAAGGTGCAACTGATCACTCATGAGTTGTCTAGCCTTACCCTGAGAGTAGTAGATTTTATGAGCTTTCAGTTCCCAGCAGTAGTAGAGGAGTACGGATACGTCTTTTCTAGAAGATATTCCAGGGTTACCTCCTAGTCAATAGATCAACATTTTCATCGACTTACACCCTGATATGACACTGATATCCTCACCTTCATATCAGATGGACCCCATAGCGCTTCACGAGTAGAGGGTGCATCAAGAGGACTTACAGAGGATGGGCTTTTTGATGCCTAGTGTTTAAACCTGGGCGACCCCAGTTTTGTTTTCCAAGAATGAATATTAGAGCATGAGGTTGTGTGTGGATTACCTGAAGTTTTACCAGGTTATTTTGAAGAATAATAATACACTACTAAGGATCAATGGACTCTTCCAATGTTGATAGGGGAACAATGGTTCTCGTAGGATGACCTTCAATTAAGATATCACCAATTACAAGTACGGGATGAGGATATACTGAAGACAACATTCAAAAGCCTCTACAGTCATTATGAGCATGTGGTGATGCCCTTTGGAATGAAGAAATCTCCAGTAATGTTCATGGAACTCATGAACCATATCTTTCAGCCTTACTTAGACCGGTTCATGGTAGTCTTCATCAATGATATCCTTCTTTATTAGGTGTCTAAGGAGGAGCATGTGAGACACCTAAGGATGGTTCTGGACATACTCTGAGAGCACCATCTTTAAGGGAAAATCTCAAAGTTCTAGTTTTGGATTTGTGTAGTCCACTATCTTGGACATCTTATTTTATTAGATAGAGTGGTAGTGGACCCGACCAAGGTGGAGGAAATGTTAATGTGGGAGCCACCTAGGAGCGTGATAGAGGTACAAAGCTACCTTGGGAATACATGATATTACCAAATATTAATACATGATTTATATAGGATATAAACACCTATGATAGCTTTGACCCAAAATTGGAAGCCATTTGTATGGACAAAGAAGTGCCAACAGGCTTTTCAATAGTTGAGGTAGAGTTTGACGAGTGATCCGATCTTGAGATTACCATAGGTGGGTGTTGAGTATGTAGTATCCTGTGATGCATTAGGGACCAAACTAGGTTTTTTCATGACATAGAGGAAAGTGGTTATTGACTATGGTTTTCAATAGTTGAGACCACATGAGAATAACTACGTGACCCACATTCTTCTGTTAGAAGCAGTAGTCTTCACATTGAATATGTGGTGACACTGCCTGATGGGATAGTGGTTTATCGTCTAGTCATACCACAAGAGTCTCAAGTAAATATTCTCGCAGAAAGGTCTATACTTGAGATATAAGAGATGGGTAGAGTTCCTATAGGACTATAACTTTGAGATTGTCATACTCCTAGGAAAGGGAATGTGGTGGTAGATTATCTCAGTAGGAGATCTAGTTCATAGTTGCTGAAGGAGGAATCAGATCAGTTGGACTCGTTATAATTATCCTTCATCGATGGATATGGAGAAACATACCTTCAATTGATGGTTGTAACCCCTCCCCTCTTATAGTGAGTCAAGGAGGTGCATCTTGGGGATGTTTACTATGAGATCGTATGTTCTAAGATGTCGATAAGGCATGAACCTGATTGATATTCACAAGGTGGGGAGCGTGTAATCCTTTTTAGAGGATGCACAACTGTACCATTGATGTTGCGGGATGAGGTTCTATGGGTTTTCATACATCCCCTTTGGTGGTACAACCTAGTGTGGAGAAGAAGAACTAGGGCCTTCGATGTCAGGTTTTGTGGACGAGGATAAAGAAGGCGATGGCATAGTTTGTTTATCGATGCCTTACATGCCAGTAGGTGAAGGATGAGTACCAAGATCCAATGGGGTTGACTCAACCCCTTGAGGGGTTTGAATGGAAGTGGGATGGGATATTTATGGAATTCATGACAGGTTGACCATGTCCATCCAGGGGACACGATACCATCAGGGTGATCATTGACAGACTCACCAAGTTGGCGCACTTCTTACATATCCAAAAGTAGAGTTCATTAGAGAGCTTAGGATGCCTATACATTCAGAATATAGTTCGACTTCATATATTCCCATCGATGATAGTTTCTGATCATAATTCACATTTCACATACTGATTGTGGAAGGGATTACAAGAGGCATTTTGGGAATTAGTTGTTCTTGAGCATAACATTTCATCCCCAAATAGACGGACAGACAGAGAGGACCATTCAGGTTCTGGAGGACATGTTATGTGCTTGTATATTGGACTTTATTCATAGTTGGGAGGACCACCTACCACTGATGGTGTTTGAGTACAAAAACAGATACCACTCCACCTTTGGTATGGTACCATTCGAGGATTTTTATGGGTGACCCTATTGGTCACCACTCTGCTAGAATGACTTAGGAGATTTAGCACTCATGGGACCAGAATTGGTGCGAGCTACTACCGAGAATGTGAATATCATCCAGGGGTGGATGAATACTACACAGACCAATCATAAATCTTATGCTGATTGATGGTGGAGACCTTTGGAGTTCAAGGAAGGAGACCATGTCTTCTTTCAGGTCTCACCATGATGAGGGTTACTGAGATTTGGACGTGGAAACAAGTTATCTCCGATGTTTATCAGCTCTTTTCAGATACCGTATAGAGTTGGTGAGGCGGAATATCACTTTTCTCTACCACTGTATCTGTACCGGGTACATGATGTCTTCCACATGTCACAACTGAGAAGGTATGTGTATTACCCATCACACATCATCGACTGGGATGATCTGGACGCTGACGATTGAAAAACATTTTGTGAGTACCCAGTAGAGATCAAGGTTCCTCAAGAGAGGATTCTTCATGGGCAAGAAATTACTTTAGAACATGTCTGGTGGTAGCATGAGAATCTACAGGAGAGGCCATTAGAGCAGGAGGCTCATATTTGTGTGTAGTACCCACACCTTTTTGTATAGCCTTTTTTTCGCTTTTTCTAGGATGTAAATCCTCAAGGTGGGGAGAATATAATGTCCTAGATTTTTCCATGTATTATGTTTAAATATTATATAGAATTAATTTTAGATTAGGTGCTTAGATGACATGCGATTCTGAGGCTTAGTGTGCCCGAAATAAATATTTGAAACATATTAAATATATTAAATAGCACACATGAGAGGTTTTCATTAAATATTGGAATAGATTCTAAATGGGTGCCTAGATCCAAAATCTGAGGTAACCTTTGCATTCAGAGTAGAGACTTCACACTAGGCGAGGTATAACATGGGCCGAAACAGGTCATATCTGAAAGGTAATTTTTGGACATTTTAAAGGATAAAATAAATTAAGAAACTATTTTTTTATTTTAATGTTTCATGACGATGTAAAAATGTTTCTTTTAATTAATATTTTAAGTATGGATCCAGGGTTAGGATTATAACATTGGAAATTCTTAGAGTCTCTAGAGAGAACCTGGAGAATTCTATTGAAAAAAATGATGAAGGATGTTGGATTGAACATCAATGAGAGCCATTCTTGGTGAATCTCACCAATAGTGATGATGAAACTATCAATCCAATTCAAAAAATGATCCAACCTTGAGGTATGCTATTATTATTTCAATTCCTTCTTTCTTTTTATTAGAATCAATGACGAACATGGATCAACCCATGAATAGGTTGACCTATGGTTTGATTATTCTTACATGATGGGTTGATTACATGATTTAATTGGGGATGATTTTGATTATTTTTTGATTTAGCTTGTTTATTATTATAATGGGAACAAATAAATGACACAACGAACAATGTCCAAGGTTCTTTCCTTGGATTTGTTCTATGTTAATTTTTCATCCCCCTTTTTCTTGTGTGTTCTTTGTGGGAAATGAATGGATGATCGTTGCACCTTCGATTTGCAGCACAATGATCCAACATCAGGATGACCTAGTGGAGGGGACAAGGTGGTGGAGATGGACAAATCAAAGTGTTTCGGGAGATATAGTTCTTAGAGAGTTCATTATGTGGGTGGTTAGAATCAGATTTCAGAGCTAATTGAAGGACTGATACTCACTGATTTGGTGATATGACAATGAGGGAACTGTGGATCTTCAGTTTTGGGAAGAACGGAGCAACATATTGAGAACTAGAGGGTTGGTAAAGGAGTGAAAAGGAATATTGGTGATTTTATAAAATCCCAATGAACTTGACATGTATTTCAGAATACATGGTGTGTGGGACTTGCTGAGTAGCGACTTGGGTTATATGAGGTAGTAAAATATCACATGGCATGTGACCCCTATCACACAATGTGTGGTCCCTTCCCTAAGGCTCAACACATATATCTAGAGTTTCACAGAAATGGGGTGGAGTACATGGCTATCCTACATGGTGCTTACCCCACTGCACAACCAGACCCAGATTGGATACATGGGTTACCCCATGTACTTGTACACAAGAAGGAAAATACAGGTTGACACTGTGTAGCTGCACACAACCAGAGTATATGGGTGGACCCTAGATAGTAGGAAAATACATGTGATCCTTTATACACACCATCTATACCTATTCTACATGACATGTTCTAATGACATGGGCCATTGAACACTGGTAGTACTCGGGGTCAAGGGACTTGACATGTGTCCCTAATAAATGCCAGTTACCCTTTTCTACATGGATTAATCTCCCTATCTACCACATCTAGGACAAGTCTCATTAGGTTTGGTGACCTTGGTCCTTCCCTTGAAGGTTTGTTGGTATCATTTCTTACTCACAATATTATGATCCCTTCTGCATGAATTTCTGGAAAAAGTAGTTGAAATCCTCTCTGAGAGGCTCGAAGGAGGATCATCTATCTATTATTGTGCCCTAAATAGAGTCTGGGTATCAGAACGACCAATCCAACTAGATGTTGATCCTCAATTTATCAAGTGAATTCCGATGAGTCGTGGTGTCACCACATGGAATTGATAGTGATCCTTATTTTTGTTTCTTGATATTCCTCACTCGTGGAGTGAGTACTCCCAGATCAAGTGTATCACATATCTCTTCATATAGATCAATGTATCTATCTCATGAAGGTTTATGATGAATAGTACCTATCTAGCAGACGTCATCAGTGCTATTAGAATCAGGAGTGTGTGCTCCTAGATGAGTTGCTTTGTGTAATCTTCAAACTGAATCTCTAATGTTAGTATGTGATAGTTTTGGATTGACTATAAACTACGAGTTGGGGTTTAAATATATCTGGATATGTTCATGTTATATGTATTGTAGACATATAATGTGTAGAGATGATAGTACCTTTACATTGTCTATTCCTTTATAGCTTCAGGGTGTCCTTATGAGTATTATTATACTCACCCTTTCACAGGATTTGCTCACATGTGTCATGTATTGTGCAGATGAGAGACATTTTTAAGGAGTCTAGGTTATACCAGGACCAGATAGAGCTTTGTGAGTTTAGATAGGCTAAGGTGTTTCTATGAATTTGAGTAGAAGTCCTAGTAACTTTTTGTTTACAGTTTGGAATTTGTAGTTTTCAAACTCTTTCTTTTGGTTGGCTTATATTCTGGCCTAGTTTACTATACTGCACTCTACTTTTCTGTTGTACTCTTTTGTTTCGGCTTAGTGGCATACATGAATTTTTTTTCCTTAGATGTTTTTTACATTTTAGTATTTATGTGGTTAGATATTTGTGCATGCATATATGTACTTAAGAAATTCCTCCGATGTTATTGACATGCCTACTTGATGTTAGTAACTATCCCCTAGTCTATTGGAGGTGGGCTTGGGGAGTCACGACACAAAACCCACTTGAACGGGTTGTGAGACCCGACTAGATTTGTAATAGTGGTGTCATGGATGGAAATATTGGAGGAAGAACCATGGGTTTCTATAAAACCTTCATTACAAGACATGTAATCCAGAATTACATTCTGTCTGGGGCATTGGATATTTTTATAGGATTTATAGATAAGAAATAAGGATTATATATTGTGTGTTCCCTATCACAAGTTGTGTAAAATATAGCGGATAGAATCCCATGTATCTTGGAGGATACATAGGCATGAGTTGAGTACATTGGAAAAGACAAGTACTCATACATGAAAAAGATACATATCCTGATACATGTACTTATAAATTTCCATGTATTCATGGTAATGAACCAAGGTACATGAACATGGTTAGAGGTACATGGGAATAGACATGGGTAGGTTCAGATATAGCAGTACACTCAATGTACCTTAAGTACATACTGTTAACATCCTTAGAGATGGCTTGGAGACCATAATTTACCTTTCTTGGTCTAGTATGAGTTGATATAACTCTCTTGGTATATCCCCAAATGGAAAAAATGTGAAATTATGTCCTCAACTCTGGATTAAGATTCCATCATTATGATAAGTCTTAAACAGAGTTTGTGGTATCTCTCCACGAGATCAGGATGTGATCCTCTATTATTCCTTCTTATAACCAAGGCATGTTTCATGGAATTAGTGTGGCTACCATTCATAAGGAATGGATCCACCATCTATAAGCTTGCTTTAGTAGGGTTTTTGGTTTCATCGAGCATACCATCCCCTACACAGTGGGTGATCCATATTGGGTTTTCATTTTCCCCCTATAGTTCTAGGTGTGATCCCCTATATTAATATTGAGATATTCAGAGATATAATGAGTACTTATTGGGAAAGGCTCAATGATACTAACCTCTTAGATTAGTGTCACCAGTGATAACATGGATCGTGGAGTGAGTAATCATGAAACAAGACTTACCTTGAATCCTTGAGCTGTATTCTATGACTCGAAGGTTCAGGTTGAGACCATTTGAGACCGGCTATCTGTTATGAGTATATCTAGATTTGTTACTATATTATTATTATGAGATGACTACCCTAGATGATTTATACATAGTTATTTTTGTGTTTCCTACTATATATTGTTATACTCACCCATGAATGGTATTCTACCACATGTGTCATGTCCTATGTAGATGAAGACCCTTTTGATAGTGTCATAAGAGGAAAGTGAGAAGGTAGATCATTGTTGGTCTAGGCAGACTGAGGTGATTTCCAAGTGGTTTCATTTGATAGAGTCCCTTCCTTTTGAGTAGGTTAGAATCTCTATAGATTTTGGTTGGGGTAGAATCTATCCCCTTTATCATTTTTAGTTCTTTTTCATAATTTGACGAAGGGTAGTTGTTTTTCATGTATTAATGGTTTCAGTAGATTTTACTTTCAGATTATTATATGGGCGTGGAGATGTGTGCATGTTTTTATGTACATTAGGCCAATGCATCCCAAGTATAGGTTATGACTACACAAAATTGGTCACTAACCCCTAACATTTTTGAAGAAGTATTGGGGTAGTCACACTTGGGTTATTGTTGGAAAGATGGTCCATAGTGAGTTGGGTCATGACATAGTGTGTAACGTCCCGAACTGGCTTACCCTCAAACCAGTAGCCAGACCGATTACCACATAGCCTCAAGCATATCTCCTTGTATGCCAGAAGCTGACGACTAACAGTGAGGTTCTCTAGATAGTCAGTGGGGAGACTATTCCCTCTTATTCAGAGTGCACATTGGAAATATATAATAAAATCCGACAATAACAGAAGTAGATATAAAATAATAATCATCTGAATAATGAAAATAGACAATTCCAGTTTATATAATGCATGCATGTCATGGTGATAAATATAGGAAAGTAGTAAACAAAACAACATGATTTGAATTCCAATATAGAAATAAAGAAAAGAATCAAATTCCCAAAGGTGATCACCACGAGAATCATGAGCTTCCACTCAGTCCTTTTATCCTAACTCCCATGTTCAAGTAACAACCACAAGCAATGGTCCACAGTCCTACAAAGAAGTTGTCTACTCAGGTACCCTAGTGCATTAGCGGCCCAAATAGAGTGTGAGATATATATCTCAGTAGTTCAGGACCACCAGTGTTCTATCTCAATCTAGAAAACACAATATACCAAATGGTGTGAATATATAACAAGGCAATAACAAAATTGAATAAATAACCAACAACCTTTTCAGGTTCCAAAGCGACGCCTGACGAAAATAACTGCTTCGGAACAATGTGAGAAAAAGAGTCTGAATAGGAGCAATAAATATATAAATAATGTATAATAAACTGTTTTTCACATTATTTAATATTCTTTTTTTAACCACTCAAAAGAATGAGCATGTTACCATTCTTATATATCACCCATTTGAATGACGTTATCATTCCAAAAATAACACACACTTGAATGTCCAAGTTATCATTACAAGCTCACGTACCCACAAATATCCATGTTACCCTTCCATACTCACACACCCATGAATGTCCATGTTACCATTCCATACTCATGCACCACGAATGTCCATGTTACCATTCCATACTCATGCACCCATAAATTTCTATGTTACCATTCCATATTCATGCAACCACAAATGTCAATGTTACCGTTCCATACTAACGTACCCAAGAATATCCATGTTACCATTCCATACTCACACACCCATGAATGTCCATGTTTCCATTCCATACTCACGTACCCATGAATGTCCATGTTACCATTCCATACTCACACACCAATGAATGTTCATGTTACCATTACATACTCATACACCCATGAATTTCCATGTTACCATTCATCGATTCATGATATAATTAATTCCTTAATTAATTATCGTCATTAATCTCATTACTAATTCAACGATTTGTAAAACACAACAAGTCACTTAGTTAACTCAACAATAAACTTATCACAACAATTACTCTGGTTAATTCATCAATTAACTAGTCAAAAGGCAACCATTTCAACACCAAATAATTAATTCATAAATTAATTATCTCCAGGAATCAATCTCTATATTAGGTAATTAATCCACAAATAATTATCTCAAAAGCAACCATTTCAAAAACACATAATTAATTCACAAAGTAATAATCTCAACTTAGACCAAATCAATATCTCATAATTAACCCCCGATTAATTATCTATATTATAATATCATAACACATAATTAATTCACAATTAATTATCTCAACTTATCCAGTTTAATATCTCATAATTAACCCCCGATAAATTATCATCTCAAAGCACATAATTAATCCATAATTAATGATCTCAACTTAACCAAATTAATATCGCATAATTAATCCTCTAATTAATTATCATCTCATAGAACATAATTAATTCATAATTAATTATTTCAACTTAACCAAATTAATATATCAAAATTAATTCCTTAATTAATTATCATATCAAAGAATATAATTAATTCATAATTAATTATCTAAACATAGCCAAATTAGTATCTCATAATTAATTCCTTGATTAATTATCATATCAAAGCACATAATTAATTCATAATTAATTTTATAAACATAAATAAATTAATATCTCATAATTAATACCCCAATTAAATATCATTTAAATACACATAATTAATTATTTCAACTTAACCAAATTAATATTTCATAATTAATTCCTCAATTAATTATCCTCTTAAGTAACATAATTAATTCATAATTAATTATTTCAACTTAACCAAATTAATATCTCATAATTAATTACTCAATTAACTATCATCTTAGATCACATAATTAATTCATAATTATTTATCTCAAATTAAACAAATTAATTACTCATAATTAATCCCTCGATTAATTATCATCTCAAAGCACATAATTAATTCATAATTAATTATCTCAACATTACCAAATTAATTACTCATAATTAATAAACTGATTAATTATCTATTTTAAAACATCAATGCATAAAATTAATTCATAATTAATCATCTCAATAAAAAATTTAATCCAAAATTTCTGTCAACTTTATCAAATCCAATAAATCAAAAGAACTGCATTTTATTAATTTGAAAAAGTTTAGAACCTTACATCGATGAATCTGGCCAAGACAGAGCTTCCTAACTAAAACAATGACCCAATCACACATATACACTTCTAAACTAATGTGTGTGCTTACTTGGAATTGATAAAAACACCTAACAACAATAACCATCACTCATAATTAGTGTTGTGGGGACCAACACACACAAAAATAATCAACCACATCCCAAAATATACCATAATCATCTAATTCAAGGGGTGCATAAACAAATAATGGGTATAAACCCTTACCCTTATATGAAGCCAATGAACCAAATCGATCAGAACCACCACACCTTCGATGGAAGTTGTCGAAATACAAATCAATGGGTCCGAAGACATAATATACACCACCTAGAATCATAAGAAACAAAGAAACCCAATCAATCTTGGACCAATGGGTTTCAACCTAATGGAGATCGGGCAATGGATACCCAAGACAACTGATGTGAAGCACAGAACATGTAGATAAGGAATTACCTTGACGAGAAAGATGAATTCTGTGAAGAGATCAGGAAAAATCAATGTGCGGAGAGGTAGCTAGGAGAACTGGGTGGCGTGCCACCCATTAGAGAGTTGAGAGGGGGGAGGGGTCATGCCTCACCTGTGTTATGTGCCTCTCCCTCTTTTTTTCTCTGTAAATAAATTAAATTCATTTTTTATTATAAAAATTAGTATAATAATAATAATAATAACCATTTTTATTAATATTACCCATTAATACCACACATCATTGTTAAAAACTGACTCCCCAATTACACATCATTTAGTTAAATTTTTTCCAATGAATTTAATTAATTAAATTCTTCAACAAAAAATTATTTAATTAAATTCTATCAACACGATTTAATTAAATAAGAATCCCTTTTTTCTTCAAAAAAATAAATTAATCTTAACCTTGAATTTCATTAGATAAAACCCCAACTCCACATTTAACAAATTAATTAATTATTTTTTTCCAAACTAATTAAATTTAATTAATTTTCCAACGAATTATTATTTAATTAAATTCTTTAAAAATAATTTAATAAAAAACCCTGACACCTCATTAATCCTCATTTAATGAAATTCATCCTTACTGAATTTATTTAAATAATTTATCCAATTCTTGTTATTTAATTAAATTCTCTAAACCCAATTTAACTAAAATAAAAACTCCCACTCATAAAAACTAGTTAATTAAATTATCTAAACCTAAATTTAATTAAATAATAACCCCCAATTATCAATGACTAAAAAATTCTTCTTAACCTTGAATTTAATTAAATAAAACCTCAATTTCTCATTAAGTAATTAAATTCCTCTTTCCCCTATATTTAATTAAATGAAATCTAAACTCCCCATTTACATATAATTTAATATTACCACTCAATATTACCCTTCTTTGATAACCCCCAACACCTCATTTACATTTCAATTAATTAAATTCCTCTCATCTCATTTTAATTAAATAAACACTCCAACTCATCATCATTTTATATAAATTAATTCTTTTTATCTCAATTTAATTATATAACTTCTCCATATCAATGTCATTTAATTATATTCAATCAAATCTAATTTAATTAAAAGAAACCCCCAACAACTCATTTAATTAAATTACTTTCAACCATGAATTTAATTATAAAAATTCAATGTGAAACTCAAAACTAGGTAAGCCACACTATTTAACTCGCATGGTCTAATAGACCATACACCTACCATGCAACCACTACCGGATACTTGGAGTATTCTGTATGGCTGACCTACATGTTTTGACTAAACATGCACATCCCATGAAAAATCATCTGCCTTTCCTTTTTTAAACATGAGTTTCTAAGGCCGGTGATCCCAAAACCCCTCGAGCCACCGAAGAAACTCCTAGAGACTTTACTCAATCCCGATATAAACATATAAAATGAACACAACTTTTGAAACTTCATCCCGAAGAATGGTTTTAAAACCGAAACGATCATTAAAATAAAATGTAAAAAAATCATATTTTAACCTAGTTTAAAAACATATGACTTTACAATTTACCCAAAATAAAAACGTCTTGTCCCTGAGAATCCATCAAGAGATACTACAATACCAACCAACCCCCCATGGTCAAGAAGTATCAGTTGAATGATCATGTTGAGTTTCCGAATTCCTAATACATCTTTAACCATTTTAAAACCCCATACCATGACTCGTTCCTTGAAATACATTTCTGACTGATGAAACCCATACCCATACTTAAACCAGAGACATGCCTTTAAAATGATTTCAATACCAACCGAAAGTTAACCAAATTCCTTACTCGAATTTCAATGACCTCTCCAAGTCAAGCCATCATAAGGCTACTTTAAAACTATCATTTCCCAAAATGAATAAAAGTGCAACACAAAGTACCACACATCAAGACTACAACCAAGATAACACCCACTTGTCAATTATACCAATACACGGTTTACCCTTTTCTCAGTTATAAGGTGCTCATACACCTTATAACTAAAATTGGATCATGTTGTAAATGCAATAAATAAATTTCCACTCATGCAGCCATTTGCACATCAAAACATCTCTAGAATTTTATCATAAGCAATAAAACCACATCATGTTATGACACAAAAGCATGGCATAGAATCAACTAAAAATTTTGTACTAAAAGGAATTCTAAAGAAGATAAAAACAAGGCATTCCACCCATGTCACACAATCAACATTTTCTAGAATCCAACTCAATAAACTATATGGAATGTTATATGAATGACATGTGAATCTATAAGTGCATAATATAATGCATGTATGCAACTTATTTTCACCATCCAGACTTGTAAAAATTTCAAAATTCTCAAAATCAATAAACAATAGAAAATACACCTGTCACTCAAGATGAAATCATATCAATTGTAACCCAAATAGTATAAAAATTAATTCCCATCCATAGAAACTTTGTCATTTTCCATACATGATGTGATAGTTCCCAAGAACAGGTATTAACTGAGTGCCGACACTTCCCTGTCTTTTATATACCAACACAAAATAAAAAGACAATGAAAAAAGAAAGAAAAAGTGATCCTATGATACCACTTTGTAACATCTCGACCCAACTTACCCTCAAACCTGTAGCCGGACAAGTCACCACATGACTTCAAGCACATCTCCCCATACGCCAGAGGTTTTTGACTAGCAGTGAGGGTCTATGGATAGTCAGTGGGAAGTCTATACCCTCATATTCAGAGTGTACAATGGATATAGCTAATAAACTCAGACAACAACAGAAGAAGATATAAAACAATAATTAACTGAATAATGAAAATGGCCAACGCTAGTTTTTATACTGCATGCATGTCATGGTGATACATACTGGAAAGCTGTAAACAAAACATCAAGATTTACATTACAATATATAAATAAAGAAAAGACTCAAATCCCCAAGGGAAATCTCCACGATCATTCTGAGCTTCTTCTCGATCCTTTTCTCTTAAATCCCAAGTACTAATAATATCCCCAAGAAAAGGTCCATAGTCTTGAAAACTAGAAGTCTACTCTGGTACCCCAGTGCAATGACGTCCCCAATAGGGTGTGATATAGACATATCAGTAGGTTAGGACCACTAGTTGTCTAGATCAATCTAGAAAATTCAATGTAACAAATGGTGTGCAGATATAACAAGGCAATAACAGAATTGAATAAATAACCAACAACCCATCCAGGTTCCAAAGAGACACCCGACAACAATACCCGCTTTAGCTCGTAGCCGGAATAAGAGTCTGAATTGGAAAAATATTTATATAAAAAAGGTATAATGAACTATTTATCACATTATTTAGAATTCATTGTTTAACCACACAAAATAATGAGCATGTTACCATTCTTATATTTCACCCATTTGAATGACATTATCATTCCATAACACACACACACTTAAATTCCTAGGTTATCATTCCATGCTCATGCACCCATGAATTTCCATGTTACCATTCCATGCTCACGCACCAAGGAATGTTTATGTTACAATTCTGTACTCACACACCATGAATGTACATATTACCATTCCAAACTCACACACCAATGAATGTCCATATTACTATTCCATACTCATACACCCATGAATGTCCACGTTTCCATTCCATACTCATGCACCCTTGAATGTACATGTTACCATTCCATACTCACACATCCATGTATATCCATTTTATTATTCAATACTCATGCACCCATGAATGTCCAGGTTTCCATTCCATACTCACGCAGCCATGAATGTTCATGTTACCATTCCATACTCACGCACCCATGAATGTCCCTGTTACCATTCCATACTCCTGAACCCATGAATGTCCATGTTTCCATTCACCACTTCATGATATAATTAATTCATCAACTAATTATCATCATCAATCTCATTACTAATTCAAAAATTAGTTAAACACAACAAGTCATTTAGTTAACTTAATAATTAACTTATCACTACAATAACTCTATTTAATTCTACAATTAACTAGTTAGAAGGAAACCATGTAAGTACCACATTATTAATTCATAAATTAATTATCTCTCAGAAACCATCTCTATATCACATAATTAATTCACAAATAATTTACTCAAAATCAACTGTTACAAAAAAACATAATTAATTCACTAATGAATTATCTCAACATAGCCTAAATAAATATCATATAATTAAACCCCCAATTAATTATCTATATTACAATATTATAACACATAATTAATTCACATTTAATTATCTCAACATAACCAATTTAGCATCTCATAATTAATCCCCCAATTAATTATTATCTCAAATCACATATTTAATTCATAATTAATTATCTCAACTTAACTAAATTAATATCTCATAATTAATCAACAATTAATTATCATCTCAAAGAAAAAAATTAATTCATAATTAATTATTTTAATTTAACCAAATTAATATCTCATAATTAATTCCCCAATTAATTATCATCTCCAAGCACATAATTAATTCATAATTAATTATTGAAACTTAACCAAATTAATATCTCATAATTAATTCCTCGATTAATTATATTCTTAAATCAAAAAATTAATTCAAAATTAATTATGTAAATTTAACCAAATTAATATCTAATAATTAATCCCCTAATTAATTATCATTTAAAAACAATTAATTAATTCATAATTAATTTTTTAAACTTAACCAAATTAATCTTTTATAATTAATTCCTCGATTAATTATCATCTCCAAGAACATAATTAATTTATAATTAACTATTTTATCTTATCCAAATTAATATCTCTTAATTAATTCCTTGATTAATTATCATCTCAAAGTACATAATTAATTTATAATTAATTATCTCAACTTTACCATATTAATTACTCTTAATTAATCCATCGATTAATTATCATCTTAAACCACATAATTAATCATAATTAATTATCTCAACTTAACCAAATTAATTACTCATAATTAATCGATAAATTAATTATCTATTTTACAAACTCAATGAATAAAATTAATTCATAATTAATCATCTCGATAAATAATTTAATCCAATATTTTAGTCAACTTTATCAAAAGAAATAAATTAAAAAAACTTCATTTTATTAATTAGGCAATGTTTAGAACCCTATATCAACAAATTTGGCTGACCCAAAACTTCCTAACTAAAACCATGACCTGCTCGGGCATACACACTTCCAAACTAATGCACACGTGTACTTGGAGTTGATCACAACACATAACAACAACAACTGGAACTCACAATTAGTGTTGTAGGGGCCAACACACACCAAACAATCAACTGCAACCCAAAATATACAATAAGCTTCTAAATAAATGGATTCATAATAAAATAATGGGTATAAATACTTACACAAATTTGATGGCGGTGAACCCAATTGATCCAAACTACAACACCTTCAGTGGTAGTTGTCAAAATAACGACCAATGGGTCCTAAGTCATAATCTTCACTACCTAGAATCTGAATAAAGAAAGAAACCAAATCAATTCCGGACCTTTGGATTTCAGCCTAATGGAGACCAGGTGATGGAGATCTAAGATGGATGATTCGAAGAATAAAACATGTGGATAAGGGCTTACATCAATGAGAACGACAACTTCTATGAAGAGACCAAGAGAAAAGGATGTGTGGAGATGGAGCCGAGAGAAATGGGTGGTGTGCCATTCATGGGAGAGCAGAGAGGGGGGAGGGGTTGTGCTTCACATGTGTTGTGTGCCTCTCCCTTTTGTTTTCTCTATAAATAAATTAAATTTCTTGTTTTATTATAACAATTTTTATAATATTAATAATAATAATAAAAACCATCATCTTATTATTATTACCTATTAATACCCCACGTATTTGATAAACCACAACTCCCCAATTACACATCATTTAATTAAATTCTTCTTTGATGAATTTAATTAAACAAATTTTCCAACAAAACATTATTTAATTAAATTCTCTCAATACAATTTAATTAAATAAAACTCCCATATTTTATTAAAAAATTAAATTGATCTTAACCTTGAATTTAATTAGATAAAACCCCAACTCCACATTTAACACATCAATTAATTAAATAGCTTTCAAAAAAAATTAAATAAATAAATTTTATAGATCATTGGTATTTAATTAAATTCTCTCTACATAATTTAATAAAAAAACCCTGACACCTCATTAATCATCATTTAATTTAATTCGTTCCAACTGAATTTAATTAAATAATTTATATAATTCACTTAATTTAATTAAATGATCTAAACACAATTTATTTAAATTAAAAACTCCAAATCATGAAAATTATTTAATTAAATTCCCTCAAACTCAATTTAATTAAATAATAACCCCCAATTCACAACGACTAATAAAATTCTTCTTAACCTTGAATTTAATTAAATAAAACATCCATTTCGCATTAATTAATTATATTCCTCTTTACCTTGAATTTAATTAAATTAAATCACAAATCCTCATTTACATATTATTTAATAATACAATTTAATATTACCTTTCTTTAATAACCCCCAATACCTCATTTACATGTCATTCATCTAAATTCCTCTCATCTCATTTTAATTAAATAAAGACTCCAACTCACCGTCATTTAAAAAGATTTAAATCTATTCATGTAAATTTAGTTAAATAACTTCTCCATCTTAATGACATATAATTAAATTCTCTCTACATTAATTTAATTAAAAGAAACCCCCAATAGATCATTTAATTAATTTCATTTCAACCATGAATTTATTTAATGTAATTTAACCCAAAACTCAAAACTGTGTAAGACACATAGTTTAAATTGCACAACTTGACAGACCATATGAATACCATGCACCCACTACCAGATACCTGGAGTATCATACGTGGCTGACCTGTAAGGTTTGACTAACCATGTGCATCCCGTGCGAACAGCTCTACCTTTGCATTTTAAAACTGTGTTTTCTAGTCCGGTGCACCTAAATCCCATCAAGCCACCAAGGAAACACCTAGATCCTTTACTCAAGCCTGATATCAACACTTAAAATGAACCAAACTCAAAAAACTTTATCCTGAAGCATGGTTTTAAAACCTACCTGATCATAAAATGAAAAAGTTAAAAAAATATGTATTTTAACCTAGTTAAAAAACATGGGACTTTACAAAGTGGTATCAAAGGGAATGATTCTACCTTAGGACTGGAGCATATAATTTTTTCAATCTGTGAGATTGGTTTGAGGTTTATAGAAATAGTTTTAAAGTGTTTAGATCTTGGTTATTGACTAGGTACTCTAATGTCGGCCTAGTAGCTAATGTATCCATTCACCAGGACTCTAAAAACATGTATGTTGACTTGGTACATATAGACACTAGTTGCAGGGAAGAACCTTGGTGAATGCATCGTATATTTATGAATTGTGGTTTCCATGTTCTTTTTATATCAGATCCCCATATTTACTCTTTGATCATTGTACATGATGTTTATTTTAGGATACCTCTGTGAAGATAGCCATCCAGGATTCCACTATGTGATCAAAAGGATGATCTGCTGAGGGAATAGGCTTCTGTATAGGGACACATACCAAAGTTTGTACCTCCGTGTGTTTTTCTAGTCATGCCAACAATCATTGAGTAGTAGTTAACACAAACATTACTATATAATTATGAACACAATATGAGTGCACATCATGTGTTTCATAGGAAGTGAACTCTAAGGTTTCTGGGTGATCTAGAAACCCAAGTGGTTGAGGTTTTTCTAGAGGTAGTCACCTGAGTTTTGCACCTCGTGAGGATGTATGTAGATAAGATTGAATTCCTTACAACAAGTCTTAGTCAAGGCTCTTCTAGGTGATAGTGGAGCTTGGTGGCTGAGTCACATGACGAGAGGACTCTCTCCTATTTATAATTTGAGCATCTCTCCAGGGATGAGTTCTATCCAACCATGTTTCGATGAATGTAAACTTTAGAGAATCTAAATTTACCAAAGGTAAGTATGGATATAACATAGTTTTCGATGAGTTTATTTATCTATCATGAAACTCCCCGGATATGGTGTGAGATCTTTTCTTCAAGAAACAAACCTTCAAGTAGGGATTACACTAAGATACTAGGGATTCAATAATATCTCCTTTCATTCCAATCTATTCTAGAGTGACTTAGTGGAATTTATTTTTAGAGAGGTCCTTTGAAGAGAATATTTTGATAGTGGGTGATGGTAGTGGTAACCTAGGAGTAGAGGCCTCATCAGCTGGTAGACTACATATGTATCAGGGGTTCAAGATTGCAATAGACTTTAGGAGACAATCCAAAGAAAAATTATTAATAGTTCATAGATATTATGGTGGATCAAGTAAAATGAGGTAGAGGTGTTTATTATCATGCGATAGTTGGGGAAATTGTGCTAGATATTTTCCAACATGTTGAATAACTGCTTAGGAGACGGTCGAGGGACTGCCCAGACAGAGATAGAGGTAGGAGAAGGGAGTTCCCTAGGGAAGAGGATAAGGGAGATGGTTAGTTGGAGCAATAAGATGTGGTATATGGTTTGACTAATTTTCACCACCCCCTAGGTGATCCATTCCAGGCTCACAGAGCTAGTGGGAAAGGGTGAGGGTAGCTATAAAAAGTGGAGGCCTGTAACCTCGAGGCTTCAGAGATGATACAATGTATAATCCATGTAATTTCAAAATTACATGTAGTACTGATAAAAACATGTTTGATTCACTCCATTTTTACCACTTCCCTTGTTTGAGACTTTAATATTCTGGCTGTGCCTGTGGCTCAACCATTATTCTTGGAGACTCCGAATGAAGGTGACTCAGTGATCACACACTTCTTCTGATATTGTTACCTAACTAATAGATGAATTTTTTTTATGGTATCTGTATGTAGTAGCAATGAGGCCTTATGAAGTCATCTTAGGTATGGAATGTCTATCTATAATTCAGGCTTAGATTAACTATTTCAGGTGGAGGATGCGGTGTGTCCATGATGATGGGATTATGTTTTCCTTCATTGGTGAAAAGTAAAACCAAGAAAAGAAATATGAGCTCATACATAAGAGAGTGTATCCAATTACATACCAATTGGATAGCATGACTCTTGGAGCAGTGGATGCTATGGGGATACCCATTTCCTACAATGATAGGGGAGTAAGAGGGAATATTTCTTAAGGATGTTCAAGGTTTACCTCCACAGTGAGAGGTAGAATTATGAATTTTCATAAACCTTGATATGACCCCAATATCTGGGCCAAAAAATCAGATGGCTCTCATAGATCTTCAATAGTTGAGGGAGTAGTTAGAGGAGTTTCAGAAGAGGGATTCATGAGACCTAGTGTTTCCCCCTAGACATCCCTAGTTTTGTTTACCAAAAATGAATATGGGATCTTGAGGTTGTGTGTGGATTATAAGTGCCTAAAATAGGTGACTATGGGGAATAAGTGTTTTATAACAAGGATCTATAACCACTTTGATCAATTGACAAGGGTGTGATGGTTCCCAGAGATTGACTGCAGATTAGGCTATTTGTAGCTATGAGTACAAGGCAATGATATAATGAAGATGAAATTTAGATGTCACTATGGTCACTATGATTATTTTTTGATGCCTTTTAGTGTTAATAACTCCCTATCAGTTCACATGGTATTGATGAAATAGTTTATTCATACTTTATTAAACTAGTTTATAGTGGTCTTCATCAATGATATCCTAGTGTACTCGAGGTCCAAGGAAAAGAACTTGAGACAATTGAGGATGATTCTAGACACACTCTAAGTGCATAATCTTTATGGGAAACTCTCAAAGCACGAGTTCTAGATTTAGGAGGTCTTCTTTCTAGGACACTTAATCTTATATGATGATGCATTAGTGGACCCGACTATGTTCACGGTAGTGTTAGATTGGGATCCACCTAAGAGCATGTTGAAGGTGAGAAGCTTCCTTGGTTTGGAAGGCTAATACTAGATATTTTTCTTGATTTCTATAGGATATTACCATCTTTAAAAACTTTGACCTAGAAGGGTAATAATTTCATTTGGATGGAAATGTTATAGTAGGATTTTTAGGATATGAGGTAGAGGTTGATGAGAACACCCATATTTATATTTCCATAGGAGGGTGTATAGTATGTAGTGTTTTGTGATGAATCAGAGAATAGGCTTGGTTGTTCTCTAATTTAGAGACAGAATGTGATTGGATATGGGTCTCAATAGTTGGTACCACAAGAGAAAAAATATGTGACTCATGATCTTGATCTACCCATGGCAGTCTTTACTCTGACAGTATAGAGACACTACCTTATGGGTGAGTCATTTATCTTCTACTTTGAGCACAAGAGTATAAAGTATATCTTTTCTCATAAGGATATCTACCTGAGATATAGTTGATGTCTAGAATTCATCTAGTACTATGAATTATAGATTTTATATACTTATGGGAAGGGAAATGTTGTGGTAGATACTCTTAGCAAGAAATATTATTCTCAAATTTTTGTCAAGGCATCAAAGTAGTTATCATCATTGTAGTTTTTATTAGTGTAAAATAATGGTTCTTCATATCTACATTTGATGGTTGTTACCCCCAAACCCGACTTCTCTATGTGTTAGGAGGACCAGTTTTGGGATACTAACTGTGAGACCTTACATACTCAAATATCCACTAGACATGCTCTTGATGGATTTTCTATAGTTGGGGATACTGTTACCCCATTTAAATAAAGAACTATTTTACCAAGGAAGTTGTAGGAGGACGTGATGCGGGATTTTCATAAATCCCCTTTAGTAGTAAATATATATGTTGAAAATATGTACCAGGACCTATGGCATCAGTTATGGTGGAAAAGCATGAAGAATCTTGTAGCAAATTTTATCTCTCATTGACTCACATGTCCATAGGTGAAGGTTGAGCACTAGTTTTTAATGGGTTTATCTCAGCCCTTTGAGGTTCAATAAGGGAATTGGGATGGGATTTAAATAGATTTCATGATGGGGTTCCCACATAAATCCATAGGCCATGATACCATAAAGGTGATCCTAGAAGGAATACCAAGTCAGGCTATTTCCCAGCTATTTTAGTGTAGAATTCAGTAGAGATCTTGGGATAACTTTACATGTATGAGATAGTTTGTATCCCTATATTTAAATCAATGATCATTTCGGACCATGATTCTCACTTCACATTGTGATTTTGGAGAGGATTTTAGGAGGACTTTGGGGATCAGTTTCATTTTAGTACGATGTTTCACCCCCTGATTGATGGATGGACAGAGTAGACCATTCAACTTATAGAATAAATTCTGAAGGCTATCATGTTATACTTTTTTCCATTTTTTAAAGGATCACCTAACCATAGTGGAGTTTTCATACTATAAAATCTACCATTCCACCATTAGTATACCACTATTACAGGCCTTACACAAGTGAACCTACAGGTCACTGGTATGTTGGAATGATTTAGGAGAGTAAGAATTCATGGGCCTATATTTGGTGTGAGCTATGATAGAGAAGGTAAAGATCATCCAGGAGCATATGGGGACTAAATAAATCTGTTAGAAGTCCTAAATGAACTAGAAAATGAGGCCTTTGGATTTTGAGGAGGGAGATCATGTTTTCTTGAAGGTATCACCTTAATGTGGGTTGCGTAGAATTGGATGGGGTGGTAATCCATATCAAAGATTCATTATCCATTTATAGATATTGTATAGATTCAATGAGGTGGTGTAATGCTTGGATCTACCACCACAGTTGGACTAGGTATATGATGCATTCCTTGAGTCGTGACGTAGGAGGTCATTTCATGAACCATTACATGTTATGGACTTGGGTGAGCTAGAAATCACATATTAGTCTACCTTTACAAAATACCCAGTAGAGATATAGGATCGATATGAGAGGATACTTTGTGGGAAATTGATTCCTTGGGAGCATGTCTGGTGGAACTAAGAGAATCTTTAGGAGAGGACTTGGGAGTGGGAGACCAAGATGTGATCTCAGTACCTGAATCTTTTTTATTAGACTTTTTAAATTTCTGGGATGAAAATCCCTAGGTTTGGGAGAATTTAATGTCTTAGTATTTTCTATTTAATGATTTTAAATATATATATTGTAATATTTTTTTGAGTCAGTAGATAAGATGGTGTGAGGTTCCATGTTCCGATGTGCCCCGAATTGATATTTGAAAAATAATAAATATATTAAGATCAAACTTATGTAGTTTTCCTAAAAAATTAGAATAACTCTTCAAAAGAGTCTTAGATTATAAAACTAATGTCACCATTGAGTTTGGAACATAGATTTTATTATTGGGGTGATATAAAATTTATTGATGTTGGGTGTTTGTGGAACTGTTTTCATGGGCGTGGAAAATAAATAAATGAATAAGTTAAATTTTACATTTATTTTATTTTGCAGATGTAGTCAGCTAGGGATCTCCTCTATAAATAAACTATTATGGGTAAATCCTAGGGTTACCCTCATAAACCTAGATTCACAGAGAGGTTCCATTGGAGAAACATTGGTGGATGACATCAGATCAAAGGATTAGATCAACACTATATGGATCGTCTACACTAATGGAGTACATGGATCTCCCCAATGAAATAAATATAGGATCAATAATCATAAAAATTGATCTAAACTATAGGTAGGATTTTTTATGTGGATTAATTATGTTTATTTATCCTATTTCAAACCTTGATAATTTACAAAAACAAGAAATGATACATACATCGACAGTTGATTTAATTTAAGTATGATTTATTTGTTTGTTGGTGATAATTCCTATTTATTCATATATTCTAAGACAACTGATCAGGAGAAAAATAAAAAATGGATAAGTTTCCTTGATCTTTCTTATGGTAATGGGTTTATCCAATATTCCTTCACATCTTCATCCCAAGAGACTTATCTGGCCCGCAGTTTAATGAATATCAGGTATTTGACCATTGCTCCACTATTCTTCGCCACAATGGATCAATACCACTAGTTTGGTTCAAGAAAGAGGGTTTGGTCGAGGTGCTATGTTAAAGGATGACTAGAGGTGGATTATATTTGACTAAAATTCCACATTCTCCCCAGTTTGTTTCATGGTAACGACATTGTACACAAATATTGCGACTCAAAGAAGTAATTTTTGAGAAAATCAAAGCCTGGATCCCAACATCAGCAAAAAAAGGGATAGATGAGTCTAGATCCAAAATTATTGACTATATTTGGGGTGGAAGTAGTGTTTAAGGATGATTTAGAGAAGGAATCACAGGTTTCTATAAGACCTGTGTTATGCAATATGTAATCTAAAATTACATGATGTGTGGGGCCCTGGATATGATGTTATGATTTCCATGGAAGAGGTAAGGATCACATGTTATGTGGTCCCTACCTATCATTATGTGACCTCCCTCTGGTTTCATGCCATGTATCTTAGAAGATACTTAGGCAGGGGTCAAGTACACAGGGTAAGCTATGTACTCAGACACGACCAAGGTACACTGGTTAAGCCGTGTACTCAGAAAAAATCAGGTGTACATGGGAACAAATTGAGGTACATTGGCATGGGAAAAGGAACAAGGGAATGGACACGATTAGGTCCATATTTATAGGTACACAAAATGTACCCTAAGTACATGCTGTGTACTTCATCTGATATTTCTTAGAGTCCTTAATTTATTCAGTTTGGACCATTATCGGTTGAGATCATTCCATTTTACATCCACTCAAGGGTAATGTTTAGAATTACATCCCTATCATTGGATTATAATGTTAACTTGAGGATGTGTCTCATAAAGATTTCATAGTGTCCCTCTATGACACTAGTTCATGATCCTCTATCAATCCTTTTTATACCCTAGGTGGGTTTTGTGGAATCATAATGCCTACCATGCATAGGGTATCGATCCCCAAGCTAAAAAGTCATTTAATTAGGGGTTGCAATATCATAGAGAAAACATTCCCTTAAATATACGGTGATCCAGATTGGGTTTGAGGTGTCCCCCAATAGTTAGTGGCATGATCCGCTCACTACATATCATGATATTAAGAGATCCAATGAGTACTTATTTAGTAAGGACCAATGATCACAACCTCTTGTATGGGAATCACCAGTATTAACATGTCCAATGGAGTGAGCAATTTTCAAATTAGTGTTAACTTGAATCCTCAAGCAGTATCCTATGATAGGTGAGTTTTGTTTGAGAATATTTGAGATCATTTTTCTTTTATGAGTATATCTGGGTTTATTCCTGTATTATTGATATTATGTGACTACCCTTGATTCTTCATGATTAATGATTTCAGGGTTTCCTACTAGGTATTGTTATAATCACCCCATCATGGTATATTCCAGCACATGTCGTGAAATTATGAATGAAAATGATCTTTTGATAGTGTCCTAGGAAGATAGGGAGCAAGCCAAACATAGTTGGGCAAGACACACTAAGGTGTTTCCTGATTGATTTCATTTGACCTTGGTCACCCCATTCTTAGTAAGTTAGACTCCATTGTTTTTGGTAGGGATTGTATTTGGAACCTTTATTGCTTTTAGTAAAATTTTTAAACTCTGTTATGGGATAGATGTTGTTCATGCATTTATGGTATCCATTTTTTTTACTTTATTGGAATTATATGGGCTTGGAGATGTGTGTGTGTACATGTATATTAGGCCAATGCCTCCTATATATGAGTTATGCCTACTCGGTGCTGGTTGCTAAACCCAAGAATATTGGAGGCGAGATTGAGTTTGTAACAATAGGATTATAGCTAGTTAGGTGGGACTTGTTGGTTCAGGTCAGACATTTCTAGGTCACTTTACCCCTTATCTTTTTAGTTTAACCTATGGTAACCTAATTTATCCTTAACCGTAGTAATTAATTTTTACTAATTTTACAATTTATTTCGACTAAAAATTAAGTTGACCATATTATATAATATTAATTATTCTTGTTTCATATATGGAATCAAATTTTCAAAATTCAATTCAAATAAGTAAAAATTTTTAATTTAAAAAAAATCACCACAGCCCTGATGAAGACACTGTTTTCTAATGGAAAAATTTACATAAGTAATGAAAGTTTTAATATCAAAATTCTATATAAAATTGATTCCAATGTCTATAATTGGAATAATAAATATATAATTCTACTTATTTTACTTTATAAACCATATAATAATTAAATGGATATTTTAAATACTTTATGATAAAATATGGTTTTTAATAAAAATCAGTTTTTTACTATTCATTAAAAAATTAATAATTTCAGAAAATTATAAAAAATTCACTAAAATATAATTTTGATATTTATATTTTAAAATATTTGTTTATATTGTCAAATAAATTTTATAAAATTTTCAGAATTTATTTTTATTATTTTTTCCCAAAAAGAAATAATTTTTTTTTGAGAAAATAGTATTATAGAAACATATAAGGACTTTACTAATATTTATGTAGTTTTTTGTCAATATGTTATCTTTATGTATAACGATTATAATTAATATTTAATTTTTTTTATTAATATTCATACTTAGGTGTTTAAAGGATATATTATAACTCTAATATTTAAATAATAATAATATTAATAGTATATTTTGGTTCATTAAAACTTGATGTTGCGTGTAACCCAAGATATCAAAAATCTCAGTTTTATTCAAAAAAATATTTGATAAAAACTAAATGAATTAAATTTAATTACCTCAAAAAAATTATTTTATTTTATAAAAATTTTCCAAAATAAAATAAATATTTATCCATAAAATATTTTATGTAAAAAAAATTTCATATTAACTAGTACATCATGTTGGCCAGTGGTAGGAGTTACACCCTTATCACCCTTGAATTGAGGATTCATGACCTGCAACCTTGCTAGATGCAACTCCTGTCACCCGGTATGCATGATTTCCCTTTTCTAAAAGTATATTTGTATAATTTCTATAATATTTCCAAAAATTCTATGAAAATCCAAATAATAAAATTAATCATCAAATAACTTTTTAACCAATGATATTTTCTATACAACTTATTATTTCACAAAATCAAATAATCTTAGTTGACTATTAATAACAAAGAATCCATGATCATATTAACCCTATTGGTTATCAATAACATTATACTTATATCAAAAAAATATAAAAAAATTATTCCTCTAATAACATTTCCACTAAAACATACAGTAAAAAGGGATTTATTCCAATAAATATTTCCCAAAATATTATTAAAAATATTAAAATCCCATCACATAAAACCAAAAAAATTGAAATATATACTTTCAAGTTTATGTTCAATCATAGTCATATTAAACTAATACACTTTAGGCTTTTCCTATATCATTATGACATATTATAAATTTCCATAGGTTATATTCTCTCATTCATCATAGTGGTTCATAAATAACATGTGGATTAACAGAAGCATATTAACCAAGAGTTTCAAACAAGGTGCATAGTAAGGGAACAATCACTATGAATTAGAATGATGGTTGAGATATACTCGACCCACAATTTTTTGGGTTATTACACCTAGGTGAATCAGTTCCAAAACCACATCGACTTTTAGTATCAAGATAAAGATATATTTCTAGAAAAACCACATAATATCTACCTCAAATATTTTTATAATGTTATCTTACTCATAGAATTATCCTTAAAGTCAGTAAGCGGGTCATGTTCTATAATCTATGTTTTTCTAAATCTACTTATAATTGTTCTATTAAAATTCATTTGATACCAAATGTAATGAACTAAAACTCAATATTCTAGAGATGATGGTCACATGTACTCTTTTTGAATAAGATACATGTGATCATATATTGAATATCTAGAAAGTTTAACAGTCTGATTAAACTAGATATATAATTTAATCTCACATTACATTTGAAAACATAAATTACAACATAGTGAGATAAAATATTATAAATCTTTAAACTCATTTTAAGATTCCTTCTTCATATCCCGAGGAAAGAAAAAAAATAAAGGGTGAGCTCAGATATTCAGTAAGGGCTACATATAGAAGAATCTATCATGAACCGACAATCCTTAATCAACATGAAAATATAAATAACTAAAATTACATTCCAATTATTCAATAATTTGATCACAAAGAAAAATATGGTCGGAATAAATGATAACTAAATAATTCCATATAAATTATAATATGAACTAGAAGTTAATCCATGGATTTCATAAGTAATCAAATAATCACATGAACATTAAGAACTAAATTCTCAATATAGGAAATGGTTAATATTAGACATCATGATTTCATACATCATGATATATATACTATCAAATCCTTGTGCCAAGATAGATTAATTAATGGGTAGGTATACACCCGAAACCCATTTAATGATGGTATACTTATTTATCAAATGATATCATTCGATGCATTGAGGATAAATCTATAATTTTTACCCACACATCATTTTATATCCAAATCATTTCTCATATATTGAATGATAAATTAAATTCATAAACAATATTCCTTATCAATAAATTTCTATATTGAATAAAGGATTCATAATATCAGTATTTCCCTAGTGAAGAAAATTAAATTCGAAGTATAAAAATTTATGTAGAGGTGATATACAGTTTAAGAAATAAGAATATATATGATAAATAAAATGTATATTTAATAAATTTTTAACATGTAATGATCATAAGAATGTGAATGTTTTAATATAAATTTAATAACTATGAAATTAATCAAGAAAGTGAATGTCTATACTTTACTTGGTCAAAATAATCATAAACCATCTAGATAAATAATAAGGATTATATCATTATAATATATCCCAAGTGAAGTATAAGTAAAATAAAAGGTTTGTTTTCATTTATTAGTATAAAAATTAAAAAAAATATTTTTAAACCATTTTTGAGGAGAATACCCATGTCACATTGAAAATCATTTTTAAAAAATAAAAAATAATATATTATTAGGTAAACTATTTTATTTAAAAGTAAATTGGTAATCATGTAATGAAATCTTTAGAGAGATGAGCAGTCATGACTGTAGAAAAATTCTATTTATATCAAGTACGTTAAAACAATTATTCCTTTTACATTTTCAGAAAAAATTCAAAAGGAACCTTGTTTAGCAAGTGATAGGAATATTAATTTTATATTTTTTAAATTCAAAAATGGGTAATAAATAATTTAAAAAACTATAAGATAACATAACAAACATTCTTGTTATTTTTATAAAACATGGATATGAATGAAAAATCAATTTCAACTAAAAATAAAAATAAAGGTGTCTTTTCTTAAAAACATTTTATCCATAAATTTAATTACCAAAGAAAGGAAAATTGTACTATTAATTGAAAATTTAATGAATAAATACAGGAGAATAAAATAAAATTATTTTATTATAAAATGATCAAATAATTTCTTTTAATGGAAATTCAATCATTAACAACCCTGATTAAAATGAAATTGAAGTATAATCCCTTACCACTTTAGTAACTTTTGAATCAGATCCACAAAAAAATAATTTACTTAAAATAAAACATTAATTGTGATTAATATAAATATATTCATGGCATAAAATATCAAATTTTTATTATATACACCTCATAAAAATAAAAGGTTCATAATATGAAATATATATGAATTGAGTGAAAATTGAGACAAAATCTTTTACAAATATCATACTATTTTAGTGAGAATAAATCAATGAATTTATTAGGTGTATCAAATTTAAATCCACATTAAAAAGTGTAAATATATCATAAAAATTCATTAAACACATAATCTTAGAATAACATAGACAATAAATAAGTAATATAACCCATTGAAAATAAATTGAGTAATGAAATATCTTAACACTATGTAACTTTTAAATAAAACTACCTTGGATGAAGTAAAATAAATTTTAAATTAAAATAACAATAATTTTTAAGTATTCATGATATAATATTTAAAAATATAACATATTCACCATATAAAATAAATTATGAGAATAACATTACAATATGCCTCAATGGAAGGAAATTGAGACAAAATCCCTTACCTCAAATTTCCCTTTAGTTAAAAATTATTTAAAATACTTTATAATGGTTTTAAACACATTATTAATTAATACCAAAACCATATTTATGTTCATAATCTCATATATAATCTTCACATCACCTGTTCATTAACAATATTTCATTATTACCATGGTGTTTGGTGTTAACTACATTGTTTTCCCATGAATAATATAATGAATTGTTCTAGTTGTTTTGAATATGATATATTTAAATTATTTATATAATGATATTAATTTTATAAATATAATATTTATTCATGAGATACATTTATGGAATCATTCTTTAAATTTAAATAGGGAAAATGAATCACATTGTTTTGTAGAAAAGGTTGGTAATACAAAAGCATAAAGGATGTTATCATTTAACTAATGGAGGAAAGGGTAAAAAAGTGGATGGTTTAATAATTTTACAAAAACAATATTATTTCATATTTATCATATGTATTAATTATTTCCATCATTATGACTATACATGTGGGTCAGTGTCAGAAATAAATTAAATCGGTTCGTGAGGTGGTAGTCTGTTGTACAAATGAGAAAAAACTTTCATTAGAATTTAATGGAGAAATATATGGATATCTAATACTCTATAACCATTATAACATCTCATAATATGGGTGATACTAGTGTTATTATATTGGAATTGGGAAGACAAAACTGAAGGTGGAAAAAGAAGAAGTAAATAGAATGAGCCTAGTGAAGATGATTACCTTACCTTAGAAAAAACCACACTCGATCTCCAATTAAGGACCCTATGGATAGTATTTTTAAAATAAAAGAATCACTATATTTTGGATAAAGATGTTGGGGATATATTTTGTCAGGATTTTTGAATCTAAATGGATTGATATGTGTGAATAAGTGATGGGATGGGGTTCCCTTTTATAATTTAGGAGGAGTGAAATTTTTATAAATACCCAAAACTATTAATAATGGAAAGTCACGCTCAACCCACATGACTTCATAATTGATAAATAATGGTCCATAAATACCTCAAAATCTAAAAATAAACATGTTTTCAATATGTTATTCCCTTTACATCCAAGGTTACCCACTTTTACAATTTTCATTTCACCACAGTGACTAGTTTATTATCCTAGGTAATTTACCCTTTAATACTAAAATAAAAATATCCTTATTACATAAATTTTACCACTAATTATTAATATCAAATCCATATTATCAAATAATAATTCTATATGTTTGTAAAATTAATTTTAACACAAGTGCATAAAATACACAAAAACTCATTTTAACCTTAACCATAGTAATTAATTTTTAACAGTTTTTACTATTCATTATGAAGAAAATTTTGTTGAACTTATTACCTAATATTTATTATGATGATTCCAAATATTTAATATATTTTATAAAATTAAATTCATTTCACGATTTTACCTCTCTAGGACGTAGAATTGGTTAAATAACCCAATGGGTTTCCTGTAATACAATTGTTACCTTCCCATCAATTTTAAGTATCTATTTTCTAGTGTTGTTACTGCATAACCCCCATTAAAGAATAAAAACATCCTTATAGAACCCAAACCATAAATCCAAGAAATAACTTTACACTTCTTTCCAGGTGTTGAGTCTTATTAATTTTTGTATGACCTAACCTCCTCTGGAAATGAACCTAGTCAACTGACCCCATGGGTCTTCAGTAATACCTTAGTTACCTTCGCAGAGCACTATATAATATTACACATTGGGGTAACTTTTTAGAATAATAACTATCCCCACAAGCCAACAATTCTTTTTCTAGTGTCAGTTTTCCCTACCAACACACACCCTATGAAACATCCTAGAAGATCACCCATCCTAATCACTACTCTAGGGAAAGCATTCTAAACTGTGCAGTTCTAATCATGTTGGATCATAAAAAGAACGGTGGAAATTATTAATGAATCTAAATTTCATTTTATTACAGTTTTTATTATAGAGATTCATCTTGATCTTCCTTGTCTTTAGTTCCATGTTGGCATTTCCAATGTTCAATGATTCTTAGTCATTGATAAAGGTTGGTGGTTTCATAAGGCATTACCCTACAATTAAAACTCAATGATTCTTGATTGACCTGCAATGATTTTTTAAATGATTTTAAAACCAAAATTTTATATTATTAGATGTTTTATTTAAAAAATGAATGGAATTGTGAAAAAACCCAATTTTAATGGAGTTTAAATTTCTTGGTGAATTTTAAGAAATTTGATGGCTTAAATTGAAAGTGTATTTAATGAAATGATTTTATGTTGATTATTGAGAAAATTGGATTAATATAAAATACTATTTAGAAAGAAATGAATTTAACAAAAACCCTATGATTTTGTTTATAATTGAAAAGGCATGTTGAGACTGAAATTGGGAAATTGAACATTGAATGATGAAATGATTTTAAATTATTAATTTTAACATTATTGATTGATTTATTATTTTAATCACACGTGAGCATGGGTAGTTGGTGGGTAATTAGGTCATGCATTCTTGGACTCTAACTCCCCAGCAATGGATTGATGATGGAAACAACAACTAAACCAAGTATAGAATATTTTCTAAAAATGGGTCCCCTAAAGTGGATTTGATTAATTTCACAATATGGGTACCCTCTTGGGGGTGTTGATGTGATTTTGGACACCTATCATGATATGTGATGATGATTGAGAAGTGCGAGGATCCTCGTGCTAGAAACTAATGTGACACACAAATTATGAGTATGGTGATTTGTTTTTTTGACTTTATTATACATTCCATTGATTATAGAGGTATTTTATTAATTCGAACTACTTTACATAATTGTTTTATATATGTTTCTAATTTAATCCGATTTTTATATATCTGATATATTTTGATTTGAAATCATTTTTTAAATATGTAAAAGCCTTTCCACTATTTGTTTTATTTAAATCATGGGAATAAATGGTTTATTATTATGGTGTTGCATATGGAATCTTTTAGTGGTATCCTAATGGGTTTTCAGATCACGCCCTACCTTTGTCATAAGTAATTTTTAGATCATCTTATTCCATGTTATAGTAAATTTAACTCACTTCTTAGAGGAAGCAGGTGTACTTTATTCATGGGAAATAGAGTGATGGAGTTAACTGATGGAGACATGATCTTTTTGTTACATTGGTTTTTTGAGACTTTTATTTGGAATCTTTTATTCATTTTAATGATGTTATTTTTAGGGTTTTATAGTCCCTATTTTATTCTGGTACTTTCTCCTTGAGGAGTACTAATAATAATAATTTTTTTTGTTTATCTTCCTATATTTTGTTATGAAAACCCTTACCTCTTGATCTTGAAATGATTCTAGGTGATAGTCACCTACCAGTGGAGATAAAGAATTACCTTCATGCCAAGTAAATACTAGATCGGATATTATTTTAATAGGGTATTCAGGCTAGTTCATGATATTTTACATAAGTGGATGAATTAAATTTAAAATTAAACCCTCAATCATAATGGACAGAAATTGTTAAAGAAATTAATTTTAAAGCATAAGATGATCTTACATTAAATATTAGACTAGTAATCATATGTATATGAATTTATATTCACATATATATAATTTAATCTATAATTTTCTTTTGAATTGTATCTCATTATGGTTTATTTTAATTAATTAAATTGGTGAAACATTATGCATATAAAAGCAGTTTTAAGAAAAATGTGTTTTATGACTTAAAATAAACATATAACATAATTTAGTATAAACACGATTCAAGTGTAATTTACTAGATTAAATATAACTAAAAAACAATTATTTCACTTTAAAACAAAATTAAATGTATAAAATGAATTATAAATTACTTAATTTATTAAAATTAAATGATCATTTTACAAAAATCGATATTGTTCACTATTCCCTAAAGAACAACCCTTTTCAGAAAAATTGAAAATTATCACCCTAAGTTAATTCTGACTGGAAATTATTTTTTTATTAAAAAAACACTTTTTCGGGAAAAGTGAGAAACCAAAAAGTTCAATATAACACCCAAACAACCCCAAGAAACCCTAAGATAATTCTGACATGCTAATTTCAGAAATAAAGTTCATATTTTTACATTATGTTTTCTAATAATGGAATAATTTAATTATATTATTTTCTCACTTAAAGAAAAAAAATATTTTTAATAGAAAATATATATTTTTGACATATGTGAAGACATTACTAAAAACCAAGTCCTTATTTACAAATATATTTTATTTATCTGAAATATTTATATATAATTTTCAAAAATTAGTTATTCCCATTTATACCTCCAATTTTAATGATTGGGTTATAATAGTCAATTTTTAATAGTGTATCACAGTTTGTTTAGGCTTAGTTTTTCATGTCACATACGCTATCAAACAAAGTCTTCATTTTAAAACTCAGGGTGTTACAAAAACCAAAAGGGTATTGATAATAGCCAACCAAATCTAATTATATGAATAAGAATTCTCAATACTAAGATTTATCCACCAAGACACCTTCATTTCAACAAATTATACTTTCATTTCAACCATATCACAGTTGGTTAATCCTATAACACTATTTGTTTTACTTAGGTTACTTTATGTTGTGTTATCATATACTTATTAATCAAATATATTAATTTAATTAGGAAATAACTCCATAAAAATTGTTTATAAATAAAATTTTTTTAACCAACAAATATCCCATAAGTGTTTCAAATAGGGTGTACAGTTATGCCCCCAAGTCATTCACTAGGCGAAAATTGAGTTAATACCCAATACACCCTTTTTAGATTCATTCCCCGTAGTATATATTCTATAGATATTGAACCCAATTATGGTATCTATATAGGGATGTTATTTCTAGAAAAACCACACTATCTACATTAATAAAAAAATTCATGATGTCATACTATACTTAGACTCACCACATAGACTTATCTCAAAGGTTTTCATTAAAGTTATATTATTCTTATCCCTAAAATATTACCTCAACTGACCTATAGGGTTATATATACCATTTAAATTATAAAAAAACATAACTTATCAACCTAGGATGACATTTATAACAACTAATTTAACCTTAATATATATCATCCTAATATATAAAGTTATCTAAAAATATCTCTATTACAAATAGTTCCAACCCATAGATGTGACCATGCAATTACATGACCTCCTAAAAATATTTTGTTATGATACAATCCCAAGTCCTTTTATATGAAGAGTTTTATATATTTAGGATAAAACATTAAATAAAAAACTCATTTTATTTTTTTATCAATTATTAATTTTCCAAATATATAAAAAACTACTTTATCCCTAATAATCCTTTAACATGTCCCAAAAAATCTACAGATAAGGAACTAATCTATACATTTCTACTTTTCTTATATTCATAACATAGGGAAATGGAAACATAAGAAAGGGGTGATATCATATTCTCAGTGTAAGGGAACTGATCCCAGTTGGTTGACCCATTGCATGTTTCCAAAGACTGAGGTGATCGGAGGAGGCTTGAAAGAAGTCTAGAGGAGTTTGTCTACTAGAAGCTTGAAGTAAGGTAATTTCACATCATGAAATAAGGTTACAAGACCTGAATATGGATTTCATGATGTTTAATTTATCAACATTTAAAAAATAAATAAATTAAAGAGGCAATGTTTTAATGGTGATATCAGAATTCAGAGGATTACACGATGTGGAAGAGGATTACACATCATGTAATTCCTCGATATAGTGTTTTTTGAAGTATTTTCAGCCACTTGGATTAGTCAAACCCTATGGTTGTAGTGGCTCCCTCTCAATTTTAGGCAATTATGTGTCCCCTATTTGTCATTTTGGGGATTCCTTCATCATGAATTGATTCCTAACCTCCCTCCTTCGATGCATAATGATCTTAATTTGATCCGAGGTATTTACTACCTTAGTTCTTGTGGTTTCTTCAATATATTTCCTCCAATTTCTCCTTTCCAACTTATGTTTCTTGATCTCCATGATTTAAATGGATTTTTCTTAGTTTTTGGTTGGTGAGGTTCTATTGTGGTATCCTCTAATGGATGTAGTTGTTGCGAGAGATGTGATCAAGATCCATTACGTGGTTCATTATCATGTGAAGAACATCAGTAAACCTTTTGAGGAAGGGTATTTGTTGCTTATCTATTTATTTATGTGAAATCATAGAGATAGAATGATTTATCCCCTTGGATCACAATGAAATTGACCTAATAATTATTTGAACTGGACAAAATAATTGTTATTGATGACATAGTGATGTAGCGCATTTGTATCATAATGATGGTTTTACTCTTGATTTTCTAGATAGTGTGATATCTATGCCTTTCTTGGTTTAGAATGTTTTTTTTTCATAATGTAAATTGGTAAAGAACATAAAATAAGAATTAATTGATAACTAACTGGCTAATGGAATTATAGAGGCATGTGTAATAAATCAGGTTTTTGTTGTTTCAATTTGGTGATAATCAAAATGATGCAGGTGTGAATGTTTAATTAAATTGTTCAGTGAACCTGAAACATATTTATTCTTGTTGATAAAAAAATAAATCATGTTAAATTAATTGTTTAATTAATTTATGATAGCTTGGGACAACTTGTTTCTTAGTTTTCCCGTAGTTATAACCTATGAATGGTGAATTAGTTAATTCAAGATGGAATAAGAATTAATTGTGTGACAAAAGATAATGCCTTTGTAGGGCATGACTTTATGGAATTCTTGTGATGGTAGAGTGTCTTGTTCTTTGGTTTCATGATATCTCATTGTGTGTGAAGTTTTAATGCCTTGTTTTAGGCCAAAGAGCCCGATTTCTTGTTTGTTTCTTACTACTTGTGATGTGACGTGAGTCTAGGACGGATGATCATGGAGGGCTATTATGGTTTGTTGGTGTGGGAAGTCCAAGATGTGTTGTGATCAATGTATGGTTGAGCTTAGAGGGTTATTGTGGTATGTGGGGAAGGGAGGCCCAGTTTTTGTGGCAGTAGTTGACACCTTGAGTGGAGAGATACATCAGTTTATACATGCGAGTGTTGGGGTGGACACTAGGGATGAAAGAATAGGTTGAAGATGGGTTTACCCATTGATACAAAATATTGATGATTGTTTGAATCTATTGACTGGTCGATGGCCATGTTTCTTGTTTATCTACTTTAATTTCCCCACTGCTTATGGTAGATATATGTTCTTGGTTTATTACCTTGTTTGATAGATTATGATATTTTCCTATAGTACCTATAAATATGTAAAGTAATAATGTTAATAAATGAATAATTTTTAAACCATGGGGTTTGAGGTTGCTAGGATTTAATGTCAAGGTTATAATTCTAAGAATCCTTAGACTCAGTTCTCTTATGATTAAAGGTTATAGATCTTGTTTGTTATGCTAATGAAATGAAATATAGAAAAATGATAATGTTTAATTAATGGTTAAATAATTAATTATTTTAAATTTTGACTGATGAAAAGGAATATGCTAATTTAATGTAGCTCTTTAAAGGGTTGTGTGATTTTAGGATATCTAGTGTTTATAATGGTAGCTGGGAGTCCGAGAGAAGTTAGTTGTAGTGGAGACTGAGACAAGGTTATACCCATAGTGTGGTTTTTATCTTTATTATATCATGTAATTTTGAGTTTCTATACACTAATACACCTTATATATTAGGGAAACTAAAACCCTTGAGATTTTGTGCCCCAGGGGGGTCCAAATCTTCCAGGAGGGAGGATGGATGGATGACTACCCCATTTGACCCTACTCTCTTCTCTTGGTAGTTATTTGTACTGGTATGCACAAAGATTAGTTTTCTATATATATGTGTGTAGAGGGTTGTGATGTCTTGTGGTTATTTCACACACATGTATTTTGGATATAGTTTTTTAAGGACTAATATAGGTACAATGTGTATAAGATGTGATGGCTTGAGGTATAATACCCAATGTATGATGCACATTATATGAGTTGTGGTTTTTATTAAACAAATATGTGGTAATTTTTGTTGACATGGACTAGGTGGTTTGTTACACAAGGTTCAGGTTGTGGTGCTTTGCCCATGTGTCTGCAGGCTCTCCTTTTAGAGTTAGATGCTTAGGACGTGTGATATTGAGGTAGAGAAAAAAAATTAGCGGGGAAGTGGTAGCATTATACCATTGATATTATTATTATATTATATGATAATGTATGCAATACATGGAGAGAGTAGTCATATTGAGGCTGGGAACATAGTATACCTATTTAGGTGATGAGTTAGTTTCACTTGTTGTTCGATGTGATTTATCATGATTTCTTCACCTATTGCATAAGAGGATCCAGGGAGGATCCTACTATATATACTATTATACTCACGCTATGTATATATAAACTGTTTTCATGTTAGTTGGAGTAGGTTAGATATTAGGTTGGTTACTAATAGCTTGGGGTGTAGCAAGATCTGTTTGGTCTTTATGGTCACTATCATCCTTACTTTTATTTTGGCACATGCAATTTTTCTTTCAGTTTTAGTAGTTATTTCATGAAATTATATATGTATGTCTGGGTTTTATTTTATATTTTAGTCTGAACATTATTTGGTTGGTGTCTATCATATCTATCTCTTCTACATGTTTTTCTCTTAGAAGGTAATTCATCCCATCTACATGTTTATTATACCCTTGTTGATAGTCGACAAATTGGGGCCTACTAGAGGTAGGACTTAGTGGTCACTATATATCATTTCCCATTTCCAACCTAGGAGGGGTACACCTTGTGGGGAGGGGGTCATGAAAGGGTGGTATCGGAGCTTTGGTTGAGGGATAGGATTGATTTTGGATTTAGACACATTTTAGGATGCATGGCCTAGTAGGTAAATAGTGTCAGCTAAGTTTAAAAAGCATTATAAACACAAGAGACTAGTTGAGACATGGGTATTTAGGCCCCCTGTGATCTGATGCACAAACCTTGAAGCTTATAGCGGCTACTAAACAATGTGATACTGGTTTCAGGGTAGAGATATTGGAAAGAAACACACATCATTCTTCTTTTATCTAGTATTTTAATGGGTAGTCCTTGGGATAGGTTAAAATAAAATGAATAAAAGAAAAAAATTAATGTTAAACTCTTCAATATTCTAGGTTAAGGAGCTATGACTATTTATTCTTTTGTAGTTATGGCTTTAGGTCAACATTCTAATCAGGTTTGTTCAAAATATGTTCAAAAAGTTGTGCTAGTAGATCGCCACAGAGTAGAGGTATATGATGAAAACACATTGAGGAGGAAACTCTGAGAGTTATAACACAAGATTCTATAGAGGTAAGAGGGAACCATTTTAGATGCAGTCATGGAAGACTAGTTAAGATAGATTTCAGTTTGATCTGTGCTTAGAAGGAGCACTGGGTATCAGTGGATGTGATGATGTTGTGTGGGGTAGTGAGGCATTGGTCATTCTTGTTCCTTAGATATTGTGAGGAGTCGACAGTCTCATGGGAGGAGTTTTGAGACCAGTTTAGATATGAGTTTCTTTATTCAACTACAAAAGAGGATAGTCACTAGAAGATACTTACCCTTCGATTGGGGAGCTCTAGTGTGTGAGAGTTTGGAATCCTTTTCAGGAACCTTATATGATATTCTTCGAACCTATTTGCAAATGAGGATGCCAGGGAAATGCATTTTGAATAAAATTTGCATCCAAACTTCCCACTCTAGGTCACCTCATTTATTCTAAAGATATATGTTGAGGTGATTAAGAGAGTATAGTTCATTGAGATTACATTATCCAAAATTGGATCATTATGATAGGGGAGTCATCAGGATTCCTCAGGAAGTAGAGATGTGGTCCAGGGTTCCCAGTTGTCATGATGAAAGTTCTTCTGATTAGCCGAGAGTAGGTCCCATCCCTCAAAGTATCATTTTTACAGGGAAAGTGAATCTAATTCCTCTACCAAGGGATAAAATTCATGTTAATATTATAGAGGATGTGATCATCAGTTAAGAGAGTGCCCAACCTTTCAGAGTAGTCAGTATGCACTAGTTGTTCCACTTCAGGTTCCTCTATTGTGAAAGTTCCATTCAGGGCTGCAACAATAGGTTTATTGTATTCAGTATTAAAAGATAGTAGATGGGATAGGAAGAGGAAAGGCCTAGGATTCTCCCCATCCTCATTAATCATAGTTTCATCATGGAGGTGAATTTCAACATGGTTAGAGTGGTTATGGAGCAGTTTGTGGTCAGATTTATGTTCTAGTGTTTCCAGCACCAAGTGATCCAATCATCATTCGAGGTACCCTTTTATTGTTTTCTACTTTGGTCCATACGTTTTTTTGATACAAGATGGACACACTAGTTCATATCAACATACCTTTTCCATGATTTAGGACTTGAGGTAGATAGAATTCACGTTCCCTTGGCATTGACTATGCCAGTTAGAGGTCAAGCTGACTTGTTTGAATTATATAGAGACTATGAGCTAGTGTTGAGGTAACACCTATCTTGAGGATATTTCCTATGATTACATAAAAACTATATTAAGTCATCCAAAACATGTATTTATTTAATTCAGTTAAGGATTTCGTGGATTCCTTCAGGGGGTAGGTTGTGTTCTTCAATGCTAATGGAGAGTCGATAGTGTTTGTTGGTGGGAAAGACCCCCAGATGGGTCAGAGATGTGTTCCTTTCCCTGTAAACCTGTTTTGATGAGATGATGTTAACTTCATGAGAGGATCAGTATTTGTCATTTCATAGGGTCATAATAGAGTACCCTAATGTCTTTCTTGAGTAGTTTATAGAATTATCCCCTAGATGAGAGATTGAGTTTGAGATCAAACTACAGCCGGCGTGTCTCCTTTCTGGAAGTCTCTATATAGGATGTCACTTTATGAGTTTCAAGAGCCATGTATACAACTCGACGGTATGTTTTAGTGTGGTTTTGTTCGGCCAAGTGTGTTACCATGGGGTGCACTAGTTTTGTTCATGAAGAAGGATGATAACAATTTGCAGTTGTGTATTAATTATCATTGCTTGAACAAAGTGACAGTAAAGAAAAACTATCCTCTTTCGTGGAGTGATGATTTATTTGATCAAATGAAGGGTGAAAGTTGGTTCTTTAAGATTTATTTGTGGAAAATATATCATTAGATTCATGTAATGGATAAGGATATCCCAAACACTACTTTCCACTTTCATTACGGGAATTATGAGTTCATTGTAATACCATTCAGTGTAAAGAATACTCTAGATATGTTTATGGGGTTAATGATTGATGTGTTACGTGAGTTCTTGGATAAGTTTGTGGTGTTTTTCATCAATTAAATCTTAATGCACTCTACATCTAAGGAGGAGCATGCAGAGCATCTGCGTGCCATTTTTGGAGCACTTCACCAATAGAAACTATTTGGGAAGTTACTGAAGTGTGAGTTTTGGGCTCAAAACGTTTGTTTCTTGGGGCATGTTGTATCCCAGTAATAAGTAGCTATGGATCTGTTGAAGATGGAAGTAGTTGTGTCTTGGGAGGCTCCCAAGACAGTGTCATAAGTGAAAAGTTTCCTTGGTCTTGTAGGCTATTACAAGTGGTTCGATGCTAATTTCTCTTAGTTTGTGACTCCTCTAACAACATTGAATAGAAACGATTAGGTTTTCTTGTGGACTGATTAATTTTAGGTAGCTTTTATGTATCTGAATGAGAATTTGGTCAATTATCCTGTCCTTTTCCTACAAAAAGAATGATTCAATTTGTGGTTT
Organism: Viscum album; assembly: GCA_963277665.1. NCBI lineage: Eukaryota > Viridiplantae > Streptophyta > Magnoliopsida > Santalales > Viscaceae > Viscum > Viscum album. The sequence continues at coordinate 52,609,966 of OY728132.1, read as the reverse complement.
TATGTGATGCTTCATGTATTGGGTTGGGCTCTCTTTTGATGCATCATAGAGTAGTTTTTTCTTATGTGTCTCGACAGTTACATCTCCATGAGAATAACTATACCACCCATTATCTTGATTTTGTGGAGGTAGTGTTTTATTTAATGTTTTGGGGACATTACCTCAATGATGAGAATTTTGTGGTCTTCACCGATCATAAGAGTCTGAGGTATGTTTTCTCCCAACACGACTTGAATTTGTGCTAGTATCAGTGGATGAAGTTATTATAGGATTACAACTTTGAGATTCTGTATACACCTAGGAAGGAAAATGTTGTGGCTGATGCGTTGAGAAGGAAGTTGTGTAGTGGTTAAGTGTGTGAATCTGGTGATTCCTGGAGAGTAATGGACAAACTAACTCCATCCTTTTCCCCAATATCAGTGGATGAAGTTATTATAGGTTTATGACTTTGAGATTTCATATACACCTAGGAAGGGGAATGTTGTGTTTGATTTGTTGAGAATGAAGTTTTGTAGTGATTAAGTGTGTGAATATGGTGATTCATGGATTCATGGAGAGTAGTGGAAGAAATATATGAATAAATTCTGGATATGGGATAATTTGGGGGGAAAGGTTATCTTTTTCAGATGACAGTGTATTCATCTATGGTTAGATAGGTGGAGGAATCCCAGAAGGGTATATTAAGGTGGAGGTTTAGATATATTGAGTTGTTTGGGGTGAGGACCCTGATGGTTTGTCTGAGTATGAACAACACCCAATGTTGTTTCAGGGAAGGCTTTTCATTCCTTTGGTGATGCTTAAGATAGTTCTCAGAGTCTTCCATAGTTCACCTTTGGCAGTACATAATAGTAAGAAAAATATGTAATGAGCTTTGAGAAGTCAGTTTTGGTGGCCTGGGTTGAAGAATGTGGTTGTAGGGTTTGTGACTTGATATTTTTCCTACTGAAAGGCGAGGGATAAGTACCATGTTTGAGGTGGTTTGATCTAGAAATTAGGTGTTCCTTAGTGGAAGTGGGAGGAAACATTAATTGACTTTATTAGTGGTTTAACTCTAGAATATGGAGTCTATGATACTATATGGTTGGTAGTGGATCATCTGATGAAATCAGACCACTTTATAGTGATCATGGAGTTGATATTAGTGACGGTTTTTTTGAGGCAGTATCTGGAGGAGGTGGTGAGACTCCCCAGGGTCCCGAGGATAATTATTTCTGATCAAGATCCTCATTTTAACTAAAGGGTGTGGAGAGGTCTCCAACATGATTTTGGTTCTCAAATATTCTTGAGAGTTTATTTTCATCCGCTGAAAAATGGTAGAATGATCTTAATTTCCAGACTCTTAAAGACATGTTCTTCTCTCATATCATGGATTTAAGAGGTTCGTGGATGAGGAACCTACCCTTGATATATTTCACTTACAAAAATATTTTTCACTCTACTATCAGTATGGAACTATTTGAATCCTTGTATGGACAATATTTCTATTATCTATTATGGTACATTGTGGTTGGAGAGTTAGAAATTTATAGGCCAAAACTAGAATATAATATAAAAAATATGGTTTAGGTGATTCGTGAGAGGATGAAAGCAGCACACAATCATCTAAAATCCTATACTGATCATAGGAGGAGACCTGTGGATTTCGAAATTGGGGATCATGTGTTCTTGAATGTGACTCCCCAACATGGGAAGAAAAGGTTTGGTCATGGGATTAAAATTTCTCCCTGGGTTGTTGGGAATTTTGAGGTGTTGGCTTGTGTTGGAGATGTTGCGTATATGGTATCACTTCCCCCACAGATGAGCTAGATACATGATGTTTTTAGTTTTTCACAGCTATATTGTTATCTTCATGATTACTCTCACATCATTGATTGGGTAGAGATCGATATTGATAATGATGATACCTTCAAGGAACATCTTATAGAGATCCAGGACTACCAGGAGAAGGTGTTGTGTTGAAATTCTATCCCCCTAGTGTGTGTCTTATGGAGACACGGTGGTGTAAAGGAGAGTAGTTTGGAATGTGATTCATAGATACATGCTCATTACCCCCGAGCTATTTGGTGTTTATCTCTTCTCTTGTAATGCCATTCGTTTTGTGGTTGTAGACCTTTTTATGATTTATGATATGAATATATCTCTTGTTACTTGTTATGGATTACTCTCCTTCCATGGGAGGAAAATACTAGTGGGTTATGCCATGTGATTTTTATATTTATATTCCTAAGGTTAAATGGGTCTACTATCTAGTTATTGGTGGGGAATACTCGATAAGTAGTTCATCTAATCGCCATTTCGAGCCCCTTGTTCTTGGATGGGGGTTGTTGATCTCCTATGATGGTGAGAGATTTTGAGTGGTATCTCTTGGGGTGGCTGTTTGGATGGACCCTTTTCTATTTCCTCTCTGGGTTAGTTTTGGATTCTCAAGGATGATAATGTATTGAGAGGTATCTAATGTAAGGGATTAGATCCATGGGGATTGAACCATTGAATTTTTTCAAAGACTGATATTCTCATAGTAAGATCAAAATATTTCTAGAGGAGTTTAGCTACTAGAAGTTGGAAGTTGGGGGTTTTCACATCATGAAACAAGGTTACACGACCTGAAAATGGGTATAATGATGTGTAATTTGTTAGGGTTTAAAATATTCATAATGTAAATAGGTGACACATTTTCTGGTAAAAACTGAATTAAGATTATTTCATGACATTAAAGGGGACTACAAATCATGTAGTTCCTCGATTCAATTCTATTTTAAGTATTTTGAAGTAGTCGAGTTTTTCATACCCTATTTAAGAAGTAGATACCTCTCTATTCTGAGTGATTCAATGACCCCTCTTCAATGTTTCGTAGATTTCATCATCAAGGATCGATTTATATCTTACCTCCTTAGATCCATAGAGATCTGTCTTCTATCCGAGGTATGTTTTACATATTTTCTTGTGGTTTCCTTGATCTATTTTCTCCTCTTTTTTCCTTTCCATGTTATGGTGCTTCATTTACATGTTTTCAATGGAGTTTTCTTGGTTTTTGGTTTGTGAGGTTGTGCTGTGACGTCCTCAGGTGGATGCAGTTGTTGTGGGAGAGGTGATCGAGATCTCTTGCATGTCCTGTTCTCATGCGAATAACATCAATGGACTTTTGAGGTAGGGGATTCATTGCTTCTCTATTTATTTATATTCAATCTTAGAGCTATCATGATTTAGCCCTTTTTATTTTAATGAAATTGATCAAATACTTATTTTAACTTGATTATGGAATTGATATCAATCTTATAGAGATGTTGCTGCTTTGTACCATGGTCATAGTTTGCCTATTGATTTTCTAGGTAAGATATCTATGAATTTATTGGTTTAGAAAGTTCTTATTTATTGAAATTATAAAATAATGTAAATAAATAATTAATTAATAATAAATTGGCTAACGTAATTAAAGAGGCATGTTTAATAAATCTGGTTGTTGTTGTTACAATTTGATGATAATCAAATTGATGCAAATTTTCTTGTTTAATTGAATTGGTCAATGAACCTGATGTATGTTCATTTTTTTATAAAGGAATTAAAATAATGTTAAATTAAATCTTTAATTAATTTGAGATAGCTTAGGACAACATGTTTCTATGGTTTCTTATAGTTAGAACATGTGAATAATGAATCTGTTAATTCAAGATGGAATAAGAACTAGTTGTGTGATAAAATATAATGCCTTTTTAGGGTCTAGGTTTCTTAATTTCTTATGATGGATAGGTAAATTTTCTTTGGATCCATGATAGATCATTTTGTGTGAAGTTTGAATTCAATTTTTAGGGCCAAAATCCAAGTTCTTTATTTTTTCCTACTACTTGTGACGTGGAGTGTACTTGGGATGGATGAGTTTGGAGGGTTGTTGCTGTTCATGGGGGTGGGGAGTCCGGATGTGGTGTGATCCTAGGATGAAAGATCCTAGAGGGATATTGTGGAATGAGGGGCAGAAAGGCCTTATTTTTATGGAAGAATTTGATGCATTGAGTAGTGAGATGCATTGGTTCATGCATATGGGTGTTAGAGAGGACACTAGAGATGAAATAACCAGTTAAATCTAGGATTACCTGTTGATATCAAATCTTGATGCTTGTTGAATTTTTTGATTGGCCGATGAAATGGTTTCTTTTCTATCTACATTCATTTCCTCACTGCTTGAGGTAGACAAGTGTGCTTCGTTTGTTTCCTTATTTGGTATCTTAGGATGTTTTCTTAGAGTACCTATTAATATGGAAAGTAATAATGTTAGTAAATGAATAATTTTTAACCTATTGGGATGGAGATTTCTAGGATATAATATTTAGGTTATAATTATGAGAAGTTGTGGACCTAGTTTTCTTATTATTAAAGGGAATGTATCTTTGTTATAATGATAATGAAATGAAATGTGGAAAATTATAATGGTTTATTAATGGTTAAGGAATTAATTACCATAAAGCGAAACTGAGGAAAAGGAATGAGCTAATTTAATGTATATCCTTAAATGATTGTGTCGTAACAGTGATTTCCAGGAGTCTAAGAGACATTATCTGTAGTAGAGTCTGAGACTCTATTATGCCCATAGTGTGGTTATGGGCTATATTATATCATATAATTTTGTGTTTCCATATGCTAAACCAACCTTTTGGCTAGGTCAACTGACACCCTGGGGACTTGGATCCCTAGCGGGTGGTTTCTCGAACATCCATATGGGAGGTTGGATGACTAACTACCCCCTTTGATCCCAATCTTCTTTCTTCCTAGTTATTTGTGATGGCATACACGATGGTTAATTTCCCCTAATTTGCGTGTAATGATCTATGATTGCTTGAGTTTTTTTCACACAAATATATTCTAGATATAGTTTCTTAAGGAATACTATAGGTATAATGTTTATAGGTTGTGATGGATTAAAGACCCTTACTTGGTTTAATGTTTGTGATGGATTGAGGTATAATACCTGATATATGATACACGTTATGCAAGGTGTGGTGGATCTCAGAATCTGCCTAGTTATGTTTGGTTATGTGGATGCGGTGGTGTGTTTCATAAGGTACATGCTGTGGTGCTTCACCTAGGTTTCTGCGAGCTAGACTGAGATATTCTCAAGACTTATGATGTCGGGGAAGAGTGGTAAACTAGTGGGGAATTTGTAGTGGGGTACCCTTGATATTCTTATTATAATATATGATCTTCAATGAAATACTTGGTGGGAGTAGTCATAGTGAGGTTGGGAACTTACTATACCTATTTAGGTGACAAGTTAGTTTCACTTTTTGTTCACTATTATTTAGCAGGGTTTCATTAAATTTTACATGAGAGTATCCAAGGAGGATCCTACTGAGTATACTATTATACTCACCCTATATATGTATAGATTTTTTGTTAGGTCATTTGGAGAAGGATGGAGATAAATATGGTTAATACTAGCTTGGGATTTAATAGGATCAGTTTAGGCTTCGTGGTTGCTTCTTTCATTACATTTATTTTGGTACTTATAGTTTTTACTTTCAGTTGTAGTAGTTCTTGCATTAACTTACATATATATACTTGAATTTTATTTTATATTGTAGTTTGAGCCATAGATGGTTGGTGTCTATCTTATATATCTATTCTGCATGTGTTTCTTTTATATTGTAGTCTGAGACAGAGTTAGTTGGTGTCTATCTTATATGGTATCATATAAGGAAATAATTTATAATTAAATCAAAAATCATAACATTATAAACCCATGAAAAATAAATGGGAATCCAATGATAAAAAGTAACATTCTAGGTAAATAAAAATCAATCAAGATAATATAGTATATATTATTTAAACCATATAGATAAATCCTATATAATGATGTCAATAATTAATCCAAATAAATCAATGCATAGCATCTAGGTGAACACTCTTTAATAAAATGAATAAAAAATATAGTATTCATAGAGGAAATAATTGGAGGATAAATAAGGTTATACACTAAAAAAAATTAGGCAAGACAAAGTTAGTGGAGTATAATTCCTCCAAATGATAAGGAAATTACATAATCCATCTAGATAAATATTTTTAATGGTTAAAGTTTGATAATATCCTCATTAAAGCATAATATATGTCAAAGTACAAAGATTTAGATAAAAAATACCTTTTTTTGAGATTTATTAAAGTCACATTGGAATAAATAAATATCCCCTATAATTTGAAATAATGTCAAAATATATTTATTATAAATATAGGAGAAAAATAATATTTTTTACAAATGAAATTATAGTGATAAATAATTACATTAAACAACAAAGGTATAAAAATTACATGTTTAACTATGGACATTAGAAAGAGGTAATTTTCATATTTTAAAGAAAATAACAAAAAGGACACCATTAACAATTTATTTAAATCATTTAAAAGAATTTAAATTAGTTTAAATTAACCTTAATAAATTATTGAATCATATATTAGGACACACTTAACATCATCAAATGTATACGAATGTAGAAAAGTGAAGGTTCTTTGTTGAGAAGAAGATATTGTGTCAGTTTCACTTATAAAAAACACTTCAGGTAAAATATGAATCAAGGGAAAATAAAACATCAAGGGAAAATATAAAAAACCATGAAAATATGATTCAAATTATGATAGGTGTTATAAAAAACACAAATTCCCCATATGTTTTATATTTAAATAACAATATTGTTTTTGAAAATAAGATGGGCAACATAACCCTTACAGTTTGACAAACAATTTGATCCAAACCACATTCAAGTTTGGTATTTATGAATCATTTTAAATTTAAAAAAAGTACATGATTTGGGTTTTAAAACACCTTGAAAAATATAAAATACATTCATTATTTAGTAATCAAACAATATTAAATGTATCATGGTTCACATTAAGAAATAAGTCTTAATAAATTAAATTTCAGATAAGGGACCCCTTACATTTATTCTTATTTTATTTAATGGACCTAAACATCCTATAAAAATCATTAATATATTAATATACTATTTAAGAACCATATAATTACCTATTTTTTAATTTTTAGTTATAATCATTATCAATATGTCTATTAATTTGTTTTTTCTTATTTTCCCACATCATGTGTTTATAATTTTGAACGTTTTCACTAGTTTCATATGAGTAGTGTTGATATTATTTTTTCTAGAAAGTTTCATTATAAATTTTTATTTAATTTCCCTATAATGGATGAAATATAATTATTTATAGTAATTTAGCTTCTCTTAATGAGAATTTCACTCATTACCCTTGAAGATGAAATTGAAAAACAGAATACTTTAGTGATTTTCCTAACAAATGAAAGGTATTTCATTAATTATTCAGTTAAATATTGATTTTTCCTTTAAATTAACCAAAAAATAACTATTATAGTATTTATATAACAATATAAAATTAATTATGTTTTCATCGGTATCCATGACATAATTTTCTTTCATTGTTTAGATAGGTGGTCAAACTGACCCAAACCTGAAAATACCCTAATTAATGGATGATCATGAGGTGATTTAGTTGTAATATAATTACACCGGTAGAATATTGATATAATTTATTTTTTTATACTATGATATATCATAATTATAAAAAATCATAATAATATTTAATCCATATGAAAATATTACATCATTCAAATATATGATTTTCCTTTTAGTATGCTTGTTTTAAATGATTAAATTAATGATGATCAATATTTGATAATATCATTAATTAGGTCTAACATATTTTATAATAGAAACATAATGATATCATATAGACCATATTTATCCATAAAAACAATTATCATGACCATCCAAGTAGGTTTATGATGATAAAAGTAGAAATTTAACATTTTTTAGAGGTGGTAGTCCACACATAGGCATGGTTGATGATTTAATTTTCCATAGAATGGTAGAAATTTATAATACAATCTATCATTTTAATATTTCAAATATTTTATAAATATAATAATTATTTATTAAATTAAACTTTAGGACCTACCTTTTATGGTACTTAAGTAAAAAATAATAATGACGCTTTGTAATGGTGACTGTCCACACAATGCACAATTAATACTTTTTATTTTCTTAATAGAAAATAGAAAGGTGGTTAATGATTGAGTAATCATTATAATAAAATACCATTATAATAATTATACAAATTTAGAAATTTTAATATAGTGAAATTAAGTTTTAGGAAGAAAAAACATGCATAATGAAACCGAAAAAGAAAATAAAGGCCATGAACTTATACCTCACTTATTGAATTATTTTCTTTCTAAATGTGGTTAAGAGATTATGGTATAGTCTAATGATATAGATAGAACCAATTTAAATTATCTAGTAGTGTTGGGTAGAGGGATATAGAGAGTTTGGGATGATCTAAGTGTGTTTTTGTGTGATGGAAAATAAGGATAGTATTCCCCCTTTTATAGGTTTTTCGGTTACCTAAGGCATGACTCACCAAAATATATTAAACAATATCAAAGTCACAATACATGAATGAGGTTTAAAAAACTTACACTACTAGATAATTGAGGGAGATACATGAGAATTTATTATAAAAGAATTAAATAAGCACACAAAACCAGACCCGTCAAAACAACCTACCTCCATCCGAGGATTCATAGAATCTAAATAGAGAAGCCACTGTAATGTGAACATAAATCCCTTGAAATAATGAAAAGGAAACCTATAGGATACACATCAAATGGTATGTATGTATAAAAAAATAGTGACACCCAATGATGCATATGATGACCCCAAAGAATAAATATTCAGGATCAATTCCATCTCCCTAATAAAAAAATGAAAATAAAAATGAACACTAGAATCTAAGAATTGATGGGTTGTTGATCCAAAAACACAACTAAAAAAATGAAGATATGTACATGATCATTTACCATTTCAATTCAATTTGATCAATCATTTCATATTCCATTGCAGAATCTGGATCTATCTCTACATATTTAAGAAAGTGTAATGGCCTCACCCAACAATTTCAACCAAAGTAAACTCATCTGGTATAAAAATCCATTCATACCAGCACATAAATTTTCCCATAGAAAACTAGGATTATCTTATCACTGAAAAGATATTTTCAATGTTTTTCATCATCATGTGTCAAAAATTTAATCCTGGAATCAGAAGAAAAGCATATCATTAATTTAGTTCCATCCACCATGAAAAAAAAAGGTAATGGGGAGTTGTCCAAGGGAATATTGTTTATAGCCATATAGACATGACCATGTGCAGATGTATGTCTCATATTTCATATATCAACTTAAAATCCATCAACGATATCAACATTAAAGAGGAAAAAACTCCCCACAATCACTCAGCATAAAATATAAACATCTAGCATACATTTCCATGAGCCTAAAAATGAAACAACACATCCTAGGGAATAGATCTTTACTAGTAGAATAGTTTCATGATGAAAGAATTCCAAGAAGCCACAACCACCTAGATCAAAACCAAAAATAGAGAGAAAATAGAGAAACAACGTCAGGAGAAAATAATCAAATATAAAGCATCAGACAAGAGATAAATATAGTGATCCAAATAATCCAGGATCTTCCTTTTCCAAAGTTTTAGTAGAATCATTAAGTCATAATCATTATCTAGAGATATCAAAAATAAGATAACCTACCTACAGATAACTGAAGAAAAAATGTAGGACACAAAGAAATCATTCCCAAGGAATGTTCTTAAAACCAAAATCAGGATTTTTCTTAAATTTATCTACCATTGTGATAAACATTCTCTTTCTTATTTGAAGGTAGGTCTCTATAAAAAATTCTTCCTTCTTATATCTTTTAAATACTATCTTATCTTACTCTTCCATCCAAACTTATAATTACTCACTAAATTTATCCTCAAATTTATAGATGTAACATCCCAGATAAATAAATAATATTACATTTTCATATTTATCCATATTTTTGAATAAAATGTTAATATTAATTTAAAGGGAATTCTATGCTCGATGACGTACCCAATACGAAACAATGAGTTTCTTGGAAATGTTACGTTGCACTCTAATAATAAAATAATATTATTTTAAATGGTAGTTAATGCCTAGCCATTGTAATGATGGGAATGAAAATAACTAACAAAAAATGATCGTCAAATATTTTTACTTTTATCCAATAAATGTTAGAGGCTTAAAATGCGAATGAATCAAATTTTAAGCGTAAATATTCGAATATTCTTTAAAGGGTCTATTAACTGCCTTTTGATGGAGAACCCTTTTTTAAATCCACTTGTTGAAAATTTTATATGTTATATTGGACAAATTAAATCCTTCTTTAGAATCGGGATATCAAAATTTACTTTGTGTATGTTTTTGTTATTTTTTTGATAAATTTCATTTTTAATGAATAAGTAAAAAATGTTGTACTTTAATTCAAAACCTCTTTTTAATATAATTTGTTTATATGGTTAGATCATATTTTGAGTTGGTTTTAAAGTGAAATTAGAATATATTTTTTCCATTTAATCCAATGGTGGTCATTGAAATTAATTTCACTTTGAAAGTGGACTTAAACTAGTGTCAATCTTTTAATAGATATTGTTTCTTAAAAACACGCTATTTGTTTTGACAGTGGGAATTAATTATTAAATTAATCAATGCAACTTATATTTTTTCAATTTTTTAAAATAGACATCATTTTTGAATTCGGAATATCAAATATAGCTTAGGGTGAATTTTTGGTATTTTTCTGAAAAACTTCAATTTTTGATGAATAGTGAAACCACTAAGTGGTAGTTAAAAAACTGATTTTTCATTTAAATGAAACTTTACAACTTTTGTGATTTTAATTTAAAAATTTTTACATACATGGTTTTTATTATGATGTAAAATGTGGTTCAATGGAATTAAAATAAATTTTTGGTGAATAGTAACTTTTAAGTGTTATTAATCGCGATTAAAGGTAATTAGTGTAATTTAAGGTAATGATAATGTTATAATAATTTTAAATGACCTTGAAACATGTCCTACCATTTTTTTATGAGTCATGGCCGACCCATAAAACCCATGGGTCAACTTGGGGACCCCATGGAGCCACTTGGTAAAGAAAATGACATTAATAACTTTTTACTTAAAGTTAAAATAAAAATGTCACAAACATGTATTGTTTTACTAAAATAATTTTTACATGGGGTTATACAAGTCATATTTTTTACTATAAATTTTAATTGTAAATATAAAAATATTTCCTACATCATATTATTTTTTTTATAATTTTTATACACTAAATAAATTAATATATTTATGACACCATGATGATGCATCGATTGTCTCATTAATAAACGATTTAAATAAAATGAAATTATAATGTAAAATATAAGACTTAAACTTGTCTAAAACCTATTGTATGAGTATATTTAGAACCCTTATCACCTTATCCTAGAAATATATAAATTTGGGACCTTTAAAATCCCAAAATTATTTTAATATAAAGTAACATTTCTTTACCTTCCAAGAGTGCCCCTCCTCCCTCTTATAAAAGGCCCCCACCTCTACCTCCTTACCCACACCTCTAAATCCATTGTCTCGTCAAAACTATGATAATTTTATCTCTCCCCATACCTCTATTAATCATATAAGCCTTACCTTAGGCATAAATCTCTTCAAGAAACCCTTTTGGTCCAAACCAAGGGGAGTTACTCGATTTAAAGGTAATGTCTTCTCTTATGTTTATTTGTTTTATTTTACCTCTCCAACCACATAAACTCTTTTTATTCCTTTATTTTGTAACAAAACCAGTATATTAAATATACTAGGATGTTTTTATGAGAAGTATTATGTCTAAACATACACACACCTCCGTCTAATAGTTAAATAACATACTGTTTCTGTGGATGATGAATTACTGCCTCATGAAATGATGAGTGTTCTATCTTCTCCTACCACCTCTCATGGTGGAAATTATGATGGAACTATAATTAATTATGATATATATTATCTTTATTTACTCTCTATGCTTCTGTATTTTATATTTAATACATACCTTTATGCTTTTCATGTTGTGAAAATGCGATAATTTCATTTGAGGATGTGTGGACTACCGCCCCCTCAAGTGATGTGACTCATTCATAAAATACATGGAATGTATAAAGAATGAAATTAATGAACTTATGTGACATATATAACATATATATTATACTGGAATTATAATATATACATATCTCATTTAGTTTTAATTTCATTAAATACGAAATAGAAATGGAAGTAGCGTTCATGCATACGTACGACTTACCGTCTCCATGAACGGTGAATTTCATTTCTTACCTCTAAATGTTATGTAATATTAAAAATGCAAGTATTTACTGGATATATATGATATATATGATATCTAAATCATGAATATAATTCTTGATATAATGTATATTTTACCAAATGAACAACTTGTAATTATAAGAAGTTTATTTTTGACTCAAGTACCAATGATCGACAAAACGACCATTATTAACTTAAATAATTACATAATGTTTATAAAATGGTAATAAATGATATAAATAGAATAATGAACTTAAAAAAGGTTCTTAATCAAGTAGATATTAACTATATTTTATTATTCAGTAATATAAAGAAATGAACGAGACAAGTCGCACTTGAGGTAAGTGATCCTACCTATCTCTTTCTTTTTAATTACTCTCTTTTATGTCGTTTCTTTTAAGCTCATATTTCTTATGTTGGGGGATTTTATTTTATATTCATGTTACTTTAATTTATATTTTAATATGATGATATACCCAATTTTATTTCATCAATCCATTTTTTGGAAGTTTTAAGTGGCGTCGTTAGGCTGTCGAGTTTTCGTAAGGGTTTTTTCATCTCACTTTTCTTCTCGTGAGATTTATGCAACATATGCCACTATTTCCTTTGAGTGGTGTATGTACTTCACATTATTATAATCTTTGTGCAATATAAATTCTTTTATGGGTATTTACATCAATGTTTTACGGTCCTTCTTTCACGGGGTGAACATTTCGAAAGTTACCCAAATCAGTAAGGGAGCCTTTCACCGTCCTCTTTTTAAAAGTATTCTTTTGTTATGCCTTTTAATTTACATCTTATTATGTTGGGATATGTTATTATATATACTTATTGATGTAAATTTTATGTCCAAGTGATTAGATATCATTTTCTATTTCATCGACTCATTTTCCAAATTTTAAAGTGACGTCGTTAGGCTGTCAAATTTTTGTAAGGGAACATCTTAACCCAATTTCAATTCTTTAGGTTAAACCTCTACTTATTGATTATGTCCTGCTATTAATATGTTTGGATGACATCTGACTATTTTAAATTGAGTATCCACTTATATTTGGTTTATTTATATTTGTCACACATAATTATGTCATTTCTTTATCCTTGCTCTAATGGCATGATCCTTGATTGAGATTACATCTCAATTTATTCTCATTGAGTCATTTCTTAATGATATTCACTTTTATTCTTTTTTAAAGTGTATATACATAACCTTTGACATTCCATATCAATATTATGACCATACTAAATTCATTTAAATGTTTTGAAAATGGTCTACTTTCTTGTGGCTTATAATTTAAATGTTCAAAATGGAAAAGAACTCTTTTATTAAAACATTTTTTTACATGGATTTAAATATTTATTCTTTTAAACATTTATCATCCATGTCTATGTTTTAAAAATGGTTTTAAGGATTTATTTATAGGGACATGATTGTTTTAAAACCCTTTCAAAAGTTTCGGAGTGGTATGGGACACTTTGATTCTAAAATCTTTTTTAAATGTCTTCTTTTAATATTTTCAAAGTATAAAGGGGTTTTTCACTCATAGAGTTTTAATGATTTTATTAGATGTTTTTATTTATGATAATATCATGATGTGATATCTTGTGATTGAAATGTATACATTTCATGTTTCTTTTATGCATGTTTTAAGTGTTATTATTAGGTTATGGTTCTTGGGAAATGTTTATGAAATCAGGTGGTTCCGTGATAATCTAAGGGCGGGTGAGCCCGATATAGCTCTCCAATTCATTGGGTAACGTGAAGGAGTTAAACTCTAAGGTTTATCTGAAGATATTTAGGGAATATACTGTGGTGGGTATTCCAAATGTAACCATGATGGTTAATCCCTAAGTAATAATGTTATGAATGCCTCAAGTTACCTTTATGTATTATGTTTTCTATGAGTTATTCGTAAATATTATGATTTCATGAGGTATGATAAAGTGATTATGTTTTATTATTAAAGTTTGATTTCATCAATTCTTATGTATACATGGACTAATGTTTTCATTCTGTAGTTTTATATCCCTTACTGAGCTTTTTATGCTCAACCCAAGTTTTTGAAATGTTTTCCACAGGACTTAAAGATGAATAGGGTCAAGGATGAGATCAAGAAAAGACAAGCTATCTAAAACATGGAACTAGATATATTTCTTTTTAAGAGTTTTTGTTTTATGATTGAAACGGAGTAAAAGTGTCTACTTTGTTATCTTGTGTGATGTAATAGTTATGTCCTATTTCTCTAAAACTTTAAACCTGAAAATATCCTCAATGTGAATTATTCATTTAATTCAAGATTAATTAATGTTTTAAGGCCAGGTCCTTATAGTTGGTATCAGAGGTCGGTTTAGATAACTTTAGAGGTTAGGGTATTATTTAAGCATAAGTTACATTACCATAATGGCTTGGATTTTATAAAGAGTCGTAGTTTTTAGATAAAGTGAATGAGTAAGTATATCATAGTGTTTATATTCCTCATTAGTACATGATAATTTTTTTCGATATACTCACACTGACATTTTTGGTTTTAGTAAATGGATGGATCTAGCAGGCACCAAAGTGACAATGGGTTAGAAGGAAACTTGGTGGTTCTCTGGTTAAGAGACTGGATGAAATGGGGGATTCAATGATAAATCTCATGGTTATTCTAAACCAACTATCAGGAGTCGTGATCATCCACTTTAACCTTGGTGAGTTTTCTAATACATCATGTATGGGAGAACCAACTTGATGTGGATGTTCAGGTAATAATTATAAAGGTAACCATTAGGGTTTATATGATCCTTACTTTTGATGTAATTATGGGTTACTACATGATATGATGGAAAATGAAAGGCATGAGATAAAATTGAGGTTAAATTATGTTATGGTTATTTTTTATTATTTTATCTCTTTTTGAGGAATGTTTTAAGAATTATATACTTTTGGAAGAAGGACAACAGGAAGACCGTGTGACAACCCGTCGCGTCGGACAAAGCAGTGGGAATCGAACCCACAACCAAAGTGTGACTGGTATTTATCGCCTACCACTGGACTACGTGAAGTCCCTGGTTAGTATAACAAATTATTTTTAGTTAGATGGTATTATGAATTAGGAATAAGTTGATTTTGGGAAATGATTAGCCTATCATGGAGGATATGTGATTTGGTTAGTTACTTTTTAGTATGAGACTTTAAGAGTAACTGATGTTATTTGGAGACAAATGTTATGATTTATCTTGGAATATTATGTGATTAAATCCTTAGAAGATTTGGGTTTAATTCTTAGTTAGGATTTCTTTGAAAAATTTTATAGATAGCTGTTTATTGAATGGTCTTTGATGAACTTTGGGTTTTGTTGGAAAATTTTTGGAGATTTAGAGTAGTCTTTCTTTTTATAAAGGATTATCCTTTTTGGGTATTATCTGATCTTGTACAAACAATTTTTTGGATTTGGTTGAGGTTTAAAGACATGGGAAATAGATAGTTCATCTTTTGTGGGTTAGGTGATTCTCTAGAAGATGATTATAGCGCTCATAGTATGAACAAGTCATCCTGAAATATTCATCGTTTGGAGAAAATATGAGTTTGTGTTAGAAATCTAGTAAATGATTAAAGTCTACATGACAAGTGAGTAAGTTTCCTTATGATTTAGTTAAGCTCATAAATAAATTACTCTTTGAAAAGTAACTTAAAACAAAAAATGTTGTCTGTTAACTTTTCTTGATGGGGAATCACATACCGTTTAACCCATCATAAGTTTGTGATTTTCATGGGGTTAACATTCTCCTAATCATGTTTTCTATCACTTTCCGTCAGAACATGAACCTTTTTTTTCTCCTCCATATCCATGTTTTCATGGAATCCTAGTATGGGTTAACTCAGGTGACCTTTTTTTACTTCTCTTTATTTATTTTAAAGTGATAGTTTTACTGAATCTTGTTCCAATGTGGGACTTTCAATGAAGTTTCTGAGCCTAATTTTAAAATTGGGAGGACGAAATTCCCAAAAGGGGGGAAGTATGTCACATCCCAGGTAAGTAAATAATATAAAATTTTCATATTTATCCATATTTGTGAACAAAATGTTAATATTAATTTAAATGGAATGCTATGCTCGATGGTGTACCCAATACGCAACAACGAGTTTCTTCAAAATCTTACATTGCACTCTAATAATAAAATAATATTATTTTAAATGGTAGTTAACGCCTAGCCGTTGTAATGGCGAGAATGAACATAACTAACTAAATATGATTGTCAAATATTATTACTTTTTTCCAATAAATGTTAGAGACTTAAAATCCGAATGAATCGAATTTTAAGCATAAATATTCTAATATTCTTTAAAAGGTCGATTAACCGCCTTTTTATGGAGAACCCGTTTTTAAATCCACTTCTTGATAATTTTATATTTTATATTGGACCAAATAAAATCCTTCTTTAGAATCAGGATATCATAATTTACTTTGTGTATGTTTTTGTTATTTTTTTTTGATAAAGTTCTTTTTTAATGAATAAGTGAAAAATGTTGTATTTTAATTCAAAACCACTTTTTAATCCAATTTGTTTATATGATTATATAATCTTTTTAATTGGTTTTAAAGTGTAATTGGAATATATTTTTACCATTTAATCCAATGGTGGTCATTGAAATTAATTTCACTTTTAAAGTGGACTTAAACTAGTGTCAATCTTTAAATAGATATTGTTTCTTAAAAATACTCTATTTGTTTTGACAGTGGGAATTGATTATTAAATTAATCAATGATACTTATATTTTTTAATTTTGTAAAATAGACATCATTTTTGAATTTGGAATATCATATATATCTTAGGGTGATTTTTTTTATTTTTCTAAAAAACTTCAATTTTTGATGAATAGTGAAAGCATTAAGTGGTAGTTAAAAAACTGATTTTTTATTTAAATGAAACTTTACCACTTATGTGATTTGAATTTCAAAAATCCAACATACATGGTTGTCATTATAATTTAAAATTTGGTTCAATGGGATTAAAATAAATTTTTGGTGAATAGTAACTTTTAGGTTTTATTAATCGCGACTAAAGGTAATTAGTGTAATTTAAGGTAATTATAATGTTATAATAATATGAAATGACCTTGAAACATGTCCTACCAGTAATGGATGAGTCATTTAAGACCCATAAAACCCATGGGTCAACTTGGGGACCCCATGGAGCCACTTGTGTAAGAAAATGACATTAATAACTTTTTACTTAAAGTTAAAATAAAAATGTCAAAAACATGTATTGGTTTACGAAAACAATTTTTACATGGGGTTATACAAGTCATATTTTTGACTATCAATATTAATTGGAAAGATAAAAATATTTCCTACATCATATTAGTTTTTTTATAATTTTTAGACATTAAATAAATTAATATATTTATGACACCATGATGATGCAACGATTATCTCATTAATGAACGATTTAAATAAAATGAAATGATAATGTAAAATATAAGACTTAAACTTGTCTAAAACCTATTGGATGAGTATATTTAGAACCCTTATCACCTTATCCTCGAAATATATCAATGTGGGACCTTTAAAATCCGAAACTCATTTTAATATAAAGTAACATTTCTTTACTTTCCAAGAGAGCCCCTCCTACCTCTTATAAATGGCCCCCACCTCTACTTCCTTACTCACACCTCTCAAGCCATTGGCTCGGACAAACTATGATAATTTTATCTCTCCTAATCCCTCTATTCATCATAGAAGCCTTACCTTAGGCATAAAGATCTTCAAGAAACCCTTTTGGTCCAAACCAAGGGGAGTTACTTGTTTTAAAGGTAATGTATTCTCATATGTTCATTTGTTTTATTTTGCCTCTCCAACCCCCTAAACTCTTTTTATTCCTTTATTTTGTAACAACACCAGTATTGTAAATATACTAGGATGTTTTAATGATAAGGATTAGAGATATACCTACACACACCTCCGTCTAATGGTTAAAGAACATACTGTTTCCGTGGATGGAGAATTACTGCCTCACAAAACGATGATTGTTCTATCTTCTAATACCACCTCTCATGGTGGCCATTATGATGGAACTATATTTATTTATGATATATATTATATTTATTTCCTCTATATTCTTAAGTATTTTATATTTAATACATACATTTATGCTTTTCATGTTGTGAAAATCCGATAATTTCATTTGAGGAAGCGTGGACTACTTCCCCCTCAAGTGATGTGACTCGTTCATGCAATACATGGAATGTATAAAGAATGAAATTAATGAAAATATGTGACCTATATAAAATATATATTATACGGTAATTATAATATATACATATCTCATTTAGTTTTAATTTCATTAAATATGAAAGAGAAATGAAAGTAGCATTCATGTATACGTACGGCTTACCGTCTTCATGAACAATGCATTTCATTTCTTACCTCTAAATGTTATGTAACATTATAAATGAAAGTATTTACTGGATATATATTATATATATGATATATAAATCATGAATATAATTCTGGATATAATGGATATTTCATCACATGAACAACTTGTAATTATAAGAAGTTTATTTTTGACTCAAGTACCAATGATCGACAAAACAACCGTTATTAACTTAAATAATTACATAATGTTCATAAAATGGTAATAAATGATATAAAAGGAAAAATGAACTTAAAAAAGGTTCTTAATCAAGTAGAAATTAACTCTAGTTTATTATTCAGGAATTTAAAGAAATGAACAAGACAAGTCGGACTTGAGGTAAGTGATCCTACCTATCTCTTTCTTTTTAAGTACTCTCTTTTATGTCATTTCTTTTAAGCTCCTATTTCATATGTTGGGGGATGTTATTTTATATTAATATTACTGTAATTTCTTGGTTCATATTATGAGAGACCCTATTTGATTTCATCAATCCTTTTTTTGGAAGTTTTAAGTGGCGCCGTTAGGCTGGCGAGTTTTCGTAAGGGATTTTTCATCTCACTTTTATTCCAGTGAGATTTATGCAACATATGCCACTATTTACTTTGAGTGGTGTATGTACTGCCCATTATTCTACTATTTGTGCAATATAATTTCTTTTATGGGTTTTTACATCAACGTTGTACGATCCTTCTTTCATGGGGTGAACGTTTCGAAAGTTACCCAAATCGGTTAGGGAACCTTTCACCCTCCTCTTTTTAAAAGACTTATATTGTTATGCATTTTAATTAATATCTTATTATGTTGGGATATGTTTTTATATATACTTATTGATTTAAATTTTATTTTCAATTGATGAGATACCATTTTCTCTTTCATCGACTCATTTTTTGAATTTTAAAGTGACGCCGTTAGGCTATCAAATTTTGGTAAGAGAACTTGTTAACCCAATTTCAATTATTTGGGTTAAACCTCTACTTATTTATTATGTCCTGCTATGAATGTGTGTGGATGACATCTGATTGTTTTAAATTATGTATCCACTCATATTTGGTGTATTTATATTTGTCACACATAATTATTTCATTTCTTTATCATTGCTTTAATGGCATGATTCTTGATTGGGATTACATCTCAATTTCTTCTCAATGAGACATTTCCTAATGATATGCACTTTTATTCTTTTATAAAGTGTATATACAGCCCCTTTGACTTTCCATATCAATATTATGTCTATACTGAAGTCATTAAAATGTTTTGAAAATGGTTTACTTTCTTGTGGCTTATAATTTAAATGTTCAAAATGGAAAAGGACTCTTTTATTAAAACATTGTTTTACATGGTTTTAAATATTTGATCTTTTAAACATTTATCATCCATTTTAATGTTTTAAAAATGTTTTTAAGGATTTATTTATAGGGACATGAATGTTTTAAAACCCTTTCAAATGTTTCGAAGTGGTTTGGGACACTTTGATTCTAAAATCTCTTTAAAATGTCTTCTTTTAATATTTTCAAAGTATAAAGGGAATTGTCACTCATAGAGTTTTAATGATTTTATTAGATGTTTTTATTTATGATAATATCATGATGTGATCTCTTGTGATTGAAATGTGGCATTTTATGTTTCTTTTATGCGTATTTTATATGTTATGATTATGTTATGGTTCTTGGGCAATGTTTATGAAATCCGGTGGTTCTGTGATAAACTAAGGGTGGGTGAACCCGATATAGCTCTCCAACACATTGGGTTACGCGAAGGAGTTAAATTATAAGGTTTCTCCAAAGAGATCTAGGGAATATACTGTGGTGGGTATTCCTAACATAACCATGAGGGTTACTCTCTATGTAATAATGTTATGAATGCCTCAAGTTACCTTTATGTCTTATGTTTTCTATGAGTTATTCATAAATCTTATGATTTCATGAGGTATGATAAAGTGCTTATATTTTATGAGTAATGTATCATTTCATCAATTCTTATGTATACATGGACTAATGTTTTTATTTCGTACTTTTATATCCATTACTAGGATTTTTATGCACATACCATGTTTTTGAAATGTTTTCCACAGGACTTAAAGATGAATATGGACAAGGATAGGATCAAGGAAAGACAAGCAATCTAAAACATAGAACTAGACATGTTTCTTTTTAAGATTTTTTGTTTTATGATGGAAACGGAGTAGAAGTGTCTACTTTGTTATCTTGTGATATGTAATAGTTATGTCCAAATTCTCTAAACCTCTAAACCTGAAAAGATCCTCAATGTGAATTATTCATTTAATTCAAGATTAAGTAATGTTTTAAGGTTGGGTCCTTATAGTTGGTATCAGAGGTCGGTTTAGATAACTTTAGAGGTTAATGTATTCTTTAAGCATAAGTGACATTACCATAATGGCTAGGATTTTAGAAAGAGTCGTAGTTTTTAGATAAAGTGAATGAGTAAGTGTATCTTAGTGTTTATCTTCCTCATTAGTACATGATAATTTTGTTGATATACTCACACTGACATTTTTGGTTTTAGTAAATGGATGGATCTAGCAGGCACCAAAGTGACAATGGGTTTGAAGGAAACTATGACGGTTCTCTGGTTAAGATACTGGATGAAATGGAGGGATTCAATGAGAAATCTCATGGTTATTATAAACCAACTATCAGGAGTCATGATCAACCACATGAACCTTGGTGAGTTCCATAATGCATCATGTACGAGTGAACCAACTTGATGTGGTAGTTTAGGTAATAATTATAAAGGTAACCATTAGGTTTTATATAATCCTTACTTTTGTGGTAATTATGGGTTACTGCATGATATGATGGAAAATTAAAGGCATGAGATAAACTTGAGTTTAAATTATGTTATTGTTATTTTTGATGATTTTATCTATTTTTGGGGAATGTTTCCAGAATTATATAGTTTTGGAAAAAAGAGAACACATAGACCGTGTAACAACCCGTCACGTCGAACAAAGCTGTCGGAATCGAACCCACAACCAATGTGCGACTGGTATTTATAGCCTACCCCCAGACTACGTGAAGTCCCTGGTTAGTATGAAAAATTAATTTTAGTTAGATGGTCTTATGAATCTGTAATAAGTTGATTTTGGGAAATGATTAGCCTATCATGGAGGATATGTGATTAGGTTAGTTACTTTTCAGTATGAGACTTTTAGAGTAACTGATGTTATTTGGAGATAAATGTTAAGATTCATCTTGGAAGACTATGTAGTTAAATCCTTCGAAGATTTGGGTTTGATTCTTAGTTAGGATTACTTTGAAGAATTTTATGGATAGCTATTTATTGAATGGTATTTGATGAACTTTGGGTTTTGTTGGACAAATTTTAGAGATTAAGAGTAGTATTTATTTTTATAAAGGATTATCCTTTTTGGGTATTATCTGATCTGGTACTAACAATTTTTGGTTTTGGTTAAGGTTTAAAGACATGGGAAATATATAGTTCATCTTTTGTGGGTTAGGTGATTCTCTAAAAGTTGATTATAGAGCTCTTAATATGAACAAGTCATCCTGAAATATTCATCATTTGGAAAAAATATGAGTTTGTGTTAGAAATATAGTAAAAGATAAAAGTCTACATTACAAGTGAGTATGTTTCCTTATGATTTAGTTATGCTCATAAATAAATTCCTCCTTTAAAAGTAACTTAAAACAAAAATGTTGTCTGTTATCTTTTCCTGCTGGGTAATCACATACCGTTTAACCCATCATAAGTTTGTGATTTTCTTGGGGTTAACTTTCTCCTAATCATGTTTTCTATCTCTTTCCATGTGAACATGATCCTTTTTTTTCTACTCCATATCCATGTTTTCATGGAATCCTAGTAAGGGTTAACTCGGGTGACCTTTGTACTTCTCTTTCTTTGTTTTAAAGTGATAGTTTTACTGACTCTTGTTCCAATGTGGGACTTTCAATGAAGTTTCCAAGCCCAATTTTAATATTGCGAGGATGCAATTACCAAAAGGGGGGAAGGATGTAACATCATAGGTAAATAAATAATATTACTTTTTCATATTTATCTATATTTGTGAATAAAATGTTAATATTAATTTAGAGGGAACACTATGCTCGATGGCGTACTTAATACACAACAACGAGTTTCTTTGAAATCTTACGTTGCACTCTAATAATAAAATAATATTATTTTAAATTGAAGTTAACGCCTAGTCGTTGTAATGGAGGGAATGAACATAAATTACTAAAAAAAATGATTGTCAAATATTTTTACTTTTATCCAATAAATGTTAGAGTCTTAAAATGAGAATGAATCAGATTTTAAGCGTAAATATTCTAATATTCTTTAAAAGGTCAATTAACCGCCTTTTGATGGAGAACCCTTTTTTAAATACACTTGTTGAAAATTTTATATGTTATATTGGACCAAATAAAATCCTTATTTAAAATCGGGATATCAAAATTTACTTTGTGTATGTTTTTGTTATTTTTTTTGATAAAGTTCATTTTTAAGGAATAAGTGAAAAATGTTGTATTTTAATTCAAAACCTCTTTTCAATCTAGTTTGTTTATATGATTATATTATCTTTTGAAATATTTTTAAAGTTCAATTAGAATATATTTTTACCATTTAATCCAATGGTGGTCATTGAAATTAATTTCACTTTGAAAGTGGACATAAATTATTGTCAATCTTTTAATAGGTATTGTTTTTTAAAAACACGCTATTTGTTTTGAAAACGGGAATTAATTATTAAATTAATCAATGCAACTTATATTTTTTGAATTTTGTAAAATAGACATCATTTTTGAATTTGGAATATCAAATATATCTTAGGGTGAATTTTTGGTATTTTTCTAAAAAACTTCAATTTTTGATGAATAGTGAAACCACTAAGTGGTAGTTAAAAAACTGTTTTTTTGTTTAAATGAAACTTTACCACTTCTGTGATTTGAATTTCAAAAATCCAATATACATGGTTTTCATCAGTATGTAAAATATTGTTCAATGGTATTAAAATAAATTTTTGGTGAATAGTAACTTTTAAGTTTTATTAATCGCGATTAAAGGTAATTAGAGTAATTTAAGGTAAAGATAATGTTATAATAATATGAAATGACC
Organism: Viscum album; assembly: GCA_963277665.1. Classification (NCBI taxonomy): domain Eukaryota; kingdom Viridiplantae; phylum Streptophyta; class Magnoliopsida; order Santalales; family Viscaceae; genus Viscum; species Viscum album. The sequence goes on along the minus strand of OY728132.1, from coordinate 52,586,218 downwards.
TTGACACATGTTCTAACCCTATTTGATGAGTCATGGACGACTGAGAAAACCCATGGGTCAACTTAGGGACCCCATGGGGCCACATGGGTAGGAAAATGATATTAATAACTTTTTTACTTAAAGTTAAAATAAAAATGTCACAAACATGTATTGTTTTACTAAAACAATTTTTACATGGGGTTATACAATTGGTATTTTTTACTATAAATATTCATTTTAAATCTAAAACGATTTCCTACATCATAGTTGTTTTTTTATAATTTTTAGACATTAAATAAATTAATATATTTATGACACTATGATGATGCAGTGATTATCTCATTAATGAATGATTTAAATAAATTGAAAAGATAATGTAAAATATAAGACTTACACTTGTCTAAAACCTATTGGATGAGTATATTTAGAACCCTTATCACCTTATCCTAGAAATATATCAATGTGGGACCTTAAAATCCGAAACTCATTTTAATATAAAGTAACATTTCTTTACTTTCCAAGAGAGCCCCTCCTCCCTCTTATAAAAGGCCTCCACCTCTACCTCCCTACCCACACATCTCAAACCATTGGCTCAGACAAAATCTGATAAGTTTATCTATCCCCATCCCTCTATTAATCATAGAATCCTACCCTTAGGCATAAATCACTTCAAGAAACCCTTTTGGTCCAAACCAAGGGGAGTTACTCAATTTAAAGGTAATATATTCTCTTATGTTCATTTGTTTTATTTTGCCTCTCCAACCCCCTAAAATCTTTTTATTACTTTATTTTTTAAAAAAAAAGTATCTTAAATATTCTAGGATGTTTTTATGAGAATTATTCGAGCTACAATTACATACACCTCCGTCTAATGGTTAAATAACATACTGTTTCCGTGGATGGCGAATTACTGCCTCACGAAACGATGATTGTTCTATCTTCTACTACCACCTCTAATGGTGGAAATTATGATGGAACTATATTTATTAATGATATATATTATATTTATTTCCTCTCCATGCTTCTGTATTTTATATTTAATACATACCATTTTGCTTTTCATGTTGTGTAAATGTCATAATTTCATTTGAGGAAGTGTTGACTACCACCCCCTCATGTGATGTGACTCATTCATGCAATACATGGAATGTATAAATAATTAAATTAATGAACTTATGAGACCTATATAAAATATATATTATACTTTAATTATAATATATACATATCTAATTTATTTTTAATTTCATAAAATACGAAATAGAAATGAAAATAGCATTCATGTGTAGGTACGACTTACCGTCTCCATGAACGGTGCATTTCATTTATTACCTCAAAATGTTATGTAATATTATAAATGCAAGTATTTACTGGATATATATGATATATATGATATATACATCATGAATATAATTATGGATGTAATGGATATTTTACCACATGAACAACTTGTAATTATAAGAAGTGTATTTTTGACTCAAGTACCAATGATCGACAAAACGACCGTTATTAACTTAAATAATTACATAATGTTCATAAAATGGTAATAAATGATATAAAAGGAATAATTAACTTAAAAAATATTCTTAAACAATTATAAATTAACTCTAGTTTATTATTCAGGAATATAAATAAACGAACAAGACAAGTTAGACTTGAGGTAAGTGATCCTACCAATCTCTTTCTTTTTAAGTACTCCCTTTTATGTCGTTTCTTTTAAGCTCCTATTTATTATGTTGGGGGATATTATTTTGTATTAATATTAATTTAATTTATATGTTCATATTATTAGAGACCCTATTTTATTTCATCAATCTATTTTTTGGATTTTTTAAGTGGCGCCATTTGGCTGGTGAGTTTTCATAAGGGATTTTTCATCTCACTTTTATTCCCGTGAGATTTATACAACATGTGCCACTATTTCCTTTGAGTTGTGTATGTACTTCCCATTATTATACTCTTGGTGAAATATAATTTATTTTATGGGTATTTACATCAATGTTGTACGGTCCTTCTTTTATGTGGTGAACGTTTCGAAAGTTACCCAAATCGGTAAGGGAACCTTTCACCCTCCTCTTTTTAAAAGACTTCTTTTGTTATGCCTTTTAATTTACATATTATTATGTTGGGATATGTTCTTATATATCATTATTGATGTAAATTTTATGTCCAAGTTATTAGATACCATTTTCTCTTTCATCGACTAATTTTTCTGAATTTTAATGTGACGCCGTTAGGCTGTCGAATTTTTTTAAGGGAACTTCTTAACCCAATTTCAATTCTTTGGGTTATACCTCTACTTCTTGATTATGTACTGCTATGAATATGTGTGGATGACATATTATTGTTTTACATTGAGTATACAGTTATATTTGGTGTATTTATATTGGTCACCCATAATTATGTCATTTCTTTATCCTTGCTCTAATGGTATGATCCTTGATTGGGATTACATCACAATTTCTTCTCATTGAGACATTTCTTAATGATTTGCACTTTTATTATTTTATAAAGTATCTATACATACCCTTTGACATTCAATATCAATATTATGTCTATACTAAAGTCATTTAAATGTTTTGAAAATGGTATACTTTCTTGTGGCTTATAATTTAAATGTTCCAAATGGAAAAGGAATCTTTTATTAAAACATTTTTTTACATGGTTTTAAAGATTTATTATTTTAAACATTTATCATCCATGTCCATGTTTTAAAAATAGTTTTAAGGATTTATTTATAGGGACATGAATGATTTAAAACCCTTAAAAAAGTTTTGAAGTGTATGGGACACTTTGATTCTAAAATCTATTTTAAATGTCTTCTTTTAATATTTTCAAAGTATAAAGGGATTTTTCACTCATAGAGTTTCAATAATTTTATTAGATACTTATATTTATCATAATATCATGATGTGATCTCCTGTGATTGAAATGATAACATTTTATGTTTCTTTTATGCATGTTTTAAGTGTTATGATTATGTTATGGTTCTTGGTCAATGTTTATGAAATCGGGTGGTTCTGTGATAAACTAAGGGCGGGTGAGCCCGATATAGCTCTCCAATGCATTGGGTAACATGAAGGAGTTAAACGCTAAGATTTTTCTGAAGAGATTTAGGGAATATACTATTATGGGTATTCCAAATGTAACCATGAGGATTACTCCCTATGTAAGAATGTTATGAATGCCTCAGGTTACCTTAATGTCTTATGTTTTCTATGAGTTATTCATAAATCTTATTATTTCATGAGGTATGATAAAGTGCTTATGTTTTATGAGTAAATTATGATTTCATCAATTATTATGTATACATGGACTAACGTTTTCATTCCATACTTTTATATCCCTTACTGAGCTTTTTATGCTCATCCCAAGTTTTTGAAATGTTTTCCACAGGACTTAAAGATGAATAGGGTCAATGATGGGATCAAGGAAAGACAAGCTATCTAAAACATGGAACTAGACATGTTTATTTTTAAGAGTTTTTGTTTTATGATGGAAATGGAGTAGAAGTGTCTACTTTTTTATCTTGTGAGATGTAATTGTTATGTCCCAATTCTCTAAAACTCTAAACTTGAAAAGATCCTCAATGTGAATTATTCATTTAATTCAAGATTAAGTAATGTTTTAAGGCCGGTTTCTTATAATAAGAATTCTTCATTGTAGGATCATCCTATTTATCATTATTAACATCATCCAAAATAGTTTTAGTAGTATGTTTCATGAGTCGATTATAACTCTTTGGCTATGTAGGAATAACAAATTTTTATTTCCAAGACACCTCTAAGGATCACGTACCTAAAGTTCTATCAATATGAGAATAGTCTGTATGCTTTTGATTCTTTCTATAACATAGTGTGATGAATCCATATGAATCAACCAGTGGTTTTTCTCTTTCCTATCACTTTTCATTAAGAAGGGTTTTCCAATTTGATATGCTTGGTCAATATATTCCTACAAGTATTCACTAGAATTAAAGTGTTCATTGTCATCCTTCTCATGAAAATGTTGAGGAGAATAAGTGATTGTAGTAGGGTTATCATGTCAATTATGTTTCACCTTATCTTTATCAAATGATTGAAAAATAAGATAAGCATCTTAAAATTCAGAGAGATAATTATTATGGGGATGAGAATTAGAATGTTTAGTTAGGGTCTTATTAACATCCTTATTAGCAGGATCCTAAGAATATCATGGGGAGCATAATATAACACCTTTTCTCTTATTTTTTAATCCAAATTGAATATAAATTATTGAGGTGGAATTCCTAAAAATATCTACTTTCGTATGCTTTTGTAGGAGGTCCAATTTTAAGATATCTAGTGCAGTAATCTGGAATATTTTCAAAGACGAGCTCTTGGAGAAATCTAGTTTCACCATTTTGTTTCCTAATGTGAGGTGGTTGAGATTTGTAAATATATATATATACAAATATTATAGAAATATAGGTCCACAAAATATTTTTAGTAGTGGTATATAATTTAAGAATTTTCTCAATAAGACTAGCAATAAAAAAGGGATTATTGTTTAATGAAATGTAGTAGAAGACCCGAAAACCCCAAACAAATTATGGAAATGGGAGGCTCAAGATCAGTGATGAAATCAGGGGAATATTTCAAGACATTTATGGAACAACCACCTAAAGACCATGATCCCCTCATCTAAAGATGATAATAATCATTTTTAGTTAAAAAATGAAAAACCACATGCAATGAGTTCGAAAGACCAACATGGAAGGCCGAAAAACCAAGAGTTTCCAAATTATTTATTAGGGAGAATAAAGATGGACTACACTAAATAAATTTTCCAACAATAAATAAGAATATATTGGAAGAAATCAAATTAACCTCTTAGAAAAATAAATCTCTACAAGACCCCTGTGCGAAAATTTATTCAGCTCAATGTGCGTTGAAATATTTATATCACCGTGAACATTTTGTGTTCCTTCACTCCTATAAATGAAATCCAATAAGGATATATTTTCTGAGTTAGGGTTTCTCTACAATTTATTGATATGCATTTTCTCCTATGGTTCCAACCTCATACCCCCTTTTATAGGTGAAAAGGGATGAAATTTTTGAAAATTTCAAAAACATTACAATAATGGGATGTAAAACTCAAGTATTGTGGCTCTTGAATTAAAAAATAAGTGAGAGAAGAACATATAAAGTCTATCCAGACCTCCATAACTCAATTAAAAACATGATTTTAACATTTTTTCCCCTTTACCTCTTAATTTACGCATTTTTACCATTTTGGATTTCACCGCTATAATTATTTCTTCTAAGGTACTTTATCCTTTGTCCCCAAAAATAAAATGGACCTTATTATATAATTTAGACCTTATTATTCTAGTTTTTAAATTATTAATATTTTTGTTTTAATTTTTTAATTTTTCAAAAATTAACTTTAAAATACTAAATGTATAATATATTTAAAAAATATTTTTGAATAATATAACATATGTTCTAAAATTTCAAATAAAGATTTATAAATTAAAACCAAAAGTTCTGAAATAATAAAATCATATATAACATATATATTTTTCCTTATAAAAAGGTTTCATGAATTTTTAATTAATACTAATATACTAATAATATTCAAAAATCATATTATTTTTAAAAAATGGTATTATTCACTATTCATCTAAAAATCAATATTTCTTAGAAAAACCACAAAAATTAAATTAAGATAATTTTTAAATTCTTAGTATAAAAAATTTAGTTTTACATAAATAAAATTCTAAAATTTCTAAATGTTTTATTTAAATGAAAATATAAATTTTATAGAAACTACTACCTTTAAAGAAGAAATTACTTTTTAAACAGTAAGTGCTCCTAATATAATTTCATATAAATTTATAATTTAAAATATGATACTATATTATTTGATATAAAATAATATTTTAAGATTATTAAATTTAATCTATTGGGATAAAATGAATAATACTTTACGAAATGGTTCTTTAAAAAATGAAATATTACTTTTATACTAAATACACATTAATAGATGTGATTAAAATTTTCTTATATATGTTATAAAAGTAAATTTTTCTACCTGTTTGATATTAAAATATTTATTTGAGTTTTAAATATTCATCATATCATATTTTATTAATCATATTATTATTTATACGTAACTTATAAATATATTTATATATGTTTAATATATTTTAATGTGTTATTTATATTTCATTTTGAGTTATATGATTTTAAATTTACTACTTAACAATAGATGAATTAAGTATACATATCTTATATATGACCAAAAAATACATTTTCAATGACCATATCTACAATGGATAGATTTTGTTCATATATATATACACAGTCCTAATAAATCAATTATTCATTCCACTATCACTTCATAAGGAATGGTTCTTATTTTATATTATATATTCTTAAAAATTATTTCCCATTTCATGGTGATCTTTCTCATTATATATTTTTATTTGTAATCAATGATCATTCATGATTAAAAAGATCCAAGAGATTTCCTTATCATGAATATTTTTTCATTTATTTTTCCCCAATTGATTTTTGAACTTTTAATTGATGTATTTTATCAATTGCGAGTAATATTACATTTTGGGAATACTTAGTTTTTGTGATTTTATTGTAACATTTGACTTTTGAATGAATAAATTGTTTTTAGTTTAGTTCGTATCTCATATAACTTATCTATTAATAAATTTCAATTCCTTTATGTTAATAGAAAAAAGTGTTTTCAAATTATAGACATATGCTTTAAAAAATAATATTATTCCAAACCTAAGGCATTACAGAATAACCTTTCGAGGTCCACTATGAGTTTTTATTTGGATCACATCTATATTTTGAAGGGGGAATTTTAGTTATTTCATATGATTAATTTTTAACCTCACAAGTCCCTTTATCTGAAATTAGTTTAATTTAATGATAACCTATCAATTTCTACTCTTTATCCACTTTTGATTGAATATTGATGCATAATGTTTTGGAATTAATTTCATACACTGAACGACATTAGGGTCTCCCATATTATTCTACCTTCCATATTCTTCTATGGTTTCACTGATTTAATTAATTATAAGTTATGTAATTTCTATCATATTTCATTATAGAGTGGTTAAATACCTCCTGTACTAGTTTTCTTTCATTTAGTGGGTAAAGGATGATAGGGGATGATAATCATTCCCCCTTGCCTTCCATATTGATAACAATATGTCTATTGAGTTCAATTTGGTATATTGTCAATTACACATTAAATTAATGACTGATCAAGTTAGGACACAAGGATATTTTTTATATAGGGGTATAAGAAGTATACTAAGGATAGTTGGGAAGTAGTCAATTAGGGATTGAGAATTTATATACTTCATAATAATTTTTTATTTATTTTTTGGTTTATTGGATTTGATTCTAAATTAATTCACATATATCCATGAGTATTTTGATATTGAAGTTGTTTATTGACAATGGGGATTCAAGATTTTGTATTTATTATAAATGAATAAGCATTACATAAGGTGTCAAATCTAATGAATGTGAGGTAGGTTCTTAGTTATTTATTCCAAAATTTATTGCATGTATTAATTTATTTTGTTTTATCTAACATGGGATATTAGCTTATAGAGACTCTAAGGATTTTCTATAGGGTTACACATCACGTGATAAAGATTTTATGTCCTACTAAGGTAGGAATTTATTATCCACACATGTTGGGGTAAATTTTGGAACAATTCACTGACACATCACATTAAAAGAGATGGACTGGTATTTTGAGACAAACTTCAAAATAATTTCTAGGTGTGATGAAAATTATGAGGGTCCTAAGAGGATTTTTAATGACTATGTATAAGTTTTTACTAAGTGAAATGTTAGGGATTATTTTTGTAGTGATGTTCTAACTAGTGGGAATGGGGATATAAAATGTAATTTAATATCGTCATAAAAAATTTTGTTTCACTTAAGGGTTAAAAAATGAGAATTGAATGGGTTTTTTCATGAGTGATTTTATCAGGCCATGGTAGGATAAGAAAAATAGTCTTCAAGGGGTATACTAGTATATTAACTTCTTAGAGAGTGGTTTTTCATGGAAGAATCTTTTATAAATAGGTTGTAATGGTTTTTAAGGGACACATAATTAAATTTATTCTAATCAAGTGGATACCATGATACCAAGATTGTCTAGGTTACTGAATGAGACTATTAGTTAAAGGTAGATTGATTAGTTGATAGTTCATATTTTTCATACATTATTTGAAATGTGGTAATGATATGTGATGGCTAGATGAAAATGTCATCATTTGAGTAATTATTATACGGTGTTTTGAGTTTTTCGTGGAATGGACAATCTTAAACATCATGTATATTGAGTTGGTGTTCATTGGATTCACCAACTATTAGTTAATGAATAATATATATATGTTAGGATATGTAATGAATAAGATGTTTTTTTGAGAGAGGATTATTATGTGATTTGTTTTATATTGTTATTTGATTAATGACATTTTCTATACTTTGATTTGATGTAGCATATTCATTGAATAATATAGACTATAACGGAGGGGTGAAATAGGGGTTGAGGTTCTCTTTGGTGGTGAATCTTCTAAATTTGATTGGTACTATATAGGTGGTTAAATTTAAAGACATTATTTTATGGTGTTTTTATGATATTTATTAAAATTTATAGGATAGATTGGGATCTACAGTATAAAACTATGGGGGATTTTACCAAGGTATTTTAAATGATATGATTATAAAATGATCATGATTCTCTTTCAACATGATCTATCATTGTAGAATATCTCCCATTTCTTGGATGCTCTTCTTGAGGGGGATTTCAATTTTATTCCATTCCATTGATTTTGATTATCTTACTAATAAATCTTGATATATCAGGCCACTCCAACTATTTTGATTCTATTCTCGAGGAATATAACTATTATTTATTTAGATGAAAATCAGTTATCTGTGAATTAGTTTTGAGGTCATGGTACCACCACGGTTTAGAAACATGGTACGACTTAGTATCATAGTTATGGTTACCTCATCAGTAGATTATAACTCAACTTATTTGATTTCATATTGAGTGAAACAATTATTGAAATGATAATTTAAATGAACACACATATAAATTTTTAAACATATATTAAGGTTATGTTAGTTGTAGAAATATACACCTTAAACTCACACCCATAAGATAAACCTTAGTGGATATGAAATATTTATGTTTGTAATACATTTCAAGGATGTAACCAAGTGATCAAGGATTGATATGAAGTAGTATGTGTTATATATAAAGATATCCCAATGTGGGGTAGTAGAAATTCTATCGATGTAAATTATTTTTTTATTTGTATATTCTACCATTTATATCATTGAACTACTATAGTAGATAATTGTAATATGAATGTATAATATAGAATTGGTTCATCATTTTTAACATGATTTATATTAATATTAATATTTTATATTTTATAGTGATTTTATAATTGTTTTTTGTTGATATGTTTCATAGATGTTTTTAGTTATTTATTATTATTGTATTGTTGTGATATTTAGGTTATAGGCTTCCCAAAAAGGTTCATAAACATTAAACTCTAGTCAGAAACCTCTATAATAAGGGGAGGTTTTCTCGAGGTCTCATGGAAACTAGGATCATGTTTTTTGGGCATATAAGTCTAGGGATGTTACATCATCCATAGAGTATTATTGAAATTTTTTCTTTATTTAATCATGAAAGTAATGACCTAGATAAATCTGGGTTAGTTTCCACCCTAATTTTAAATCCTTTAATTATAAAATTGATTATAGTTTGAGTTTAATATCTATTAAAGGGAAATGAGATAGAGGTTATAAGTAATGGGGAAAATACTAGACATAACAGTAGCACCATGTAGCTAGTGGAAGGGTATCAGTTACACAATGGTTACTAGTGAATATTGTAGTGGCTAATACTATATCTAATGGGTACCTAGTGGAATCATATCAGAAACCCAATATAAATATAATATATTTTTAGATAATGAAAAAATGGTCATCTTACTGTAAATTTTTTAACCCATTCAGGTATTTATTTAATTTTTACCCTTGTTTGACATTTTAATGCCCCCATTGGATAAGATATTCCCCTTATTAGGGTATTGTACTCAACATCTTTATCCTTATTCTTAGGTTTTTTAAATCCATCATCCCTTTTCATTATTATTTATCAAAACTTTCACTTGGGTTTATCATTTTGTAATATAAAAAATTATTTTTTTCTTTGATATTTCTTCTATTATTTGGAAACAAAAAATAATAACTAGGATTATATATTATATGTCGGTAAACATTATTTTAGTGTGGAACTATATCTTCATTAAAATTATAGAGTTAATTTTTAGTAAGAAAATCAGTTTTCGATACCCCTTCTCTCACAAATTATCACAAGTTATGGTTGGAAATGATATAGTGTATTTAAAAAACAATAAAAATTAAGAATTAAATAAAAGGTTTTATAAAAAGTAAATTCTTGAACTAATTTTGGATTTATTGAGATATTTTTTCTAAACCATTATTTAGATTTTACTAAATTATATATAATTATTTTTTATTAGTTTATCATAATAACTATGTCTCTTTTTTATGGAATTTTGATTTATGTTTTGTAGATATAATTCTATAGTATGTGTGTGTGTGCACGAAGAACCTAAATAATTTAAAGTTTTTGGGAGGGAATATATTCTATTTTTGTTATTTTAACATACTGAGGTCATTGATGTGGTTTTTTTCATGTTACATGGGGGTATGAATAGAACTCGATATGTTATACCCCCTCCACTATATGGGTGCATATTTTGGAATATGATTAATCTTTCACTTCCATAAAATTTATATGGCTTGTGAACAGGATTCATGTGGTTTATGGGAATTCCTATGGAGAAATGGTTCCTTCCCTTTAGTAAATATGTACATTCTACCAACATTGATTTTGAGCATAGATCAGAGAAGGTTAATTTGGTTCCATTATGGTTTGTATTGAAATTTTAAATAAACATATATGATAGTATAACATATTATTCTAGTAGAGGTTTAACATACTGAATATAGATTTAAATTTCATTATTTAATACATTATTCTGTTATATTATACACAAAAACTTGTGTTAGGTAATTAAAAGTTAGGATTATCAAAAATCAATAACAAATGAAGGCCTTCGGCACATTGGAGGTAATCAGGAGTTGGGTGGTGATCATATACTCAATATGATTTACTCACACCCTACACTTATCATTATATAATTTTAAATAACACTTTTATCCATGGCATTGGTAATATAATATCACCCAATCATGTGATATCCTAGAACATAGTGATGAGAGTAATTATATATCATTTTTTTCATTATATAAGTAACTCCATCTAGAATTATTTGGGATGATTTTAGTTTTCATTTAAGTATGAAACTTTTAAAAGGATTCATTATACTCCTCTTTAGCATCATTGTGTTCAATTTAGCTTAAAAATTTATATGGTATGGTTATAGATACACATTGTTTGGATTTTATGTAAATTGGTTTCTGGAGTTTATGGATTTAAAAACATATATAAATTTTTCTTATTTTGATTTATGTTTTATAAATACCTTTCAGTGTACAAGTATATTCATTTGTAGTATAATATTTCTTTTCAATTCATTTTATGTATTCCACGGTCATGATAGTTTTATAACAGTATCTTATTATATGTTACCTTCATTTGAACGAGTTCCAAATGTATCCCATGTAATTCTAGTTATCCGTCAAAATTTATACCCACCTCTTGTGATTAGAAGTTCACTTTTGGAATTGTGGAAATTCATGTTAAGTCAATGGGTGATTCAGGTTGGGTTATTATAAAATTATATCAAAAATCCCTCAAGGAAATTATGATTTGGACTATCTAATACATTTTACCATAAATACTCTATAAGTAAGTCATAAATATGTTTTAATAGTATAATTATTATTGATTCCTGGGTTTTCAAAGGAACACTGTGGTGAATTTTTATTCTATCATTGATAAAGATTAATTAAATTGAGTCTTAAGAATCCTAAATGGGTATCTATTTATATGAAGTTATAATACTCTAATATATATTTTTTATTGTATGTTCTTGTGTAAATTAAATGATAAAGATAAAAAATTTATATGAACTACAAAATCAATAATAAATAAAATGTGTTTACCTACTTACATACTAGTGATGAGTAATATAAAAAAGATATTAAATTAATTTAAATTAGTTATCACTAATTTAAATTTTTTATTTCTTGATAGCTTCTCATGAATTCAATTCTAAGTTATGCTTTTAATGTATTTGAATTTTTCTATAAAAGTTTTTTAAAAATTGAAATATGTGCATGTGGTGTTGTGTATTAGCCTGAGAATTAATTTTTCATTTTCAATTATCTAAAATATTAGTTCATGTATGGGTAATGCCATATTAATATATAATTTATTATTTATTATGTCACATCTTTCACCACACACTGAAATAAAAGAAGTGGAATAAGAAAATTATCCACCTTCTATGATTAATATTTATTTTTATATCTAAGAGGATATTTGAGATTATAATTTGGTTATAGGAATAGGTTCACTATAGTGAGTACTAAAAAATACTAATTTCATATAAGACTTTCTGTTTCATCATCACAAAATATTAGGGGAGACGTATTACCTTAATAAGTTTAAGGGTGGAATGATCTTAGTCATATCATTTTTTGGGTATTGAGACTATGGAACATTATATAGTTTTCTTGACTAGTTTTAAATTATAATTGGATGAACATCATTTGTTTGAAATTTTATAGTAGCTAAAAATAATAATAATCATATATTGAAGGTATTAAAGGAGATGTTTCTTGATATGTTCTACCACGAGACTTACTATTGAGTGAAGATAAATAATTTTTGAAACTATAGAAGGGAATCACGATTGTGATGTTCTATGAGGCTAAATTTATTGACCTACTCTAATTTAAATATCATTTGAGTGGGTAATATAATTAGAAACATGAAATTTAAAAATGGTATTGAGGGAAACCATACAGAAATAGAGTATTATGTTCAATTTTGCAATATTCTATGAAGAAGTAAAATATGTATTCATGCAAAGAAAATTTATAACAGAGGACCATGAGATTTTGGTATACTTATTGGTTTGATTACAAGGATGGAATAATCGAGTGGGTAAATGAAACAACGGGAGGAGATTAGATGAAGTACACCTTTTTAGGTGAGTTAGGGTGGAAATTCTATTTCTAATCCCACCTCAAGGAGACCTCTAATTCAATGTTATCAATATATATGACTAAGAAATACTAACCCTTTTTGCACCAGTAAGGGGAAGTAGTTCCATCATTGTTGTCAGTATAGATATATTTAGATATTTTACTAGATGAATCAATCAAAGAGAATTGGTTAGTGACCCCAATATACCCAAATATTTTTTACACAATCTTATGGGTAGTTGATGGGGGTGTAGTATATTGAACCCTATAGTCTATTATAATATAAACAGAAATATAAAAATAAATCTAAATGAGACATAGTTATAATAAAAATAAAGGGAATAACATGATAAACAAAGGAGAAGACAACAAACTTGTTGTATTTATCCTTAAAATCTCCTAAGAAGATCATATAGCTAAGTATAATCATGAAATGAATGAACAACATTAGAATTATAGTTTAAATACTATATAAAATCGTATGAATTATTTTATAGAATTACTTAAGGTTATATATGAAGGAAAAAGGGCTATATGAGCGTTATATGATTTTCGGGTATATGAAAATTGGATATATTTTCATAAGAAATGATATATCCAGTAAGTATATTGAAGTTGATAATTTTCATGAAACATTTATATATAATTCATTGAAATGTTAAAAATAATTTATTAGATATGTAATTAACATATTGTATGAAATTTTTGAATTAAATATATAGATAAAAATTCATCTTAATGATATCATTTTTTCTAAAATGGATTTATTTTTAAACGTTATTCTAAAATTAAATTTATCACTTTTGAAGAATTATTTTACAAAAAATATTATATATATAAATGAATTAAAATTCATATAATGACTATTAATTAACATGAAATTAGAATAAAATATTTCAATGTTTTGAAATAAATTTAATATAATTATTTTATAAATTATAATTTTTATATTTAATTTTAAAAAAAATATTTAATATTTGGGATCAACACATTTAAATTAGGTAATATTCTCATCTTCATTTTGAAAAAATAATTTTCGGATTTCAAAAGTGAGTAACGATGATAGAGGGTAAAATGAGATGTAATGTTAATGTAAGGTGTAATGTGATAAAAAATATCTTAAAATTATTATCAAATAATTGGGATAAGGTAATTCATGACCCATATAAACCATTTATTATACTTTTTAGCCACTTTCCTTAACAAGTTTCATTAATTATACAATAGGCAATGCATATTTACCAATATGCCACTCCAACTCATTTATAAATGGACCCCTATTACACAAATTACAAATCACACCTTTTATTCAGTTTCAACACCAACAAACATCCAATTTCCCTCCTTAGTAATCCCATATCACATTTGAGAGCATCATGTAAAAACAAATAGTCTCAACACCTACATTTTATAGGGTTTCCATGAGATATGATATGACACTTTGAGGTATATGTTATCATCATTTATATATTTTCATTTATCTTTAAAATGTACATATTAATTAATATATTTCAGGAATTTGGAAACATAGATTTTAAATAATTATATTATTAATAATTTTATATTATAATAATGCATTCTTATATTATTACTCACCAAATAATTGTATTTTGATCTTATTTTCATTTGTTTAAATAACTACATAAACAAGGATATAAAATTTTCATCTTGATTTTTTAATAATGCGTAAGTACAATTAACACATGATATTAATGATGATTTTTACATTTGTTCATGAATCCTATATGGTAATATAAAAATTCATTCATTGTTAAAATAAGTCATATTGGTTGATTAAATACTCATAAATGAATGAATCATAGAAGATTATTTATAAATCTTAATCATAACATCCATTGAACAATAATGGGACTCAAAAAATTCATGAAATATATATTTTAATATATTAATCCCATGATATTTTTATAGGTGATTAACTCATGATCGTGTAACATGGGTTGAAACACCCACATAGAAGCAAAGCTGGAGAAAATGGAATAATTAATACTAAATGATCAAAATTTATTACTACTGATTAAAAAAATACATAATAAAAATGTATTTATGGATTGTATTAAGTTAAATAAATATAAATATGGTTATTATATAGTTGAATATTATACCTAATTTCACTATACAATAAGTAAGTGTACATTCCAATAAGTGGGAATCTCATGTTAGGGTATTCTTGGATCAATTTCATTTCATTGAGTTGTAAACTTTATTCTTTAGTAGAAACCATTTACATTGGTTATATTATTCTATTTGATTATATTATATTTTATACCACATTATTTTATTGCGATATTACATTTACTTATCATATTCACCATTTTAATTTATTCATATAACATAACAATACATTATATTAAATTAAAATTTGCACCACTTATTTTTGGAATTTCTCTTCCATATCCATATTTTTTCTAACATATAATGTTTGTATTTTTTTTAAATATTAAAACTAAATTAACTTATATTACTATCATATTTCTCCTTAATTATATCAGAATATGAATTTATATATTTTTTTTTGATGTGGTTTACTCTAAAGAATTAAAAAATTGACTACAAAGTTTTTCCTTCAACTTGTATAACATTTAATAATTTTCTACATATGATTGACTATTAAAAAATTATTTCATTTAAAAATTCAATTACTAAGATGTTTAACTGTTAAAATATTTATTTAAATTCCCCTTAAACACTTCTTGAAAAATTATTTTGAAGGTGTCTATAACATTGTTTATATGATGGTACCATCAAAATGTATAGAAAACTCATTTTATAACTTCTTTTTTATTTTCCATGATACCTATAGGAGATTAATTGACTATAGATACTTTGTTTCATGTATCAATATCAAATTTATTTAAATAATTGATTCTTATATGTGATTGATATCTAGGTATTATCCAATCTAATAAATGATTACTTATTATGTTCAACCATATGAAAATTTTGAAAATAAAATTTCATTTCCATGGGTTAATTAATCATAGATTTTTTTTATTTTTAATTATTTTCATCAATTACACATATTTATAGATTTATCCTTATGTGATGTGTGGTACTAGAATTATATAGTCAACCAATGCATTGGGTAATTCTTATAGATCATGATTTGACATATATTAGACATGAGAGATTATTTTAGTTTACAATGAGATGTATGGAAATTATGGGGTTATCTATTTCCATAATTTTATAATGGTCATGGAAGTGATCCTTGATATATGTTATGTGTTTATATATATATATATATATTAATTTCCCAAACCCTATTTTAGGATATATATTTCCGAGTTCTCATTTTTGTATCATGGCACATTGGTAATAAATTATATTTAGGTTTAATTTAATTTTACATCATGGTCAATGATATATCAAATTAAATGAAAATACAGATGTAAGTTAATTTTAATTCAATAATGTGATTTTAGTGAAATGATAAAATTGTTATTTAAACCATTATTTTTTTATTAATATAAATATTTAATTATTATTGGTTGAACCGAAATATTTTTTCCAAAAATATTTTACATCTAGAGAATAAATTTATTTTTCATATGGAATTGTTAATGATTTTTTAGTAATAACAAATATTTAAACCTGAAAATATATTTTTAATTATTTTGGTTTCAGTTAAATGAATTCTAGTGTGGTGATACCAAGGTTAACACAAATGACCCAAGAGAAAAAGGGCTGTCATTCCACCTAAATAAATACCTAATAATCTATGAAAATATATTGATACTAACATAAGTTTTTTTCCAAATGGAATATATTTAGTTATACTGATGATTCATGTCAAAAATCAAAGTCAATATAACCAGACCATTCAAGGACACAAACAATCCACAATAGAATTTATTTCCATATCATACATTACTTATCTATCTCAAAGATGGGTTAAAAATTCTTTTCATAACCCATACCTAGACTCAACATTGTGAGATTCACAAAAAAATACTATGATATTTTAAACCAAAAAATTAGTGCACCAGTTCTGGTCTTTAATTTTCATATTGTGGTATTTTACCAATCAAAATTGATCATGTTCCAATATAGTGTAGACTCTCTTCCCATAAGCTCACTAATCATGAACCAACTAGAAGAGTCGTTCACCTACAGAACCCAAGATCTATCTTGTCATTTTTATAGGTTTCCTACTTCAACAAACCAACCTAGATAAATAATTTTAATCATTTTAAACTTAATATTATTATATCTCAATCTATATACATATATACACTAAACGGATACACATAATTTTTTAATTCAACCCATCAACACCAAATTTCCATCATTAAACGAATTAGTTCCTATAAAAAACAATTCAATACATAATAAAATACATATTCACTAAAAATGTACTTGAATCTAATCATCTCACTTCTCATTTAAGATATATTATAGAAATAACCATGTTACATGACTAGTTATTAATGAATTTCTGTAAAAAATTGAAGATATTAAAACTCAATCAAGTTCAACAAAATTTTTAAATAGATAAAATCCATCCCAATAACCAAGTCTCATTCCCATGTATTATAGATTATAGTCCATCCATGAATCTCATAAATAGATCCCGATCAAGATTTTCCTTATATTTATCTCTACAAAAGTCATGAATATAGTAGATCTATCACACAAGAAAATTATCCTTACACTATAAATATTGGAATCTCTTCTCAGAGGTATTCATACATGGAATGTTTCTCATAAACATGAATATATATTATATAGAAACTAGGAATGAGTTGGTGGATAAAAATTTAATATTTTTTAGTATGAATTATCTTGTCAATTTCATTTCATTGTTTTTTCTTATAATTTCTAAAAGTGGGGTTTGGTTATTTATTTATTTATGGAGAAATGCGTATTTTATCCTTATTAATTTCTATTGCAATGAAAAGTTGAAATATTTGAATTTTTTTTATTTTATGTTATTTGGAATTTAAATGAAGTGTTTTCATGTATGTGGAGATATTTAGAGTCGAATTAAAATGGATAGAAAAAGATATTGAAGTTGTAAAATAGATCACATAATAAGCTCTTAAGTTGTGCTGTGACTCTGGTAGAAATAAAAAATAAAAATTTCCCTTATAATTTAATAAGTTTAAAGGATACATTTAATATTATTTATTTGGAAAATAATTGGAGAATTTTTGTTGAAAAATGTATACTTTATAATTTTCTAAATATATTATTTTGGGATACATGATGCAACATAATTGGAAATTCCCTGATAGATTCTTGGATGAAATTAAGTAATTTTATAAAGAGTTATTCATGAAGTTAGATATTATAATTTTATATATGGGATATTTGGATGAATTTAGAGAATTTTTATCGTATGGTTTCTATTCTAGGAATGTCGATCCACTGTATGACTATTTCAATCATGCAATATGAATAAATTATTTGTCTCATGACTCCCTACCATGAAAAAGGTTAAAGCCTGTGAATTTGTATCCTTAGGGCATCTAACACTTGAAAAAGAGTATGCATCATAAAGCATTATTGCGTGCAATGAAACATCAAGTATTTTAAGATAGTAAAATGTAAAATTAATGGTCATTCCTTAAGAAAAAATGTCACAACGTGATGTTGGAAACTAGAGAATTAAAACATACATGATAATTTGGGAATATCATGATGGTTTGGGGGTTATCTGATCATCGAATAACTATACATAAAAATGTATCTGGTGGAGGTTTAATTTGAGTAGTTCTAGTGTAAGGACTTGAAGAAAAATTACTTAGATGTAATATTAAATTTTAATTTGAAATTAAAATATTTTGGGAGTATAAATTTTTATGGTTTTATAGTGGAAGGAGTATTACACACACAAAAAAATAATCAAAGGAAAAAATCTAATAAAATAATATATTATTAAAACTGGTGATCATTGAATAATAATAATTTTAAAGTGTGGTGTGATTAATATGAAATTTAATAGTGATTAGGGTTATAAGAAATATTTTTTTTCATGTCTTTAAAGATCCACAATTGATGGAAATGACATCATGGTGAAAATGAATTTATGTTTTGTGGTTTAATTTTTAATTAAACCTTATTGAGTTCTACATTAGGTTCATTTATATTATTTCAACCATCATCAAAGTAGTAAGTAAAATAGAGAAATGTGTTTTATATTGTTTATGAGAAATGTAATTTTTCTATACTTTGTAAATATAGACTATTAAATTAGGGTTTAATTATATTATTAACACATCATTGATATATTCTTCTTGGATATAGTCTATTATATGTGAACTAATTTAAACTATGTTTCTATGATCTTTAAAAATTTTATTTTAATTGTCCCTATAAAAAATATTCAACGTTTCTTTTCTAATTAGAATTTGGGATCCAATATTTTTAAAGGTAAGAAGAAATCTAATTCCACCATAATAAACCTCACTCTTATGTTGTATAGTGTGTCTACATATTATGGAAATTTATATTGATCCACCCCCTGGACACCCCCCGAGACACCACCCCACCCCACTAGACAACCCCCCACCCCTGGATACCCTCCCACCCCTACCCCCTTGGATAAGCTCCCACCCCCTAGACACCACCCCACCCCCATGGATAGGCCCCCACCCCTAGAAACCTCCCACCCCCTGGACACCCTGTAAACCTTGTAAACCCCCACCCCACTTGAAACCATTACTATTCTCTTCCAATGTATGAAAAAAGCAGAAACCATATCAAAAGCAGACCAAAACCAAACCAGAATCTGTACCAGAAAAACATCATAACTAGATCAAAACAAGAATAAATATATTAAAATTAAACATTCACATATATAACATTAAAAACTAACTATGTGAACTAAAAAAAACCTAAATCCAACCAAAACAATGACCAAATACACAAATATAATTACAATATTCAAAATTATGTTTTACATTACAAACAAACCAAAATCCAATAAATTTCGTAAAATAATTTTACCATTCCACTTGTATGTGTTTGAAATCATGAGAACTATATGGTTGAGGGTCATAAAATAGATATAAATTAAAATTAAATTAGTTAACATGTATAATTAATAGATGAAATGAAATATTATGGAAAATTTTATAAAGAAATATTACCAGCCAAACTTTACAGGTGTTCCGGTTGTAATTATTTCATACATAAATCATAACATATAATATCTACATTCGATGATGCCTTTTTGTTCCTGAAAAATATGTTTAAATGATTTTCAATTCAAAATATCATTTTTATTTAATACCTCGAAAAGTAAAAATTATAAATGGATATCTAAGTTTACTTTTATATATTTGATCTTGAAACTCTTTTTCTTTGTGTTTTTTTGAAATTAGGCCCGTCCCCTGTTAGAAAATAATATGAATGGGATAAATTTAAAATTCATTATAATATAAACAACTATTAAGAAATTTAAACTTACTTTTCCAACATATTATTAAAACTTCCTTGCACATTGCCATGGACAAAGCATATCTAATTAAGTGTTTTCTCCCTTGGACAAGAAAACCTAACATCCCATGATCACTGTTATAAAAGAAAATTTAAGGTTAGTGGTTTTTTATGTTGAATGATAATGAAAACTTTTCCATATATATTTATCATACCTCTCGTAAACAGGAATCATCCAAAACTGCATGATTATATTTTATTCAAATCTTTCAGCAATATAAATTATTCTTTGTTCATCATCCAATGCATGTGCTTTAGGGGAAATCAAATGTGGGTCCATGAATCCATATACATCTGTCTATTTATTCTTCTCACACATGTTATAAAGATACATCATAAAATACAGACATAAGTATACATTTTTAATAAATATAACATAGGTAAAGGTGTTAAGACTTACATGGATAAAATCTGTAACACATTGATTCCCAACTTATCTCTAGTAACAAGCTCCATGATATCATTTTTCAAAATCTCCACATTTATTGCACATCCACAAACATGAGCTTACATTAGAAATGAATAATGAGCCACCAACAAATTTCAATATCTTGACAATCTATCAAGACTACTAGAATCATTATCTGATGTCATACATATTTGTCTTTGTTGTTATCTATACATTATTTCTTTACCTTCGAAGTATTCATATAAATAAATAGTAAAATATATTATTTTTAAAATATTAAAGGTAATTTAATAAAAAATAAAATAAAAGATATAACATTCATACCTTTATGGTAATGAGTTGCATAAGTCTCAATGACCAAACTAAAAAGTGACTGATACTATGTGCAAATGGCATCACCTCATCTATAGGTAATGGTACTCAATGTGATCAATCCATAATATCATGTATAGTGACCTATGATGCTCTACCTATAAATGTTGATGATGAACTGTATCTCCTATACAATATACCAGCCCATATGCAACTATATGATGGTGAGGATCAGCAACATATAACTCACAATAAGTAGGAAGATATGGAAGAGGAGTAGGATAAAAAATATGGTCCATAGAATGAGGTGGAGGATAAATAATGGGGTCTGGAGGTGGGGGAGTGGGATCTTCTGGAGGAGGTGGAGGATAAATAATGGGGTCTATAAGGGGAGGTGTAGGAGTGAGAGCTACAGTCTGAAATTATCTTTGCATGTCTGCAAACATAGACAATACTGATGCTCTAATATTTTCCTCTATTGTCACATTGATATTATGAAATTCATCCTCCATGGATTCTATTTTTTTATAAACACCCTCTATGGAAGAAGTTTAAGAACAAGGAAACACTTTTCTTACTGATACAACAATCGGGTATCCTTGTACACAACTGAGGTGTTTAGGCTTTCCCAATTTTTCAGATAAAATATCTTGTCTGCCAGTAGCTGTAAATCCCCCCTGTTTTCTCTAATCCTCAAGAGAATCCTGTATTAATTAATTGAACATTTATGTAATGATTCAAAGTATATAAAGAAAATAATTAACTTAAATAAATAAAATAAATATCTTACAATCCTCCCAACTATGATTATTTATTCTTTTAAAAGCTATTGCCAATTTCTACTCATCTGAGCTGTATTTCATTTTCATGTTTAGATGGAGGGGATGGAGGGGCAACCTCTCCAAAGTTTGAAGACCCAGCTTTATGTTTTTTTAAATTTTCCTCAATAATATTCTCTTCCAATAAAGTCTACCATCCCCGAGATAAACTACGAGGGTAAACATTTTTAGATTATATCTCCTGGTGGTATTCCCTTATTTTCTATAAATTAAGAATAAGAAATCATTAACAGAATATTAATAAGATCATTTATTTAAGAAAACTTATAAAAGATTACATTTACCTTACAAAAAATGAATCTTTTATTCTACTGTAAACAAACTGTTTCTATATATCTTCATCTATGAAAGGATATATATTACATGGATTGTCATGTTTCCTATGAAAAAAACTGAAATCATATGTGAGGGTTTATTTGAAATCCCTCCATATCTAAGAATCAATCGATAAAAATTTTCTCCGGACTCCTCCAATTTTAGGAATATCAAATGTTATATGATAATGAAGTATTCAAAAATATTATACTATAACAATTTAAAGATTATTCAAACAATAGAAAAATATATTACTAAAATTATCTCCCATAATTGAGATATTATCACTTTTTCCACACTTACCCAATAATCATACCAAATTATTACTTTTATTTTACCCTGAGATGATACAAAACTCTTAAATTTTTTTGCAATTAGACCTCTAGGAATATTATTGTCATCAAAATCAATAAGTTACCTATTGTCTGGGCTACGGGAAATGGATAATTTTGGTAAACGTGTGAAGCCACGTTTACCAAATCGTGAACTCTTCTTTGTTGTTATGAGAGCACATGAGGAAGATTAGATAACATCAAGAGCATGTGAATGTTCCTCCCCAGTGGTATGATCTTGATGCTCATCTCCAAAATCATGTGTTTGATCAATTTATTGATATGTTATTATCCTTTAAATAAAAATAGAAAACATTTTTTCACATAATATACAAATTCAAATATTACAATATTAATGTAAACAAAAAATGAAAAACTAAACTAAGTTTCATAATAGTAAACATGGATAAAATGGTAAGTATATTAAAAAATAGTAAAAATAGAAAACATGATAAATATGGTAGTGTAATTTTCATTGAAAAACATAATAAGTATATAAGTTACATAATGGTAAACTATGGTAAATTATGGTAAACATGTTAAACATGGTAAACAAGGTATAGATGGTAAAGTAATTGTTATTCAATAAAATCAATAGATATATAAGTTAGATAATGGTAATCATAATAAACTAAAATAAACAAAATTAAAATAAACAAACATTTCTACATATTTGTTTTAATACGTATTTCAATAAACAAAAAAAATTACAAAATCTATCATTTTATGAAATTAATAAATGCAAACAAGAAATAAACATATGTTACCTTAAATATTAGGAATGTACAAAATGGATTTTGTTCCCAAATTCTGTCGTCATTATCATTCCTTATAGAACAATTCATGTCTTCAATATGCTCATAATTATTTTCTGCTAATTTTTCCTTAGAAGTAGGGATCTCACATAAATCATAATCCTCATCAAGTTTATCAACACTAACATATTTTTTTTCCTTTATAGAACCATATAGTACTGCATATCGAATTGATAAACACTATAGAAAATCTGTTTTTCATGTGTTTACATTATAAAAGAATCTTATATGTCTTCCAATCTATTCATGTTAACAAATGTCCTTCCAAATTCATCGTGTATGAAACTATTTTTACCGATAAACCATTTTCAGTTAAAAATAGGAACAATAATTTTAAAGTAATCAACCTCTCATATTTCTTCAATGACTCCATAATATGCACTTGATGTAGAAATTGGGTTTTTGTCTTTAGAACTTGAAAAATGCATTGCTTCTCTAAACAACAATACACCACTATTCTGAACTGCACCCCTGTTGTCCTAAGCTTTCATATGAAATGTATAGCCATTAATGTCATACTCGGACCATGTTATAACATTTAAACTTGGACCACACACTGAACATATTAATGTCTCTGATACATCTGATCTACCAAGAAAGGTGTTTTTAAACCATGGAATTTTTTTTTATTGTGCTCATTCAAAATCCAAATTTCTTTCTTCTTTTGATGACATTGTTTCAACTCATTAATATGTAATGTGATATATAGTTGAGCATAAGATATGTTATTCAAGATATATAATTTTACCTTCTCCATCTATTTAAATGGAAACGATTTGAAATTCAAGCCATAAATCAACTTTTCCCCATTATTAACTCGTTTATGGTGAGATGGAGGCAAACCTATGTGCTCTACAGTAGCCAAGTAGCTCGTACAAAACTCCACAACATCCTCAGAAATATAATTTTGAATAATTGAGGATTCGGGTCTATATGGATTCGTAACACACCCCTTCAATATTTTTATATACATTTCAAAAGGATACATCCAACAAAGATGTATAGGTCCACAAAGCTTTATTTATCAAACTAGATGAACCATTAAATGCACTATTTTATTAAAAAAATAAGGTGAAAAAATTTTCCAATGGAAAAGGTATAGAAATTGAATCCATTTCCAAAATGTTCAAAGCATTCACATTAATCACCTTCTTAAAAATTGAATTGAAAAAATAACACGCCTTTGTTATAGTCTTTCTAACACAGATGGGAAATATTCCATGCAATGTAACTAGTAGAAGTTATTATGTCATGACCTGACAATCATGAGATTTCATACCTATCAAATTAAAATTCTTCAAAGAGAAATGTTTTTTACATTTAAAGAATAACCCTGAGGAACTTTGATATCATAAAGACACTTAAAAAGCTAATTTTCACCCACTTGGATAATGTTTGCCAATATGGGGGAAGAAATGTTCATCCTTCATTAGGAGTGGGAGCTAAATCCAAACATATTCCCTTTGATAGTAAGTCTAATCTTGCATTCTAAAAATCTTTACTCTTTCCTTTAATATCTAACAATGTTTCAATATAACTGTCACATATATTCTTCTCCATGTTCATGACATCAAGATTATGTTTCACTTCATGATATCTCCAATATGGTAGCTCAAAAAATATAGACCTTTTCTTCCAAATATGTCTATCATTACCATATTTATGTGTCTTTCTCAATGTCACATCAAGGTTTTTCACCCTATCAAAATAAACATCAAGGGATAAAGATTTTGGAGAAATAACAAATTCTTGTGAGCCATTGAATTCCTTTTCTAGTTCTCTATAAGAGTGATCCACAGAAAAACAATTTGATGAACCATGTATACTATTTCCCTGCCATGATTCAATTGACAATATGAAGTCTGTTGTTCACAAATTGGACATGCTTTATGGCCCTAACACTGTATCCAGACAAATTTCCATACGTTGGGAAGTAATTTATAGTGAACATAAGCACTGAATGCAATTGAAAACATTCCATTTTATAAGAATCATAAACCCTAATACCATCCTCCCATTAAAGTTTCAAATAATCAATCAATGGTGACAAGAAAACATTAATATCATTTCTGGGTTGCTTTGGACCATAGATCATTATACTCAACATGACATATTTTCTCTTTATACAAACATTCAGAGACAGGTTGTAAATTACCAATAAAATGACCCATGAACTGTGTGTGCTACTAAGTATTCAATATGGATTCATTCCATCTATGCACAACCCAAGTTTGATATTTCTAATTTCATCTCCAAATGTAGGATATTGCTCATCAATTTTCTTCCATTGTGGACAATCATCTAGATAATGTATTTTTCGATCACATATCCACTCATCAGTATGACATCTTAACATTTTTGCATCATGTGAATTAGAAAATAAAAATTTCAAACAATGAATTATAGGAAGATACCAAAATACCTTGGTAGGTATCCCTGTAATCTCTACATCAGCCTGTGATTTTTCTTTCAAGTTATACTTTGATGTCCCACATTTAAGAAACTCTAATAGAAATTCATATTTCTTATTATATATCATACAATAATTCAGACAAGAATGTATTTTCTTGTATCCCAATCCCATGTGGCATAATATTTTCTTCGCCTTATAATGTGAATCTAGAAGATCATTGTCTTCTAAAATAATGTCTTTCAACAATTGTAGCAGCTCTGTAAAACTTCTGTCTCTTTATCGATGATTCTCCTTAAGGTTAATCAATCTTAACACTACTGAAAAAATCGTAAAATCCGTACAACCAGGACACAATGGTTTTTCAGCATCACCATGTAGACACACAATTGTTGGTTCTATCTCAATTTGTTCTACTATAATATCAGGAATCATTTATGTAATTCTATCAGAGTTACCATCTTGAAAATCATTATTATCTGTAGATATGAAATTCTATCTAGTTTCACCATGCCAAAGCCAAGGGCCATAACTTAGATTAAAACCATGACAAATCATATGATCTTTGATCTCTCTACTTTTTCAACTTCTTTATATTCAAAAATTTCAGGCATGGGTAGAAAAAATGACATTTCTTGAAAAAAATTATTTAGAAAATTCAAAAAAGGAATCAACACCTTCATTATATTCATTACACATTTTATGTGATATAATCAATCTTTGACTCATTATTACCTATAACAAATATGAAAATTATACATCTTGTTAAGATCTGCCAATTTTATATTTATATAAAAAATAACATAATTTTACTATAAAAAATTTTGAAATATAAAACAAATATATTTGTATTAGAAAAATACATGAATGAAAATAATTTTAAAAATAAAATCTAGATAGATGTAGAAATTGTATATTTATTTAAAAAATTACATAATTTAAAAGTAAACAATTTTTTAAAAAATAATTGGGAATTGATGTGTTAGTAATCAGGGATTGGGGAATATTCCAAGGAATGATTCTACTCGATTTCTATCGATATAGAAAAGTTATTCATCCAAAATAAATGTGTCAAATAAAATTATTATATGATGATGATAAAAAAACCATGAAAAATTTGTCAAATGGTGTGAGTGGAAAGATAAATTTAGAATAGAAATCCTTTAGAGAGAATAAATTTCTTTCCCAAGAAGATGTTGTCTCCAAATAAGTTGTAGTGGAGGAATTTGAAAACTATATATACTGTCTAAAGTTATTATATGCCAATGTTTTCAATGAAAATGTTGGGATATATATATATATATACCAACAGTTCAAGACCCGTTGGTATACATGTTGTCCATCATATAATATATTCCAACGGTTTAAGAACCATTGGCATACAGTCTCTTGTATATAATATATTGCAATGGTTTTTGAAATTGTTGGTATATCCTCTTCACCCAGCAACCAGCAGCGTATCCTCTTCACCCAACAGCCATGCAACACCGTACCCATCATCATATTCCTAACTTCCTGAACCTGTACACATGACTTCCAAAACCTGTAAGTGGGTGGGGGTTTCCAGGGGGTGGGGGTTGTCCAAGGGGGTGGGGTGTCCAGGGGGTGGGGGGGGATGTCCGGTGGGGCGGGGGTGGTCCATGGGGGTGGGGCTATCTAGGGGGTGTGGGGGGTATGTCTAGGGGGTGGGGGTTGTCCAAGGGGTGGGGGTGTCTAGGGGGTGGGGGTTGTCCAGGGGGTGGGGCTGTCTAAGGTGTTAGGGGCTGTCTAGGGGGTGGGGGTGTCCACAGGGGTGGGTGGGGGTTTCCATGGGGGTGTAGAGTCTTTCTAAGGGGTATGGGGTGTCCAGGGGGTGGGGTTTTGTCCAGGGGGTTGGGGTTGTCCAAGGGGGTAGGGGGTGTCCAGGGGGTGGGGGTGTCCAGGGGGTGGGGGTGTCTATGAGGGTGCATGGGCTATCCAGGGGGGAGGTGCTGTCCAGGGGGTGGGGTGTGTCTAGGGGTGGGTGGATTTCTATGGGGGTTGGGGTGTCTAGGGGGAGGGGTGCTGTCCAGGGGGTATGGGGTGTCCAGGGGGTGGGGGTGTCTAGGGGGTGGTGGCTGTCCAGGGGGTGGGGGCTGTCCATTAGGGTGGGGGTGTTCAGGGTGGTGGCTGGTTCAAAAGGAAAATTTAATAACAAAAATGGATAAGGAATGAGTCAAAACCCACACTAATACAATATTTCTCATGAAATAATTTTCATAGTGGTCATCAATCATCTCTCATTATTCTTCTCTTGTGTTAAAATGCACAAATTCATCCTAGAAGAAAGACGTTAAACAACATATTGTCTCTCGTCCCATTTTCATGATGTTAAACTACAAAAATTCATCCTGGATTCAAGGAGTTATACTTCACATTGTATCTCATTCTTATTATAGGATGTTAAACTATCCAAATTTATTATACAAGAAAGACGTTAAACTTCACAACTTCTCTCATCTTGGTTGCATGATATTAAAATACATAAACTCTTTATGGAAATTACAAGTTAAATTTCATAATGCCTCTCATCCTGGTTACATGAAGTTAAATTATAGATATTTATCTTATCAACATGGCCTTAATATGCATAGATTAGTCGCACTGGCAGCAGTGAGGAGATGAGATGTAGGGTTCATCAAGGTTAAGAACTATACAAAAACACAAAACACAGAACCCAAAAGATCAAGCAAAGATATAGTAAAAGTAGAAAATAACATACATTGGATTTTATCCATGATTTGTTTAAGGGATCATTGTGGGGTCGCATTAATAGTAGAGGATTTCGTCGAGAGCTTCATAATTGCGATGAGTGAGTAATGGTTAGGGTTTCTTTAAATAGTCTGGGAACACTTTTAATTTCTCTTTAAGAAAAGTGTTGATGAAGATCAATATTATCAGTGTTAAATTTATAAGTGTAACACCCCAGGTAAATAAAGAGTATGAAATTTTCACATTTATCCATATTTGTGAATAAAATATTAATATGACTTTAAAGTGAATGCTATGCTTGATGGCTTACCCAATATGCAGCAACGAGTTCCTTTGAAATCATACGTTGCACTCTAATAATAAAATAATATTATTTTAAATGGTAGTTAATACATAGTCGTTGTATTGACAAGAATGAATATAAATAACTAAATTACGATTAAATATGTTTGTTAAATGTTTTTACTTTTATCTAATAAATTTTAGAGGCTTAAAATTAAAATGAATCCAATCTTAAGCATTGAATACACTAATATTTTTAAAAGATTGTTTTACTTCCTTTTGATGACAAACCATTTTTTAAATCAAAATTTTGACAATTTTATAAGCTCTATTTTTCAAAATAAATATAGTATTTATGATTGGGACATTGAAATTTACATTGGGTTAATTGTTGGTATTTTTCTGACAATGTTCATTTTTTAATGAATAGTGAAAAATAGTGCATTATACATCAAAACTGCTTTTTCATATAATTTAATTATATGGTTATATTATCTTTTTAATTTGTTTTAAAGTGTAATTAGAATATATTTTTACCATGTAATCCAATGTTGGTCATTGGGGTTAATTTCACTTTTTAATTGGGCATAAACAAGTGCAAAACTTTTCATAAATATTGCTTAAAAAAACCCGTTATTTGTTTTAACAACGGGAATTATTTTTAAATTAATTTTTGCAATTTATGTGTTTGTAATTTGGTAAAAAGGATTAAATATTTGGAATCAGAAGGTCCAAATTATTTAATTAAGACTCTTTTATTTTTGGACATTATGAATAGTAACAACGGTAATTATCTTTAATTATCTTGATTAATAAGTAATCAGGTAGTTAAAGATAATAAAATAATATAATAATAATACAAAATGACCACAACATGTGTACTAAGGCTACTTGTTGTCTCATGGCCGACCATGGGATGCCCTATGCCAAACTTGGGGGCCCCATGGAATCACTTTTGTGAGAAAGTGACTTTTTATCTTTTTATTTTTAAAGAATGTTAAATGTAACAAAGAATGTATCACCTAAGTAAAATATTTTTAATTTTGTATACATAAATGATATTTTAGACTATAAATATTCATTAGAAAGATAAAAATATATCCTACATCATAATATTTTTTTTATAATTTTTAGACATTAAATAAATTAAATTATTTATGACATCATGATGATGCAGCGATGACCTCATTATTTAACGATTTAATTAAAATGGAAAGATAATGTAAAATATAAGACCTAAACATGTCCAAAACCTAGTGGATGGGTGGATTTCGAACCCGTATCACCTTATCCTCAAAACATATCAATGTGGGACCATTAAAATCTGAAACTCATTCTAAAATAAAGTAAAATTGCTTTACTTTCCAAGAGTGCCCCTCCTCTCCTCTTATAAAAGGCCCCCACCTCTACCTCCTTACCCAAACTTCCAAAGCATTTGGATCAGCCAAACCCTTCCCATTTTGTCTCTCTACATCACTCTCTAATTCCTTGAATCCTCACTTTGGGCAGAAGCCTTCCCAAGGAAGCCTTTGAGCTCAAACCAAAGAAAGTTACCCGATTTTAAGGCAATGTCTTCACTTGAGTCCTTTTGTTTTATTTTGCTTCTCCAACCCCATAAAATATTTTTATTCATTTATTTTGTAAAAAAAACAGTATCTTACATATACAATTATGTTGTTATAAGAAGTATTCGAGATATACTTACACACACCTACATCTAATGGTTAAAGAACATATTGTTTCTGTGGATGGCGAATTTCTGCCTCCTGAAACGATGATTGTTCAACATTCTTTTAACACCTTCAAAGGTGGACATTAAGATGAAAATATATTTATATATGATATATAATATGTTTATGTTTTCCTTAAGCTTATGTATTTTTCATTTATGTCATACCTTTATGGCTTCCATTATGGGTATACGCGATATCTTCATTTTAGGAAGTGCGGACTACCGCCCCCTCAAAGTGATTTGATTCGTTAATACCATATGTGGTACGTATAAAGGATATATTTAATGTTATTATATATGATACCATACTGGAATTAAAATACTCTTATATATCATTATGTTTTAATTCCATTAAATATGAAATAGAAATGGAAGTAGCGTTCATGCGTACGTACGGCTTGCCGTCTCCATGAACGGTACATTTCATTTCTTATATCAAAATGTTATGTACTATTATAAGTACATATATATAATGTATATATATGTAATATATTACATCTAAATTATGGATATCATTCTGGAATTATAACATATATATATATCTCATTTTGTTTTACTTCCATTAATATGACAAAAAATGAAAGTAGCGTTCATGCGTACGTAGGCCTACCGTCTCCATGAACGGTGCTTTTACTTTTTATCTCCAAATGATATGTAATAGTATAAAATGAATATATACTGGATATATATGATATTTAAAACATCAATAATATTCTGGATATGATGTACCTATAACTACATGGAAAATTATTTTCCAACAAGTTCAATTTTTGTCTCATCTACCAAACATCGAAAAAAACGTCTGATATGAACTCATATTATTAACCAATTATTATAACATTATAATATGTGATATTAACTGAATAAAAATATATAAAGGATGTCCTTAGGAAATTATAAATTGACCAATGTTTATTATTCAGTAATATAAAGAAACGAGCAAGACAAGTTGGACTTGAGGTAAGGGATCCTACTCCTCCCTTTCTTTTTAAGTACACTCTTTTATGTCATTCCTTTTAAGCTCATATTTCTTGTGATTGGGATGTTATTTTATATTACTCCTACTGTAATTTTTATGTTCATATGATGAGAGGCCCTATTCTCTCTCATCAATCCATTTTGGAAGTTTTGAGTGGCGCTGTTAGGCTGCCGAATTTTCATAAGAGATCTAACCTCTCTCTTTATTTTTAAGTACTCTCTTTTATGTCATTTCATTTAAGCTCATATTTCTTATGTTTGGGGATATTTTTTTATATTCCTCATACTGTAATTATTATGGTCAAATTATGAGAGACCCTATTTTATCTCATCAATCCATTTTTGTAAGTTTTAAGTGGCGCCGTTAGGCTGCCGAGTTTTCGTAAGGGATTTTTCATCTCACTTTTATTCCCGTGAGATTTATGCTACATTTGCCACAATTTCCTTTGAGTAGTGTATGTACTGCCAATTATTCTAATATTTGTGTAATATAATTCCATTTATGAGTATTTACATCAATGATGTATTTCCCTTATTTCATAGGGTGTATGTTTCGAAAGATACCCAAGTCGGTAAGGGAACCATTCACCCTCCTCTTTTTAAAAGACTTCTTTTGTTGGGTCTTTTAATTTACATATTGTTATGTTTGGATATGTTCTCATATATCCTTATTGATGTAAATTTTATGTCCAAGTGATGAGATTCCCTTTTTTTATCTCTCATCAACTCATTTTGATGTGACGCCATTAGGCTGTCAAGGGAACTTCTTAACCCAATTTCGATTTCTTTGGGTTCAACATGTAGTTATTGAATATGTCATCCTTTGATTATGTGTGAATGACCTTTGATTATTTTACACTTAATATCCACTTATATTGGGTGTATTTATATTTGTCGCACATAATTATGAGATTTATTTATCTTTAATTTAAAGATACCGTCTTTATAATGGATTTCATCTCAATTTACATTTCCATTGAGACTTCATTGTTGTTATGCACCAATTCACTCTTATATGGTGTATATACTATCATTTGGAATATTATATCATGAATCCATTTATTCTCATGATATTATAATGTTTTTATTAAATTTTATTCCTCAATTATTGAATTCAAGTGTCTCTCATTTTGTTAAAACCCTTTAACTAAAATATCATTTTAAATGTTTCAATGATTTAATCTTATAAATATTTCTCATTAATAACCATGTCTTCAAAATGGTTTAAAGGATTTATTTATAGGGATATTAACGGTTTAAAATGTTAAAAGTTTCAAAGTGGTATGGGACACTTTGATTAAAAAATCTCTTTATTAAATGTTTTAAATGGTTTTGAAAATGGTTTTTAGAATGGATTCATTATTTCAGTATCTTAAAATGTTATATTGTTATTGAAATGTGGGAATGCTATCTTTCCTTTATGCTTAAGTTATATTCTATGATTATGTTATGGTTCTTGGGCATTGTTATGAAGACGGGTGGTTCCGTAATAAACTAAGGGCGGGTGAGCCCGATATAGCTCTCCAATGCATTGGGTAACACGAAGGAGTGAAACGTTAAGGTTTCTCCGAATAGATTTAGGAAATATACTATGGTGGGTATTCCAAACGTAACCAAGAGGGTTACTCCCTACGTAAGAATGTTATGAATTCCTCAAGTTACCTTTTATGTCTTATGATTTCTATGATTTATTCATGATTTGATGAGGTATGTTAAAGTGCCTATGTTTTATGGGTAAAGTATGATTTCATTCTTATGTATAAATGAACTCATGTTTCCTTTCAATATTTTTATAACCCTTACTGAGCTTTTTATGCTCATCCCAAGTTTTTGAAATGGTTTTCACAAATCAAGGGAAATGTACATGATGTGATGATAGTGTCAAGGATGTGTCAAGAAAGAATCAATGTTTTATTTTAAATATGTTTCTGTTGATGGGAAGAATGAATAATATATTTTATGTAACCACTTTGTTTAAATGTGGAATGTAATGCAAGTTTCATGATCTAATTCTCTAAAACTCTAAACCTGAAAAGATCCTCAATGTGCAATCTTGTAAAAACTCAAGATTACTTAAGGTTTAATGCTTGGGACTTATAATAAGAACAGATAAAATAGATCTTTATTAGTGCTAAAAAATTGATAATAAATCTCAAGATTTATCAATGCTCATAAAGCGCCGATAAAAACATCTTTATTAGCGCTAATATTTTAGTGCTGATAAAACTTATTTTCAACATCATTTTATAGTGCTGATAAATATCGATCTTTATCGGCACTAAAATTTTAGTGCGGATAAAGGATTAATTTAAATAAATATATTGTAATTTTATTATTATTAAATATATAAAATTATTTATTTAAAATTATATAAATACTTATTAAAAAATAATAATTATTTAGTTATAATCATTATAAATATATAAATTTATGAATATATCAAATATAAATTTATAACTATATTTATTTATAAATATTTATTTACAAATAAATTTTCCCCATTATTTTTGGATATATAATCTTAAATACATGCACTTTAAGAATGAGTGAAATTAAATTATTGAAAATGAGTGCACTTTAAAAATATTGAAAAAATGGATAAGTTTTACGAATTAAATATAAATAATTAATTTTTTTTGCATATATATATATATAAATATATATTGAGTAAAGATGAATACATATTGAAAATACTAAAAGATAATCAATAAATAAATATAAATAAATAATAAAAAATGATGAAATTAAAAAATAAAAAATAAATAAAAATTATTAAAAATGAATGCCCTAACTATAATAGTATTAAAAATAAATAAATAAAACTGACTGATTAGAAACATAATATATTAAATGTAACATGTTAACTATGAAAATATAAAATATATTGAAATTTGATCAAATTACAAAAATATTAGGTGCATATGTTTCTATATATTCCATAAATATATTTGTGTGTGCATTTTCATATAAGCTGCATTAATTACATATATTTATGTACCTGAAATCAATGCAACACACGATGTTTGATATTTGTTAAATTGGAAATTTAGAAATCATTAAAAATTAATAATACATTAATACGTTTTTAATTAACATTTTATTCATTTTAAATATATTTATATTTAATTTATATTATTTATTACTATTTATAATTAATAAATATTTATTATACTAAATAATTTTTATTAATAATTATTTCATTAATAATTTTTTAAATAATTTTATAAATTATTCATTTTTATTTTTTTATTATATATTCAGTTATATATCTATATTTAATATATATTATTTATCAATATTTATAATCGTAATATATATATTTTTTATAATTTATTCATTTTTATCAACACTTATTTAATTTATAAAATGTTTAATATTTTTCATAATTTACTCATTTTAAAAGTTTATTTTATTTAATTATTTCATTTTATTCATTTTACATATCTATATATTTAATATATACTATTTAATACTTTTTTAAAATTTAAATATATTTCTATTCTTTTTTAACAACAATTATTTAATTAAATAAATTGTTATTTTTTTATATTTTTTCGGAACCTATATCAATGTTTTATTGGTATCGCTCATAAAGGGTACATTTTATCAGTGCTAAAATTTAAGAATTGATAAAGGGTAACCTTTATCAGTGCTAAAATAAAGCACTGTTTAAGGTGAACATTTATCATCACTAAACAAAATGCACTGATAAAGTATACTCTTTATCAATGCTTATTCTAGAGCTGATAAATATGGTGTTTGTCAGCGTATTTTTCTAGCACTGATAAATGCCAATGCTGTTAAAGGCTATTTTTACAGTTATGCACACGAATCCCAAACAACTCCTCCCAAACCCCCAAGATCGTAGTAACCAGCCCGATCCTCATGATGCTTCAAATTACCTGAAAAATAGTTTATATATATGTAGGGTGAGTATAATAGTATACTCAGTAAGGTCCTCCCCAGTTCCTCTCATGCAAAAGGTAATGAAATCATGCTAAAGCATAGTGAACAATTAGTGAAACTTACTCGCCACCTAAAGATATATACTAATTTATTTGCCTCACCATGGATACTCTCACCAAGTATCACATACAAGATCATATAATATAAGAAAGAACATCAAGGGTACCCAGCTATCACTTCCCCACTGGTTTTCCGATCTCCCCCAACATCACATGTCCTGAGTATATCTCTCCAAAAGGCTATCCCATGAACACCTCAGTGAAGCACAATAACATACACCTTGTGTAACACACCACCATATCCACATAACAACAAGTAACCATGTAGTTTTTGGGAACCACCACAACTCCCATAACATGTATCATACATCATGTATTATACCTCAAGCCATCACAACCCATACACCAAGTAAGGATCATCAATCCATCATAGCCTATACAAGTTATACCTATAGTAGTCCTTAAGAAACTATATCCTGAATAAATATGTGTGAAATAATCCAAAGCCATTATAGTCCTCTAAGAACATATATGGGGAAAACTCACCACTATGCATACTATCACAAGTAGCTACCAAGAGAATAGAGCAGGGCCATAGGGGCTAGTCATCCATTAATCCTCCAACTAGGATGTTGGGGAAACACCCCCCCATGGCTTAGAATCCCTGAGGTGTCAGTTTCTCTAACCAAAAGTGTGGAGTATCATATAGAAACACAAAAAGTACATGATATAATATATCTCACAACCACGTTATGGGAATATCCTAGTCTCATACTCAAATACAACTAATACCTCTCGGACTCCCGACATCCACTGCTAAGACCACATATCCTATAAGAACACAACCATTTAAAAAGATCTATTAAGTTATCCGATTACTTTTTCATCATTTTCACTTTAAATAAATTAATTCTTAAACCATTAAATAACCATTAGAAATTTCCACATTACATTTCATTAGAATCATAATAATTATCCTTTCAATCAACGTATATGCAAACCGAGCCCATGAATTCTTAGAATTTACAACCTCATCATTGCATCCTAGCAAGATCTAACCCCATGGGTTAAAATTTATTAATATATTAAAAAAATTACATTCCATATTACTTAGTGTTCTATGAAAACATTCTGAGCTACCAAACACAAGGTTCTCAACATGGTGAGTAGGTGAACTACTCGTCGAGTGTTTACCACCTATAACAGAAGCATAGACTCACCCAACTATCATAATATAAACACAAACAGCATATGGAATACCATGTGTGTGTTCACCTTTTTTGGCAGAAGGGTAACCAAACTATCTACCTCAAGTAGTGGGAAAAGGAAAGCAGGCAAACAACAACATGTAAGTTTTCCAAGAAACTAATTCAAATAAGCAACCAAATTTAATATCAATGGGTAAGCCCTACTTCAACCTATTTTGTTATCTCAAATGTATTCCTCAACAACACATTCATATATCGATGCATCTCGCCACTCCAAGCATCAACTTCTACCCAAAAAAAAACTGGGCCTTCCTGCCCCCCATACCACAACAGGCCTCCCGACATAGCCATCCCAAGCTCACAGCACATTCGGGCCACCCCTCCCCACATATAACAACAACCCTCTGGAATCATCCATCCTAGGCTCACAAAACATCACAAACAACATGAAACAAAGATAGAATCTAGTCTCTTGTCTCTAAATAAAGGCATCCAACCTTCACAAAAAATGAGATCTCATAGCTCCAAATAATAAAGAACTTGTCATTCACAAGCAAGTAGGCAACTCTAACCATAAAAAAGGAATTATCTTTTATCACACAATTGTTTCTTATTCTATATTTAATTAAATGATTCATTAGTCAAAGGTTCCACCTATGGGAAACTATGGAAAAAGCTATCTCAAGCTATCAAAAATTAATTAAACAATTCATTTAATATTCCTTTAATTCCTTCATCAACAAACATAATCATGCTTCATGTTTATTAACCAATTCTATTAAACATTCACCCTTAAATAAATTTATATTATCATAAAAATACAATAACAATAACCAAATTCATTAAACCTTCCTATATAATTCTTTTATCCAATTAATTAGCAATTAATTCCGACTTTATATTATTTAAAAAATTTCATCATGAACTAAATGATAAACTAAGAAAGGAATATATATCAAACTATCTAGACAATAAAGAGGCAAACTATTATCATGGTATAAAGCATCAAAATCACTATACGATCAATACAAATCCATTAATTTATTTCAAATAATTATTATGTTAATTTAATTTTGATCCAAGAGGATTAATCATGATAACTCTAAGATTTTATGTAAATAAATTGGAAGCAATGAATCCCCTACCTAAAAAGGGTCATTGACGTTCTTTGCATGAGAATGAACTACACAACAAATCCTGATCACATCTCCTATAACAACTGGATCCACCCAAGGATGATGTGGAATAACCACACCAACCAAAAATGAAGAAAAAACCATTAGAAACATAAAGATCAATATCAATCCCAAGGAAAATGGAAGTGAGAGGAAATATATCAAAGGAACCTAAAGAACAGAGGTAAAAAATACCTCAGATCAAAGATGAATCATCAAAGATCGAAGGAGGGAAGATAAGAATCAATCCTTTATGAAGGAATCCCCAAAACATCAAAGAGGGGCCATCGGGTCACCTGGAATGAAGAGGGAGACACTCTAACCATAGGTTTTGACAAACCTAAGTGGATGAAAATGTTTTAAAACATTCAATATCAGGGAATTACATGACGTGCAATACCCTTTCACATTGTGTAATTCCTGGGGTTCGGTTTCCACTGAAAAAAATAACCTATTCATATTATTTTATTTTTTAAACCCTGATCTAATACAAGACATGAAACACACTTTCACATCATGTAAATCTTCACAATGTGAAATTGTTCCCTTGATTCCAGCATCTAACAGTCGAACTCCTCCAAACTTCCTCCGAGACTCCTTCGAGCACCTTAAGCATCAAAAACACACAAAGGGTCGATCCATGTGGATCCAAGGACTTAAATTAGATAACTATAAAAACATTCTCATCCTTGGGAATCCAAAACTAACCTAGAGAGAAATAGAAACGTGTCATCCAAATAGACACATTTCGAGATACCTCTCAATGGTCTCATCACCACATGAGCTCAACCACCACACTATGGGAACAAAAAAAATATGCAAAAACCACAACTAGATCTTAAACACTATTTCAGGGAAGATAATTCTCAAAATATAGCAAGAAACAACATGAAACAAGAGAAAACCATCTCAAAAATTAGAAATGGTCTACAACCATAGAATGAACAACATTACAAGAGAATATCTAAACACCAAAATGATTATGGTAATGAGTGTGTATCTTCGAATCACATTCCTAGGTACTCTACTCCACACCACCGTAATTCCATAACATGAAAACCAATGGGATATCTCAACTATGTAACATCTTCTCATGGAAGTACTAAATCTCTACCGGCCACTCCTCAAAGGTTGCATCATCGTCAACATCAATCTCACCCAAATTAATGATGTAAGAGTCATCATGAAGATAAGGACGAAGCTATAACAGTTGAAAAATATCATGTATCCATGTGATCTATGGAGGGAGATTTGGCTGATAAAACACAGATCCAACATGAGTAAACACATTGAAAGGCTTAAAAAACTAGTGAGAAAGCATTCTCCCATGATGAAACCTTTGCTACCATGACGGGGATTCACCTTCATGAACACATGACCCACAACATCGAACTACAGAGTTATCCTCCTATGATCGTCATATGATTTCAAATGATCTTATTATACTTTCATCCTCCATCAAATTACATGAACCATCCTTGTCGTATTCTATACCATTTCTGTCCCAAGAATTAATGAATATACAACCCCATTCCATGGGAATGGAGAATAGAAATATTGTCCACACAAAGATTCAAATGGCACCATAATGATGGTGGAGTGAAAAAAAATTTTTAAGAGAAATATACCAAGGGTAGGTTCCTCATCCACGAACCTCCAAAATACAGGACATAATAACACAACATGTCTTCAAGAGTCTAGATATTCCACTCTGTCTGACCGCCCGTCTGTGAATAAAAGTAGTGCTAAGGAATAACTAAGAAACAGAATCATGATGGAGAAATATCCACACCCTAGAGGTAAAACTAGGATCTAGATCATAAATTATTTTCCTCGGGACTTTGTAGAGTCTCACCCCATTCTTCAGATACTTCCTCGACAAAACCTATATTTATCTTGACTTCTAGATCACTATAAAGTGTGATGATTTCATCATACAATCCACTAACACCAATATAAAGTTATATCCTCTTTGATATTGAGTTAAACCAGTAATAAAGACCATTTATATTTTTCCCACTTCCCCTGAGGAATATCTAATGGCTAGAGAAAACCACCCGGAACATAGTGCTCAACCTTCTCCTTTTGGTAGACCAAAAATCAAGACACAAACTCTGTAATTTTATTCTTCAACACAGGCCACTAAAATTGACCTCTCAAATCTTGGTACATATTTTTCATTCCAAGATGCATTTACAAAGAAAAAATATGGAACTCTTTGAGAACCATCTCACACATCTCCAATGGAATTAAAATCCTTCCCTGAAACAACACTCGAT
Source organism: Viscum album (assembly GCA_963277665.1). Lineage (NCBI taxonomy): Eukaryota > Viridiplantae > Streptophyta > Magnoliopsida > Santalales > Viscaceae > Viscum > Viscum album. Next base: position 52,545,759 of record OY728132.1, on the reverse strand, counting down.
GTTGTTCATCCTCAGACCAACCATTAGGGGCCTTTCTATAAATAACTCAGTCGATCCATACCTCCACCTTAAGATCCATCAACTAGGAATCATCAAATTAATGAACTAGATATGACTACACCATAATCCAAATAAGACAAATACTGCCCACAACTTCTCCCATATCTATATGTAATGCTGAATGTTCTTTCATTACTCTCTGGGAATCACTAGATTTATACATTGCATCACTACACAAATTCTTGATCAACACATCAAAAAAAATTCCCCTTCCTAGGTGTATATAAAATCTCAAACTCATAATCATATAACAACTCCATAAACTAATGTTGGAACAAGTTCAATTCCCACTGGGAGAAAACATACCTTTGGCTTTTATGATTGGTGAAGCCCATAAAATGATCACCAATGAGGTAATGACTCTACAACTTTAGGGAAAACACTATCGCTACCAAATCGAGATCATGAGTGGCATAGTTCTTCTAATGGGGACATAAAAACTAAGACCCATAACAAATAACCTATCTATAATGCTTTAGAACACAACCCAACCCAAGACATGAAGAGTTAAATAAAACTTAAAACTGAACAAAATATTTTGGGAGAAAAAGAAATGTAGCACTAACCAACTTCTCCTTCAGATACATAAAAGCTATCTAACACTGATTAGTCCACAAAAATTCCTAATCCTTTCTAGTAAATGATATCAGAGGAGTCACACCCCAATAGAAACCAGCTATGAACATCATATAATATCTTGCATCACTAAGAAAACTTCGCACCTATACCATTTTCTTAGGGGATTCTTAAGACATAGATTCTTCTATCTTTGATGTTTCCATAACTACTCCCTATAGGGATACAAAATTACCTTAGTAAAAGACTTCTCCATCCCAAAACTCACACTTCAAAAACTTCCAAAAAAACTTCTCATGGAAAAGAACTCCCAAAACGGCATGAAAATTATCTTCATGTTCCTCCTCAGACGTAGAGTACATAAGGACTTATTTGATGAAAAACACCACAGACATATCCATGAACTCATGGAACAAAAATTTCATTAACCAACTAAACATATCTGGAGAATCCATTACAACAAACAGAATTACAGCAAACTCGTAATTCCCATGATGACAATGGAAAAAGTTCTTTAGGATATCCTCATCCTTTGTATGCATCTGATGATATCCAGATTGAAAATAGGTCTTCGATAACTGAAATTCATTCTTCAGTTGATCAAATAAATCATAAATCCATGGAATATGATATAGGTTCATCAATTTCACTTGGTTAATGTGATAATAATAGATTGAAAATAATAATCTATCACCGACCTTCCTTACAAACAAAACAGGTGCACCCCACAATGATTCACTTGGTCGAACAAAACCACACTTCAATAGAACATTGAGATATATACACATCTCTCGCAACTTATAAGTAACAGTCTTATATAGAGACATTGAGATAAGGTATATTCCTGACTGTAGTTTGATCCCAAAATTAATTTTTCATTGAGCGGGTAATGCTACAACCTCTTATAGAAATACATCAGGGTAGTCTTCTAATACCATGAGAAATTCCATATACTTAACCTCCAATGAACTTAGAATCATATCATCCATAAAATATAAAAATGATAGAATATGACTTTGACCCATCCGAGGGTCTCACTCACCAACAAACAGTGCTGGATCTCAATCAGCATCAAATAACACAATATAACTTATGAAGAAATCCACAATAGACTGCACTGAATACAAAAAATACAAGTTGATGTTGATTTCATATGGTTGTATCTATAAAAATAGGAAATCTATCCAAGAGCAGTGCTACCCCAACACTATCTCAAAGTCTCTACATAATTTGAATAGGTCAGCTCAACCATCCAACTAGAGTAGTCAATTCCATGGGTACTAGAAGTCTCTCTACCATAATTCCAAAAGCATTGAAAAGGGTAGGTGATATAAAGGATTAAATATCTCCTTGATCAAAAAAGGTATACATCCAAGTAGAAAACAATAATAAGGTACCTCGAACAACATCTGGCTTGCCAAGTGTTGATAATGGTAAAGCATGAAGTTGAGAAAAAACTACTCCATAGCCTCTCTAACCATACTGACTACCACCTCCATGGTTTCACTCTAATCTATAAGGATGTGAGAATATAGGGGCCATCCTGTACCTTCCCCAAATACTATCTTCTAATACCAAAATAGAGAAACCTACTGCTACTACCTCTGCTAAATCGACCTCAATGGAGGAACCTGAAGTAGATCCAATAGCACATGCTATCCACTCAGAATGGTCACGCACTGTCACCACTAATGACCTTAACCTCTAAAAGAAAAACTTTTTTCTACTCCCTAATCATTATCATGATATCCTCCTCCCCAGATACATGATACATTGAGGTATGGGATAGGGCTGATCAGAATAAATTCTTTCCTAAAAAATGGAAACCACAGACCAAAAATATGCTTCATGATGAGTCTTGATGAATCCCTTCTTGTGATGATCTTATTCTAACTAACATCCTCTTAATATCCTTTTCTCTTTCTATCACCATTATATAAATCTTCAATATATATGAGGTGACCAAGAACTGGATATCTAAATGCAAATCCTCCTTCAAATTCATCTCCCTAGCCTCCTCATCTATAAACAGGTCTGAAGGATATCACAGAAGGTTCCTGAAATGGATACTAAAATCTCACACACTAGATCTCCCCTATTGAAGTGTAACCATCTCCTGATGAGTATCCACCTTCATAGTCAAAGAAAGAAACTCGTCTCTGAACTAGTCTCAAAACTCTTCCCATGAGACATCTAACTCCTCATGATCTCTAAGGAACAAGAAACACCATTGCCTCTATTCCCCACTCAACATCATCACACCCAATGATACCTTGTGATCCTTATAAGAAAAGATCAAAATGAAAGCTATCTCATCCACTTCCAATTAGTCTTTGTTGACTCTATCTGAAATAAATCCCTCATACCTCTATATACTTTGGTCTTGGAGTGTCCTCCTCTAAGTGTTACCATCGTCAACCTCTACTCTGTGGAAATATGCTAGAACAACCAATTGAACATTTTTTATGTGAACCTAGTTAAAATGTTGACATGGATCCTTGCCTATATAATAACAACAATTATAGATCATAAAAATAGAATATGGAAGTCCTTTACATTAATTTATTTATTTCTTTTATTTATTTTTGGTTAACCTATCCCAAGGTCTACCCATTCAAATACAGACACAATGAATAATGATTCATGATCCTTTCCTAGGTCTCTACCCTGCAACCATCATCACCTCATTTAGTAGTCTCTATAAGATTAAAGGGCTATGCATAAGATCACATGGAGAACTAAATACCCATGTATCTTCCTGACTCTTGTGTTAACAACACTTTCTAATATTAACTGCCACTATTGCCCGACCAACCCACAAAACCTCACCTATTCCAAACTCAAAAATCCATCATATCCCTTAACCATACCTATGATACCACTCTATCATGACCCCCTCCCAACAAGGTGTACCTGTATTGTGCTTGAAATGGGAGAAGAGAGATAGAGATCCCTGATTATTTCCTTCAATAGGCCCCGGGATGGAGACTGGCACCGAGGGAATAATAAACATGCAGATAGGAGACATTACCCTCTAAGAGAAACACATGGGGAAGAGATAGAAAAGATACAATCCATCCAAATCCTACTAAGACTACAACATAAAAGAAAAACCAAGTACATAAATGTAATTTCATGCATGAACTACTAAAATTGAAAGGAAAAAAACTAGAAGTACCAAAATAAATTAAAGAAGACAGTGACCATGAAGCCCAAACAACTCCTGTAAAACCCCCAAGATAGTATTAACTGGCCTGATCTCCAACATACTTTGACTGACTTGATATATATATATATATATATGTGTGTGTGTGTGTGTGTGTTTGTGTGTGTGTGTATAGGGTGAGCATAATTGTATACTCAATAGGATCCTTTCTAGAGGCTCTCGTGAAAAATTTAAATAAATCATGCTAAAGTACAGTGAAAAACTAGTGAAACTAACTCATCACCTAAACATGTATACAAAGTTACCAGACTCAAAATGGTTTTACTGAACATGTATTGCATAAAAGGGAATATAATATAGTAAATAACATCAAGGTTACCCAGCTACTTCTTCGCCACTGGTTTTCCACTCGTCCCCAACATCGCACGTCCTAGGCATAACTCTACAAAAATACAATCCCATAGATACCTAGGTGAAGCACCACAACATGAACCTCGTGCAACACACCACCACGTCCATGTAACCAAAAGTAACCAGGTATTTTATGTGAACCACCAAAACTAGAATTACGTGTATCATACATATGATATTATACCTCAAACCATTACAACCCACACACCAAGTAAGGATCCTCAAGCCATCATAGCCTATGCATGTTATACATATAGTAGTCCTTTGGAAACTATATCCAGAATACATGTGGGTGAAATAACCACAACCCATGACAACCCTTTATACAGATTTATAGAGAAAAATAACCACCATGAATACTAGAACAAGTAACTACCATGAGAAGAGAGTGGGGAAAAGGGGGAAGTCATTCATCCATCCTCCAACTGGGATGTTGGTGAAAACACCCTCAGGGCTTAGAATCACCGGGGTTTCAGTTTCCCTAATCGACAAGGTGGAGTAGCGTATATAAACATAAAAATTACATGTTATAATATATCTAAAAACCACACTATGGGAATATCCTAGTCTTAGAATCAACAATAGATAATGTATCTCACACTCCTGACTACCACTGCAAAGAACAAATATCCTATAATCACATAACAATTTGAAGAGATACATTAAGTCATCTTATTCATTTTCATCAATTTCACTTTATGTTAATTAATTATTTAACCATTAATTAAATATAAAAATTTTCCACATTAAATTCCATTAGAATCACAAAAAAGATCCATGCCCTCTTGGCATAAGAAAACTGATCCCACAACTTCTCAAAATTTACAACCTCAACATCGCAACCTAGTAAGCACCAACCCCATGGGTTAAAAATTTATTCATTTATTAACAACGTTCCTTTCCATATTACCAGGTGTTCTAGGAAAAAATAATATGCTACCAAACACAAGGGGCTCAACATGGTGATTTTGTGAACTACATACCAAGTCTTCTTCACCTATATCATGAGTGTAGACTCATCCAACCAAAAGAATTTAAATATGAAAAGCACATGGAATACCCCACACATCTTCACCTCTCATGGAAGGAGAGTAAGAAAAATCATGTGCCTCAAGCATCAGGTAAAATAAATCAAATAAACAATAACACAATCATTAAACAAGAAACTGATTCAAACAAGCATCCAGCTTCCATATCAATGGGTAATCCCAGCTTCAACTCATTACATCATCTATTCTATCCTCCCAAACACCATATACATATACAGATGTATCTTTCCACTCCAAGAATATAATACTTCCACAAAAACCAAGACTCCCCACCCATCATACCATAACAACCCTCCAGGATCAGCCATCCCAGGCTCATAACACATCTGGGCCTCCCTGCCGCACATATTTTAATATATCTCCATGTTCTGCCATCCCAGGCTCACAACACAACATAAGAAGCAGAAAAAAACATAGAAACTAGGATCTTGTACCTAAATCAAGGCATACATTCTTCACACATAGAGAGCTCTCATAGATCCCAAGAATATGGCACTTAGTATTCAAAAGAAAATAGATGAATTAGTCCCTAAAAATTCGTTATATTTTATCACACAACTGGTTCTTATTCCATCTTGAATTAACCGATTCATTAATCACAAGTACCAACTATAGAAAACCTAGAAAAAAGATATCTCATGGTATCAAAAAGTAATTATAAAATTAATTTAACATGCCTTCAATACCTCTATCAACAAGCATCATCATGATTTAAGTTCATTAACCAATTCAATTAAATATGCTCCCTTGCACTAATCATGATTATCATCAAATTACAACAACAACCAAATTTATTAAACATGCCTCTTTAATTCCATTGGCCAATTACTTAATAATTAATTATATATTTACACTCTTTAACAATTTCTATCAAGAAAAACATGATAAAACCATAAATTCATATATATCACACTATTTAGAAAATCAAGAGGTGAATCATTATCATGGTTCAAAGCAGAAACATCGCTATGTGATTGATACAAATTCTTTAATCTAGTTAAAATAATTATTAGGTAAATTGCATTGAAATATAAGGGGATATTTCATACCAACTCTAAAATATCACATAAATAAATAGAGAAGAAAAAAATTCCCTAACATAAAAGACTCATTGACGTTCTTCACATGATAAAAGCCAACACAACGGATCATGAGCACCCCTCCCTCAAACAATGCATCCAACTGAGGATACCACTGCACAACCTCACCAACCAAAAACCAAGTAATATCTATTAGGAACATGGAGATCAAGAAACATCACTTGTAGAAGATAAACATGAAGAAATAGATTGAAGAAACCACAAGAACAGAGGTAAAACACACCTTAGATCGAAGATAGATAACTATGGATCAAAGGAGGGAATCTATGAATTGATCCTTGATGACATAATCCCCAAAATGTCGAAGTGGGGTTGTCAGGTTTCTTAGAATTGAGAAGGATCCACTATAGTTGTGGGGTTTGACAAACCCAAGTAGATGATTCTTTTAAAAAAATATAACATAGGGGAATTACACAATGTATAATCCCCTTTCACATCATGTAATTACTAGGGTTTGTATTCTTCCAAAAAATGCATTTCTTCTTTATTTTATTTTATTTTTCAAACTATTTTCTATTAAAAAATGTGAAACCCACTTTCATATCATATAACTCTTCACGATGTGAAATACTTCCCTTACTTCTATCATCTAGAAACTAAACTCCTCTAGACATCCTCTGAGCCTCCTCCAGGCACCTCAAGCCTTAAAATCATACAAAGGGTCAATCCACATGGATTCGAGCCATTAAAATAATAAAAACATCTCAATATTTTAACCCTAAAATATCTAAAAAATATCTATCTATATTAACATTCTCCCATGTTTGAGAACTTTTGGTCACCAGAAGAATTCTTAAGTCCTTCATTTCAAATAAGGCCCTTTCGAGAATATTTTTCTCTTCAAAAAAACTGTTATCTTCTCCATAATATTTTCCTTTATCTTAAAAAAACAAAAATTATTGGTTATTATTAATTAAATTAATAATAATAAATTTAAATAATTATTCTTCTATAAAATTATCTGTACTATAATTTTCATAAACCATCCTAAATACCATAGTAACCCGATAACTAAATAGGTGCTATCATAGCCTAAAGTGCATTCACAATCACCATAGGTTGGTGACCAACACCTAGAATCTTATAATATTAATGTGGGAATGAATTTTCCACAAAAAAATGGAAGAATAAAAACAAGTCAATATGCATACAAGAAAAACTCCATTGGGAGAACTATACCATAAGTTAAACAAGAAAACAAACCCAATGTACTATAGTAAAGTACCAAGAAATAGGATTACAAATCATATAACAGTGGACACATCTCCCCAATCCCAAGGATCAACTACTAGAGCTACCTTCAATTGGTGATTTACCCTTTCTCAAAACAGGATGAATATAATATAGAAACAACTGAATGGAGAGGTTGGGTGTGAGCTAAAATACCTGTAGGATCACACCAATGATTCTATAATAAGACACCAAAATTTAATTAATGAAATAAAGAATAAATTTTTTAATAAACATGCATGTAATTTCAAAATAGTATTTAAAAAATAATTCCTTACAATTAAACTGATGTAAAAATTTATAAACAATGGAATAATAAATGTTTTATATAAAAAAATTTATATAAATTTATAGGGAATGGAAAAATAGTTTCCAAACATTGAAATATATGTAAAATATAAATAATTGTCAATATATTCATATTACAAAAGGTATGATATTTCCAGGCTATGGTACTCTCTCGCCCTCAATTAGTGATCATGAAAAAATGTGTACATGCATCCTCCTTGACACATTCCAAGGAGGAACCCTTCAATATCCCATCAGGGATGTGACTTGCTGCATATGTATTGTTAGTGTTTTAAATCATAGATTGGGGTCATGAAAAACTTACTAACTACCTATGATTTAATTTTATATAATAACAATCAATGATGAGAAATTTAATTTAAATCTTTTTAAAATACAATTCATCCAATTCTTTCATTTCAAAATATGCCAATTTTCTATTTAAAACCCAAAAAAAGTTTTTAATCAAATCACGACTTTTATAAGATAAAACCAATGGGTTTATATAAAAAGCATTTTAACTAATTTTTCTAAAATAACACTTTGAAATCAATTTCATCCAATCAATTTCAAAATTTAAATTCATAAATTTTAATTCCAAAATTTTTCACCAATGTCACAAAAACACCCAAATTTAATAGAATTGGGTTTTTTCCCAATTTCATGCCAAAAAAATCTAAATCCCAAAATAAAAGGAATTAGATTTTTAATAAGACAATTGAATTTAATTTATCAACAAATTGAATTTTAATTAAATAATTGATTTTAAAACAACTAATTTAAAGTTAATTAAATTGTCCATCATAAATGGACCTCAGGATTATGGGATCTCAAAAAAAACCTAAATGGGAAACTCCAATGAAGAACATAGGAAATGAAGATCCAAGAATCAAACCTAGATTCATGATCTAAAATAGTAGATATTATATCCTCCAACAAAATAGTGATCTACAAAACCCTTGAGATAGAAGTGAAGAGAATATAATAAAGAGAATAGGAAGGGAAAACCTACTCGGAAGGGATTAAACGTCATTATCCAAGATTTGATTCACTTAAAAAGGTGTGTAAAAGGGCCAAAATCTCTTATTGGGATACTCCAAGGTATAATAAATCATATTAGGTCATGTTTTAACCATTTAGAACTTTAAGTGATGGTTTGGGGGTTTAAAATTATTTTTTGTATTAATTATTTCGTGTACGCATGGTTATCCAGGAAAGGACACACAATTAGACAACCCATTCAAACTATCCATGTTCCCATACTAATGGGGTTTCACGATTTAAACTTTGTGGGTGGATAGTTTTTAAAATTGTGTGTCAACCATGAAAACCCACACAACCTAGGTTTTCATGCTTTTCACTATAAGGGTTCATGGTTTGGGAAAACTGTGTTTTAACTATGCATAGACAAAAAGACATTACAAAAATTTCATAATTTCACCTAAAACTTCCCTAAATGAATCCCAACCAAAGAATGATCAATATAGGGGTTTAGGAATACCTGAAAAAAAAAATAATATAATGTTGCAACCTCCCCACCATATAAACTTTCTATCCCCAAAATTTTTATTAAAAATCTTCCATGACAAGAAGATGATCCCACTAATCTCTCATTAGTGCCTCCCACTCCCACGTCTCATGATTAATAGAACCATAAAACTATATCACTAAAACTAAAGGTATCATCCTTCTATAAAGTAACATGGTTTCAGAATCAAGTATCCTGATTGGATGCTAATTCATGGATAAATCAGGTTTGACATCGAGATCACACTATCTCATAACATGAGATGGATTAGAAATATATTTTTCTTGATGAGATACATGAAACACATAATGAAACAACATCAACTGTGGTGGAATTTAGAGCTGATAATCCACTTTACCCACCCACTCAACAACCTTAAAAGGTCCCACAAAAAGAGTAGTGATATTTCCCTTTCCACCAAAGTCATCGATGAACCAACCGAGGTGAAACATTCAAAAACACCAGGTCACCAACTGAAAATTGTAGTGGTCTATAGTGAAAATCAGAATAAGACATAAAATAGATCTGTGACATCAAAATTATCAAATGAATCAACTAAATATTTTCGCTCAATACTGAACCAGGCTTGGTCTAACCAAGTAACATTCACCAATCTCTGACCAACTCAATAAGAATTTAAAAGGTCGGTCATACAAGGCCTCAAAAGGATCCATTCTGATCGTAGACTAGTAACCGTTGTTATATGAAAACTCAACCATTACCATATGTTCATATCAAGTCCCACCAAAGTCAAGTACACAATCACAAAGAATATCCTCAATAATTTTTATAGCTACTTCTATCATCCAATATGACCATAGATGGTATGAAATACTCAAACGAACCTAAGATCCCAGTGCCTCTGGAAGGCTTCTCCAAAAGTGAGAAGTCAATCAAGGATCCTTATAGAGACTATAGAATATGGAACTCCATGAAAATGAAAATTATATTTCTTATATATATTTACTTTCTCCTCAACTTTTTTTATCCTGAATTGGTATAATGTGATCTGATTTAGTCATCTGATCTATCACAACCCATATCACATTATTCTTTCTATCGATACATGGCAACCCAACCAAAAATTTCATAGAGATCACATCCCACTTCCAAGTTGGTACTGGAAGTGGTCGTAGCAAACTTGAAGGTTTATGGTTCTAAAACATGACTTTTTTGAAAGTATAACTATGATAGAAAAAATCAAAAATGCCTCATCTCATACTTTTCCACCAGATTTTTCATAGCATGTCATAGAACATTTCATGGTTCCTGGGTGCATTTCCCACTGGGAACTATAGAAATCCCCTATCATAGCTTTCTTGATTAAAGATGGTAAAACAAAATGATTCTGATATCATATAATTCCCTCCATGGATAATAACCAATCAAGCACAATCCCCCCACCATAAAGAGAGTCTCTAATGCTACTAAACTCATCATCAAGATATTGTTCCTAAAGAATCATATCAAGAAGTGTGGATGGAAACCAAACACTGGTCAAGGAAACCTTGACCCCTAATTAAAGGACTCCAATATGTAACTGAGAAAAAAGAGAAATCAAGATCCACTCTTCAGAAGATTCTTTCGCGGATTGGGTCGGAAGTTTCCTGCTCAAATCATCTTCATTGACATTCCCTTTCCCTGGGGTATATTTGATTTCAAAATTAAAAGATTATAGATATTTCTCCCAATACCTTAAGGAGATTAAAATATTTTTGAGAGAAGATATAACTCAAGCTATTATGGTCTAAATACATGGTAAAACATTCTTAAAAAAGATATGACTCCAACTCTTATGTGCATGAATCATAACAACTAGTTCTAGTTCATGGGTCAGATAACTATTCTTGTGTGGTCTAAGCTGACGAGAGCCATAAGAAATGAAATGATCACCCTATGTAATAATGAATCCCAAACCTAAACCCCATGCATCACATAATACCACATAGCCCATCCTGAACTCTTGAAGATTCAACAACGATTCAGTAGTCAAAAATACGTTTCATCTCAAAAAAATAATTTTGACATTTCTCATCCCAAGAAAAATGAACTCCTTTTAGAGTTAGGTTAGTCATCGCAAAAGCCAATTTTGATAAGTCCTTTACAAACCAACAAAAATACCAAGATAATCCCAAGAAGATCCAAATCTCAAAAACATTATATGGTTGTTACCATGTGTTAACACCATTAAACATTTTTGGATCAACTAATATACCTTGTTCTAATACCATGTGTCCCAAGAAATTCAGTTCCCAGATCCATAAATTAAATTTTGAAAGATTTTCTTAAATATGGTGATTTATCAATAATTCTAGAACTGCTCTCAGATAACTCACATGACCGTCCTCATAATTATAGTAAACAAGGATTTCATTCATAGAGATAAAAAAATTATCAAGATATTCATGAGAAATCCTATTCATAAAATCAATAAATACTGCATGAGAATTTTTTAGACAAAAAATAATGACATGTTACTCATAATGGTTGTACCTTATCTGAGATCCAGTTTTCTAAATATTAGATTCTTTTATTATCAACTGATGGTAACTGGACCAAAGCTCAATCTTTTAGGACCACTTGAACCCTTTAAAATAGTCAAATAGATCACCAATCTATGGAAGGAGATACTTTCTCATTACCATAACTCTATTGAGTTTTGGTAATCAACCCAAAGGTGAATAGAACCATTAGATTTCTTAGAAAAGAGAACTGGTGCAGCCCAAGGTGACACTCTCAGTAATATAATTCTTTTATTTAGAAGATAATTCAACTGGGACGTCAAATAATTAATTTCAATTGGTTCTATGTGGTAATAAGGAATAGATATTTGTTTTTTACTAGGTTCTAAATTGATACAAACCTCTACCTCCCTTACTAGTGGAAAACTAAATAAGTGAGAAATGAAAACATCATGAAACTGAACGAAAACTAGAGGGAGATTACCACTCAAGGATTCTTACAACAAATCAAAACAGAATACCAATATTACATTCCAAAAAACTGGATAAGAGGGTTTATCTCTTCTTGACCTCGAGTCCCATTATCCTTGAAAGGCATAAAGAACCCCATCAGGTGCGGTAAAGGAGGCCATTGAAGATAAAAATCAATTTGGGATTAATTAGAAATGGTCCAATCCATCCTGAATAATATTTCATATAGTTTCATATTAGGAACTTCAAAATACCAATAAAATTGATATTTTATGATGAGAAAACATATTAAGAACTATGAAGACCATGATCTCTATTAGTTCTAAGAGGTGTTGTAATATCCATCCCATAAGATAAAAGATCCATAGACTGTTTTTTCCTAATTAAAATATGGGTTGAAATGAACAAATGAGATGAATAAATATAAAATAAAGTAGTCACTAATGGTGAAACCATAGTGATGACACCTCTCACTGTCACTGGACCCATATCCTCTTCCTCGAGAGACTCTTCCACTACACGAAAAAGTTTTATTTTGGATTCTTGTGACTATAACACCATTATATGTGAAGAATCTAATTTTACCATAGTTTTATTTGGTGATTATGATCCCATGACACTAAGAGGTGAAGAATAAACATTGAAAAACTTCTATAGGTGACCATAGAATCCACAAGAGCCAAAAAGCTTGGGTGCCTCAGTGAAAACCCACTAAGAATTCTCTAGATTTCCACAATATTATAAAATCATAGGGCCTATTCTAGGAACCTCAGGAGGTTTAGAAAAACCCTACTCTTAAGAACTTCCCTGAGAATCTTTGTGTTTCATTTTCCCTATATAGGAATTTACTCTACCATTGGGAGAAAAAGTAACTCCCATTAACCCTGAATTTTCATGCATTTACATTTTAATCCTTAATGCTCTATCCAACACATCAACATAAGAGGATATATTCAAAAATAAAACAATAGAATTAATATCAAATCAAAGTAACAACTTGAATCATCATTACTTTATCTTTTATTTTGACACAATCTTAGGTTCAATCTACACAAGCTCATCAAACCAGTTTCCAAACTCAATAAGGGTATTTTCAGCCTTCACAAGTGTAGAAAAATAAATATCCTTGGACACGACCATAAAATATGGATTGAAATGTTTGGTGAAAATTTCATTGAAGTCTTTCCACTCTAAGACCTCATGATTCTTCACTGTCACCATTGTGTTCCACCACCTCTTACTCGATTCCTTCATCACAAAGGTGGACCACTTCACCATGATTTCATCAGGTGTCTCCAAGAACTCAATCAATCAATCCATCCTAATACACCGTCCCTCAGCCTCTTGAGGATCGTTGGAGCCTTTGAATGATACTAGATTCTAGAAAAGCAACTCATGAGAATGATTCTAGAGAACACCCCTTTGAGGTTCCATAGCTGGAGCCTAAACGAGAACAATTGGCGGTGACTATCCTAGAGCTTGGATAGTATGCACAATCACCTCAACTAGAATCCGGTCCATGAGAGGATTTTCTTAATGACGTTCATTAGAAAATAACTTCTGGATCTAATTCACACATATTTTTATAGTCATTATGTTATATAAAATCAATAGGAAAATTAAAGATATCATATTAATAATTAAATAGAGCAATAAGGAAAAATTAATCCCAATATATCATAACACACAAGATCCAGATTTCAATATATCCAAATAAAAATCCGGGAAAATAATATAACTAATCCTCAATACACCTTTCCAAAACCACCCATGGTGAGTTAAGGCTCATTGCAGTGGGAGATGGATGAACACTCAATCACAACTACCACCTAAGTCCCAACAAGAGTAATTAACTATGTATTGACATCAAGGAAAGATTCTTGACCTAAAAATTTAATACCACTTTGTCACGAACCATCCCAGGAACCCAAGGAACCTGATAAACAAACCAGTCTAGACATAGCTAAGAGAGAGTTCTTGATTCCCATGGGTTGATGACTAGAACTTGGAATCATAAAATATGAAAGTGTGAATGAATTTTCCAAAAACACAATAGAATAAGATAAAAAAGTTATTATACAAACAAGAACAAATCTATAGGGAGCACTGTACTAGATGTTGAATAGGAAAAAAACCAAAAGTGCTACAAAAAAGTACCAAAAAAAGATAAAACCCAAATCCCAATGCACACAACTCTCCAAGCACAAGGATCAACAATTAGTCCCACCCCCAAGTGGTTCGTTACCCTTTCTCAAACCTAGATGAAGATAATCTACAAACACCCAAATTCACAGGAAGGGTGTGACCATAAATCCGATTAGGGTCTCACCAAGAACTCCATAATAAGATGCCAACATTTAATTAACCAAATAAAGATTGAAATTTTTAATAAGAAATCACGATATTTGAAAATCATATTTTAAAAAATAATTATTTACATTTCAAATTTTAGAAAATATTCCTAAATAATAAATTACTCAATATTTTCTAGAGAAAATTTTATATAAATTCATAGGTCATGATAAAATAGTTTCCAAACATTGGAATATATATCAAATATAAAAAATTAGAAATATGGTCATATTATAAAAGGTACGATTGTTAAAGGATATGGGACTCCCTTACCCTCAAGTAGTGATCACAAAAATATGTTTACATACATCCTCCCTAAAAGAGGCAAAGGAGGAAACTGTCACCTTCCCATTGCGGATGTGACCTAATGCATATGTATTGTTAGTGATGTAAATCGTAGAGTGCCATCCTGAATAACTCACTAACTACCTATGATTTCATGTTATTTAATGAAAATAAATGATGGAAAATTTATTTTTAAACTGTTTAAAATACATTTCATCCTATTATTTCCTTTCAAATAATCCAATTTTCATTAAAACCCCAAATTAGGTTTTTAATCAAATCTTCCATTTTCCAAGATAAAACCAATGGGTTTATATCAATATAATTTTAATCCATTTTTCTAAAATATAGCTTTGAAATCAATTTCATCAAACCAAATTCACAATTTAAATTCAATAATTTAAATTTTACAATTTTGCATCAATTTCTCAAACACAACCCAATTCATTGGAATTGGTTGTTTTCTCAATTTCATGCCAAAACAAATCCAAATCCTAAAATCAATAGAATTGGGTTTTTAAATAAACCAATTGAATAAAATTTATTTTGAAATTTAATTTAAATCAAACAATTGAATTTAAATTAATAAATTTATGGTTAATCAAATTGAACATCATAAACGGAACCACCTACCTTAGGATCATGGGATCTCGAAATGCAAAACCCTAAACTAGAAACTCAAAAGAAGAATATTGAAAATGAATATCTTAGAATCAACCCTCCATTAATGTTCTAAAATAGGGTATATTATATTCTCCAGCAAAACAGAGATCTATAAAACCCTTGGTTAGAAAGAGGAGAGAATAGGAGAAAGATAATTGGAAGAGGAAGCCTATCAGGAAGGGATCGATTGACATTCACCTAGCATTGATTCACTTAAAAAATGGGTATGGAGGGTCTAAAATCAAATATTGGGGGACTCTAAGGAACAATAAATTATATTAGGTCAATTTAGGCCCATAATTCACTTTAACCAAGGGTTTTAAGGGTCTAAAATTAATTTTAGGATTAATTATTTACCGCACGCATAGTTAGCTGGGATAGGCCACATGGTTAGACAAACCGTACACCCTATTTGTGTGCCAATAGTGATGGGGTTTCACAGTTTCTCCTTGGTGGGGGCATTGGGGGCATTATTTTTCAAACCATGCACCAATAGTGTAAACCCTCACTACTTGTGTTTTCATGGTTTTCATTAGAATGGCATACAATTTGGGAAAATTATGCGCCAATCATGCACAACCCAAAATCCATTCCAAATTTTTTTAAATTTCATCTGAAACTCCCATAATCAAAACCCAAAAAAAATATTATCAAAAGAGGGGTTTATGAATACTTGAAAAAATTAATTTAATGTTATAATAATCAAAATCATATTCTTACTTATTTATTCATTATGGAATTTTCTTATTTTGGTTTATTTAACCAATTACGTAAATGATGTAGTAACATTTTCATTATTAATGATTATAAAAGAAAAAATATTAGAAAATATATAAAAATGATAATGATTTTATGTTTTATTATTATAATTATATGATGATAAAATGTAGTAATTAATTTATTATTAAAATAAATTTTATGAGTTGATTATGTGATATCAAATGAATGAATCATGGAATAAACCTTACAAATCAAAATTTTCAAAATTGAAAAATAATCATGGGACTCTAAAAATCTATAAATAAATACTTAAATATTTTTCATGATATTATTTACAGCGATGGATGCATAAAAATGGAATAAGGATAGAAACTACCATATTGAAGCAATCACCGAGAAAATCGAATAGTTAAAACTAAAGGTTCAATATTGACTACATATGATGAATAACAAACTAATAAAAAACTATAATTGTAATGTTATTTGATAAAATATATATATAATATTCTTATATATGTGAATAATAAAACTAATATCACTATAAAAGCATTTAGATAAGATTCAATTATCTTAAAATCCAAGGTAAAGGTTTTATTAACATAATCAACTTTCATTGAGTAAAAATCATTATTCTTTAGCTACATTATTAAATGTTGGTCATATTATACACTTTTTGTTTCTTATATTGTGTTTTCTCATTTTTCTGGGATATTAATTTTCCCTCTCATAATTTCCTATCTATGTGATTCACATAACAAAAAAAATATGAAACCATAATTGATATTTTCCACCACCATTTTTTTGTATTTCTATTCAATATAAATGTTTCTTATTTAAAAAAATATTAATTTTAAACATAAATTTGTATTATCATTTATACCTCCCATAATTATATTAAATTATATTAAAAAAAAATTTATACTCTTTTCTATCATTGTGGGTTACATTAATCCATTAAAACAGTGCAGAAAATGAATTTATTTCAACTTCAATACCTATTTATGTCATTACATCCATTTATATACAATATTAAATTTATTATAATTTAGTTTTCAATTATTTTGATGTTTATTATTAAAATAAATTTTTTTAAATCATTTTTAAACCTTTTTAAAAAATATTTTGAATGTGATTGATAAAATTTTTTATACAAAAAACATCACTAAAAAGATAAAAATAATCATTTAATGTTTGGAATTTAATATTACTTTATTTCTACAAATAATAAATATTTAAGTGCATGATACTAAGTAAGTATAATGGAATAGAGATTGAAACAAAGTCTCATACCTTAATTCCCGTTTAAATTTGTCACGTTTGAGCCTCCTAAACAACCAAAATATATTAATTAAAATACTAATAAAAAAGTAAATTATAGTCATTTATATAACTATTTATTAATTATAATCATTTCATTATATTTCTTAATTTATTTTAATGAAAATGGAAGCATTTTAAATCATGTTTTACTTTATACATTCTAGTTTTGCAACAGTTTTACTATTTTATATAAATGTAAATTATACATTAATATAATTTATTACAAAATTATATAATTCATATAATTATATTTTTATATATTATATATAGTTTATAACGTCCACCCTTTAGGATGGTTATATATGTTGATGTGAAATGTTTCCATAGGTGGATGATCCACCTTTGACGAGATATTGACAGGAGAGTGAGAAGAAGATGTTTTAAAATTTTATATATAGTATCATGAAACTTATAGTAGGTTAAAATAATTAATTTATATTTAATACAATTTCTAATTAATTCATTTAATTATTAGTTGGGAAATGGTTTGTGGAAAAAGAAATAGGAATCACATCCTGGAGGAAAAAATGGGGGATTAGGAGCGTTCATTTCCTTGGTTTTAATGTCGGTTTACATATTTATAAGTAATGAAGTTCAAGTAAAATGGTTATAATTATCCATAATTTAAATTATATGTTATTAGTGAATATAGAGATGTTTAAATTATTATATATTTAATTTTTTAAACTGGTATGAGGAAGAATCATTGGATAAAATTTTACTGATAATTGCTTAGATTATTTTGGTGTTTTTATCATCACACACTAGTTTTTTAATTAATTAATAATATGTATATACAATGGTTCAAAAACATTAAATATGATGTAATAAAAAAATTATAATCTGTTTAAACCATAAAAATGGTTTCATGACCAGCCTTGTTGAATAAATTAAAGAACGAAAATCCTTCTTCTATGAAGGTTGTAAATTGGCACCTCATTGACAATGAGTTCATTTTTAAAATAAGAGAGGGAGAGAGATAGGAGTTTGATGAAGGATATTACATTAACATGATATAATTATAGTATATAGATGATAATTTTGTTATCATTCTCATTTATATAGAGGAGGTGAGGAGAGGATAAGAAAATAAAAAGGTAATTGAAAGGGAATTAAAAGAAAACGAAAAATGATTTACCTCTTTAATTCTACTCTTTGAGTACCTCCTTAAGGGACCTTGTTTTGGTATTTTATTGTAAAAAAGAACTCTTATACATGGGGAATGTAATTGGAAGGAGGATTTGGTTAGAATTAAGACAATATTAAAGGCTTAAAGGTGTAAGGAGAAGTGGTGGTGAGGGTGATATTTATAACGGAGAGATGTGTTTTTGAATATTTTATTCACTTTTATTATTATTTATTATTATTTTGGATACAAACTGTGAATAGATTGAGAATTATCACCAAATATATTAAAATAATGAAGTATATTTCTATACTATGGGATTACATCATCCATACAACTCGTATGACTCAACAAATCTAGTATTTAACATTTTTCGGAAATTATTGTATTTTACTATTCACAAAAAATTCAAGTATCTTAGAAAAATCCACAAAATTCACCCTAACCATTTTTCAACATGTATAATTAAAAATATAACTCCATAATATGAAAATAAGTTTCCAAATATAATAGTTTTAATTTTTAATTAAAATCATCATTTACTTGAAAAATACAAATTAAAATTTATAAAGCATTTTAGGACACTCTGAAAAATTAGCTAAGGTATCATAAAATTATCATAAAATCATAACACAAAGAAATATATATTTATGAACAAATTTTAGAAAAATAAATTTTATTTTATATAATTTTATTAATTATAAAATTATAATTAAATATTTATGAGTTAAAAAAATACATAATTAATAATTTTTAAAACATTAATTTACTGTTACAATTGTATAATTGTATCATACTTTAATTTATAAGATGCATAAATTTTAATTATACATTCATTGGTGAGATTACTATCCTTTTGGCCTATTTACTATTCATAATGGTCATATTACTATTCCAAAGGCCAAGTTACTATTTCATCAGTATAGGTTTCTAAAATTCTAGACATACCTATTAATTCATTCATTCTTCATTTATAATGTTTATTTTGTGTTCTCTATGTTATTTTATAATATTTATATTAAGTGAAATAATTTTTTTCAATGTAATCTATTAAATGATTTGAAATCATTTAAGAGGATACATACGATAAAATCATGGGGCATTTTATTCTTCCCTCCTACAAAACTTTCATCCTCAAAATTTTTATGAACATCGGCTTCTAAAAAGATGAGGGTGGTTCTTCTTCATATCATCCGCAAGTTCCCACATTTCTTCCTTCATCTTATAGTTTCTCCAACAAAAGTTTAGTCGTCGAGTCGTCTGATTTCTCAGTACTTGCTCTCTCATGTTAAGAATCTCGATAGGCTCTTCAGAGTAAGAAAAATCAATCTTTGGATATATTTCTTCATAGGTGAGTACATGCATTGGTTTTTTATGTAATTATTTAACAATGAAACAAAAAACACATCATGAACTCTGGAGAGACATGTTAGCATTTCTAAACGGTAATCGACAACTCCAATTCATTCCATAATTTCAAATTTTCTGATGTACTTGGGGATCATTTTACCTTTCTTACTAAACCATAAGACTCCCTTCCATGGAGATAATTTCCTAAAGACATGATCTCCCACTTGAAACTCCAAATCCTTCCTTCTATTATCAGTACAGACCTTTTTTCTAATTTTTTCCGCATTGATATGTGTTTGAATAGCCTTTAACATTGTTTGATTTACTCCACAATTCTGGGCCTATAAGTTCCCTCTCACAAACTTTATCCCAACAAGTTAGAGTTAAATATCTATTTCTATATAATTTTTCATATTGATCCATTTGAACACTAGAATGGAAAATATTAATGTCGGAGAATTCCACCAAAGGTAAGTACTGATCCTATATAACTGGAAAGATAATTGAGCATGATCTCAACATGTATTCCAATGTTTTAATAGTCATTTCAGACAGTATGTATGTTTGAGGTCGATAAGCAGTACTCATATGAATTTAAGTATCCAAATACTTTTGAATGTTCCATAATTTTGATGTAAATTTGGGATCTCAATCAGAAAAAATTGATAGTTTTTCACCATGAAGTCTTATAACATCATTAATATATGGTCTTGTTAGGAACTATAGTGAAAAGTATTTCTTTACTGTAAGAAAATATATAGATTTGGTAGGTCGATGGACACTAACCCATATATTTATCATTCCATATAGGTGTCCTCGGTAGTCTAGTGAAAAATTCCATTATAATTCTATCCCACTTATACATAGGAATATGTATTGGTTTCAGGACTCCTCTAGGATGTTATTTCTCGACCTTCATTTATTTAAAAACTAGGGATCTTGACACATGGTCAACAATTTCACACATTATAATATCCCACCAAAAATTTTCTTTTAGGTATCTATACATCTTGGTGCTTCTAGGGTTTATAATGAATTGTTTTCTATGGTCATCAAATAATAGTTCCCTTTATGGGTATTGATGGAATACATAAACTCATTCACAATTATATAAATCCATCATCATACACAAACTCTACTAATCTTACATCCTTAATGGATTTAATTTTCCTTTGAAGTTTCTCATCATTAGGTTGGGAGATTTTTATCTTCTCTAGTAAAGATGTATTATCAATCATTTGAAAAACGAATGATGTTTCCCCTTTCTTAACAATTCCCATATCCATATTTACTATATCTGTGAACATAGGATCTCTCTCAATCCTTATTTTGGTTAGAAGTCCATGATATTTCATGCTTAATGCATATGCTACCTTATTTTCCTTTCCTAGGTGATAGTTGATTGAAAAATCATAATCTTTGAGTAAATCGAGCCATATACTTTGTAAAGACCCAGAAATTTCAAGGAAATTTTTTTCTTAAATACTTTGGAATTTTACGAGTCTGTGTATTTTGACAGCACTTGATTCTGAGGCCCGGTGTGCCCGGAATGAGTTTCAGAAGTTTAGCTCGAGTACGTTCAGTGAACGAATGAGAATGTTTTTCTATTTTTGAACTGGTGCTCATAATTAAAATCCAAGGGTGTCGATGAACTCGCAATGCCAGTAATTTCTTAAGGGGATCTTTACCACAATTGCATTTGTGTGGGGTGAGAAGTTAAATTTTGTAAATTAAATAAGAAGTGGATAAAAATTGTGGAACAATTTTTATTTTATATATAGGTGGTTATATCCTACATGGGGGAGTTGGGGTGGGACACACAAGCTCCTAACTACCCATGTGAGGATAATTGTGAGGTGGGGCCCACACGAGCCCCAACCCTTCACATTCCATAACTCCTTAACCCCTTTGAACTCCCATGTTAATTACATGGATAATCCCTTTTAAATTTTGTAACCTTTCCACTTCCCCACATAAACTCTTGCCAACACACACCTTAATTAATTAAATGAAACTATTTAATTAATTAATTAAGTGTTTGAAATTTTTATTTTTGAAATGCATGCCATGATCAATTAAAAGAATGGGTGGTCGTATTTTATTTTGGTTGTCTTGTTGTGTGGGGATTTGGGGAGAGATCTCTTGTGAATAAGAAAGGGGTTTCCTACTTTGTTGAAGAATGCCAACTCACCGATGAAGAAAATCGACTCGGTGACCGCAGTTCTTCATACTCTTCTTCCTCTGCAGCAAGGGAGGAGACACCGATGTGGGAACTCACTAACAATAGGGTGCCTTCTATTCTTCTCTTCGTGATAAAAGAGGAGATGTCACTTACTTGGGTGCACACCGACGACGACGGAAACGACGCCGTCATCCATGGTGCTTGACAACCGCGAACTTCTTTTCGAGGTAGGGTGATTTGATTCAATTTAATTGAAACTAAAATTTCTGTTGTGCTTTGTAAACCTCGTGCATTCTTGGCTATGTGTTACCACCTAACGCGGAGGGCACGGGCCGAACAAACAAACTATTGATGGTATATTTATCATTTCCAAAAATCATGGGGTATAATTTATTGAATTGTTTTATAATAATAATAATGTTTTACTTATTTTTGATGGAAAAATAATTTTAGATATATAGGTCTCACCACAAATGGATATTTCACATAATCCTATAATCTGACCATGCACATTGTCTTTAAGAACATAAGTGTGTTGTTTACTTTTTGTAAATTCCCAAAATTATACTTGTATCTTTTCATGTGTCAATATAAATTATTATCCATGACCAATATTTTTTGTCCCATGGTACCCAACATCTTTTTCCTGAAATATATAATACCAAAAATTCATTGGGTTATAAATATGGGATAATAAAATAATATGTACCACAATTTTTAAAACTGTTCTATGTTTAGTAGCACTGATTTCATATGAAATATAATCATTACTAATTATAAAATATTTTTTCTTCTATAATGAGAATATATTCATACATGGACCATATATTCTTCATTTATTATTTGGGGAACATTACATAACTAAATAATTATATTGAGAATATTACTTTCTAGTAAATGAAAAACCAATACCGATTGAATCTTTACAAGGTTTCAATTATTCTAGTTTTTTATCATAACTATTCCTTAATAAAGTAAATTTATGTAGAAAAATATTTATACATTGTATTTCATACTTAAAATTTAGAACTACAATATCGTATTCTATATATAACAAAAAAATGATATGGAATTCAATTCAGATGTACATTTTTCAACATAATTACTAGATTTGGAAAATCTGTAGAGAATGATTATATTTTTCAACAACATGTTGTATGTTTTCTATATATTTTCATTATATTCATAAATTTATTCAATTGATGAATAATTTAGATGTTTATTATTTAAATAAAAATTTAAAAAAATAAATTTTAGATAAGGATTCACAAACTTTTTTTGATGAATTATGTTTCACTCAATGGAACCATGGGAATGAATATGTAAATATTTATAAAGAAATTATATTTCAAATTATATTTATAAGAACCTTATTTTGATTAAATACATATTTTACTATCCTTCAAAACATTTTTTTTCTTTGTGTTTTAATAGTGGCTGCCCTAAAACCAACTCGAATAGTATTATTTCATTACTATACCATGTATATAATGAGTTATACATGATATTAACATGCTATTTTAGTGTTTATTTCCTACATGAACCATTTAAATGCTAATTTTCATAGACAATTAATCTTATCAAAAGTTTATAGCAGTTCCCAGGTTATAATGAGAACCTTGAGAAATTATGAATTTAATCTCAAACATATATATTAAAGTATTGATACATCATACTAAATGGACATAGTTTATGTCAGGCTATTAGGTGATAGGGTCTCATAATAATTTATACTTATTATCATGAAGTTTTCACTTGATGGTCTCTAGTTCATGAGATCGTAAGGAAAAACCTACCAATGGGAAAACCACATATTTCTATTTTCATTGGTTGTTACAATCTACAAATATGTGTATTGGTCTCCTGACTTTAGATTGTTACCAATGTGTTTAATTTGATCATGTACTTTAATTAGAGGTAAAATCCATGACCTTTAGGTCATGGTTATGTATCTTGTGTTGGGCGCATCATTAGTTATATAAAATTTTTAAATGATCAAGATACAATTTTTCACTTCTGAGTTTTGGAAGTGATATCTATGTTCTAGTTAATCATATTGGTAGTATCTTTGTTAAATCTATGTTCACGTTAGTTGAAGTTAAATCCTTCAAGTTAAATCAACAAACAACAAATCAAGAATGTATGATGACACATGTTGTGCATCCTTCTTTATGATATGCCCTATGACATAGAGTTTATGTTACATAGTGCATGTTCATATGATAATTTTCATTTCTATGAATATTATTTATCTATTTAGAATACTTTTTGGGTTGTTATACTCATCTCCTGGCATGTTAATAATATTCACTACTATCTATATAAGGTCCTATAGGGTCACACAAAATAGTGTATTCAAGAGTCTTCCCTATTATAGAGAACAGGTGTATAAGACATGGTGTCACCCACCATGGGGTTCAAGTCTTGTCAATGTATTAATGATCATTGATAAATAAATTAATTAATTTTTATTCAAGTATAAAATAATTGAATTGAATTTATTTATTAAAATTATTTGAAATATTTTATGTAAATATATGTAATAAAATTGTTCAAATGAATATTATTTTAATATTCAAGGTTCATTAAATATTAGCAAGAATTATGAGTTCTGTTAATGACTTGGGTTTATCAGATAATATATTTAATATATATTGCAAGTAAGTGATAAAATATAATTAAAATTTATGATGTAGTTAGTTCATCATAACTATTTATTTATTTCTTATCTAGTGGATGTTAAATATATGAGGGGTTGGGGAACCCTATTCAGTTATTTCTAACATCCACTATATAGGAATGTAATAAATCATTTCTGTAGATATGTTCATTCAATTGGATTGTTAGCTCATCTCTTCTCTCATATTCTAGAGAGATAAATGATCAATTTGAATGAGTGATCTAAGAACACCTTCCCAGATTGAAGTCATGGAATCTAAGTGAACAACACGACATTGAAGGAATCATGAAATATCCATGAGAAAACCAAGATTTTGATGAATGATATATGTGTGTATTCTTAAAGCATGTGTGGAATATCTTGAGGGCTTCAATTTTGGATCATTCATGCAACAATCACCAATGACAAGATACTGTCAAAAGTACATAAAATTAAAGGAGCTAAAAATTTTTATTTTTATTTTTTATCTTATTAAATTCACATGAGGTATTTAGAACAATAATGGGGATTAGATCGTCAGAGAAGATGAAGTTACATTACTGAGGTGATGAAAATTTTAAAATCCCTATCCTATTAACTTCTTCTACTTTCCCCGTTACCTTCAACTGGTATCAGAAGAATAATGTGCATTTTCAAAGCCAAGAAAAAAAATTAATTTTCATTAATTTAAGTAATATGATTTAATATAGTCTCAATGGAATAGACCAAACATAAATCTAATTCATGATGGCCAAGTTGAGGCCATATAAAATTTTTGGTATGGATCGAAAATGCGGATGTTTCTAGTTAAAATTGTAAAAGAATATAAAAATATATTTGTTCATGTTTCTATTTTTCAGTGATCTAGTATTGTCTTGGTTCCAACTAAAGTAATTGTTCTCAATGATTTGAAATATTCACATGGATTCTTTTTAATAAAAAACCTATAATTGTAAAAGAATAGTAAATAGGCTTTAGAAAAAGTAATAAAGAAGGAATTATTTAGGTGTCATGACACTGTTGAAGAGAAAAAAAAAATTGCTGTATTTTTGACCAGTGGCTCCTCAAATAATCTAAAGATTATATTGAAAGCTTATAGTTTCATCATCAATAAAAATTAAATTTGTCGGATTCTGAAGGAAGCTAACCCTCTGGTCGTTGGCCTCCCAAGGATTGAAACCCACTAACGCTAGACTTCTCTTCTATGGTCCAGTCCAAATTGTCTATCCACTAAACCCCCTCACCATCAAAACCCACATCAGCGATACACTGGTTTGACAACATTGAACGGTCACAGCACCATGTGCCTCCCTTATCCTCCGACCACCTGGGTCATGACCTATTTCGGTGGCCACACCCCATGCCTCCTCCTCATCTTTATAGACTATCGATTCCATGTCCTCCTTTTTCAAAGTTGTTTCCTTATTCGGCCAGCTCCTACGTTGAACCCCTATTACACCAGCTAGATCATGAGGTTAAACCTCTAGGTTGACCCTATGGATCCTCTTCTATTTTCCGCTCGTCATACCCCCTTAGTCAGCCAGATCCTGATCGACCACATTCCACCACTCCCACCACCACAAGTACTATCTAAGATACTACCACATGACATGTGGTTCCCTTCACGACTCTTCTTCAATTGGACTAATCCAAAAAGGGTCAAAAAGGTCATCCTGACCTAAAATCACCCTATAGAGGGTCTTCTCGACCTGCGATGACCCTTGGAGAGTTTTTACCTCACTACTACAAAATATTCCCTTAACAGTGCTAACCTTTTATTAGTGCTGAAAATAAAACGCTATTAAAGTGTGCCTTTATCTATGATAAAAATAAAGTTTTGAAAAAAATTTCATTGTATCAGTGCTTTATTTTTTATCCCCAATAAAATAACCTCTTATCAACACGTTATTTTTATCACTGATAAAAGTGCCTTTTATTAGTGATTTATTTTTAGCACTGATAAAGGGTAAAAATTATCTGTGCTTTATTTTTAGCACTCATAAAGGGTACCCTTTATCATTAATTTATATTTAGCATTCATAAAGGGGTCCTTTATCAGCACTTTATTATCACTGATAAAGGTTCTAATAAAATGAAATAATTAAATAAAAAAAATAAAAATAAGTTTATTAAAAAAATATTAATTTTTTATAAATTAAATAATTATTCATAAAAATGAAATAATAAGTCATACTATATATAAATTATAAATACTATTAAATTGTATATATTAAATATATTGATATATGCAGAATGAAAATTAAACTAATTAAAATTAGAAATACTTAAATTGAGAAAAATATTAAAAAATTTATTAATTAGACAATTATTTATAATGTTAATAAATATTGTATACGAAATATATATATATATATATATATATGAATGTATATGAATATGATTTATATAATAAAAAATATTTCTTTACGCCTAGAGTAATGCACATAATTGAATGTCGTTTGATTTTTCAGTTTAACATTGATCAAACATGTGTTATATTGAATTCACATATACGTAATCAATACATTTTTATATGCATCACACACATACAAAATTTTTCCATTTTTTCAAAGTATACTTATTTTTAATTTATTAAATTTCACTCATTTTTAACATGGATGCACTAAATATTAAGTAATCATTAATAATGTTAACAAATATTTGTCAAAAAATATTTATAAATATATATATTTATAAATGGACATTTACTATATTTATAAATTTATGAAGGTATAATTTTATACAAATAAATAATATTTTTTCAAAAATTATTTATATAATTATAAATAAATAATTATATATATTTAAATAAATATAAATAAATAAATAAATATTTTTTCATTATTATTAAATTTTTAATAAATTTATTTAAATAATCAATATATTTACTATATTTATATTTATATATATTATATATATATAATTATATAAATAAATATAATGTTATATATATTATTTTTTAAAATATTAATATACATATAAATAAAAAATTATATATTTAAATAATTATAAAATTGTAATAAATATATTTAAATAAATAATTTATTTACTATATTTATATTTATATAAATTTATTTAAAATATATAATTATATATATTTACTATTTTTTATAATTATAATTATAATTACAAACCATTTATAAGTGATTATGTAATATGCGCTGATAAAATAATATTCATCTATGTTTTTTTAGCACTGATAAAGATAGAGATTTAAGAGCACTAAAAAGGACAAATAAAAGGGATCTTTATCTGTGCTTTTTTATAAGCACTGATGAAAATGTCGCGATCAATTTAAAAAACCCTAACATGTCCTGAATGAGTTGTGATATTTGAAGCTTTCCATAGAAGCCACCCTCTAATAGCGCTCCACCTCAGTGAATCAAAGCTCGAATCAAGCCTCAAAAAAAAATCAAAGACTCAAATCCTATGGTTAAACTATTCATGGGTCAAATGAATCTAAGGATTGAACGTAGGTCCTTATCTAATTTCTCTCAAACTTAATGGTGAGGGGATTTTTTATCTAGTCTTTTATTTATGTGAAAGTGTGGATGAATCATACTTTATTTTCATTATATAAATAGTGAAATTAACCACATGGAATAAGTTCTATCCCATTTTACATTGTCTATATAATTTTGTATGTATCAATTTCTATGACTGTGGTTGTGTAGCCCATGAGACTACTTCCTCACATATTTAACTGACAAGTTATGTTCACATTTGTGAATTAGTGACTTAAATGGGGAGTGATTGTTTATAGTTATGTTAATTTTGTGATTCCACTTATATTTCTGAGTGAAGTAAGGGCAGAAAATTTTTTGAATGTGAAATCACATGATTTTTTCTATATTGGTAGAGGATAGTATGTATGGGATATATGTTTTAAAGGTTGGTGTGTTTTTCTCCCTTGTTTGTGAAAAATCTTGTTGATGTGTGTTATTTTTTTATGCCAACTTCTTTATGGACCTCCCTTGAATCTCAAGGATGGGTCAATGTGTATTAGATGGCCTCACTAGAATCCTTTATATCGACAGATATGATGTGATCACATCCCTAGAATCCTTGGGATTGGTCGGTGTGGCGATATGACATACCAAGAGTCTTTATATGTTTTCAAATATTTGTTATACCATTAATATTAATTGTAATAATTCATTTATTTGTTACACCATGTATTCCAAAAAATAGAATTGAGGTTATAAAATTCTATATATTAGAAATTATTTTTAGTTTTTCATCATATTAGGTCTACATTTTTTGGTTTTAGACCTAGTAATATCTTTTTACCAACCATGCATACGAAATGACTCTTTATTTATTAGAATGTTTTATCAATGCATTTTTATATTTTCTAGTTGATTAAATGAGAGTTTATTATTCCTATTTATCATATTAGGGTTTCTTATTACTTCTTAATGTCATGTGTTATATTTTAATTTGTTTAGGCTATTTGAGAATGAATTGATGTGGGTCAAACAACATTTGTTATTGCAATTTGTTGCTTGAGACTTATCACCCATATCTTTTATAAAAAACTTTCATTCTCCTCAGTTCCATCTCTTTAATAGTTATTTCATTTTGTTGTCTGATACTTACCCCCATATAATTTATGTTTCTTGTAATACTCAGATCAATAGTTATCTCATGGATGAATACTTCTTATATTATTTCAAGCAACATATGTTCAAGTACAAAAGGGATGGAGGATGTGTGTGAAACAAGAAAATGCAATGATAAATTTCTGAGAGATGAGTTGATGAGAATGAAATTTGTCGATAACATACACATTTGATTTAATTAAAAGGATAACACCTACCACAGTAGATTAATTCTTTTCTTAAATTCAATTATCCATTTTCTTCAAAGAATAAAAAAATATGTAAAATAATCAAATGTTGGGTTTCCCTTATTATAATATTCTATAACTTTCACTTTTTATAATGAATATATTGTGTGTATTTATTTATTTATTATAAAAATTTAATATTTTATGAATCAAATAGGTAGAATATGATTGAAAATGGATTCATTCTAATCATTTGAAAAAAGAGTATAAATATAGAGTTAAATATATCATCATGTTTTCAAAACAGAATGAATATGACCTTTCTTAAATCCTTTGTCTTTATTTATGTTGTTGTTTTTAAAAAAAATTCCAAAAGAGTTGGGAGAAAATTTTATTTTTTATTAAATAGATATGAGCTATAAATGTTGGAATAAACATGGGGAAGTGATGAATGTGAAAACTGATTGGGATTATACAATAGTTTATGAATCATTTGATATGAATACCAATGTAAATGATGATGGATATCACATGGAAGAAAAGAAAAATAGAAATTTAAGATAACCTTCATGATTGTCCAATGTTTTTTGAGAAGGTAAATAGTTATGACAAGAGACCATTGTATACATGTTTTACTAAATAGTCAACATTGTTCACTATATTGAATTTGTATAATTTGAATGCTGGTTGCAAATGGAGTGGCACGAACTTTACAGTACTACTTGGTCTCCTAAATGATATTCTAATAGAGGAAAATGAATTACCATGTCGAACATGTGATTCTAAGCAAATAATACAATCAATGGCAATGATGTCTAAAAAAATACATGATTGTCCAAATAATTTTATATTGTTTTACAAGGACCATGATTCACCCATAAAATTACCTAAGTGTGGCACAAATTTAAATAAGAAAAATGAATCAAGAGTATCGAAATATGTACGGTACATTCCTATCATTCCATGTTTTAGAAAAATATATGGATTCCAGGAAACCATGAGACAATTGACAGGTCATGCTGATACAATAATTAAAGATGTGAACCTACATCATCCAGTAGATTCTCCTCTGTGGGAAAATATTGATTACATGTATCCTGAATTTGGATATAATCCAAGAATCTTTTGTCTTTAGCAATCTATAGATGTAATTAATCCTTTTGGTATAAATATTAACAATCATGGTACAAATCCCTTCTTGTTGGTAAATTATACTTTAATTCCATGGTTTTTCATGAAATTCCAATAGATTATGTTGTCTTTACTTATATCTCAACCAAAGCAACCCAGTAATGATATTGATGTCAATTTGGATCCATTGACCAAAGATCTAAATTTTATATGGGATACATGTGTCACAATATATAATACTCATAGAAGTGAAGATTTTACATTAAGGTACATGTTGTATGGGATGCGAAATGACTTCCCCGTTAATAGAAATTTTACAGGTTATAGCATTAAAGGAATGTTGGGGAATACAATTTCTGAAAAACACACATATTGAATTATTTTGAAACATTACTCTAAGAATGTGTTTTTAGGACATTATAAATTTTTACCTCGATCACATAAATTCTGATCTTGGAAGATAATATTTGATGGAAATATAAAACAGGTTACAACACTGTCTCAATTAATATGCTATCAACTTTTCAATAAAGTAAAATATATTGACATCATTTTCAGTAAACCATTTTAAAAAACATTATGAAATCAGTCTAGAATAAGAGATTAATTTTTTTTGAATTAACATATTTGAATTTTTTTATGTCATAAATTTTATTTATTTCATGCATGTATAAAAAAATGTATTTTATGGTGTTATTGGAACATTACTAAATTTTCCTGGAAAATGAAAGATAAAATCAAGGCTATGTTGGACTTTATTGAAATGAGGATTAGAGAAGAGTTAGCACTAGTGAAGGGTAAAAGGAATAATTTTTTTCCTATAGTAGCTTACACTCTATTCGGACAGGAAAAATTAAAATTTTTCCTTTTTCTTAAAGAATAAATGATCCACAGGGGTATTCATAAAATATCTATAATTTTGTTTCGATGAATAATTTGAAGTTACAAGGTCCAAATCACATTACTTTAATGTATTGATGTAATATTTTATGCATTCTTCTTTATGTTCCATTCTTCTTCAAAATGTACGACATACATAATCCAAAATCTCATTTTTTTAAATCCATATGCAAAAAATTCATAGACCTGACAAGGTTTATACTCGTGAATAAAGAGATTGCAGTCATATTATGTGAATTAGAGATGTTCCTCCCACCAACATTTTTTAATATAATGGTCCACATGATGGTTCACTTGGTTAGATAGGTTTAACTATGTGGTCCTATCCATTACAGATTGATGTAACCCATTGAATGGTATATCAATTTTTGTAAAGGGTATATCAAGAATCAAAGTCATCTAGAAGGTCATATTGAAGAATGATTTATTATTAAAGAATATTTTTAATTCTATATCGATAACCTATCAAATGTTAAAAAAATTAGTCTCCCAAATTATCTTCATAGTGAATTCCTTATAGTAAAGGGGATTTATAAAAGAGATGGTGTAATAAATACCTTGATAGAGTGAGAGAAAAGAAAACATAATGTTTTACATAACAGTGAATATATGGATCCATACATTAAAGACCATAAAAAAATTCTTAGATATTTGAATCCATCCCTAGCCGAAGGATGTATATTGAATAAATATAATCAATACTTCATAGGATAGTTCTGATATCAAATTTCAAATGAGTTATCAAAAAATATGAATTTAATTATTTAATGACTTCAATGTCTAGCCAAAAGACTGAACAAAAATGTTATATCTTACACTGGGTTTGTAATCAATTGGTATAAGTTATATACAAAATAACATGATGATTATAGTATGATGTAAAATAGTGGTGTTACACCAATGGATGAAGTGATGCACATACATGGTTCCAAGGATAGAAATTCTATATATGACAATATTTCATATTTTGACATAAACTAATAGATATACAAGTTTGATTATACAAAATTGCAACAGCCAATTTTCCATTTCTAATGTGTTAACAATACGAGTGGAGTCAAAGTTGGTGAAATTGGCTCTATCATGGTGAATTTCAGCATGAAAGGGATAAAACAAGATTCATTCATAATATAATCAGAAGTAGTGAAAGTATTTTATGTCAAAGATCCAGAAAACAATAATTAGTTGATTGTCTTACTGGCAGCTAAAAAAATGTCGAGTCAGATGAAAATTCAATCAAGAAAGACCCTTTCTCTAGGAGATGGAAATCAGTTCATGCCAGTCCAAATATAGATAATGTCTTGTATGTTAGATGGGATCACAAAGAGGGGATTAGGATTCTCGATAGAGGGACCAAATCCCTAAAACCTTTGAAGAAGATAAATTGATTTCAATAAAAAGGTAGAAGTTTTATTTATATGATATGTGTTTTCTCATAATATTATATATTCTCTACTATATTATCATAATCAAAATAAAATGTTTGACTACTATGCATCCAATGTATTCTACACATGATTATGCTACCAATCCCTCTAAAAAACAAACAATAATGAAAGAAACCCTTTGGGAAGAAATAAAGTTAATGTTATGATATACTTTCTCTATTTTATTTAATAATTATATAATGTAATGTTGAATTAATTTTTATTTTTTATTATATAGTTTGTTTGATTTATAAGATTTATGTTCATATTTCACGCCTTTATATGAATAGAAATGTCGTTGTATCTTCTCAATGATAGAGAGAATATTGATTTTTTCATAGTAAAATAATTTTCCATAGAATTAATGTAATGTTTCATTTTTATGTTCAATTTATTTCTTTTTTTGGTGTTACTAACAAAATAATATTTTTCTTATAAAGGTGAATTATTTTGTTCAATTTGGGGTGGTATATCCATATTTCATGCCTTTCGCACCAAAAATTACAAAAACATCATCTCCCTTAAAAAAATTTCACCCATGCAATGTTTACATTTATCAATTTACTTCTAGTTTCCTCCACTGCTCAATAACATAGGTAATAATGTTGTTTTCATAGTAAAATCACTGTCCATGGAATTAATGTACTATTTCATATTATTTTTTATTTGTTTCTTTTTAATATTAATCATATAAAACTTATTTTCTTATATAGGTGAATTCTTTTCGCCGAGTAGGGGTGGTTTGTTTGATGATACTCAGGGTCATGAGAGATTGGACTTCAAACCTACATTAGAGATAATAACAATAAGTTACTTTATTAAGAATTCATACAACCATAATGAAAAGGTGAATCCTTTCTACTTGTTTAAATAATCTTATCATCATTTTATCCACTATTTGTAACTTAATAACCTTATTGCTTTTATCTATTATTTATTTATTTTTCTTTATAGATATTTTTGGATTTCATATTGATTCAAGGTTATCATCATTTCATATTTTTGGAAGGTATGACTTAATGCGAAGCCTTTTAATTTAAAATTGAAATAAATTATAATAAAATGGAATAAATACATTAAAAAACTGATAAAATGCATTAATTTTGTTTTGATACTTTAGTAAAATGATCCATTAGTCCTTTGTAATGTGTAGGAATCATCATCACCTCAATCTATCACACCATATGCCCAGTATGACTCAAAGTATTCATTATCAGTTTAAAATCGACATTTTAGTTAAAAAAGTTCTACTTAATGAAAACTAATCAAACTCACTCATATGTTATTGATAATTTATGAAAGCATTTCAAAAGTCATTTTTGACGAATATGAATTGGTTTGACATCAAACTGATACACTAAATGATCAGAATGACTCCAAGTATGTCTTTCAAGTTTAAGATGACATTTTAGTAAACATTACTAGTGATATACATAAAAAAAATAAAACACATTTGGATTGTTATGATACTTTAGTAAAATTATCCATAAGTCATTTTAGATGTGTAGTAATCATCCAGACCACAATTCGACACATAGTGTGACCGGTATGACCCAATATGCATCTTTTTATATAAAATTGACATCAATTTTATTAAAATGGACCACATGCCTACTCAAAATTGGGAAAACACAATTGGGTTGAATTGATACTTCAATGAAATTATAAATATGTAATTTTTGATGTCTAGGAATCAGTTGAACCTCAATATGATACATGATGTTTCTAAAATGAATCAAAGTGTCTGTTATATGCTTAAAATTAAAATTTTAATTCAAAAAGAGTTACACATGGAAAAGTGATCAAACACACTAGGATTTTCTTTATATTTTTGGAAAACTATTAAGTATTATTGTTTTATGTGTAGTAATTGGTTCCACATCAAAATGATACAAATTGTGATCATAATAAATCAAAGTTCATGTTTCCAGTTTAAAATAACATTTTAGTAAAAAATACAAGTGATGTACTCAAAACTGAACAATAACATTCAGATTGTTTTTATAATTTACTAAAATGACCCATAAGTCATATGAGATGTGTAGGAATTAGGATCAACTAAATCCAACTCACGGAGTGACTGGTACGACTCAATGTCCATCTTTTTATTTACAATTTTCATTAATTTTAGTAAAATGGACAGCTAACCAACTCAAAACTGAGAAAATAATTAATATTGTTTAGATAATTTATAAAAATGATCCATAAGTAATTTTTTATATGTAGGAATTTTATTCACATAAATCTGATACATGATGTGCCGAATATGACTCAAAGTGTCTATCATCAGTTTAAAATCAATATTTTTGTTCAAAAAGTGTCACTCACTAAAAACTGATCAAATTCACTCATATTTTATTAATAATTTAAGAAAGTTATTTATAAGTCATTTTTGATGTGTAGGAATAAATTTCATGTCAAATAGACACATTATGTGATCAAAAGGAGTGAATGTGCGTGTTTCTAGTTTAAAATGTAATTCTAGTAAAAAAAATACAAGCAATATACTCAAAATGATACAAGAAACATAAAAGAATCAGAATGTGTGAAAGTTCTTGTTTTATATTGTTTCTATACTTTAGGAAAATTTTCCATAATTCATTTTAGATTCATAGGAATCAATCACACCACAATATTATGCACAATTTGTAGAGTATGACCCATTGTGGATCTTTTTAGTTTAAATTGACACAAATTTTTGTAAAATAGACATCTGACCTACTAAAAACTAATAAAACACATTAGCATTGTTTTGGTACTTTATGATAATGATCCATAAGTAATTTTTGATGTGTAGGAATTAGGTGAACCTTAATCTGATACACGATGTTCCTGGAATAGCCCTAGGTTTCTGTTATTAGTTTAAAATTGACAATTTTGTTCAAAAAGTGTCACTCACTGAAAATGATCAAACATAATTGTATTTTCTTGATACCTTTGTACAATGATTTATAATTCATTTTTATTGTGTTGAAACTAGTTTCATGTAAAACAAATAAGAAATATGATTAAAATGAGTCAAAGTGCATGTTTCCAGTTTAAAATGACATTTTAGTAAAAAAATACAAGTGATGTACTGAAAACTGAGAAAAACATTCAGATTGTTTTGATACATTCGTAAAATGATACATAAATTATTTTAGGAATATGGGAATCAGCCTCACCTAAATTTTATACATGTTGTGACTGATATGACTCAATGTGTGTCTTTTTATTTAAAACTGACATCAATTTTAGTAAAATGGGCAACTTTTCTACTCAAAACAGATAAAATGCATTCACATTGTTTTTATGCTTTAAGAAAACGATCCATAATTCCTTTTTAATTTATATAAATCAGTTATACCTAAATCTGATAAATGATGCACCTAATATGACTCAAAGTGTTTGTTATCATTTTAAAATTGACATTTTTGTTCAAAAATAATCACTCACTAAAAACCAATCAAACAAACTCAAATTTTATTGATAATTTTGGAAAAAAATTCATAAGTAATATATGAAATGTAGGAATTAGTTTCACATGAAAATGTTACATGATGTGATCAAAATGAGTCAAAGTTCTTGTTTCCTGATTAATATGAAATTTTAGTAAAAAATACAAGTGAGGTACTCAATATTGAGGAAAAACATTTGTTTTGTTTTTATACTTTAGAAAAATGATAAATAAGTAATTTGAGACATGTAAGAATTATATTAACCTCAATTAGATTCATGATGTCACTAGTATGACTCAATTTAAATCTTTTTATTTAAAATTGACATCAATTTTAGTAAAATGGATAACTGGCCTACTCAAAACTGAAATAACCCATTTGAATTGTTTTCATACATTAAAAAATGATCCACAACTCCTTTTTTGATGTTTAGGAATCATCCACACCATAATATAATACATTATTTTCCTGTATGACTTAAA
The DNA here is from genome assembly GCA_963277665.1 of Viscum album. NCBI lineage: Eukaryota > Viridiplantae > Streptophyta > Magnoliopsida > Santalales > Viscaceae > Viscum > Viscum album. The sequence continues at coordinate 52,508,595 of OY728132.1, read as the reverse complement.
TTTCTTGTTATCTGTTTAAAATAGCTATTTTATTTCAAAAAAATCATTCACTGAAAATTGATCAAACACACTTGTGCTTTATCTTATACTTATTTATTTAATTTTCATTGAGATAATGATTGAAAATGAACAATAAATGGTGTGATGCCACAATTTAATATGACACATAGTGTTCTTGGTATGACTCAAAGTTTAGTTTGTAATTAACACTTTTCGTTAATTTATTTCTGTATATTATTACTAACATAAGAATTGTTTTCTTATACAGGTTGGTTCTTTTTCCTAAGCAGAGTTTTTTTTCTCACTAATAGTAAGGTTCACTAACAAAATACAAAAGAACATTGATGTTTTTTTGAATATATGTCACAATATTTAATTATATAATTGTATAAAATAATGCTTTTAATGTCTATAATACAATTTTTTTCTTGTATTTGGGTTGTAAATTTAATTTCATTTTAATTTTTTATTACTTGTTTATTTTGTAGATATGGTGTTGTTTCTAGTGTTGTAGTGTGTTGTTACCGCACATTGCACTAGTGTTGTAGTGTGCTATTACATCACACTGTAGTATGGCCCTTTATCAGTGCTTTTGAAAGCCCTGATAAATGGGTCTTTTATGAGATCTTTTGAAAGACCTCATAAATGGTTATTTTATTAGCACTTTATAAAGGAATGATAAAAGGTTCTTTTATTATTGCTTTGTAAAGTTCTATTAAATGGTCCTTTGTCAACACTTTTAAAACCACTGATAAAGGTACCCTTTATCAGTGTAAAAAAAATCATTGATAAAGTGGTCCTTTATTATCACACAAATAAGTAATGATAAATGACCCTTTTATTAGTGTTTTTTAGCATTGATAAAAGACCACTTTATCGGTTCTTTTTTTAGCACTGAAATCATATAAGGGCCTTTAATCTCACTCAAGTTCTCATCATTTCTCTAGTGCTGATAATTGTCATTTTAAGCACAATTAAAGACCTATTTTGTAGTAGTGCCTACCCGAACATTCCTGCTTGGGTTCAACCCAACCCTCAATAGTCATGTGCGGAATTTATTAGCTAAAAACAATTTAATATGACCAAAATTAATTTAATTATTTATTATTACTAAAAAATAATAAAAAATTTATTATTTAAATAATTAATTTTAGTTTGGTATCAAATTAAATTAATTGGTTAATTTAATTTATATAATAAAAATAAAATTAATTTCAAGACTGAAGAAAAGAAATTATTTTAATTGTATAATCTCTTTAATTTATATTTATGCTCTCAAATTAAAATTTATTGCAATTTAATTTTATCAATAATTTACTTCTCTTACCAACTTCTATTGATCAATGACCAACCTCTTTTATGTCTTGTTTTATTTATTTAAATAATTATTACAAATTTAGGTGATGTTTGTAATAATTTTTAATTATTTATGGTTTGTGCATCATCTATTTTTATTCAATATTTATAAGGGACTACAAAACCATTCATATTAATATGTAAATTGTACATCTCAATACCCATCACCAATGAGTGAGTATACTAGAATTTTCAATGATGAATAAGTAAGATGTTGACCACACTAAGATTAGGTGAAATCCCAGATGATATTTTGAAACTCTATATTGGGGAAAGATCCAATTCAAGTCTAGATCTGACTCAGGTATGGTACCCCTAGGAGAATTTTGATCCATTGAGTTTAAATAGATCAAAAAATATTAAATGTTCAAGACCAGTAGGGTAATATATTTCCTTAATGTATTGTTTTTTGTTTTATGCATTTACCTGTTTGGGAAGACATATAAAATAATAAATAGATAATATGAATAAAGATGTAAGGCATATATTATGTTAAATTCATGTTCATATATGAGAATGTAAACATAGTATGAATTTATTTAATATAAAAGGATTACATTCATTGAAAATGTGAAAACCATCAATGAAAATATTAATTGGTGAATGACTTTTATTGCTCAAATTTGAACAAAACTGAGTGTACATGGTGCTTTTCAACCAAAGTTGAGGGTGCCTCTAACTACTATGGTGTTATTATGAATTTGATGGGTTGAAATAACTGATGTTGGAAGAAGATATGCAATCAAAGATATCCTATTTCAACTATAGAGAAAAATATTGAGTAAATCATTTTTATGGTTTTAGAAGATGAGACTTAACTCAACAGATCAAGGAGCCACGAGTTAACGAGGCTAGCTAGTCAAACACCTACCTTAAACTCTCCAAGTAGTGGTGTAGCCAAAGATTATAGACTATTAAGAGAGGTTATGAGGATTATTTCCACTAGAACACTCATGTAGGAGAGTACTCCATGTATAGTAGTGAAGGATACTAGAGTTTGGTAAAATATTTTGAAACATTTAATGATTTACTTAAATAATCAGTAATGTCCAATTAGTAATCAATATAAAATCGCTAATATACTGGATTTTTTTAGAAAATTTTATGTAATACCACAAGTAGGATATGAGAATTATTGTACGTGGAACATGTCTAATCTGCCACAAGATTCCAAGAGTAATACAAGCCCTTTCATACAGTACCATTATATAGTAAATTCAAGGTGCAAGAGTCCCCACCTACTTTTGGGCCACCTATTGAAGAGAGGGTGAGAAAAATTATAATGGGAGACTCATTTATGATGTATATGATGGTTATGTCATAAACCTATCATCAAATCCTTATTTCAGTTATGGATAAAACATCAGACAAAAATTATTTCACATGCTATCTCATCTCTAAGAAGTTTAAGAGGAGAATGTGAAACATGAAATGAATGAGGTGATGACTATGCCTAATATGCGTAAACTAAAAGATGAGATGATACCTTTAAATACATATCATTATTATATGATTATAAATCACTTTTTCTAGTTATGTCTAGGATTAAAAAAATATTTAGTAAAAACTTTATTAATTTTTTACTAAGCTTTTTCAAGTAATAAGAACATTAAAGAAAGATTAACCTTTAGTTCTTTTGGTGAACAAGTTAATAAATAAGGTGAAAAGGACAATAGAAGTTTTAATGACATAGAAAACTTCTAAAACTCTTTAAATGTAAATATTTTTGTCATTATAAAGGATGTTATATTATTTGCATGTAACAAAATAAGTCCTTGAATGTTTAAACTCAATCAGCAGAATTGAAGAAGCTAGAAATCAATTTTTATTCATCGGGAATATTCATCAATTACAAGTAATTTTTCTATCATACACCTTGGTAATTAAACACAATATTCCTATCACATATTTGTATTAAAATTTAGCAACCATGTGAGTATAAAAATTTTATAATAAGTCAGTTGTGTTCTCAAAGAGGTTGAGAAAGTTTGGTTCTTAAGTCAGCAATGAGAATCACAAAACTTATATATTTCCAAGTTTATTGATTATAATTTAAATTTTGTTAAGTATTACTATAAAACTAATATAAAAATTTCTATGGGACACAAGGATACATTATTCATGTTTTGGTGTAAATGTTGGGGATAGTTTTTTATACTCATGTAAAGGGTTAGTAATGCTTTAATCATTGGAAGTAACTTATGACCATAAAAATGTAAGACTTATATAACCAGTTGTGTAAAGATGATACTTTTTTAAGAAAAACTAAGTAGTTTCCAAAGATATACATAATTTTATTTTTACGCACTATCATGTTAAAAACCTTAGGTATTATCGACACACATAGAAACTTAAAATTGGATATAGAAAACTTTTAAAATAAAGGTAAGTCATAAAGATTTCAAAATTAAATTAGCTGGAGAGAATGAACTATTCCAAGGGTAAGATATTGTAAATATACTTTATATGCCCCCATTATGTTTTTTATGGAATGTGAACATGAATTATGGAATATTCAAGGTCAAAAGATATGAGTTCCTTTAGAATCATGTGCTGAATAATATCTTGACCAAGCATACATTGATCGACATAATATAACATGCAGTAATTCTTAAATGCACATTAGATTATCCATATCAAAGATATGAAGTTACAAATAATGATAAATTTGGAGTATTATATGTTGATATTGATCAAAAAATGCAGCATGGAGTAATTCCAAAATGCACATTTCCTTATACACACCAAAGTCATGATATTTGTAAAAGGAGTATTAATGTTTTAACTTATAGGCATTGTAAATAATTCCATAATATTACAAGAAATTATTTTAAAATAATGGAATTATCCCATAAAAACATGAAAAATATAATGAAAAATGGAAATAATATGAGTTATAATATGAAATAAATCCATCATGTCATAATAACATGTGTTTAGATGAAAAGTGTTTATTAAGGGTATAAATAAATTCGCATCAAGAAAAACATATTATGTATCTAAATTTTTATACTAAGGTTTTTAAAGATATTACATACATACTTATGATATAAAAATTGATAGTTAAATGATATAATACATTTCTATAAAGGGGATATTATATCTATTAGAGATAGTGTGAGAAATTGTTACTTGGGTTTAGTCAATTCCAGAGATGTGCAAATAGTTGGCTTTGGAATAGGTTCCACCATATTTTTGGGAAAAGGATTTTTTAGAGACAAATACCATATATCAAGGATTAAACCAAGTTATTGGTTTTGTATACACTATAGCCAGTGATTATTTATTAATTGAGAATAATAAATCCTACCAGTAATAAGTATATGAAAATAATCTAAGGTTGAAAATATTAATAAAAATTAAATAATTTATTCCATGTATCAAAGTATAGGGTATTATTATTTTGTATACCACAGTGTGTATTTGGGTGAGACTATACTTGGTTGGTGCATTTTTGGTACCAATAATACATGATTGCTCACACCAACTCATTAAGAATAAATCTGTTAAGATTTTTTACTTATCATAGTTACTTTACATGATCATTATATTAAGAATAGGAGGTCAAGACCACAAATCTTGAATGTAATCTATATAACATAACCATAAATGGATAGTGACAATATAGAGTGATAATAAGGGATGAAAGTTACGAAAATCCAATTTAGTATTGAGGTAAGAAAGAATATCATAGAATATTATTTAGGAATGAAATTTTGGCATGTCTCTACAAAAGGTTAGTGGGAGAATCATTGTTTTCAAAGTAAAATATGTTTGATAACGTATAGAAAATAACTATTGGTCTTACAGTTAGTTAATACTAGGATGAAAGTAACTCTAAAGACATTGAATTAAAGTAGAAACCTAATTTATAGGAAATAAGGTATATTGAGGTAGATCTAATGGTTCCTTAGATATAGCCAATATTATATATACTAATAAGGTATTGAAAAATATAAGTTGGAACACTTCATGGTATAATTGTTACCAGTTTTACATGGAATAAATCTCTCTAAGAAGACATGTATTGGACATAGGGGTTATTAATGTGGTGAGTTTAATTCCATACACTTTTGTGATGGTTTAATCACATATTACATGAGATGTATAAGAAATGATATTTCAAAAATTCACATTATGTTTGAAAAATACAAGTTATATCTAGGATAACTGCATGGGATGCTGTCATAACACTCCAATTATACAAGGGAACATACAAAGGATATATATTCCTATTTTGAGGAGAGGAAGGGAGAGTGGTTTTAAGAGAAAAAACTAGTCTTCCTTGGATCAACATGATGTTGTATCACATTCAATATATGGTAATGATAAAGTCAATCTCATTCATGCTAGTGGTATCCATGTCTACAAATACCGAGTGTGTGGAAAATTAGATGGTATCTAATGAAGAAGTATATAATAAAAAACAATTAATTCCACTTATTATAATTTGACCTAGTATGTAATGTTTAATTGTAATATAAATTATTGGTATTCAACCACAAGTAATATTCAAGATGTCTAGTTTGGATACTGGAAAATTAAAATACATAAGGATATCATCTATTGAGAAGTTTTACCCAAGGAGGTAAAGTCACAGAATTTTCAACTTACAAATAGTGGAAACATGTTATGTCCATGACCATAAATAAACTAAATCATGATATGATGATGTGAGATCTAACAAGGTTAGTTTGAAAGTTGAATCTAGTGCATGTAGAATTTTGTAATAGTGGGTGCCCTAAACCAAACATAAATAGTACTTTTTTTATTACTAAAGAATACAAATAGTGAGTTATGTATGATGTTCAATTACCATTACAGTTTTGATGTTTTTCATCCACTATTTAAATGGTAATGTTTATAGATTATTTGTCATATTAAAATTTAATAACAATTATTAGACTATAATAATAAACTAAAGATACCATGACATTAATATCAAAGATATTTCGTAGGGTTCAGATACATAATACTGACTAGACACAGTTGATGTCAGACTATCAGTAGCTAGGGGATCTTATGAATTGAGACTTATTCTCATGAATCTCACACTTGGAGATCCTTACAAGGTGTGATCATGTGGACATAACTACTAATAAGAACACTACATGTTTCATGTGTCATTCTTTGTGTGTCATTTTATCATGCTCTTTGATGAAAGGCAAAAACCGTGACATTAAATTCATGGTGAGTTAGTTTGTGTTGGGTGCCTCATGGGTGGTATGATATTGGTTGAATGATTAAGAAATAATTTTTTTCTCCCATGTTAAGGAAGAGATGTCATGATAATAGTTGATCAAGATAGTTTTACCTTCATTAAACTCTGGTCCATGATATCCAATGGTAAATCCATCCAGTTATGTCAACAAATAATAAATAAATAATGGATTATGACACAATATGTGCATACTACTTAATGAGATATCGTATAAAAAAGAGATAATATTATATAGTGTTTTTCTGTAATTTGATTATCATTACTTTGGATATTAATTATCTATTTAGGGGACTTTATGGGTTGTAAGAATCTACTCTTAGTTTGTGAATAATATTCATTGCTATTGACAAATGGGCCTAGAGGGTTACACACAAAATTTTATTCAAGTGTTTTCCATAATCTGGAAAATAGGTGTATAGAACATGGTGGTACCCACCATGGGGTCTAAGTGTTGTAAAAATATTAATGATCTCTAATAAATAAATAAATTCTTTACTATTCAAGTATAAAATAACTTGGTTGAATTTATTTAAAGAGTTATTTACAGGATTTTAAGTAAATATATGGAATAATATTAAATGAATGAATATTATTTTAATATTCAATGTTTATTTAATATTATCTAAAATTTCCTCAAACCAAAATCCACTAATAGTTTCCCCAAGTTGGGTTTCCATATGACCTCAAGCGTGAATCCCTGTATACTATAGGTTGATGACTGGTGGTGATGGCCTAATGTAACACATGGGGAGGATATAGCCTCTTTACCAAAGTAAGCCATAATAAAAAAATAATAAAAAATGAAAGTAAGAATAAATAAAAAGAAACATGCATTACCAACCATTTCCCAAAAAAATGGCACAACATAACCAAAAATTAAATATATTACGTAATGGTAATAGTGATATAGTGAATGGAAACCCAAATTAAATAGAAATGGATGAATACTAAAATGGGTCTCGACTTCATGTCAGGATCCTCAACCATGCACATCATGATCCCAACTCAACTCTCTAGTATATAGCCATTTCCCATGTCCTAAACTAGAACCATGAAATATGCTCAGGTAATAAATGGTGGCCTGAGTAGGGTGTGATTATATCTCAGTAGGCCACCACAAATGGTTTCTAAAAAATATCCATTATAAACAGATAATTCATGAAAGTAAATAAAACACAAGATAGACAAAAGGCAACTCTGGAGCCATTATGTAAGAATATTAACTTAGTCTATTTCCACCAGTTATATCATCTTAACTACTATGTTCTTTTTCAATAAATGTTCTATGGATTAGGCATTAACATCCTTTACACAATAGGTTAAGCTAACAAATTACTATGCATAAGGGGATAAGTTAAATTACTTATATCTCTATGGAAAAACATTTCATAAATAAATTCATCACAATTACCTAGGATCCTCATTCAAGGAAGTTTCGTCCAATGCTACCATTTGGTGAATAAAGCCTCAACACAACTCTCTAACTCTTGTATTATAGGGGTGGAGTTTAGAGTGTCTATCTAATCTGAACCGTGGGTGTGGAACCTGAAGTCAATACACCACATACTTCCAACCCTTGTGCATAGTATTATTTATCCATTTACCACATATACCATATCATAAACTGTAAATAATCAATAAACATAAAATCCATATTTCATAATCAATCAACATGTAAAATTATCATCAAGACCTAACCTATTAGCCTATTTACCCATTACATTACATAGCCCAATTAACCCATTTCACTTTCCCATGCCTTATCCCATTAAGTGTATTAAAAAATTCCCATAAATTATCCCACATAAAATAATAATCAATTACCTTATGATAACTCATTTTGCAAATTTATCAATTCACAATAATTTACCGATTTATCATGTTTAGCATTTGAAATGCATTGAACCACTTATGCATTTCAGGTACATTTCATAAATCACTTAGCATAATTTTCTTTATTACAAACAACTCAATTCTTATTAAGACAAAAAATAACTTAATCCATTAACAAATTCTAGAAACCACCACTCATACCCCATTTTAAATTCAATATATTATACCAACATGTTCTTCATGGGATCTACCTTATCAAAAACTAATTTTGGTCTTGGTATTACCATTTTCATTATTTAGGGTCATTGGCGCACCCCATGGTTGGCCCTAAATTGGTATTATAAACCTCAAAATAGAACATAGGGATTGTGAGGGGTTTAAATCCCCATTTAGACATCCATCTTTACCAAATCATACCAAGGAAATAAAACACATGACAAGTAGGAAGCAAACACACAATTATTCAAGAACAAATCAACAAAAAGACTATGGGAAATAACTTGTAGACAACCTGCCTAAAATCTAAAGAATAATGCACCCTTCTCCTTAACATTAGATCTGGATTCAAGAACTCTTTGAATACCCAAACTAAGATGTTGGATTTTGTGGCCTAGAACCAACTAGTTTTTAATTTATTTATTAATAAATGCCTTATCATATCTTGATTATTATTCTACGTGACAATTCATGTGATAATGTGGATAGTTGTTGCATTAATGGGTCATAGCGGATCCCTGCTATGATGAGAACCCAGAAGTTCCATACCACTGTTCTTGAATATATGTTCTATGGCCTGATGATATTATTTTAGGGACACAAATATTACAGGTCATTAGGGGTGAGGACTCATAAAACTTTGAGGCACCTTCTCATGGTGTGCACCCTTGGTAATATCCAGGAGGATATTATGAGAACGAGACCCGCGAGTAGGAAATCCACATTTCATAGTGTCATTGGATTTTTCTATCTTCGGACTTGTGTATTGGTCCTTAGACTTTAAGATTATTATTAATGGGTATTACAACTCGCACACTTAGATGTATTGATGAAAATTATGAAGACACGCTGTTCGAAGCGAGGTAGGATATGTTGGGTGCATCACAAGTAATACTACATTAATAGATAATGCGAGAAAGGATTTGTCCCTTCTGTTCCATAATGGAAAAAGATATCTCAGGCCCTTTGATGGAATTTATATAGCCTAAATAAATCCATGTCCATGGTAAGTTATGGGTGAGTTCAATTTCAGGAATTCAAAGAAAGAATAATCGAGCACATGGGTTGATGGCACTAGCATGCAACCCATTTGATTGGAGATATCAAGACAAAAGGATTATATTACACAGTAAGCGTTCGTAGGAGGTGACATGTCATTGTGGAATTAAATTATTTCTCTATGGGTACCTTGGTGTGTTTCTAGATGCGAACCTTGGACTTTAGGCAGGCCTCACCTAATTCCACTGAGAAATAGGCCTAGAGGGTCACACACTAAGTGTGTACATGTATCTCAGTTAAATATTAATTTAGCAAGTTAAATAAATATTATTCCTGACTGTGGTTTTATAATTATTTAAGGATTCCTGATTGAATTTATTTTGACACTAGTTATTTGAGAGAATATATTGTGGGCGAAATAATATATATATTTATTAGCTAGTAATGTAGTTACATTTATTTAAGAAATAAATAGACATTACTCAAGGTCTAATAAATACGGTGGAGGAAATAAATAAAATAGAAAAATAAAAGTACCCGCCGTGTATATTTGTATACATGCCATGTAGTTTGTTTTTTCGGGATTTGTGAGAAAATATTGTTTATTTAATTAAATGATATTAAATGTAATATGTTGGGTGCATTTCAAGTAATAATTATGGTCAAATGTCATTATTAAGACATGGGGTATTGCGAAGAATTAAATGAAATGATTAAATGCATTCGGGAAATTAATTTATTTTATTATTCTAAGTATTATAATCCCAAATTACATTATTCTCATTAAAGGAGAGCCATTGTTGTGCACAACATATTGGGAAATCCTCTCAAGCTAAGCTAGATTTTTTTTCCACCAAGAACACTTTCACGTTATGAAAGTGAGATCCTCCATCAGATCAAGGCGGTTTAAGGCGGACATCGCAAGTGAAGGCTCTTCCGAGCTAGCACCCGGAGATCCCTTCGACGACGTCCAAAGATACATGGAGCATGTGTTGATCACCGCTAGAGGAATCCTGTACTTGGAATCTATAACACAATGACGGATCACAGGATCGTGACCGAAGACTCCAACAAAGAAATAATTCCATTGAGGTAATTCTTATGAATTAATTACATTAATTATAACCAACATATGATGATCCTATTTAAAGGGTTCTGGGACTCTTCTTTTCTTTTTGGTTCTTCGTTCTATTCTGAATATTAGGAATTTTAAATCGTGACAGATCTCATATTGAACATTGTTTAACATTAAAATTAATGTTGGGCAAACCCACCAATGCACTTCTACTGCTCCCAGAACCTACAAGTGGGATCTTAGGGGTCATATCGTTGATTATAATTATTTAGTTTTTCGTTGGTAATTTACGCCTTTAATAATTTAGTTATTTCAATTCAAGTTTAATCATTATGAAAATCTGAATATTGAGATCTGTTCCTCCTCCCTCATTTCTCGTTCACCTCACAGAAACTAATTTTTCTTTTAATTTTGATTAAAATAAAATATATGAACTCATCCGGAGGAGCCAAACGTTTCTGGCCGTACAACATCAGAATACACAGCGTGTATTCGGAAGTACACGTCTTATAGTCTACGTTCAATGCATTGACTGATCTACCAAATCAGGCCATGTATTGGATTCTTTCTAAGAATTTAAGACACAGTGTGTTGACCAGAAATAGGTGGCACATAGTTTCCAGAATACATGTCGTGTGGTCGAATGAACATATCGTGTAGTCCCTTTGGGTTAGGGTTGGGTTGTGTACTCCGTACACAGGCTGCCCGGCTGGAAACCGTGTAACGCGGAAACTACAGGGCATGTGTCCCACTGTACACGCCATGTACTCCAAAAATTTCCGAAGTACATAAACAGGCCCTATCCCCGGGTGTGTGTTTCAGATGGATGGTGAAGAAAATTACACATCGTGTAGTCGGAACTACACGCCGTGTACTCACCCAAATTACACAAATTTATTAAAATTTATTATTATATTATACAAACCCTTGAGACGTGTACCATGGTGCAGGGGTAAAGCCGAGTCACAACACGTGATAGGTGTTTTATATATATGTGTTTAATTTAACATCTACGTAATGAATGGGAATTCACCGGGTTGCCTCAAAGGTACAAGTTACGTACAAGGATAATTTTAAATTAATTTATTTGTTTAAAATTATGATGGATGAGAATCTCAAGGAAATTCAGAAAATGGTTTAAGATAAAAGGATTTATTAATTAAAGATAATTAATTTATTCGAGCGTGATTTATCTTAAACAAGAACGATTAAAGAATTGAATGCTAGTTTTATTTATGCGTAAATATCGTTGCATGTATAGATGATCAGGAGCTAGAACGAGACCTTTGTATATGAATGGTTTCTTTTAATTTATTTATTTAAATTAAATTTTTTGGCCTGCAGGCCATCTCCTCATTAATATGTAGGGCCTGCGCGCCCAAGGATTTATTTATGTAAAAACCCCTTTTACCCATCACCTGCATGTGAGATAAATGCATATGTAATGGATGGAGCTCCCAAGCTAGTGGAGGCAACTCAAGTCTGGAGCCAAGGTGAAACCAATCCAAGGAGATACAAAGGTGGATAGGTGGAAAGCTATAAATACGAACCAAAAAGGTACAAGGTGTTTCTCCCCTAGGTCTTGGTTTAGTTTATCAACCGCTAGATAAAATAATCAATAGAAAAGATCATGATCATACCATTTATTTTATTTTTGTCAGTTCTGTGGATTATTTATTGTGGGTGTGTTTTCACGATCACACATTTAATAAATTAAACGATCATGCAAGATGGAACTAAAATAAAACCGGCTTATACGTAAATATTATCATAGACATGGTTAATCACTTAAGTATATCCCACTTAATATTAAGAAGCATGTAATCAAATATAATAAAATTGTAATTTACATATAAGGATAAAATCCCTTAAAATAAATATTATGTCGGTATAGCCTTCTATAATCTTTGTTGGAATTGAACAATAGTTTGAAGTGCTTGACCAACCCTAGTTGGGGTGATTTCAATTATCGGGGAATTATAATTCAAGGTTTTGGGTTGACTTGAATTGGTTCGCATCAAGGGTTGATTGCCACATTAGGAATTGGTGTGAGGAAGAGGCAAAGGTTGAGGAAATCCAAAATAAAAGGATTTCAGGATTGGGGAGTCCACTCAGCAGATCAAGGAGCCGCGAGTTAATGCAGTTGACATTTGGAATTCCAACCTAAAACCCTTCAAGTTGGTTGACCAACCCTAGTTGGGATAATGAAAAGGGAAATATGGATCCTTTCCACTAGAATATTCATGCAACAGAATATTCCAAATTCAATGGTGAGGGTTATTGGATTTTGATACAATAGTGGGAGACTAACAAGTATTAATTTATTTATTTGTCTCAATTTGTAATAAATTACTAAACCTTTTCTCATCTTAATTTGTAGAAACAGTAAGAAAATTATGTCAAACATATCATTGCGCACCATACTCGAAAAAGAAAACCTTCTCACCGACACCAATTTCCAATAATGGCAGAGGCATTTACGCGTCGTCCTTCACCATGAAAGGAAATTGTATATGCTAGAAGAGCCTATTCTAGTTGTGCCTGGGAAAGAGGCAAGTGATGAGGAATTATCTCTCTACATGAAACACATGGATGATTCCATAGATGTTCAGTGTTTCATGCTATCGACCATGTCCAATGATCTCTTGAAGCAACAGGAAAACATGGACACGTATAAAATTATGTCTCACTTTAAAGATCTCTACCAAGAGAAGGAGAGACAATAGAGGTATGAGATGTCCAATTCTTTGATTACCACGAAGCATGGAGAGTCTATGCTAGTTGGGCCTCATGTAGTTAAGCTTATTGGCTATATTGAACGCCTAGACATCTTAGGTATTAAATTCCAGGATGAGTTGCATATAGATCTCATCCTATCATCACTGCCCAAGACCTTCTCTAGCTTCATTGTCAACTATAACATGAGAGGAAATGAGAAGATTCTATCAGAGCTTCTGACCTTGATTCACCAGGTAGAAAAGGACATGGGGCGTGACAAACCCATGGTCCTTATGGTGAACTAGAAATGGAAGGACAAGGAAAATGGTCCAAAGACTTATAAATGGTCTGAAGCCCCTGAGCATCATCCCTCCAAAAAGGGGAAGATCTAGAGGCAGGGCAAGGAATGGGAGGCAGTGTGTTTTGCATGTGGCAAGCAGAGCCACTGGATAAGGAACTGCACCAAGAAGGGTGAGGATGCTAAAGGTACGTTTGTTATCAAGTGAAATCTTTATATTTCTACACATTGGGTATTAGATACATCTTGTGGGGCTGACATCTATTTTCAAATTGAGGAACCATGTAGATTTAGAAAGATCTCTAGAGGAGAGTTGGATCTTCGAGCTTCCAATGGCGCAAGTCTAGCTGTGTTAGCTATTGGTGACTACCACCTCTCATTGACGAATGGGATGATTTTGGTTTAACATAACTGTTATTATGTGCCTAGTGTTACCAAGAACATAATTTCTATATCTCGTTTGGATAAGGAGTGATTTGTTTTCAAATTTGGAAATAAGGGTTGTCTCTTTTATAAAAACAATGTATGTTATTGTATGGAACATTTAAATAATGGTTTGTATGTATTGAATTACGAAAACCAAGTGTTGGAAATCAATAATGAAACAAACTCACATGACTCATACATCACCCAGTTATGGAATCACCGCCTTGGTCATGTGAATGAGAAGCGCTTGACAAAGATCTACCAAGATGGCTATTTAGACTCTACGGATCTAAAAAAACTTGATAGATGTCACGCTTGTTTACAAGTAAAAATGACCAATCCGCCTTTTTGTGGACACGGTGAAAGGGCCACCGAGCTTCTAGGATTGGTACACATGGATGTGTGTGGACCATTTTTAGTAGAAGCTAGAGGTAGATATTCTTACTTCATTACATTTAATGATTATTTGAGTAGATATGGCTATGTCTACATAATGAGGTATAAGTCAGACTCCTTAGAGAAATTTAAGGAAATCAAGAATGAAGTAGAGAATCAGATTGGTAAGAAGATAAATAAGCTTCGATCGGATCGAGGTGGAGAATATCTGAACCAAGAGTTCATCGATCTTCTACAGGAGTCTGAGATTCTATCTCAGCTCACTCCTCATTATACACCAGAGTGGAATGGTGTTATTGAAAGGAGGAACCACACCTTGTTGGACATGGTGAGGTCGATGATGAGTCATGCAGATCTTCCATTATCCTTTTGGGGATATGCATTACAAACTGCAGCATACACATTAAACCGAGTACCAACTAAGGAGGAAAATGGAATTCCATCTGAGTTATGGAATGGAAGAAATCCCACTTTGTCGAACACACGTGTATGGGGATGTGAGGCATTTTTTAAGGCCTTCTCAGGCAACAAACTAGAACCCCAGGGCACGAAGTGTATCTTTATAGGATATCCTAAGGAAACAAAAGGATATTACCTATATAACCCTCAAGAAAAGAAATTGACTATCTCTAGACAAGCCGTCTTTCTTGAGAGGGAGCACATCCTCAAGAAGGATAGTGGTAGCAAGATTGACATCAACGAAGTTGATGCTCAAGATACACAAGGGTTGGTACAGGAACAAGTTCCACAGGTCCCCGTGGAAGAGGTTCCAGAAACACAAGTACTACGTAGGATCACAAGAGAGGTAAGGGAACTAGAGAGATTTGGTTTCCTAGTCACCGAGGATGGGGAATCATTATTGTTCGACAATGATGAACCTCTCTCCTACAAGGACGTAGTAGAAATCTCAGATGCTACAAGATGGCTAGAAGCTATGAATTCTGAGATGGATTCCATGTATCATAACCAAGCCTAGGTTCTGGTCGATGAGCCAGTTGATGTAAAGCCTGTTGGATGCAAATGGGTATTCAAGAGAAAGTTGGACATGGAAGGTCAAGTTAGCACCAATAAAGTAAGGCTAGTGGATAAAGGATTCCGACAATGTCAAGTAATTGACTATGATGAAACCTTTTGCCAGTTTCTATGTTTAAATCCATAAGAATCGTACTTTCCATAGCAGCTTACCATGACTACGAGATTTGGAAGATGGATGTCAAAACAGCATTCCCTAACAGGAACCTTCAAGAAGATGTCTATATGACACAACCAGAGGGTTAGTGACACCAGGTGAATCCAAACGGGTTTACAAGTTGTATAAATCCATTTATGGATTGAAGCAATCATCCAGGTCATGGAAAATTCGATTTGATGAAGCCATAAATGAATTTGGTTTCATTAATAATGAATGTGAGCCATGTGTTGATAAGCGGTTTAATGGGAATGTGGTCGTCATCCTAGTGGTATATGTTTATGACATATTGCTTATTGGAAACGACGTACCGGCCTTACAGTCAGTTAAGGAATGGTTGAACAAGTGTTTCTCCATGAAGGACTTAAGAGAAGTAGCCTACATTCTAGGGATCAAGATCATTCATGATAGATCCAAGAGGCTGCTTGGACTAAGTCATGGTACATACATTGACCAGATACTAAAGAGATTTAGTATGGAAAAATCCAAGAGGGGATTGGTTTTTGTGTCACATGGCTTACATCTTTCTAAGAAAATGTGTCCCCAGACACAACAGGAGAAAGATAGGATGAGTAAGATCCCATACGCTTCGGCTATAGGATACATCATGTATGCCATGTTATGTACCAGGCTTGATGTTGCGTATGCACTGAGCATGGTAGGCAGATATCAAGAAGATCTAGAAGACTAGCATTGGACTGTTGTTAAGACTATCCTTAAGTATCTGAGGTTCGAGTATATAGCAGCTTCTGATGCATCCAAGGAAGCCGTTTGGATTCAGAACTTTGTCCAGGATCTTGATGTGGTGCCTTGTAGTAAAGATCCCCTTACATTGTATTGTGATAACACTGCAGCGGTGACTCTTGAAAAATAACCAAGGTC
The DNA here is from genome assembly GCA_963277665.1 of Viscum album. NCBI lineage: Eukaryota > Viridiplantae > Streptophyta > Magnoliopsida > Santalales > Viscaceae > Viscum > Viscum album. The sequence goes on along the minus strand of OY728132.1, from coordinate 52,491,986 downwards.
ACATCAACGGACAAAGCACATAATCCAGAAGTATCACCTCTTGAGAGAGTTCTATCAAAGGGGTGATGTTGTAGTGACCAAAGTGTCCACGGAAGAGAACGTGGTGGACCCCATGACTAAAGGCCTATCTCAGCAGAAGAATGAATATCATGTGATAGCTAGCGGGTTAAAGTTTGTTAGCATTTGGCTCTAGTCCAAGTGGGAGTGTCTTGGAGTTGGTGGCCTAGAACAAACTAGTTTGTACATTATTTATTAATAAATGCCTTATCACATCTTGATTGTTCTTCTGCGTGACAATGCATGTAATAATGTCCTAAGGACAGCTGTTGCATTAATGGGTCATAGCAGATCCCTGCTATGATGAGAACCCAGAAGTGCCATAACACTATTCTTGAATATATGTTCTTTGGCTGGATGATATTATTTGAGGGACACAAATAATACAAGTCATTATGGGTGAGTACTCATAAAACTTTGAGGCACCTTCTCATGGTGTGCTCCCTTGGTAATATCCAGGAGGATATTATGAGAACAATACCCGCCAGTAAAAAATCCACATTTCATAGTGTCATTGGATGTTCCAATCTGCGGACGTGTGTATTGGTCCTTAGACTTTAAGATTATTATTAATGGGTATTACAACTCGCGCACTTAGATGTATTGATGAAAACTATGACGACACACTGTTCGTAGTGAGGTAGGATACGTTGGGTGCGTCACGAGTAATACTGCATTAATAGATAATGCGAGAAAGGATTTTTCCCTTCTGTTCCATAACAGAAGTAGATATCTCAGGACCTTTGATGGAATTGATATAGCCTAAATAAATCCATGGCCATGGTAAGGTATGGGTGAGTTCAATTCTGGGAAGTCAGAGAAAGAATAATCGAGCACATGGGTTGATGGCACAAGCATGCAACCTGTTTGATTGGAGATATCAAGACAAAGGGATTATATTACACAGTAAGCATTCGTAGGAGGTGACACATCATTGTAGTGTTAACTTCTTTCTCTATGGGTGCATTGGAATGTTTCTAGATGCTAACCTTGGACATTAGGCAGGCTCCGCCTAATGCCACTGAGAAAGAGGCCTAGTGGGTTACACACTAAGTGTGTCCATGTATCTCAGTTAAATATTAATTTAACAAGTTAAATAAATATTATTCCCGACTGTGGTTTAATAATTATTTAAAGATGTATGATCGCATTTATTTCGACACTAGTTATTCGAGAGAATATATTGTGGGTAAAACAATATATATATTTATTAGAGAGTAATGCAGTTACATTTATTTAAGAAATAAATAGCCATTACTCAAGTTCTAATAAATATGGTGGAGGAAATAAATAAAATGGAAAAATAAAAGTACACGCCATGTATATTTATATACATGCCACGTAGTTTCTTTTTTCGGGATTCATGAGAAAATATTGTTTATTTAATTAAATGATATTAAATGTAATATGTTGGGTGCATGTCAAGTAATAATGATGGTCATCTGTCATTATTAAGACATGGGGTATTACTAAGAATTAAATGAAATGATTAAATTATTATGGGATATTAATTCATTTTATTATTCTATGTATTATAATCCCAAATTACATTATTCTCATTGAAGTAGATCCATTGTTGTGCACAACAGATTGGGAAATCCTCGCATGCCAAGAGAGAATTTTTTTTCCACCAAGAATGCTTCCAAGTTACGAAAGCGAGATCCTCCACCGGATCAAGGCGGTTGAAGGCGGACATCGCAAGCGAAGGCTCTTCCACCCTAGCACCCTGAGATCCCTTCAGTGACATCCAGAGATACATGGAGCACGTGTGTATCACTACTAGAGGAATCCTGTACTTGGATTCTACAATGCAACGACGGATCACAGGATCGTGACCGGAGACTCCAACAAAGTAATAATTCCATCGAGGTAATTCTTATGAATTAATTAAATTAATTATTACCAATATATGATGATCCTATCTCAAGGGTTCTGGGACTCTTCTTTTATTTTTCATTCTTCATTCTATTACAAAGATTCAACATTTTAAATTATGACGGATCTCGGATTGAACTTTGTTTAATGTTAAAATTAAAGTTGGGAAAACCCACCAACGTGCTTCTGCTGCGCCCGGATCCTACATAAGAACCACCATAAAATAGTTTTTTGGGGGTTTGGTAGAATAAGAACAAATCTACAAGCTATAATATAGAAAAGAGAGGAAGCATGAATACTAAACTCACCTTGTGCTTTGATTTGCAACCAATATCACTCAAAACGGCCTAGAATCAGAGAAGAATGATACCTTGGATGATTGGAATCGTTTTTTCATCACTAGGGTTAATATGAGGATAAATGGATAATAAATCGAGAGAGAACATAAAAACCCCAAGGGGAAATTTGGTAATTTTTCACTTTTTAATGGGGTGCATGGTTTGGCCCCATGGTTTGCCAAACCATGCACCAGCCTCTACCCAAGAATGGTTAAGTTGTAAAAATACCTTGGGAGGATTACATGGTTTAAAAAACCATGTGAAAATAATTCAAGAATTTGTTGTCCTAGGATGCATGGTTTGGATTCCCCCATTTCATTATTTTCACTAACCATGCACAAACCATGCAACATGCACTGGATGACACAGTTCCCCATTTCTTTCATGTCCCGAGCCCCCAGAACACCCCAAAACCTCCTCACATGCCCAAAAAACATTTATTTAGCCACATTTAAGGGATTAAAACCAAAATTTAAACAAGTTAATAACTCCATAATTTCAGGATATTACAATCTACCCACTTATAAAAGCTCATCCTCAAGCCTCACTTCCAAGAGTCACTGAGAATTAAATGCAAAGAGAATGAGCAACTAAGCCCGTATATATGTCTCCCTCTACCATGTTTCCTCTAGAATGATACCACGCTTACATAAAATATGAACCGATGACAAAATATGTCCTTGCAATAATTTTTAACTATGATAAACAATACGACCCAGATTCTTCTCGATGGACACATAATGATCAAGCTCAACATCCTAAATAATGATAACCTGAGATGGGTTAGGGTGATATTTATTAACATGAGACATACTAAAAATGATATGAAAACCATTATACCATTGTGGTAGATCCAATCATTATTCCACTGATTTGATCCTCTCCAAAATCTAAAGAGACCCCACATACCTCGATTCCAAAATGCCATATTTCTGAATTCAATAGTGACCCAACCTTAGAGACCCCTGAAGGAACACATGATCACCCACCTTAAACTCAATAGGTCTATATCACTGATCCACATATGACATATTCCTACTCTAATCTATTTCCATACATTTCTGGATCAACTGAATAAGTTTTTATGTCTCTTTCCCGAGACTCGATCATAATAAATCTGCTCCTCCAACTTCCATCCAACATAATAGATATTGACATGGTCTACCATAGATCACCTCGTATGGTTCTATATGAATTGTTTCTAATTAATTACTGTTCTAAAAAAATAAACATGTAAAAAAATTTTGTCCCATGATCCACCAAAATCTTTGACACAAGCCCTCAACATGTCATCTAACACTTCAATAGTACAATCTAACTTCCCATCTGTCTATGGGTGAAAAGACCTACTAAAAACACCTAAGTACCAAGTTCCCTCTGAAATCCCTACCATATGTGTGATTTAAATCATGGGTGTTGATATGAAACTATCATTTTTAGAACCACATGAAACCATAATATTTCCCAAACATAAAACACAATATGATAATAAATGTTAAATCATATCGAATCAGTAAGAAATTAGCCACCTTAGTTAGCATATCCATAACTAAATAGATTAATTCATTATTCCATGATTTACTTGGAAAAACCACAACAAAATCCATCACCACATCTTCCCATTCCCATTATGGAATGGGAAATGGATTCAAAAAACCACCTGGATACTGATTCTCATCCTTCACCTACTGGATGGTAAGAAATCATGCACTGAAACAAAAAAAACATCTTCATCCCAGGACACCAATAGTTCCTTCAAAGATCATGATACATTTTGGTCAAACAATTATTCACTACCCACTTATATTAATGAAAATAATAAATCAACTCTTCTCATATACATGTTATCACAACAACACAACTATAATCATAAATGATTCCAACATCCCCAATGGCCCAACAATAATATGACTCCCCGCTTTTAAAACATCCCCTAAAGGTCACAATTTCAGGATCCTCATATTATATCTCATTAATCTGGATCATAAGCATGGAATAAACTACCATGGATGTAACAGTCATCTACCCTTGACCTTCATACACTTAAACATTCATCACAACAAACAATTTCATCATCCTCCACATAGATTTGGATTCTTGAACAACCTAATTTTGATTTTTCCATCTCAAGTTATCTGCAACACTATTTTTCTTTCCTAGTGTGTAAACCATCTATAAATAGAAAGAATTAATGTACTCAACCAATATTTTCTGATGAATATTCAAATCATGCTGATAGAAAATGTACTTAAGGATCTTATGATTAATATACACCCAAAACTATTCTCCCAACAAGTAGTTCCACTGACACATTAAAGAATACACAACCACAACCATTTTAGGATCATGAACAAGGTAGTTTATTTCATGATTCCTCAACTCTCATGAACCATACACAACCACCCGACTATCTTATATTAACACCATACCAATAACAATGCCAGATGCATTACAAAGTATGTTATACTCTTTACATTGATCGAGTAAAACTAGAACTAGTGAAGTATTCAAATGATTATTTAACTCATGGAAATCATTATCACATACCCCATAACCTTAAATCATGATGCCCTTATTGTTCAATCTTGAAATTGTCACATAAAATGACAAAATCCTTTAATAAAACAATGATAATAGCTGGACAAAACCATAAAAATTTGAATAAATGAAACATTATTGATATTCTCTTGAGACACCACCACCTGAACGTTCTCCCGGTCAATAAACACACCTTCATTGGAGATAATGTGCCTTAATTAGTATACCATGTTAATCCAAAAATGGAATTTAGATATCTTGGTTTATATCATATTCTCTCTTAGCATAATTAAGAAGATGTCAATATGTTTGGAATGATAATCATGAGTTTTAGAGTACACTATGATATCATTAACCAATATAGCTATGAATTGATCTATATAAGGATGAAAGATTCGGTTAATAAGGGCCATAAACACTACCTGTTATTTTTTAACCCAAACATTATATAGAAAAACTCATACAACCCATACCTTCTCTTGAATGCAGTTCCGGATATATCAGAAGGCTTAACCTGTAGCTGATGATATACCAACCTCAAAAAAATTGGAATCACTTAAGTACCTACTAACTGGTCAAAAATGTCATTGATGTGAAGAAGTGGTATTAATTCTTAACCATCATCTAATTCACCATCCTATAATTGATAAATAGTTGCAATGATTCATCAACTTTAATGGAAAACAACATCGAAGATCCTCAAAGTGACATACTAGGATGGATAAACCCCTTGTTTTAAATCAATCCAACATGGTTTTAAGATTTTTGGTTTCTTCTGATTCCATTCTATAAGGTGGGAAGGAAAGTGGTTTTTCTCCCGGCATCAACACTATCATGAAATCAACATCCCTCTCGAGTATTATCCCAAAGAAATACATAGGAAATACATCTTGAAAACTATCCACCACTAGAGGAATATAGACTAATCCACTCCCCCATCGTCAAACATTATACAGGACACTTCAACTATGAGTTCACCCAATTGCTAAAAAATTTGCCCTACACGGACTGCCCGAACATCCCATTCTCCATGATGGACATACATGTCTACTTCAAGATACGTGAACATTACCCTATGATAGTAATATTAAATATGATATCATCAAAACAACATCCCATCCCTACACAATATGAAATAAAAACATGATATCTCAAGAATAAACAAGTTCCATAAGAAATTATATCCACCAATTTCAAGAGCACACCCCTTACACTGCTTAATATTTTCTTCTTTCATCTGTATCTATGTATCAATTAATATGTCCCAACACAATCTCTCTATTTCTAGGCCTACCATAACCAAAAAATGAGTATAAATAAAATAATATGAGACACCTATATCGAATAAAGAAATAGAAATCATGGAAGCTAAAAGTATCATACCTCGAATAGTTAATGGTCCAACATCACCCCATTTAGGTTTAAACTGAATTAGATTAATTTGAACCATTCCTTTTCCCTGAGCTCCTAAATTCATTCCCTCCATTTCACTACCCTACTAGAAAGGATTCTCTCACCTATAAGTACCATGGTCACTACCCCAACTAACACGGACATTCGAACTCCAAATTCTTTCCTAATAAGGGGTAATTGATCCTTTTGTTTCACTCTATACTGGACTCAGTCATCCATCGGTACCCACCTATCAAGAGTTCCTACAAAACCTATGAACATTCCCCAATATTCCACACACCCGATGCTCAACTAGTGGTCAGGAAAACTAACCACACGTATTTCAAAACCTACCACATTGATAAAATAAATCTCAATCACTACCCTGAGTGGCTGGTTCCATTTTATGGATAACCTGTATACCACTATCATGATGAATTTTATCATAGCATCACTTCCTACCATCATAATGCACAATAATAGATCAACCAATTGTTACTGTACGCCCACTACTAATGGAGTCCTTGGGATTTCCTTCTAAAATTAGGGCTTAATTTACAAATTTATCCAACCTATTTAAATTTAAAATATCCACTTGAGAATTAATCTCATGTATATTTCCATCCTAGAATAAACACACAATTTATGTTTCATCCCCTACCAAATATGTAACAGAACATTTAAAGTTGGTGAAAGAGATAGCATAATCCATAATTTTCACAGTCCCGTGATTCAAACTCATAAACTCTACAACCTTCTACTAACTCAAGTTCTCTGGGTAGAAGTGTTCTAGAAAATTTTCTTAGAAGTCCTTCCATAACATACCCTCTTCTTGCTCGGTCTAAACCATGATGTATCACCAACATTTTTCATGTACTCACAACATATAAGTCACTAACTTCACTCTGTTCTCAAGAGTAGTTTCTAGATGATCGTGGATTGTCTTGATAGACTCTATCCAGAACTCAATGTCCTCAGGCCACCCTCTCTAGAAAAATTCATAGGGTGTTGCAGTAGAAATTCCCTAGTCATCTCTAACATGCTTGGAACAACCTGCCCAGGGTCCCATACCATTATTTTCATAAAAATAGATAATTTCACATGGAACTTCTCCTCTCCATTGTTACCACGATTCATTAGGTTCCCTTTCTCCGTCTTTAGAGTAGCATTCTGGGTGAGATTCTCCTATCTCCCAACCAACACGCATCAATGTGGTGTCATCTTCCAACAATTCCAAGAATGAGTTTTCGAACATATAACATAAAGCTTCCACAATTATCATAAAATAAGGCTTTCAAATAGTCATAAACAACTCATCCTGCACCAAATATCCAAATGAACACCGTCACATCTAGAACACTAACCTTTAGAAATCTCACAATGGGTCATGGTTAACATGATATAAACTAACACACATAGTCATAAGTCCTGCATTAGACTCCCTTTCAACCCATTGTCCACACTCACAAAAAATTCCTTTTAAAAAAATTTCCCATTTCACCATTTGTAACAACCAAAATTTTAACTCATTCATAACCCTTTGTTATGCATAATTATTTAACCATTTTTTCAATATTAACTTTTCACCCATTAATATCATTTTTATTAAACACCTATTTCATCAAATTTTTAAGAAATTAAAATGTGTCCTACCCTTCATGTCACACACACCCCTTTTGCATGTTTTTATCATGAAGCATGAAACATATTTCCCTAGGTTCCTATAATGATGCATGGATGCACAACTTCATCAAATTATGACCATGGGAAAAATATCATAAAATAGTCACATCACACAACATGTGCATCACCCAATGGAGAGATATCATTAAACCATAACAACACACACCATGAATGATAATCCCACCCTAGGTGACTTGGGTTTTTTCTCATATATTGGTTAGATACACCCATGAATGATCTCATTTACAAGGTTTGACACATCCTAATCTTCTATTTACTATGCCAAATAATAATACCACAAAAAATAATTGCTATGATACCACTTTGTAATGTCCCTGTCCTAGAATCCACTTACTGATGCCCCGAAATGAGTTTCTACATGACCTCAAGCATGCCTCCCCATACGCCATATTTATCAAATAGAGGTTATGGTATAATGTAAAATATGTGGATACTATACCCTATTTATCATAGTAATCCACAATAGATAAGGATAATAAATAATGGCATACATAAAAAATAAACCAAAATGTGCATTGCAAAAAATTTCCCAAACATTGTACAACATAAGAAAAAACTAAATATGTCAACACATGCTAACAGTTCTATAGTGAGTAGAAACCCCAAATAAATAGAAATAAATGAATCCCCAAATGGTTCCTGACTCCATATTTAGATCCTCAACCAATAAAATCATGAGCATGACTCAACCCCCTAGGATTGATCTCTTTCCCTTTTCTTAACCTACTACCATGAAATCTGCTAGGGCACTGAATGGCAGCCCGAACAGGATGTGAGTACAACTTAGTAGGCCACCACCAAAAGTTTCTACAATATATCCAGTCTGAGTTGATAGTTCATGCAAGTATTTAAATAAATGACACGAGAAATAAAATACAAATTGGGATCCATTAGGTATCAATATTCACTTTGTCCATTTCCATCAGTAATATTATCTTTAATACTAACTTCATTTTCAATACAATTTATATGGATGAAGGAAGGGGAGAGGCTCCTCCCGTCGAATCCTAGATACCCTATAGCTCCAAACCATCTATGTGGAAGTAATCTATACTCTTACCTCCCATATCATTATGATGTTTAGCAGTAATAATTCCCTATTATAAGAAGCAAGGGAATCCCTATGAGTGATTTGAAAAGGTTTTCCTCCTTTATGGGTTTCTCGGGAGGTTCGTTTGCTTCGATTTTAAAAAGTGTCGCAAAAAATCATCTAGAAGGGCTTTATTACACATGTTTTGGATCCATACACTACAATCTTATGAAAGCATTCAGTCCTTGCTCGAATTACATTGATGAAGGGTATTCATCCCTGGAAAATTTCAAATCTGGTATATTTCCTAGCTTCAATTTAGGGTTTCACATATTTCATGTAAGTATTACTTGGGCATGGATTTTTTCATTTTTTATTCCCCTCTGAGGAACTGAAAAGTAAATCCTAAAGTATATTCTTGATCAATATGCAACAGGGTATACTTCATATTCACAAATGGAAGATCAATTTTAACCATATTGACATTAAATAAACTCGTTCTCATGTTTGGATCAAAATATATGGCCTCAATTAAGTATTATGGAACCCAAAAATTCTCTTTGAAATTACTGCAGTAGTTTTCATTCCAATTATAATGGACAATGCCACTGAGAAGGTTACTTATAGTAATTATGCTAGAGTTTTATTTGAAATAGATTTCAACACTACCATGGTTTATAGAGTAGTTATTTCCACTCCTACTGATGTGATTAATCTGAAAATTGATCTTGAGAGATCTCTGGCTTTATGTGACTCTTGTCGCATCATTGAAAATTCAAAAGGCATGTACAGGGGTGTCCTTATTTTCTCCAACTACCAGATCCATGGTCATGATGTGAAACACTGTAAAGAAAGGACCTAATTAAAATTTACAAGATAGATATGGTCAGTATAATCGCAATTCAAGGGAAAAAATAGGATTTAATCTAATTCATAAGGCCTTAAATGGTCCTTAGAAGGATGGGTACCCATCCTCTCCAATATTTTATAACAAAGAAAATGTTGAATCTCTAGGAAATAAGGAATCCAATTTATCCCGGGTTGACCTTGAGGAATATAGTCATTTTATAGTGAAGGGTTTTCATTCAAAGATTCCTTACATAGGGGCTTATCTGATGAACTAAATGCTTAGGAATCTGATGATAGTCAGGCTACTCAAGAGGGATATGCACAAGCCCAATTTGATGTTAATTTTTGGCAGGAGAAACAAATAATTTCTTCAAATAATAATAAAGGAAAAAACCAAATAGGAGTTTTCATCATCTATCAAGTGCAAAAAATACACTCTTGTGCCTATCTCACGATATGCTAACTTAGTTGGTTCATTAAACATGAGGGTTAGTGGTAATGCCAGTTGTAGTTCACTGCAGCTTGTGAATACACTGTCTTGTGAAGCTAGGCCTTCAAAGGCCCTTATTTCTGGCGCAATGATTGAAATATTGTCTTGTTAATCTAGGCCTTCTATGAACCTATGTATGGAACATGGAATGATAAATTGGCTTGTGAATCTTGGACTTATAAGGATCCTGTGTCAGGCACTATGAATGATATATTTTCTTCCATGGAGGGTTTCCATCTTGCTAAACTGAACCATCCATCCATTATGCTAGATGGTCCCATTGATGTTAAGATGACTACCCCTACACTTGGCAGTGTACCCGAGGCTGGAAAAAATACAAACTCACCACCTATACAATCCTTTGCTTCTTCCAGTCCTGGACCAATTTAGGTCTTTCTGCATATTGATCCTAAGATAAAACAAGTGATCCCAATAGGGGCTCAAATCAATACCCCTGCTCCACTGCAGATAAGAACTGAATTATCAAGTGATTTTGTGCCAAGAAGGAGTGATAAATATAAAATTTATAAGGTAAGTATCAATGTAAACTTACATAATTCTTTTGACATTCTTCTTCTAATAGTACTAAGGAGGCTAGAACAAAGATGAGTGATATTTCTGGTAACAAAACCATAAAAGATGTTGTTGTGGTGGAATATTCAGATGATGATGACAAGTGGATGTAATATAGGACTTGGAAAAGAGGACAACATCCATGGGGTAGAGGTAGACGCATGCCTCATCACACTATGATTACATGCTCACGGGCGAGATAACAATTGCTACTTCTATTTGTGACCATTGTGGTTTGTTTTCTACACTCCTGTTATATTTTAAAAGTTTAATAAATATTCCTTTTCACCTCAAACATTTAAAAAAATACAATTTCTAGGGATTAGGAATTTACTTCATTCATAAAATGTTCTAAGTAGACAAATCACTATGCATAAGGGGACAAGTTAAATTTCTTATCTCATTTGGGAAAAACATATCATAAATAAATTCATCACACTTACCTTGTAGCCTAAGACTAGGTAGTTTCATCCAATGAAACAATTAGGGGAGTATATCCTTTTTCCAACTCCCTAAACCATTCATTATATTGGTGGGTTTTAGAGACTCAATGTAACCTGGCCCATGGGTGTAGAGCCTTAAGTTAATACCCCACATACTTCTAAGCCAAGTTCAAACGATTATTTATCCATTTACCACATATAACATATCAAAAACCATAAAATATAAATAAAAATAACATCCATATTTCATAATCATTTGAAATGTAGAATTAGAATCAATCCTTAACCCATTATCCTATTTACCCATTACATTACATTGCTAATTTAACCCATTTTCTGTTTCCCATGCCTTAAACCATTAAGTTTATCCAATAATTCCCATTCATTATCCCACTTAAAATAATCATCAATTATGATATTATAATTTATTTACCACCTTTATCAATTCAAAATAATTTACCCATTTATTTGGTTAACCATTTTATATTTATTAACATGCTTATGCATTTCAAGTATAGTTCATAATTAACTTAACACAATTTCCTTTATTAAAAATAACTCAGTTCATGTTAATAAAAACAATCCCTTATTCCATTACCAATTTCTAGAAACCACCACTCATATCCCCTTTTTAATTAAATATAACATATCAAAATGGTCGTCAAGGGATCTACCTTATCATAAATCAATTTTGGGGATGGATCTACTATTTTCTATGTTAAGGGTCGTTGGTGCACCCCATGGGTGGCTCTAAATTGGTCCACTCAACCTCAACACACCCCATGGGGATCACAAGGTGATAAAATCCTTATTTAGACATCAATTTTTACCAATTCTTACTAAGGAAATCAAACACATGACAATAAGGAATAAAATATGCAACCATGAAATCACAAATTTACATAAAGACTGTGTGATATAACATGTAGATCACCTACCTCAAATCCGAAGATGAACAAGCCCTTTTCATAATCCTTAGATCTAGATTCAAGAACCCTTTGAATCCTCAGCCTAAGATCCTTAAAAAAAATTGGGGTTTAGGGATTCATAATAATCATAACCAATCTACAATCTCTAATCAGAAAAAGACATGAGAGAGGAATATTAGACTCGAATGGAGACTCAATTTGCAACCAAGGGTGCTCCAAATGGACTATAATCGAATGATAATGAAACCTTGTAATACTGGTAGAGTTTGGTGGGTCACTATAGTTGAAAGGATGAGAAATGGAGAATGAATCAGATGAGAACCTAATAATATAAAGGGGGATTTTGGTGAACTTTCTCTTTTTAATGGGGCTCATGGTTTGGACACACAGTTTTCCAAACTATGATCCAACTATGAGCCAGAATACAACCAAGAAGGATTAATTTGGATGGTTACTTGGGGAGGACAACATGGTTTAACAAACCATGTGTTGATAGCGTGAGAAGTGGTTGTCCACGGTTGCAAGGTTTGGCTTCTCCCCTCACACGATTTTTACTAACAGTGTGAAAACCAATAAACACGAACTAGATGGCTGGATTTCCCATTTCTTCTGTGCCTTGTTCCCCCATAACACCCCTGAACCTCCTCATACAGCCAAAAAACATTTATTTACCCACATTTAAGGGATTAAGACCAAAATCTAAACAAGTTCATTCCTTCACAATGTCGAGATATTACATTATATAGAATTACGAGTCGATTTAATGAATCGGGTTTATCACATAATATATTTTATATATATTAAAAGTAGGTGATAAAATATAAATAATACTTATGACATAGTTAGTTAATCATAACTATTTATTTATTTTTTAATTAGTGGATGTTAAATATATGGTGAGTTGAGGAACCCAATCTGGGTATTTCTAACATCCACTATATAAGTCTGAAAGAACTCATTTCCTTAGAGATGTTCATTCCAATTGAATGAGAGATTATCTATTATCCTAAATCCTAGAGATAGAATGTCTATATCTGAGTCAGTGATCCAAGAATGCCTTCTTTGATCAAAGGCATGAGATTAAGGTTATCATCACAACGTCGAAGGAATTGTTAAAGCTCTATGCTAGCACCAAAATTGTGATGAATGAAATATATAAGAATTCATGAAGGCTATGTGGATGATGTGTAAGGTTTTGAATTCAGATCCTACAAGTAACAGTTACTGATGATGAGATTTAGTTGAAAAAATATTTAATTGAACAAGGTAACCAATTGTGTTTTAATTTTTCTTTCTTATTAAATTCACACGAGATACCTAGAACTCTACTAGGGCTTAGATCACTAGAGACGATGTTGTTACATCACTTTAATGATTAAAATTTTAAAATTACTAGCCCAATGTATTCTACTACATGCCTTGATACATTAAATTAGAATCAGAGGGCTCTTGTGAATTTTCAAAGACAAGAAAAAAATAAATTTCATTAAATTATATAGAGGGATTTAATTTTATCCCAACAAAATAGACCACAGGTAGATAAAATTCCAGACGACCTATTATGATCATCTATGTTTTTTGGTATGGATCAAAAAAGTTGTTGAAGTTGGCTAAAGTTGATGAACAATATAAATATATATTTTTTCATGTTTCTATTTTTTGATGATCTAGTTCCATCCTGGTTCTAACTGGAATGATTTTTCTTAGTGATTTGTAAGCTTCTCATATAATATTTTTAATAACAATCAGATTAATCATAAAATACTATTATATATACTTCACACAAATCATTAAATGGGTCATTATTTGGGTGGAGTGGCTTTCATGGGGAGAAACCAAAGTGTGGGGTTGTGGTTTCCAATAGGTCCTCAAGTAATTCGATCCATTAAATCGATGATTCTAATATTATCATTAAAATATTAATTTTTTTGATTCTAAAGGAAGACAAAATTCGTCTCTTCAGCCTCCCAAAGTTGGACACCCAACGATGCTGATCTCAACCTCCCTAGAATAGTCCAACTAGGGATAATTGCTTGATCTCCTCTCCTTGTGAGCCCACACAGACAATCCCATAGTCTGGCATCATCAAATGGACACACTTTCACCCGCATTCTCTCTCCCCCTAAATAGCTTGTCCATGCCCTCCACCGATGGTTGGGATCCTCCCAACTGTGATGACCTTGGGAGGTTTATGCCCTTACGATAATGAGCCTACGTGGGTTTGAACCAACCCTCAATGGGCCTGGGCGGGGTTTATGGGACTTGATAAAATTTAATATAATCAAAATATATTTATCAATTTATTGGTTTTAAAAAATACTAATAATTTAATTATTTTTAAAAAATAATTTAATTTCGATATTAAAATAAATTAACTAATTAATTTAAAATTTGAATAAGAATAAAATTATCTTTTGAACAGAAAAAATAAAATATTTGAATTGTATAATTCATTTAATTTATATTTATTCAATTGAATTTAAATTTATTGCAATTGAATGTTTTTGGGCATTTACATTTCTTTCTAATTATTCTTTAGTAATGGATAAAATCATTAATGTCATGGTTTCTTTATTTAGATATTTATTTAAAATTTATTCAATGTTTCTAATCTCCAATATTTATTGATGGTCTAAACTTCATCTCTTTTTTAATCAATATGTATAAAGGTATGTGAGTCCCTTCATATCTGAATATAAATTATGCATCTTGAAACCCCCTCGCATGTGTGGAAGTGTACTTTTATTTTTGATGATGAAGAAGTAATATGTGAACCAAGCCATGTTGAGGAAAAACCCCCAGAGGATATGTGGAAACACTAGACTGGGGTGAGATGTGATTTGAGAAAAGATGTGAATCATGTATCATACCCATTGGCCAGGGTTGATCCATTAAGCTTAAATATATCAAAAAATATTATATGCTCAACACCTAATAGATAATTTTTTTCCTTTATAAATTGTTTATTATTTTATTTATTTTCATGTTTGTGGGAACACATAAAATAATGAAAAGATAAAATACATAAAGATGTGATGAATGTATTCTATTAAACAATGTTCAGTTACAAGTGTGTCAATGTTTTAGGAACATATTTAATAGAAACAGATTATATTCATTGAAAATATTAAAAACCATCAATGAAAATATTATTTCTTGAACTCCTTTTATTGCTAAAATATAAAAAAACCAGGTGTACGGGGTTCTTGTCAGCAAATGTTGAGAGTGACTCCTACTACCATATAGTTCTTATGAGGGCTACGAGTTTAATTAATATAATTTAGAATCAACTAAGTATCCAAATATATCTTATCTCAACCTTATAGGAAAGGGTTGATTGAATTATTTGTATTATTTTAGAAGCTAGGAATTATCTCAAAAGATCAAGGAGCCATGAGTTAATGAGGATGGCCAATCAAACACCTATATTGAACTCTTTTAGTAGTGGTGTTGACAAATCTTGTAGACAATGAGGAGGGGTTTCAAGGATAAATACAACTAGAATACTGAAGAAACAAAGTATTTTGAGTCTTTTAGTGAGGGATGGCAGAGTTCAAAAAAATAGTAAGAGACATTTAATGATTTAATTAATTTATCAATAATGTTTAATCATTAATCAAGATAAAAGTAATAATATTATAGATATTATTTTTTTAAAATGGTATGTAATAAAAAAAGTACGCTATGATAATTATTGGACGAAGAATATTTCCAAACATGCACAAGTTTCCAAGAGTTGTATAGGATCTTGTCCACAATACCACGATATAGGAAATTCAAGGTGTTGTATTCTCCACCACCTGTTGAGCCACCTAAGAAATAAATGGTGAGAAAAATGGTTATGAGAGACTCATGTATGACACATATGATGGTTATGTAGTAATTCTATAATCAACTCTTGATGTCAGTAGTGGATACACAATTATAATTAAATGAATTCCTTTATTATATCAACATCAAGAAATTTATGAGGATAAAATGAATCAAGATATGAATGAGGTGGTTATTACTCCAAATACATGTAAATTAAAAAAATGAGATACTATATTTAAATAAATCCCATTATTAAATCATTTTCACTCACTTTCCTCAGTTCTTTTTAAGTTTTAAAAATTTTCAATATGGATTAAACACTTCATTACATTCTGAGTATGGTTTTCCAAAAAAAAACTAAAAAAAATTAATCTTTAGTTATTATGGTAAAAATGTTGAAACATAAGGCGAAACTAATAATATAAATTTTTCTACCAAAGGTACCTTCACAACATCTATCAATGGAAGCAGGTTGGTTATCATACTAGATGTTATTTTATTTTCATGTCATGAAATAAGTACTTGAATGTTTAAATGAAATAAGTTCAATCAAAGAAGTAGGTAATCACATTTAATTATTTAGGTATAGTCATCAATTTAATTTAATGTTTCATTCATACTTCTTGGTTATTAAATAAAATATTCCTATCACATATGTGTAACAAAACACAACAACCAAGTTAGTATATAAATGTTTCAAGAATTAAGGTGACTACTCTAAGTGGATGAGAAATGGTGGTTCCTAAGTAATCAGTGATAAGTACACAAATTTTTATGAATTATGTATGAATATATTCTCCAATAGTGTGTGGATGATCTAGAGGGGACCAAATTCAGAACCTTCATTAAATGGTCACCGACAATGATCTACAGTCGAATGCATGTCAAATTGAACAAGTTAACCATTTCTGTTTTAATTTTTGTGATTTTGTATTTCATGTGAGATCCTCAGATCCCTACTAGATCTCATTTTGCTAAAGATAACAATGTTATGTCACTTTGGTGATAAAATTTTAAAATCCATGACCCACCAACTTCTTTTATACACATCGGTACCTTCACGTTTTAATTTATTGACCTATTTGAATCTTTATCATTACTTTCATACTTTAGTAAATACTTATTTATAAGAACTCATTTGTTAAATTAAAAGAAAATCACCTCACATGAAAATTTCATATCTTCCTTCCTTCTAGATTTGTCATTATTTTTCATTCCATATTAATAGTTATTGTGGTTTTGAAATTCGTTCCTCTAATATTTTACCTTCAATTCCTATAACTAAGAAAAATTATTTTGATATAACTACGTTTCAAATTCATCTGAATGTTGACCATATATAGATATAGGTTTTGGATTTTTATTTGAATTGGATTTAGTAGCTACAAAGGTAGAAGAAATGGAATCTCCATTTTTTAATTTCCCAATTTTATATTCTTTATTTAAGTGATTAAAATATATCATTAATGTTTTAATAATTTTATATAGGAAAATATTTGATATTTTATGTATATTCAAATGCATCTCACATTAATTTTTTTATATTGGTAGGATATCAATAACCAATTAAATGCTCTGTTTATTTGTTACATTAGATTCACTACAATATTTTATATTATTAAATATTTCTATAAAAATTTGATACATATGAACTTCTAATACTCTAAGTATAAAATAAGAAAATTCATCCTCATTTCAAAGACTATTCCCTCAAGTTTCATTAAATTGTAATTTTATGAAATGTGTAAACTATGAATTCACTAAAATTGAATTTTTGATTTGAAATAAGGTTATATGACTGCAGATATTCATTTTTATAGAACAAAAGAGTGTGTTTAAAAATAATAACTTTAACTGATATTTTATATACTCTTCATGACATAAAATTATGATAAACTATATCATGAATCTAAAATTTTATAACCATTATATTTTATTTCTCATATGTTGTATTTATAAAAAAATGATTCCATTATGTCTCGCCAATATTCATAATATTCCCCCATCAAATATAGGTGGATGATTCATATTAATATTCTTTAATACTCTACTAGTAAATTACCCACCATAATAAAAAAACTACCCAAATATACATTAGTGTATGGATGGTTATGTATACACTCACTCTGATACCAAATAATATTTTACGGAGGAAACTTAAAGGGGGTGAATTAATTATTTTAACATTCAAATAAAATATTTCCATCTTAACAAAATATATTAAATAAGGATTGTGTATGAGTAATTACAAACTATATAGAACAAAAGAAATAAAATAATTGTAAAAAATTTAAAATATCATGATGTTTTGAATTGATCAATGAAATATAATAGACAATATAACAAAATAAAAGATAAATTTTAACAGAAAAAATTGAATTATATTTAAAAATTGACTAATGGAATGAAATAAAGTATAATACATCGTTTAATAATGCATTGTTGTAACTGCCCAAAGTTTCATTAATGGAAACTCCTCTTGATCAAGATAAATGTCCGTTTATGTAAAATGTTTATATAAAATGTCAACTTCTTTAGTTTTATGTTAAGAGCTATGACCGTTACTTTTATAGCAGTTCAACAATGATCACATGATTAGTATAAATATATGGCTTTAACAAATCCAATTTACTCAGACAAAAGAAGCGATGGACTCATCCAGTAGAATTGCTCTATAAAAAGCCCATTTGTCAGAGCTCGGAAAAGTGGTGGCATCCTTGGGCTTCGCTCTTGACCAACCCAAGCTGAGCTTCATCATTTCAAGCTTGAATGGGACTGTCTATGGGAAAAGTGGAAGTTGATAGAGATTACCACTTGAGCGATGTTATCTGAGCCACCCCAAGAGTCTGTCACCATCGCACACCTTACCCTTAGGTCTTATGCGACTGTTTTAAGGGGTTATGTATCAAATCACTAGTACTATGTTCATGTACATTATTTTTGTATATAATATTGAATATACTTTCTTGTCGTTATTGATACATTGTAAATAGTTTTTAAAGTACAAATAGTGTTTTTAGTTATTATTTAATTAAGATTTTTTTATTAAATTAAGGGATTTTTGAATTAAATAATATTTTAATAAAATATTATTATTATTATTAAATTAAGTTTTATTAAAAATAAATAATCTTATAATCTTATGAATGAAATTGTAATTTTTATTATGGTTTGAAAGCCATTTTTTTCAAAACCTGTGAATTTTTTATAAATGTTGGTTTTTATTTTAAAATTGAAAATTAACATATTTAGAAAATTATTTAGATAAACTAAATTTTATTTCTCGAATCAGGACGTCAAAATTATCCAACGGTGAATTATTCATAATTTTCTGAGACAGTCAAATTTTTGGGTAAAAATTAAATACCGTTTAAATATATAATGTGTTTTATGACATCATAAGGACCCAATAGGGATGTAATAAAATACTATAAGCTTTATTTTCGTACAATATATGTTTTAACATTAAAATAATGTGATTTTGGGATTGTTTGACTCACTTTTCAAAGCATTAATGGACCCTTCAAGACTTATTAAACACCTTGTCTTTTTAAATTGTTTTCCATGGGAGTGTGACTCACCTCCACATAAGCAACCCTATTATTTTAAGAAGTTCGAACTTTGTCCTTATAGAATATTTTTTTCCTCTTCCATTTTCCAAAAACCATGGGCAAAAACCGTGGGATGGTTTTTGGTTTGGATTAATTTAATATAAGGGGTCCCAAACCTAAATAATAAAGAATTCCCTCACCTTTCCTATGTAAACCCACCCAAGCTCCCACTTCCTCCTCACTCAAAGCCTTTGGAGTTCGTCCAACCTCTTCCCTAATCTCTCTAAAATCATCCCAAGGTGCCATAAGCTCCCATGAATCCTCTCTCAAGCCTCTCTCAAACCTTTGGAAGCACACTTCCAAGTAAGGGTTTTTTCTTCCTTTCTCATTTTTGTCCAATTTTCTTTAAGTTGTTTTTCCCTTTCAATTTCAATTATGAATGTTGGGGTATGGTTTCTCACCTCCCTCATAATGACCTATTTATTTTTTAATGATGGGGTACCCCTTTATCTCTCATTAAATTCCTCCCATGTACACCAGTTACTATGCCGAAATTCCGAAAGGAACTTCTCTCTCCTCATTTATATTCGAGAAATACTCTTGTATCATGAATATAAATTCCATTAAAATTGTTGGGAAATGTATCTATATGACCTCCTTAGTTTCCATTACATTTAAATATTATGAGGAACCCATTTCTCTCTCATCAAAAATTTTTATGAATTCTTATGTCACGCCGTTACGCTGCCGAAATCACACCGACTTTCTAAGACAATGCCATTGTGCAGTGAATACCATGCCCATTTCTCCATAAAGTGTATTCACCTTTATGCACATTTACATATTGATTATAAAGTTTCATGTATGAATTCCACATTCCTTTATCTTCGAATAAATTATTATGTTTTATGAATCCATGTTTTATGATCCATGTGGCACACTTATACATGAAATGAAATGTTTAAGAAGGGTGCGCTCTTATAGTGCTCCAATGCATTGGGTAAAGTATAGTATCATGATACGTCATGTGAAATGAGTGTTGAATCATTCTAATTCAAGTGTAATGAGGGTTTACTCATGCTTTACGTGCAATGAGGATTTACTCATGCTTCATGTGCAATGAGCCTTGGCTCATGCTAATTCTATATTAAGTGTTGTTGCCACATTTCTATGTTATGATTTTCATGATTTATCATGCCTTTATGTTTATATTTCTCTTGTGATAAATTGATATTCCTATTGTATAAAATGTATTGTACTCCTCATTTATTCCATGTTTATTCCCTTACTGGGCTTTATAGCTCACCCTTTTCTTATGCATGTCCTCAGGTTATCCCGTGCAATGCTAAGTACGGGGGAATGTAGTGGTCATGTAAAGGAAGTTTCCAGTAAACATATTGTATTTCATGTTTTAAGTAGTTATGTAATGATCCTAAGCCCAAAAGACACTATACATCTCGATATTCCATGTTGTATCAAGTGAATAGTTTATGTAATAAACCATGTTTATGTTTGTAATAAAAGCAGGGTTGTCATAGATGGTATCAGAGGATAGGTTTACTTATTTTTAGGATTAGGATTAGAAAACCCTAGTAAAGACTTAGATACAAGAATATGTATAATAAGAAAATCCCTACGTTTTGGTAAGTACTTATTTAGTGGTTTATCAAACAAATACATGCCTGTCTGGATACGACCAGGTAGAGGCGGCACTGGCACATATGTATCCTAGGGGTAAACCCCGAAAACATCGCTTTGAAATAGACTCGGACAGGAACTGGTGCACGACAACGGGCCTTGCTGCAATCTTGGTTACGACACTCCTAGGGGATACGTTTTAACAAATTCACAATTCGAGTATGAACCCTTATTAAGGGAATTAAAAAAAATGCCCCTAAGAATATATGTTAGAAAGTAGATCATGAAAAGCCTAGATTGAAGCCTATAGACTCATGAGTTAAGGAAATAAAAGTTTATTTGTAAGTCATAAACTTTTGTTTTTGGATTAACCTTTATGTGTTACCCCCTAAATTTCCTTTTATTCCAGCCAATGGCCGGTAATAGGAGGACTCGGGCTAATAACCGATGTGAAGATTAGTGTGATGACTGTACTAATGAGATTCCCAATCCAATGGGAGAGGGAATCATGAACTTTGCCACACTTCTCTCTCAGCTAACTCAAGATTTTAATAGAAACATGGGTCAAGAGGAATGTTTAACCCCCCTAAGAAAGAACAAGTCGCTACTGAGAGCTTAATGAGACAAATGCCTCCTACTTTTAGTGGATCATCTGATCCCACGATCGCTAAAAAATAGATCAACTCCATTGAAATGATCTTCTCCATCCCTCAGTGTTCTGAACAAGAGAAGGTTCTCCTGGAGGCTTATTGTATGGTGGGTGAAGCAGATCAATGGTGTACGTTGATAAAAAATACGAAGCCTGAGGAGGAGATCGAGGCGTTGGAATGGAAGGATTTCCAGAAGATTTTTTTTGATAAATATTTTCCATGCACCCTCCTTCTTAATATGGAAAGAGACTTCATTTCCCTCAAGCAAAAAGATGAAGAATCTGTTGGAGTGTACGAGGAAAACTTCACAAGGCTTGCACGATACGCTTTCGGCTTTGTTGTTACCCCTGAATGCAAGGTTGATCGCTTCTTTGGTGGGTCGAAGCCTTGCCTACGGAAAGAATTAACGATCTGTGACTTCGAAAGCTAAGATGAAATTGTCTGATGTTCCCTCAAGGTTGAAATGGAGATTGGGGAATCATAGGGGTATCATGGGGACAAGAAGCGTAAGGTGGACTTCAATTCTGGCAGTCCGATGGATAAATCCAACGATGCTAAGAAGATCCAGTACCCCACTTGCTAAAAGTGCGGAAAGAAGCACCCTGGAAATTGCCTCAAGGGGATGAGGAAATGCTTTAGGTGTGGAAGAGAAGGGCACCTAGGTGTTAACTGTCAGCAAGAAAGACCCGTGGCTACGACAGAGGAGAGGAATGCTCCGTTCAAACCTCAGCGCGTTGTTTATTTCTACAAATGAAATGAACCGGGGAATCTTGCAAATCAGTACCCTAATCCAAGGGTTTTCGGAGGCAGCCAATAACCTCCAAGGCAGTAAGGAAGATCTTTTTCCATCACTTCTGCCGAAGTGAACCCCGACAATGAAGTAGTGACAGGTACGCTAGTTATTCATTCAAGAATAGAAAATGTACTTTTTGATTCATGTTCTACTCATTCTTTTATATCTCGAAAGCTTAGTAGAACAATCCCAGCACCACCACAAATCATGGAAGTGAAGATGTCGGTGAGTACGAAAAATGGGGAAATCATTTCATCCCATGAATATAAGTCCTCCCATGTTATAATCGGTCACTACCACAAAAACCGTTTTTCGCAGCACCCCCCCCCCTTTATCAGCGCTAACGAAAAAGCGCTGATAAAGGGGGGTCCCTTTTTCAGCGCTCAAAAAAACACTGATAAAGGGTGTCTTTATCAGTGCTAAAAAAGTGATGATAAAATCCCCCCTTTATAAGCGCTTTTTTAGCACTGATAAAGAGACCCCCTTTATCAGCGCTTGTTTAGTAGCACTGATAAAGGGGGGGCCTTTATCAGTGCTTTTCTTTAAAACTCTAATAAAGGGTCGAAATCAAAAAAAATTAAAAAAATATATTAATATATTAATATATAAATATAGTAATATTGATATAAATATAATATATAATTTTTAAATATATTTTAGATAAGTATAAATGTACATTTACACTTATAATATACTTAATATATAAGATATTTAGTAAAAATGGCTTATAAAAAAATAATAAAAACATTTTTAATTAATAATTTGATAATTATTATGGAGTAATAGTCATTTAATAACAATTTGAAGACTAAAAAAATTAAAAAAAGATCCAAAATATGTTGAAAATGCAACTCAAACTTCAAACGGTCATAACTTTTGATCCGGGTGTCCGTTTGAGCTCTACCACATATAAAATCGAAGTCTGCGACGAGCGCTACATCATTGTGACTGGGGGGAGCGCCGATCAAGGGATTTTCGAGGCCAAAAGAGGCCTAGAAGGCCTCTAAAACTGAGTTTTTTTTTCGGGGTACCCCCATTTATTTACATTTTGTGGATTTTCAGCCTCGTTTAAGGGGGTATTATTTGCTTTTTTTGGTAGGGACTAAATTTATTCCAAGGTATTACATTCATATTGATATTATGTCTTTGAAATTTCATTCTTTTTTTATAATTCACTGCTATTTATAATCAAATATATAACAATATATACATATTTTTTATATATTCACACCTAAAAATTTAATTATAAATATAAATAATAAAATATATTTGCACATAAAATATATTAGCTTTATCTAAATAATAACTAACATTCATTTTATTTAAAATACAAATATATGAATCTTTATATACCTATATATTAATCTAACTATATATATTTATATATATTAATCTAATAACTATATATATTAGTATAACTATATATATATATATATATATATATTAGTATTAATATAAATATATATATTAATATAACTATATATATATATTAATATAACTATATAAATGTTAATATAACTATATATATATATATTAATATAAATATATATTACTATATGAATAAATATAACTATATATATATAGAGAGATATATATTAATATAACTATATATATATTATAATATAACTATATATATATTAATATAAATATATATTACTATACGAATAAATATAACTATATATATATTATAATATAACTATACATATATATTAATATAAATATATATTACTATATGAATAAATATAACTAAATATATAAATATATATATATATAGAGATATCATGAATTGGAAGACAAATCAAAATAGAGTAGTGGTAAAGGCTTAGCCGCGTAAGGGGGAGGTCTCGAGTTCAAATCCTGATGGAGGCAGGGGCGCACGCGCATGTGGGAATATGGGAGCAATCGATGTTAAAGGGTCAAGTGGGGTGCATGGAGTGCTGTACAGGGGAAGAAATGCATTGTAAAATGGGGGGGGCACAAGTGCTATAAAATCCCCCCCGATTAGCAGTATTTTTTAAATTTTTTTAATTTTTTTAAATTTTTTTTAAATTTTTTAAATTTTTTTACCTTTTATCAGTGCTTTTAGAAAAGCGCTGATAAAAGCGGTCCTTTATCTACGCTAAAATGAAAGCGCTGATAAAGGAAGCGCTAATATAAGGGTCTTTTATCAACGCTAAAACAAAGCAATGATAAAGGACCCTTTTATCAGCGCTTTTCGAAGAGCTGATAAAGGGTAACCCCCTATCATTGCCGGCTTCATCAGCGCTTTTCTAGTGCTGATAAAGGCCATTTTTAGTGCTGATAAAAGCTTTATTTGTAGTAGTGTGTGGACTGAATTTCCCAGAGAACTTTTTCATACTCCCTCTGGTGGAATTTGATGCAATTATTGGCATGGATTGTCTTTCCTTATATAGAGCCAACATAAATTGTGGGGAGAGGGAAATCACACTCCATATGGAGAATAGACCCCCGATTATTTACAAGTGTAAGGAGGAAGCTGAATCTCCTTTAGCTCCATCATCTCATGCATAGATATTACTTCCCTATGAGCACACGTATCTGGATCAGATTATTGAGTCCAAGGAAGAAACCACCCTTGAGGAAATACCTATTATAAGGGAATTTGTTGAAGTGTTTCCCGAGGAACTGTCTGGTCTTCCTCCTAAAAGAGACGTTTACTTCTCAATTGAACTTATACCAGGGGCTCTACCAATATCCAAGACTCTATATAGAATGGCTGTCATGGAGCTTGAAGAGATGAAGAAACAACTACAGGAGAATCTGGATAAAGGGTTTATACACCCAAGTGCTTCACCATGGGGTGCACCAGTCCTCTTTGTCAAGAAGAAGGATGGTTCAATGTTGCTTTGCATCGATTATCTTGAACTGAACAAAATCATGATAAATAACAAGTATCCTATTCCACAGATCGATGACTTGTTCGATCAGCTATGTGGAGCACAACACTTCTCCAAGGTAGATTTACGGTCGGGATATTATCATGTAAGGGTGAACAAGGAAGATGTCCCCAAGACTACTTTTCGCACAAGATACGGGCACTGTGAATTCATAGTAATGCCTTTTGGACTCACTAATGCTCTAGAAATATCCATGGAATTGATGAATATAGTATTTATAGATTACATCGACAAATTTTTGGTAGTCTTTATAGATGATATTCTAATATACTCAAAAACCAAGGAGGATCATGAGGAGCATTTATGAACTGTACTAGAGACTTTGTGCAAGGAGAATCTCTATGAAAAGTATAGAAAGTGTGAGTTCTGGTTGAAGGAGTTATCATTTTTGGGCCATATCACCACAAGCAATGGGATATCTGTGGATCCCTCCAAAATAGATGCAAATGAGGGATGGCCGAGGCCAACATCGGTAACAGATATTCGTAGATTCTTGGGGTTAGCTGGATATTATCGACGATTTGTGAGACACTTCTCTCGATTGTCCAACCCTCTTACCAAGCTAACTCAAAAGGGAGTAAAGTTTTCTTGGAGTGATGAATGCGAATAAGTCTTCAAGGAGTTGAAAAGGAGGCTTATCACTGTGCTCATGCTCACTTTACCCACAAATGGGTAAATTGTTGTGGTATTCAGTGATGCTTCGAAGAAGGGCTTAGACTGTGTGATAATACAGAATGATAAAGTGATATCCTATGCCTCAAGGTAGTTGAAAATCTATGAGAGAAACTATACAATGCATGATCTGGAGTTGGCAGTGGTGATCTTTGCCTTGAAAATCTGGCGGCATTATCACTATGGGGAGAAATGTGAGATTTATACTGACCACAAGAGTCTTAAATATATATTCACACAGAAAGAGATTAATATGCACCAGATAATATGGATAGAGCTCATCAAAGATGATGACTGTTCAATACATTACCACCTTGGGAAAGCGAACAAGGTGGAAGATGCCCTAAGTAGAAAGGACCCAGTGATTCTATCAATGATGAGAATTGAGAAGGATCCAATCTTCATAGAATTGATAAAGATGGACATGGGAATCATAAAGAAGGGAACATCATCAATCCTTTCACAAATGATTGCTTAACCATCTCTTTTAGAAAGGTTAAAGGATGCTCAAAAGGATGATGTGAGAATTCAAGAAAAAGTAGAATCTATCAAAAAGGGGAAATCCTCGGAGTTTAATATTAATGAAAACAGAATTGTGCGATTTGGGAAAAGACTATGTGTTCCATCATGTCCGGAGCTGAAGAATGATCTTTTGGACGATTTACATAGTTAAAATTTCTATATTCACCCAGGGAGCACAAAGATGTATCGAGATCCTGGAGAAAACTTTTGGTGGGACAATATGAAGAAGGATATCACTAAATATACTTCAAAGTTCTTGGTGTGACAGCAAGTGAAGGCAGAGAGGCAGAAGTTTAAGGGGATGATTCAACCATTTCCCATACCAGAATGGAAATGGGATAACATCACCATGGACTTTGTCAACGGACTTCCAAGGACATCCAAAGGCAACAATGCAATATGGGTTGTTGTGGATCATCTTATAAAGACTGCACACTTCATTGCTATTCGGGGGGATTTCTCATTGGATCAACTGGAACGGATATATATCAGGGAAGTGGTAAGGCTGAATGGAGTGCCACTATCTATTGTTTCTGAATGAGATCCAAGATTCACCTTTACGTTTTGGAAGAGTCCTCAACATGCTCTGAATACTGAACTGAACTTTAGTACGGCCTATCATCCTCAAATTGATGGCCAATCTGAGCAGACTATCCAAACACTTGAGGACATGTTGAGAGAATGTTCAATGGACTTTAAAGGAGCATGGGAACAACATCTTCCTCTGGTAGAGTTCTCTTATAATAACAGTTTCCACTCGATCATCCAAATGGAACCTTATGATGCCCTGTATGGGAAAAGGTGCAGAACACCGACTTGTTGGGATGAGGTCAGTGAACGTAAGCTACTTGGACCAGAAATGGTTGAGGAAATGGTGGAGAAGGTAAAAACCATTCAGCAGCATATCAAGGCATCCCAGAGTTGACAGAAGAGTTATGCAGATAATCGTCGATTATACCTTGAGTTTAAAGTTGGAGACATGGTTTTTCTACGCATATCTATATGGAATAAGGTCCTGAGGTTTGGAAGGAAAAGGAAGTTAAGTCCAAGGTACATCGGCCCCTTCAAGATTCATGATCGTGTCGGGTCTGTGGCCTATCGAATAGCACTTCTACCTATAATGGCCAATGTACATGATGTCTTTCATGTATCCCTCTTAAGGAAGTACATACCGAACCCTTCACATGTACTCTCTTATAAGGTGGTACAGTTGGAGGATGATCTTTCTTATGAGGAGCAACCATTGAAGATCTTAGATCATAGAGAAAAAGTTCTACGAAAGAAGACAATGCCCCTCGTCAAGGTGTTGTGGTGAAACCACAAGTTTGATGAAGTGACTTGGGAATCAGAGGAAATGATGAAGCAGAGTTACCCACATCTGTTTTAGTGTGGGAAAAGGAAATTTTGAGGGAAATTTTTTTTAAGGGGGGAATATTGTAACGAACCAAAGTTTCATTAATGGAAATTCCTCTTGATCTAGTTAAATGTCTTTTTATGTAAAATGCTTATATAAAATGTCAACTTCTTTATTTTTATGTTAAGAGTTGTGACCGTTACTTTTATAGTCATTGAACAGTGATCACATGATTAGTATAAATATATGGCTTTAACAAATCCAATTTACTCAGACAAAATAAGCGATGGCCTCATCTAATAGAATTGCTCCATACGAAGCCCATTTTCCGAAGCTCAGAAAATAGGTGGAATACTTGGGCTTCACTCTTGACCAAGCCCAAGCTGAGCTTCATCATGTCAAGCTTGAATGGGACCGTCTACAGGAAAAGTTGAAGTTGATGGAGATTACCACTCGAGCGATGGTATCTGAGCCACCTTAAGTGTCTGTCACCATCTCACACCTTACCCTTAAGTCTTATGCGGCTATTTTAAGGGGTTATGTAACAAATCTCTAGTAATATGTTCATGTACATTATTTTTGTATATTATAATTAATATACTTTCTTGTCATTATTGATACATTGTAAATAGTTTTTAAAGTACAAATAGTGTTTTTAGTTATTATTTAATTAAGATTTTTTTATTAAATTAAGGGATTTTTGAATTAAATAATATTTTAATAAAATATTATTATTATTATTAAATTAAGTTTTATTAAAAATAAATAATCTTATAATCTTATGAATGAAATTGTAATTTTTATTATGGTTTGAAAGCCATTTTTTTCAAAACCTGTGAATTTTTTATAAATGTTGGTTTTTATTTTAAAATTGAAAATTAACATATTTAGAAAATTATTTAGATAAACTAAATTTTAATTCTCGAATCAGGACGTCAAAATTATCCAACAGTGAATTTTTCATAATTTTCTGAGACAGTCAAATTTTTGGGTAAAAATTAAATATCGTTTAAATATATAATGTGTTTTATGACATCATAATGACCCAATAGGGATGTAATAAAATACTATAAGCTTTATGTTCGGTAAATATATGTTTCAGAATTAAAATAATGTGATTTTGGGTTTGTTTGACTCACTTTTCAAAGCAATAATGGACCCTTCAAGACTTATTAAACACCGTGTCTTTTTAAATTGTTTTCCATGGGAGTGTGACTCACCTCCACATAAGCAACCATATTATTTTAAGAATTTTGGACTTTGGCCTTATAAAATATTGTTTTCCTATTCCCTTTTCCAAAAACCATGGGCAAAAACCATGGTATGGTTTTTGGTTTGGATTAATTTAATATAAGGGGTCCCAAACCTAAATAATAAAGAATTCACTCACCTTTCTTATATAAACCCACCCAAGATCCCACTTCCTCCTCACTCAAAGCCTTTGGAGTTCGTCCAAACTCTGACCTACTCTCTCTAGAATTTTCCCAAGGTTCCCCAAGCTCCCAAAAAGCCTCTCTCAAGCCTCTCTCAAGCCTTTGGAATCACACTTCCATGTAAGGGTTTTTTCTTCCTTTCGTATTTTTGTCGAATTTTCATTAAGTTGTTTTGCCCTTTCAATTTCAATTATTAATATTGGGGTATGATTTAACACCTCCCTCATACTTCCCTCTTTATTTTTGAATGATTGGAGACCCATTTCTCTCTCATTAAATGACTCCCATGTACACCCGTTACTATGCCAAAATTCAAAAAAGAACTTCTCTCTCCTCATTTACATTAAAGCAATACTTTTGTATCATGAATCTAAATTCCATTAAAATTGTTGGGACATGTATCTTTATGACCTAATTACTGTCCATTACATTTAAATATGATGAGTAACCCCTTTCTCTCTCATCAACCATTTTTATGAATTCTTATGTCACGTCGTTACGCTGCCGAAATCGCACCGATTTTCTAAGCCATTGTCATTTTGTAGTGAATACCATGCCCATTTCTCTATCAAGTGTATTCAACTTTATGCACATTTACTTATTGATTATAATTTTTAATGTATTAATTCCACATTACTTTATTGTGGAATAAATTATTATGTTTTATGAATCCATATTTTTTGATCCATGTGGCACACTTATGCCTGAAATGAAATGTTTAAGAAGGGTGTGCCCTTACAGCGCTCCAATGCATTAGGTAAAGTATAGTATCATGATACGTCATGTGAAATGAGTGTTGACTAATGATAATTCAAGTGAAAAGAGGGTTTACTCGTGCTTCACGTGCAATGAGGATTTACTCATGCTCCATGTGCAATGAGCCTTGGCTCATGCTAATTCAATGTGAAGTGTTGTTGCCACATTTCCATGTTATGATTTTCATGCTTTATCATACCTTTATGTTCATGTTTCCCTTGTGCTAAATTGATATTACTATTGTATAAAATGTATTTTACTCCTCATGTATTCCATGATTATTCCCTTACTGGTCTTTATAGCTCACCCTTTTCTTATGCATGTCCTCAGGTTATCTCATGCAATGCTAAGTACGAGGGAATGTAGTGGTCATGTAAGGGAAGTTTTCAATAAAGATGATGTATTTCATGTTTTAAGTTGTTATGTAATGATCCTAAGCCCCAAAGACACTAGACCTCTTGATCTTCTATGTTGTATCAAGTGAATAGTTTATGTAATAAATCATGTTTAAGTTTGTAATAAAAGCAGGGTTGTCATATTGTGGATGTAGATTTCAATATTTAAGTAATCAAAATAAAACATAATTAAGTAAAGGATATTGAAGACTTAATTCATAGAACAACCTCTTTATTGACTTATATTTTGAATCACTAGATTAAAAATGATTCACGATTGATCTGAATGTTTGTAAATAGTAATATTTTATCCCCAAGTCTTCCTCAATCATTAGATCAGAAGACATATTCCCTTACCTAAGGAATTCTTTAATCATAATTTTAGAAGTTATTATCCTTTAAATTTGAATAATCACTAATTAAAAGTAGTAAATAAATTTTTAAAAAAATTACTTTTTTATTGAATAGTGAATCCTCACATAAATAGAAATATTAAGTTTATACTAAAAATAAAGACAAATAAATGTGAACTCAGTAAAAAAGTTAGTGATCATAATCAAAATTCCATCTTATTGGTAAAATATCCTTGATTCCCAACCTTCTATTAAATGGGGTTTTATGAGAAAAACTCTTTATGACATCCAGGTTCTCATCTATAACTAAAATTGATTTTTATAGACCTTAATGCCATCTTATATTCTAACTTTCATAATATGTTTCTTTTTGAAGTTCTAGTATGACTTTGATATGGAAATAATGGAGTTTATAGGGAATATAATTTAGAAGGATAGATTTAAAAAAACCAATTATTAAAAAAACACCAATTATAAATTGAGTAAATCATAATTTTTTTTGTAATTTATAAAAAAAATAGGATATAGAAGGAATCATTTTATGAAAAGGACTCATAAAAATGCTTATATTAACCATCATTAGTAACATGAAACTTTAATATCATTGATTTCAAGTAACTCCCATGTCTTCATTCATCATGATTGATAATCCCGTGGATTATTTGTCTAAGTTTAACATATTAAAATAAAACCCTCACAAGAGTATAATCCCCCCTTAACATGATAGTAAACTTAGATTCAACTGTTAATCTGTGATCTAATTTAATTTTTCAAAACTTCTCAGTATTTCATTAACCCCTACTGCTTTTTCATAAAATGAATGGGTAATGTTCTGAAAAACATGATGCGAAATTATTTTTCATAAACTCATATAGGGAGAATTAAATTGATAAATTTACTCAAGAAATGATTTGTTGTTAAACAAAAATATTTAGTTATTTTTTCCACCATTGGTGCCTCCAAAATTTTAGAAAATATATATGATAATTGTTTCCGTATAACAATATGATCTACATTGAATTTTAGTCACAATAAAATTTCTTATAAAATTTATGTCAAATATGAATATAATTAATCAAACTATAATATACAAATATCTTAATCGAATTGACAGTAAATTTTTTATATAATAAATCACCATAGGAAAATTAACTTATTTATCATCATCCACCCAATATTCTTTTCTCTGTATCGATTGAATATATATTTTATAACCAAATTATGTTCTAAATACACTAAACAAAGATAATGATTTCTTATTTCTTTCTAATCTAGAACACATACATAAAATAAACAATTATCCTAAAATTGTGCATTTTTTATACATAACATCACTAGACCTATAAATATCTAAATATAAAATTAATTATTGATATTTTTCTATATAAAAAATTAATCCATAACCATGGTAAACTTTAACATACCTCATAATTATTTTTATAGTTTTTTGGTATTATTCCATGGAATTTATTTAAAACCTCATCTATAATAAGGTTGAATAAAAAATATACAGTCTTATTGTTCTCAAGTGTAAAAACCATTCTCCAATATAATATTTTATCCACTACCTTTCCATATTTATTTATCATAATATTATTTGTAATGATAATTTGTGTTGTAACTATAAAGA
This sequence comes from Viscum album, assembly GCA_963277665.1. Lineage (NCBI taxonomy): Eukaryota > Viridiplantae > Streptophyta > Magnoliopsida > Santalales > Viscaceae > Viscum > Viscum album. The sequence continues at coordinate 52,459,290 of OY728132.1, read as the reverse complement.
AACCATATATATATTACTTATTTGATAGCTATTTAATATTTCAGTAAAGAAACTAATATAAAATCCTATTTATGTTTGACAAGCACACCTAAAAAATAAGTATTATTACCTATCATTTATATGTAAAACTCAGTTTTTATTAATTTAAAAAACACCTTGGTTGATTCCATATTCCTTCCAAAAAAATATAATATCACCAGAAATGATATATACCATTAATATCTCTTTTAATAATTATTTCAAATAATGGTTTTGATTAAAAACACCCATATTAAATTTAACTATCCTTTATATGTGTCAAAAATAAAATACCATGATTATGGTTGTAGATTCAATCTATATAAATCCTTCTATAATATAATTTAATATCCTTCATCATCAAAATTGTTAAAACCCACTAGTATCTCAATATAGAAATAACTTTTAAGAACCCCAATAAATAATAAAATCTTTACATACAAATTATAGATTTTGAATCCTTTTTGATCCACAACCATAATGAATAGTGAGATTGATTCAAGCGTAATCTCCATTTAAAATTTCTCTCCATATTTTATGTCATCAATTTATTATTTTTTATTTTTCAATAACTTATCTTTATTTTTAATAAAATTATCACACCCAATATATTTATTTTTTAACATTGAATTTTCTATAATGATAATTTAATCATTAAACAATTCCAAAATCACCCATTTATTATTTTTTCAATTTGATATCACTCATCATTCAGGAATTTAATACCATATTCATGGATTTATTTTTCTAAAAATGTTCCATGTTACACTAGTGATAATATAAAAGGGTCATCAACATTGAAATAAACACATGATCAGTGTACAGACACCTGATGGGGGGTAAATAAGGTGGTGTTAAAATATTATAAAATTAAAAATTCATATTATAATCTTCTAAAACATTTATTATTTGCATCTCTACCACCTATTAGGATATAAATTAATATATGTATCTCTGATACAACACAAAAACTATATTAAATGATAAAATTAAAGTAATATGAAGTAAGTATTATTTTTAAAATGTTCATCCCTAATGTGGGTATTCCCACAAAAACATCCTAAAATATCCACACATACCCTTTTCTTTATTCAATCTAATAAATTAAAATATTAATATAATCTATCAAGGTCATTACCTTGAATACTATTTCAAAAGACAAATACATTTATGAATTACATAAAACCCAAAGGGGATATATTCTCTATTCAAGTAGATTGACCTCATTCCTTATATTCATCATCATTATCCTAACATTAATTACTTCATTGTGGAATAAAATCTCATCTTAAATTACTATAAAACATTTTCATGTATTAAAGGATTTATTATTAACACAAAATCATCGCACTTTCATTCAAGAAATATTTATAGAAATTATTCATGAGCCAATATATATTTACTTTAATTCATCATCATTTAGTTGTTATGAAATGTGATCTTATTTTCTATGATGTAAATATTTTATATCCTTTAATTAGAATGAATCCCAATTTATTTCTGATGATTTAATCAATGTAAAATACATTGAGCGTCATTTTATTTTTTATTTAATTCCATAAAAAGTTGGTTTTCCATCTATTTAACTATAAAACTATCACTCTATTTTGAACATAGAATGATATTTATAAAACAAACAATTCATCCTTATTAAGTACATTGTATATTGGATTTTGAGCGGTTTTTTGGAGTGAAGTGTCTTTTCATAAGGACAAAATAATCCATTCGATGTTCTATGAGCTCCTACAATTTTTCTATTATTTCCACTAGATCATTAATTTCATAAATAAAAATGATCCTTATGATGTTTCACATCATTCATACAAACTAAAAAACCATAAAAATGTAGTTATCATTCATCCTTATGAAGTTATTCTTTTTCCATATTTTTAGTATCTCATGTGAGAATGATCCTTATACAGAAAAAATTCTTCCATATGTTGATCAGTGTTCATCCTTAATTTTTTTCCACCATTGTTATTCAAATAATACATGTTCCTTATACAATATAGAGATAATTCTTATAGTCAGGTGTGATCTCTATTTAGGAATATAGGATCCTCATAATGTGTCCAATGATCCTTATATAGCACAGATTCATCCTTATGCAGGATATGCCTTTTCTTTTTTCTTATATTTAATCACAAATACATCCTTAAGATACACATGGATGATCCTTATATAATTAGAGATAATCATTATGAACATTTCAAGACATAGATATGTTCAACCTCAACTTCAAAAATCTTTATTTCATTAAATTATATCAGATTTACCTCAATTAATCATAAAGAATTTACCAATAAATTCAAATCATCCAAAAATACCAAAAATATCTTTTGGGAATATATGAATCCAAATTAGAAATCTTGAGCACTATTCCCAATTTATTTCTAAATATTAAATAGTAATGTTAGAGTATTTCATGTACTCTACTGCCTCTAAATTTAAGCTTCATATTCATCATTCATAATCTTTAATCCGAGTGATTTCATCACCAATTCAAATAACCTTCATGTTCAATGACATTAGTATGGTTTCTCCACTATTTATTCTAGATCTCTTCAAAACATTGAAACAATTTTAATATATTTAATAGTCATTATAAAATATATACGACACTAGTTTATTATCCATATCTCTTTCAACCTATCCACTCATTTTACAGATTTAAATAAAGAACCTATAGTTTTTTCACATGTATTTTATAGTAAGGATAAATTAATCAATTATGTGGTTTATAGGAATTATATCAGGAATCTTTCTATCTAGGTATACAATGATATTAGGATATAAAACATCCATATCCAATTGGTTTATGAGAAGCACCTTAAAATTTTTCAAGGATTCGATTCTTCCTCTGTGACCCATCTTCAACACACACATAACAACATATCCATTGACATGATTCATTTGAAATAAATAAAACTAAAATAAACCTTTTGGAACTTCAATATCCATATTTTTTTTTATTATCAATATGAATAATCACTTCACATACACACATTCCAATATTTATTCTCCCCCTTAAAGATAACAAAAACACAATGGGGAAAGGAATTACTCATATTATAAATATAATGGGTGTAAGGGAAGGTTATACAAGTTAATATTCCTTACACCTTACTCTTATAAAATTTAAAAATGATCTTATCTCATTTCATATTGTTCCCCAATTGGTTAGATAACAAATCAATACTATAGTAGATAAGGGTGACATTATAATTTTTTAACAATGTAAAATAAACTAATCAACTACAAGTAAACATTGGCTAACATGGTGATGAAAATAATAGTTCTCAATTTAGATAATAAATCAATCCATATTCAATAAAAATTTTGATACTAACTCTAAGTTAAATTCAAAAGGCATTCTAAAATAGATTCTCATGAAATTTTATTTACAAGAACATAGCATGAACAATCACATTAAAAAACATTTAGTGGATTCCCCCCCCCCCGCCAATTTATGTTTTAGAATAACACCTTTTATAATTATATTAAACCTATGTTAAAACCAAGGTGAGAAGGTTATTGAAATACATCATTATCTAGTTCTTATAAATCATTCACCAATTCCATATTAAAACAAGAGAATTAAAATTATAAAATCATCACTTATTTTAGATCCCCATAAAGGTATTATCTCTTCCAATATTTTATATAGTTATTTTTATATAGAAATAATCTCTGATAATTTGATACCCATTGACATAGATACCAATTGAAATGATAATTATTTGATTTAAATAGTCATTTATTCATTTCATTTAATTATGTAAGAGTATATTATATTATTAATGAGCTCATCATTCAAAATAGTTCCTCTCTTTAATAATACTCATTTAGTAGTATTTATTTTATCCTTTTTTGACAACCTCATCAAAAATTTATATTCTTCATCTTGGATGTCTTCCAATAAACCAATACAACAATCTCTCTCCATGACTGATTTCATCCTTTTTTATAAAATATTTACCATATTTTTTATAATTTTACTTTAATTTTATATGGGATAATGATGTTAAATTTTTTCTCTAGTAGAAGAATACTTACATTGGTTTAACTACTATATTTGTTTTTTATTAACATTATAGGAATAATAATTTTTTCTCTTTTATTGTATTTACTCCATAAGGAATACTTATATGTTTACATTAATTTATCAACTGATTTTGTGGTATTATTTAATATATGGAATATTATTTTTCTTGTATTGGTACATACCAAAATTATTTAAGGGAGTGATCACCTTAGTCATAATAGTCAAAAAAAAATTCAAATGAATCTACAAATGTCTATTCTTATATGAACATTTATTTTGAATATAATGTTTCATATAATTTTTCACTCTAAACTCTCAATTTTAGAGCCTCATATGATTTTTATAGGTTTTTATATTATTCCAAAACACTAGGTACTTATTCACAAACCATCAAAAACACCAGTGGTGGGAAAAAATCTCTTCCAATTGCTTGTAAATTAAATTGGATAGATTTTTTTATCACTATTTTTTTATGGATACCCCATTATTGTGGGATCCATTTTGGGAACATGCTTCATTTTATATACTAAAATCCACCATTAATACATTTGTGGATTTATATTTATTTTTTTCACTTTTTATTTGTGTGGAATTTTAAATTAGTCTTGAATTATCCTTTAAAATATAATTGATGTAACTAGATTTAACTGGATATTGGGATAAATCTCTTGATGAGTTGGTTGAAATATGATCAAGATATTATATTAACCTCTTATCTTCACAAAAATTATTCTAAATTTAATAAATAACAATTTAAAAAGTATTCATTTCATATTTTATTCTTTTTGCAACAACCTGTGATGTTTTAAGTTGTATCTCCAATATATATTTCCTCTTAGGTTCTAGCACAAGACTCTTTATACTAATGATATTTTTATCACTCTCAAAAATATTTCAACCATTCTTACAAATAAACTTTCAACTTGTGAAATTTTTTATCATTTATTTTATTAGTTTCTTAATACAAATTCTTTAAAACTTTACCCAATTTTAATTAATTTATTCTTGTATAGTTTTAAAATTTATTAAAAAAATTTCTAACATAAAAAATGCTTTGTAAACTTTTTTAACATCATTATAAAAAAATATTCTCATATAAAACACTTTTCATCTCTTCTTCAACCATGGAAAATATTTCATTGTAATGTTAAATATATTATTCCTTAACATCCACATATTGGTAAAGGTGTTACATATCCTTATCTTTTCAATCACTATATATTTTTTTCACAAAATTCCTCCCCAAACTATATATTTTCCTCATATATTCCACTTATAAATAAATATATATGATTAAAAAATTCAAAAGTAAATTTTATTATGTAATATATTACTTATGAAAACAATACTATGTGATTCATGAAAACATTCTTCATCATAAGTTAAGATTGATTCATATAATGAGTCATCATAAATATTTTTAATGAAACCATTAACTATCCGAATATATTTATATTTTGATTATTAATACTTCACATTTTAAATTTTCTATAGATTATTTTCCTACCTTTTATTCTAGTTTCTCAATGTCTTAGAGAAACATCGTATTCATTTTTAACAAAGATAGAAACAAAATCATCCAAATTTGGAAATTATAAAAATATTTGAAATATTCACTTCATATAAATAAAATAATAATAATAGTTTGATAAACCTTTTAGATATAATCAAAGGGAACATTTTCTCTATTACTATATGAATTTCTCACAGAATTACGTACTAGAAACCAAAGAGGGTGGGACCAAATCAGGTGTGAATAAAAATTTACCAAACTAAAAATTAATGTTTTAATTTTTTTTATACCCTTTATAATTTTAACATAAAACACTTTTTTTGATATAAATAAATCATTTTATATCTTACTCTACACTCAACACCAACTGTAATGTTGGTTTTCATGTAAAGAGGAGCACATGATATCATTTCATGGTTTGGAACATATATAGGAAACCTATTACTTATTTTGATTGGGTTGACTAATTAATAGATAATTCCCTATAGTACTGTGAAAAATTTCAAGTGAGTTATTTAGGGTCCACCCCAAGACTATGTTGAATATATTACAAAGGTTAATTAATGCCTCTATAATAGGTTCTTTAAACATTCTTTTTCCAGTTCACAGTAAAACCTTTAACCATATAATGTGGATAAAAAACTTTTTTGGGGATGTCTCTAAATCCAAAAATCTATTCTTCTTCTTCATACTCAATACAGAGTACTATATTACCTTGTTATCATTAGTAATATTAGCAAGAAACCCATTTTGGGAATTTTATACTTACTTCATAGATCTTATTTATAAATTATTCACATGAATATCTCACACAAACATCAAGATCTATCACTTATATATGATAATAAATGGAAGGTCACTCAAGTTTTTCCCACCCACAAATTATTTTTTCATTTTCATTTTCATTTATTAAATAATGAGTGTTAAAGGAACTGTTAAATGGACTAGTTTCATAATCTCTTTTTTTCATTTTCATCATTTCCTTCTTCGATACATACTTGATCTTAATATTTATCACTTTATCATGTTCTTATTATTCTCTCTAATGGGTTCTATGGTACTCTATATAGGTTAACCAAGGATCACTACAATAGATTTCAATGTTATTTATCACTTTATTATATGAAAACCTAATTTATTTTTTTACTTTTCCTTTCAAAATATCTAAAAAAAGAATGATTTTTAGTAGCATGGAACCCTGACATGATACTTGTTTCAGAAACTAATTATTCCCCCAAGATATATATTACATGTTTTCACTTAATATAATTAAGAGGTTATATCCCCCACATCCTTATATAGTTTTTGAAAATACCCTTTTTTATTCCTATGAAAAAATAAATATATTAATGTACACATCAATAGTTATCACTATGTAAAATATTTAAAAAAATGAATTTTTGAATTCCAAATATACGCATCAGTAATTTATTATTCATTAAAATATGTCAATCTCATTATTTATATTCTTTATCCTTTGTATGGAGTTTAGAAACTCAATGTGCCATAAAAAATCTAGATAAAAAACAAAAAAAATATTAACAACACTGTGAATCTTAGATGGAACCAATAAAACAACGTTTTTATGTGATTGATGAATTCAAGATCAAAAAAACTTCACCGCACATTGATTACAAGAATATTTTTTATATATTCTCCTTTAACAGAGATATATTAATATTAATTGAAATTAAATCATTTACTATCATGGGTGATATTGTTCAACATGATTTGAAGATCACAGATCCCTCATTTATCAATAATTTTAATTTATTTTTAATATTTTAATCTTTGAAAAATAGCTTAAGAATCATAAGACTTTATTATTTAAACCTATTTATTTTTGGAAACTCAATTTTCATTGTGTATAATTCTGAAATTTTTAGTATGTTTTTTACTAGAAATCATCCTTACATAGTACAAAATTCATCCTTACAATGTAAACTAATCCCTTACCTTTATGACATTTTTAGGAATAAAGTAATATTTCATAGGGATAAAAAGACCATTATGATATTCTATGAGCTTCCATTAATTATCCAATTTTTCAAATTTGTACTTCATTTTGTATGGATAAATTATTCATTAAATATTTCCTCTCATCCTTATGAACTCTAAAACAATCTATGCATGGTTAGGACACATCCTTATAAAGCTATAAAATTTTTTTCTTAGTTTCTCCAGTGAGCATTATCCTTATATAGAAAACAATAATCTGAAAATTTTTCAAATTTTCTCTTTATGATAATTACCATAATCCATACAAACATTAGGAATTAGCCTTATACAGTCTTAAAATAATCCATATATTCAATAATTATACCTACATAGACATTTATGATCCATAAAAAGTGGTCATGATCATTACATTTTATAGATCCACCATTCTAGGTATCTTTACTTTTATATTTTCAGATATTTATTCCAATATTAATCATTAAATTATAAATAGATTATCATTGTAGTATCTTTAATGGTCATTAAAAATGTATTAAGAGATATCCAATTCAATCAAAAAATTAAAAAACTATTTTACTCACCTCAATTAATCCCAGAGCATCTTATAAGAAATTTAAATAATTCTTCTTCATTTCATAACATATTTTAGGAATATATAAATCAATTTTATAATCCATGTATCATATTAAATACTCATGTTATAGTATTCCATGTACTTCAAAGCCTTTAAATTTTATCTATATCATTATCCTTCAAAATCCTACATCGATGTTGTAAAGACCCGTAAAATTCAAGGAAACTTTTTTCTTAATTTTCTTTAGAATTTTACAAGAGCGCGGTTTCAGACGGCATCTGATTCCGAGGCCCGGAGTGCCCGGAATTAATTTCCGAAGTTTGGCTCGGGTACGTTCAGTGAACGAACGAGCGGGAATTCCTAACTTTTGATCCGGTGCTCGGAATTGAAATCTGAGGGCACCGATGAACTCGCAGCGCCGATATTCTCTTAAAGAGACCTTTTCGGGAGTTGCGTTTGTTTCGGGTTGAAAGTTAGTTTTTGGGAGATTTATAAAAAAGTTGAATAAAAAGTGTGAATTCTTTTTATTTTACTTTTTGTAGGTTAACTCCTCTCAAAGGGAGTTAGGGGTGGGACCCACACCCACTTAACCTCCCTTGAGAGGATTAAGTGTGGTGGGGCCCACACGAAACCTAAACCTCTCATCTTCCCTCAAACTCCCTTAACCCCTCTTTAATTAACATGACAACTAGTTAATAAATGTGGAGTTATCTCTTTTTTGAATTTCAAACCTTTGAAATTCTTTTTGTGAATAAAATAAGACTTTGTCTTATTTTGTTGGGTTAGAACTCTTAGCCATCTTGGAGTGGTTGAGAGCTTTTCTTTCTTCTTCAACCTTGACGAAGAACACGAAGAACGCAGTTCTTCAACGAAGAACTTCTTCGCCGAAGAACACGGTCTTTCCGCGACGCCTTATCCACGACGTGACGTTCTTCTTCCGCATCATCTTTTCCGCGACGAACGCCATCGACAACGACTCTTCCTCCGACGTCAAAGGAATCGACACCGATATTCCACGACTCCGTCAACGTGTGACTATCGAGGTAAGGGTTCTTGAGTTCGTTGTTTCCTTTTTATTTGACTTTCCTCAAGACTTGACGTAGAACGCTCAAGTTCCGACGAAGAACGCCGCTCCGCTCTTCTTCGTCTTCGGTGTCAACGAGAGAGAACACCGCATCTTCCTCGGACAACCTTCGTCGGCGTACAAGGATTCGCCAACGACGTGCCTGTTCGGACGCGCCTCTTCGTCGTTGAATTTGACGAACGACGACCGCGTCGCCCGACCTCTGCGACGTCGTCTTCCGCGGAACGTAGAACGATCTTCGAACCTTATACCAAGGTAGGGGTTGTTGAATATTGTTAATTCATCCCATTTCTTGCTCGTGGATTGCATGTCTACGTGAGGCTTTTGAATATTTTATATAAGTGTTGTTGTTAACGCGAGGGGGGCCGGACCGCACGAACACGGCCGAACCCCCCTCCATCGTTCTTGTTTATTCATGCGGGTGGAAGCAAGTAGCGTGGTGCCGTCGCACCACGCGGATGATCGTACAAATAATTTACGCGGCGCCGTCGCGCTACGTCAAGGAAAAATCTTGAAGAACGCGACGCCGTCGTGCCGCGTTGAAAAGAATCATGGCACGGCGAAAGGGGCGCGGTGCCGTCGCACCGCGCCGGATGACGAACGCCGCGGCCGGTTCCGGGCCGCGGCGGGACGAGGAGACCGCGGCCGGTTCCGGGCCGCGGCGGAAGAGAAGACCGGCGGCCGGGCCGCCGGCGTCGGAAGCCGAAGAAGGGGACCGGAAATTCCGGTCCCGTTTGAGAAAACCGGTCGGCCAGCTGGCCGGCCGGATGTCTTAAAAACCGGGGGAATTAATCCCCCGGCCTTCACTTAAAACCCCCCTCTTTATGAGGGGGGGAGCGGTTTCCACGGGGGGGGCAGGCGGCTCCCCCGGATCTCCTTCAAAGCAGGCCCCCAGGAGGGGGGCCGTTGTTTTACAAAAACGGCGCGGCAAAGCCGCGCCGCCATCCAAGAACCGGGGGCTTGATTGCCCCCGCGTGCGCAGCCTCCTCGCGGCGCCAGGCCTCCGCGGCCCGCCGCGCCGCCGCCCCAGGGGGGGGGGGGGGTCGGGCCGGGTCGGGCCGGACCCGGACCCCCCCGTTTTGAACCAGATTTGGTTTTTCGCCCATAACTTGAGTCTCGGACCTCCGAATGACGAACCTTCTGCGACAACGCGATCCTTGGATCGAGACGGTCGTTTCGATATATCGCACTCAAGGTTTCGGGTTACTTTGAGTTCGGCCGAGTTGGTTCGTTCACGAAACCAACCGGACCTTCGGAGCGAAAACGCTCATATCTTGAGCTACGAACGTCCGATTGACGCGCCGTCAGTCGCGTTGTGTTCCTCTTAGTGAGACGGATCTTCTGGTATACTCCGCCCGAGGTTTGGACGCAGGTGGAGTACGGCCGGGTTGGTTCGTTCACGAAACCAACCGGGCCCTCGGAGCGGAAACGCTCATATCTTGAGTTCCGGACGTCCGATTGACGTGCTGTCGACTTTGATGGAATCGTCTAAGTGAGAAGGATCTTTTGGTATAATCCGCCCAAGGTTTGGACGCAGGTGGAGTACGGCCGGGTTGGTTCGTTCACGAAACCAACCGGGCCCTCGGAGCGGAAAAGCTCATATCTTGAGTTCCGGACGTCCGATTGACGTGCCGTCGACTTTGATGGAATCCTCTAAGTGAGACGGATCTTTTGGCATACCCCGCCCGAGGTTTGGACACAGGTGTAGTACGGTCGGGTTGGTTTTGCCATAAAAACCAACCGGGCCCCGGGAACGAAAATGCCAATAACTCTCAGACCGGACGTCCGATCGACGCGCCGTCTGTTGCGTTGAGTTCCTGTTGACAATACGGAACTTTTGGATACATCAACTCTAGTTTTGTGACAGTTGATGTATCAGCCTCTCGGCTCGTGGAGCGGATCCTCCGAACGAGCTTCTTGTGTGCGGGAACCCTAGTGCTGGCTGCGACTGTTACTGTGACGACTACTACTACTGCTACTGTGACTGCGACGACGACAGTACAGAGATCCTATGTGGATTCGACGACGACGACTACAGCACTCAGTGATCCTACATGGAACAGTGCTACCGAACCTGAGTGAGCTGAATCTTCTGTTTACCTAGGGCGGTGGAGCGCTTGGGTGTAGCGGCGGACCCGTGGTACTTGACAGTGGTGGTGCGCTTGGATGCAGCAGCAGACCCTTGGCGGTGGAGCGCTTGGTTGTAGCGGCGGACCCGCGATACTCTACGGAGCGTGTGCGCTTGGTTGTAGCGACAGACCCGCGACGGTGGAGACGTGCGTGCGAAGTACGGAGACCGTGTAGCCGACTGAGACCTGATGACTGCTTGACCGACTCGACTTCGAGTGAGTCGACTAGCCCAGTGGACGGAGCGCCCAGTAGTTGGCAGCAGACCCACGGCGGACGGAGCGCCTGGTAGTTGGCAGCAAACTCGCGGTACTCGACAGGAGGAGTACCTCAGTAGGCTATCAGGGTAGCGCCCGGTATTTGGCAGCAGACCCTCAGCGGACGGAGCGCCCGGTAGTTGGCAGCAGACCCGCAGTACTCGACAGGAGGAGTACTTCAGCAGTCTTAGGTTAGTGAGCAGTACCTCGGAGTCATGACAGGACCGCTGTACACTCTAGAGACGGAGCTCTTCAGCAGTTACGGTTTCGATAATGAAAATCCTGGTTTGAGCTGAGACTTTTGACCTTGTGTTTACTTCATGATTGAGATGGGTCACTTGCTAACTTTGGTATATGTATGGGCATATACCCGGGTAGTGGTTATCCGTCGTTTTCACAATCCTTGTGTTTCCTCATGATTGAGATGGGTTACTTGATAACTTAGGTATATGTATGGGCATATACCTAAGTAGGGTTTATCTGTTGAGATCTTCTTGTGTTTATCCTTGTTGGTTTTAGTGAGACCTTGAGGGTCTCGGGGTCCCTACTGAGTATCGTTATACTCACCCCTGCACGGGCTATGCCCGCACCTCGTTGTGTTGGTTGCAGACGACGGACAGTGCTGACAGAAGCCGAAGGTTCAAGGACTGGACGGTACCTGGAGGTGGACTATACGACGAGGCGGTACCCGGAGGTGGACCAGTGGGCGGGACATACTCGGAGCGGATGGCGGGACCCGAGGAGCAGAGGAGCTATCTGTACCTACCCTTCAGGTGGGATTTCCAGTGGACATCTCAGCGTAGCAGCTTTACTTTTCAGTCGCTGTTTTCCCTTTCGAGTTGTACTTTACAGTTGGGCTTGTATTTCCAGCCCCTTTTTACTTTTCATCTCTTCTTTTTGTACTTAGTGTTTTACTTCCGCTTGCTTACTCTGTGATGTTTGTTTACCTTACAAAGGCAATGCCTTCCCTTTTTCTGGGATTTACGCCTTGGTGCTAGTCGCCAGCCCCTGGCCTATGGAAGGCGGGCTTGGGGTAGTCACGGCACGGACCCCGAGGGCGGGTCGTGACAAATTGGTATCAGAGGTGGTCGGTTCTACCGCAGACTCTGATCTTTCTTTCTGTGAAGCAATAGTGTTAAGGGTACCGAGTGTGGTTTTCAGTCCAGGGAGTCCAGTGTTGGTGCGGGCGGCCGACGTATCCATACACCAGGACCCTGAAAACTGATTTCCGACTTTGTGCACGAAAACACTGATTGCGTGTGTGTTTTCAAAGGTTTTCCCCCTTAAAACAGCTCAAACCAGGTCAGCTCACCAGGTATAATCGTTTGATCGTGTTACTTTGTTTCTTTCAGGATGGCCCCACGATGGCAGCCAGCTAGGGTTCCGAGAATCGAACGTGACGACAGCCCACCGAGCGACGAGGCCTCGGTGCAGGGCCCTTTGTCAGCAGTGGCACCGGCGGTAGCTCTACCTGCCGAGCCCCCGATGCTTCCAGCAGCAGCCGCTGACGATGCACGTCGCCTCAGCGCACTGCATGAGTTTCAGCGCCAGCGACTGCCCAGGTTTCGCGGGGAGACGGATCCCCAGGCTGCAGAGGACTGGCTGGAGGCAGTGGTACGAGTGTTTAGGCTAGTGAGGACACCAGCAGACCTCATGGTGATCCTCGCTGCGAGCCTACTACACGCAGCAGCAGGACGATGGTGGAGCTTGATGCTCCAGGTGCACGATGAGGCATCTCTACTTTGGACGGACTTTGAGAGCCTCTTCCGCTCGGAGTTCGTCCCAGCCACCCTTCGTGCGGTGCGTATCCAGGAGCTTCTGCAGCTGCGGCAGGGCAGCATGACGGTCGCTCAGTACTCGGCGAGATTTACCGATCTCTCGCGCTACTCGACCGACATGGTACGGGACCCATTCTTCCGGGCCCGGACCTTCGAGCAGGGTTTGAGACATGAGATCAGGGCATCGCTGATCTCCCTCAGCTTACCGACTCAGACAGGAGTACTGGAGCGGGCCCTTCTGATTGAGAGCTTCCTTGCTGAGTCTTCACCAGCGCAGCGACCCACCGCAGGGCGGCACGTAGCGGAGTCTTCGGTAGCAGGTAGCCGACAGATGACTCAGGGGTCCAGACAGACCAGACCTTTAGGCAGACGACCTCAGGGCACTGGCTCAGCAGTACAGGGCACACAGCGCGGAGCCAGTCTTTTGAGTGGAAGACAGTGCTTTGCATGCGGCGGGCAAGGCCACATGGCTCGTGACTGCCCGACCCGCCATGCGGAGGAGCAGCAGACGGTTGAGGAACCACCTAGGCAGAGGCAGAGGTTCGACCGTGGCGGTCCGCAGGGAGGAGGCGGACGAGGCAGAGGAGCTGGCCGAGCAGCAGGTGGTGGACGACGCTTTGAGGCTCTGCCACCACCACCACCAGGAGGTCCACCCCGACCACAGGGAGTAGGTGAACATGCGAGAGCACAGCTTCAGGCAGATGAAGCTTACGAACATGGAGCTCTGGGAGCCGATGGATAGGAGCAGAACTAGTGGATACATCCTTGTACTTCTGGTTCCTTGCTGCTTTTGTGTAGCGTCTTGTATTATGAGCTGCAATAATAAAAGACGCATCCTTTGTGATGTTTTCATTCCTGTCCTCTTTTGTGATGTTACTAAGAGGTTCCAGTTGACTGTTGACTTGACCCTCACTTGTGAGACATCTACTGGAGGAGACCAGTTACCACACACTGATGCCGACAGTGTGACTCAACCCTTGGAGGCGAGAGTAACGGTTGGATCTCTTAGTAGTAGCGTCGAGGCCTTACGACGTCATCCTTGGTATGGATTAGTATCATCCATGTTAGGATTGACTGTTTTAGGCAAAGAATGTGGTTCATCCAGGGGATGAGACCAGGTTTCTCTTATCGGCAAAGAAGAAATCTCGCAGCTCTTGTGGGACCAGAGATGGTCCGGGAAACGTCAGAGGAGGTCCAGGTCATCCAGGAGCGGATGAGGACAGCACAGAGCCGGCAGAAGTCATACGCTGACAGGAGGCGGAGGCCACTAGAGTTCGAGGATGGTGACCACGTCTTCTTGCGGGTCTCACCTCGACGTGGTATTCGGAGATTTGGCCGAGGCGGCAAGTTGTCTCCACGCTTCATCAGGACTTTCCAGGTCCTCAGTAGGATAGGAGAGGTGGCTTATCGCCTGGCTCTACCACCTCAGTTGCACCGGGTGCACGACGTCTTCCACGTGTCTCAGCTGAGGAGATACGTGCACGACCCGACGCACATCTTTGACCATGGGGAGCTTGACGTTGACGATGGGGTGACTTTTACGGAGGTCCCGGTGGAGATAGAGGACCGACAGGAGCGGGTCCTACATGGGCGATCGATTCCTCTTGTGCGCAACAGATGGCGGCACGGGAATCTCCAGGAGAGCACATGGGAGCGGGAGGCTCAGATGCGTGCTCAGTACCCTCTTTTGTTTTCCTAGTTTTTGATGAAGCTTTACGGGGACGTAAAGCCCTGAGGTGGGAGTAATGTAAAGATCTGTAAAATTCAAGGAAAATTTTTTCTTAATTTTCTTTAGAATTTTACAAGAGCGCGGTTTCAGACGGCATCTGATTCCGAGGCCCGGAGTGCCCGGAATTAATTTCCGAAGATTGGCTCGGGTACGTTCAGTGAACGAACGAGCGGGAATTCCTAACTTTTGATCCGGTGCTCGGAATTGAAATCCGAGGGCACCGATGAACTCGCAGCGCCGATATTCTCTTAAAGAGACCTTTTCGGGAGTTGCGTTTGTTTCGGGTTGAAAGTTAGTTTTTGGGAGATTTATAAAAAAGTTGAATAAAAAGTGTGAATTCTTTTTATTTTACTTTTTGTAGGTTAACTCCTCTCAAAGGGAGTTAGGGGTGGGACCCACACCCACTTAACCTCCCTTGAGAGGATTAAGTGTGGTGGGGCCCACACGAAACCTAAACCTCTCATCTTCCCTCAAACTCCCTTAACCCCTCTTTAATTAACATGACAACTAGTTAATAAATGTGGAGTTATCTCTTTTTTGAATTTCAAACCTTTGAAATTCTTTTTGTGAATAAAATAAGACTTTGTCTTATTTTGTTGGGTTAGAACTCTTAGCCATCTTGGAGTGGTTGAGAGCTTTTCTTTCTTCTTCAACCTTGACGAAGAACACGAAGAACGCCGTTCTTCAACGAAGAACTTCTTCGCTGAAGAACACGGTCTTTCCGCGACGCCATATCCACGACGTAACGTTCTTCTTCCGCATCATCTTTTCCGCGACGAACGCCATCGACAACGACTCTTCCTCCGACGTCAAAGGAATCGACAGCGATATTCCACGACTCCGTCAACGTGCGACTATCGAGGTAAGGGTTCTTGAGTTCGTTGTTTCCTTTTTATTTTACTTTCCTCAAGACTTGACGTAGAACGCTCAAGTTCCGACGAAGAACGCCGCTCCGCTCTTCTTCGTCTTCGGTGTCAACGAGAGAGAACACTGCATCTTCCTCGGACAACCTTCGTCGGCGTACAAGGATTCGCCAACGACGTGCCTCTTCGGACGCGCCTCTTCGTCGTTGAATTTGACGAACGACGACCGCGTCGCCCGACCTCCGCGACGTCGTCTTCCGCGGAACGTAGAACGATCTTCGAACCTTATACCAAGGTAGGGGTTGTTGAATATTGTTAATTCATCCCATTTCTTGCTCGTGGATTGCATGTCTACGTGAGGCTTTTGAATATTTTATATAAGTGTTGTTGTTAACGCGAGGGGGGCCGGACCGCACGAACACGGCCGAACCCCCCTCCATCGTTCTTGTTTATTCATGCGGGTGGAAGCAAGTAGCGTGGTGCCGTCGCACCACGCGGATGATCGTACAAATAATTTACGCGGCGCCGTCGCGCTACGTCAAGGAAAAATCTTCAAGAACGCGACGCCGTCGCGCCGCGTTGAAAAGAATCATGGCGCGGCGAAAGGGGCGCGGTGCCGTCGCACCGCGCCGGATGACGAACGCCGCGGCCGGTTCCGGGCCGCGGCGGGACGAGGAGACCGCGGCCGGTTCCGGGCCGCGGCGGAAGAGAAGACCGGCGGCCGGGCCGCCAGCGTCGGAAGCCGAAGAAGGGGACCGAAAATTCTGGTCCCGTTTGAGAAAACCGGCCGGCCAGCTGGCCGGCCGGATGTCTTAAAAACCGGGGGAATTAATCCCCCGACCTTCACTTAAAACCCCCCTCTTTATGAGGGGGGGAGCGGTTTCCACGGGGGGGGGGCAGGCGGCTCCCCCGGATCTCCTTCAAAGCGGGCCCCCAGGAGGGGGGCCGTTGTTTTACAAAAATGGCGCGGCAAAGCCGCGCCGCCATCCAAGAACCGGGGGCTTGATTTCCCCCGCGTGCGCAGCCTCCTCGCGGCGCCAGGCCGCCGCGGCCCGCCGCGCCGCCGCGCCGCCCCAGGGGGGGGGTCGGGCCGGGTCGGCCCGGACCCGGACCCCCCCATTTCGAACCAGATTTGGTTTTTCGCCCATAACTTGAGCCTCAGACCTCCGAATGACGAACCGTCTACGACAACGCGATCCTTGGATCGAGACGGTCGTTTCGATATATCGCACTCAAGGTTTCGGGTTACTTTGAGTTCGGCCGGGTTGGTTCGTTCACGAAACCAACCGGACCTTCGGAGCGGAAACGCTCATATCTTGAGCTACAAACGTCCGATTGACGTGCCGTCAGTCGCGTTGTGTTCCTCTTAGTGAGACGTATCTTCTGGTATACTCCGCCCGAGGTTTGGACGCAGGTGGAGTACGGCCGGGTTGGTTCGTTCACGAAACCAACCGGGCCCTCGGAGCGGAAACGCTCATATCTTGAGTTCCGGACGTCCGATTGACGTGCCGTCGACTTTGATGGAATCCTCTAAGTGAGACGGATCTTTTGGTATACTCCGCCCAAGGTTTGGACGCAGGTGGAGTACGGCCGGGTTGGTTCGTTCACGAAACCAACCGGGCCCTCAGAGCGGAAACGCTCATATCTTGAGTTCCGGACGTCCGATTGACGTGCCGTCGACTTTGATGGAATCCTCTAAGTGAGACGGATCTTTTGGCATACCCCGCCCGAGGTTTGGACACAGGTGTAGTACGGTCGGGTTGGTTTTGCCTTAAAAACCAACCGGGCCCCGGGAACGAAATTGCCAATAACTCTCAGACCGGACGTCTGATCGACGCGCCGTCTGTTGCGTTGAGTTCCTGTTGACAATACAGAACTTTTGGATACATCAACTCTAGTTTTGTGACAGTTGATGTATCAGCCTCTCGGCTCGTGGAGCGGATCCTCCGAACGAGCTTCCTGTGTGCGGGAACCCTAGTGCTGGCTACGACTGTTACTGTGACGACTACTACTACTGCTACTGTGACTGCGACGACAACAGTACAGAGATCCTGTGTGGATTCGACGACGACGACTACAACACTCAGTGATCCTACGTGGAACAGTGCTACCGAACCTGAGTGAGCTGAATCTTCTGTTTACCTAGGGCGGTGGAGCGCTTGGGTGTAGCGGCAGACCCGTGGTACTTGACAGTGGTGGTGCGCTTGGATGCAGCAGCAGACCCTTGGCGGTGGAGCGCTTGGTTGTAGCGGCGGACCCGCGATACTCTACGGAGCGTGTGCGCTTGGTTGTAGCAACAGACCCGCGACGGTGGAGACGTGCGTGCGGAGTACGGAGACCGTGTAGCCGACTGAGACCTGATGACTGCTTGACCGACTCGACTTGGAGTGAGTTGACTAGCCCAGTGGACGGAGCGCCCAGTAGTTGGAAGCAGACCCACGGCGGACGGAGCGCCTGGTAGTTGGCAGCAAACCCGCGGTACTCGACAGGAGGAGTACCTCAGTAGGCTATCAGGGTAGCGCCCGGTATTTGGCAGCAGACCCTCAGCGGACGGAGCGCCCGGTAGTTGGCAGCAGACCCGCAGTACTCGACAGGAGGAGTACTTCAGCAGTCTTAGGTTAGTGAGCAGTACCTCGGAGTCATGACAGGACCACTGTACACTCTAGATACGGAGCTCTTCAGCAGTTACGGTTTCGATAATGAAAATCCTGGTTTGAGCTGAGACTTTTGACCTTGTGTTTACTTCATGATTGAGATGGGTCACTTTCTATCTTTGGTATATGTATGGGCATATACCCGGGTAGTGGTTATCCGTCGTTTTCACAATCCTTGTGTTTCCTCATGATTGAGATGGGTTACTTGATAACTTAGGTATATGTATGGGCATATACCTAAGTAGGGTTTATCTGTTGAGATCTTCTTGTGTTTATCCTTGTTGGTTTTAGTGAGACCTTGAGGGTCTCGGGGTCCCTACTGAGTATCGTTATACTCACCCCTGCACGGGCTATGCCCGCACCTCGTTGTGTTGGTTGCAGACGACGGACAGTGCTGAAAGAAGCCGAAGGTTCAAGGACTGGACGGTACCTGGAGGTGGACTATACGACGAGGCGGTACCCGGAGGTGGACCACTGGGCGGGACATACTCGGAGCGGATGGCGGGACCCGAGGAGCAGAGGAGCTATCTGTACCCACCCTTCAGGTGGGATTTCCAGTGGACATCTCAGCGTAGCAGCTTTACTTTTCAGTCGCTGTTTTCCCTTTCGAGTTGTACTTTACAGTTGGGCTTGTATTTCCGGCCCCTTTTTACTTTTCAGCTCTTCTTTTTGTACTTAGTGTTTTACTTCCGCTTGCTTACTCTGTGATGTTTGTTTACCTTACAAAGGCAATGCCTTCCCTTTTTCTGGGATTTACGCCTTGGTGCTAGTCGCCAGCCCCTGGCCTATGGAAGGCGGGCTTGGGGTAGTCACGGCACGGACCCCGAGGGCGGGTCGTGACAGATGTGATTGATAATCTCATTAAAACATACTTCAAGTTGAAACAACTTGTATAGTTTCTTCAATACTCAAGATAACTTTTTATTACTATTATACAAGATATAAATTTTTTTTTCAACTCCCATATCTATCTAACTTATCCAATCCTTATTGGTTGTTATATATAATACCTTGAACAACCTTTCAAGTATTTTAAATTAGGAAGAACTCCTTCAATACTCTAATTTATATATATTTTACATTGATTATCTCCATTTGGATATTTAAATATAAAATCATCTCAATCTTATTTATCTAATTAGTTTATGGGTATCGCTATTAGCTTCTTCATTGGGTAGATTTTTTATCCATCACCCATCTTCAACACATACATTTCGACATACTCATTGAAATGATTCATTAACAACAAATAATACAAATAAAAATCATTGGCATTTTTAAATAATAATTATTATTAGATTTTGTGTTAGAGATGTATTGTCTATATTAATACTATATTAATAAATTTTAACACCTATTTTCTTTCATTTAATCATTAATTTACCCTTTTTTATACCTAAAAAACTCTTTAATTGATACTTTAAATCCTCACCTTGTGTAATATTATGTAAGCCTTGGGATTTTGAATCAATAACAGCTTATTATTCATATATTATATAAAAATATAAAATTTTATCCTTTTAACATCTTTAAATTAATTTTTCTTTGCAGATTTTAATTCCAAAATCTTATTGATCCAGTTCTTAATGAAATTATAGTCCTTACTCTTGGATGAGGGGCATTGAAAAACTCATTTCAACAAATATATTTTACTATATTTCACTTACTACTGAAATCTATTATTTAATTCTAATCATTTCATTATAATTATCAATGTGAATTAATGTGAATTCCATACCATTATTTGATTGAATAATTTTTATCAATATTCTAATTTGGTTTTTAGATCTCTTTTTAATCCTTGGTATGCACTACATTCTAACCATTATAGTTTGTGTACACATAATGAAACCTTTCTAATTATATTCTAGAAAAAATAATAGGAAATTACTCCCACCAATTTATTAGAGAAATGTCATTAGACTAAACACATTGGTTTGAACCTTGTCAAGACTACATGATTCCCTATTTCTTATTTGTCATTAAGAATTTTTCACCATATTTCCTCTAATGAAAACATGACATATAATTAATATCTCTAATTTTATATTATTTATACCTTTAAAAACATTTAAATATAAATGAATTTTTATGTTTTATTGATATATATTTCCAAACCTCTAATGCTATAATATATTCTCCTCTTAGACTATGAGAAGAAATTTGTTCTCCATGCTATTCGCTAAAAATAATTACAATTTTTCTCAATAAATACATCAAAGAGATTCTATAATTTCCTATGATTAGACATCCCTTCTAATGGAATGTTACATCAGGTATTCTATGTCATATTTTACACACTCTCAATAGATTTTTCAGAATTTCATCCATATTAAGAACTTTTTATATTTTTTTATCTTATATAAATTTTATTGTCTTTACTACTTTGAAAGTTTTGGGATTATTAATTTTCAAAATGAATTACACCATCATCATATACATTTACATTTTTAATATGTTTATATTCCTAGTCATGTGCGATGATAACACACTATTAAAAATACTTACATTATGATTCTTTTTTTTCTTTATGAGTAATCTCATATAGGATAACCATTCACTTATTTTTATTATTATTTCATGAAATATGAGTATAATATCAGAAAATTATGGGTATATACTCATTTTTATGCACATGAAGTGATAAAATGGCCCATTTCACAAAAGGGTAAAAATTGATTCCCAAAATAATTTAGTGAAATAGTTGTTTTAATTTAAAAAATTCTGAATGAAATTAATGAAATAAATATATTACTCATAATAAAACTTATTTGTTATGACAAAGAATGTTTTCTCAAATTCCTTTTTTACTTCAATGTTTATTGACTTTTAGATAGATCTCACCCTCAACTAAATAGGTTATTTTCTGACTAAAGTATCCCAAACATTGGATATTTATAATGGGAAATATTTTGTCTCTTTTACCCTACATGTTTGAATCTAATGAATATATTTTTAGTTTTTGAAAAACTCATGATGATAGAGAGTAATATCTAACCTTTTTATTTCCATTATCTTTAATGTTTACAATTAAATCCAGGGATGATTATTTTTTAAATCCAATAAAGGCTATTCCCATTTCATTATGTCTTTGATTATTTAAAACCCTTATGAAATTCTTCACAATTCTTTAAACTCTTTAATTAAATTACCCATTGATGTTATTACCAAATAATTTATTCTTTAGGGATCAAATTTTCTTATTTTATCATCAATATTCTTATTTAAAAAAACACCTCTTACTTTATATAGTCAACAATATCTTTTCATTATTTTTTAAAACCATTATGTTCCATTATAATTTCATATTTAATCTAAATATTTAATTTAAAATCAATAAATTATTTTTATATTTTTTAATCAGAATAATTATCTTAGATAAAGTTTTTTATTCATGCTATTTTAGTATTTATTTAATCGACATACTCTAAAGATAACCTCAATAGTGTATGTTTTTTATTCTTTCCTTATAATTTTATCTCATAAATAATTCATTTATGATAAGATTTAATGTTTTCCTTTCCTCCATATTGGTTTCCTGATTTAGTTTATATTTTACATTCTCAATTATTATTATCAATGCATCTTCCTTGACAGGAATAAAATATTTTTAACCTTTTTCACGTCAAACCTAATTAACATAATCATCCTTAAAACCCAATATTTTTTATTGAAAAAATATTTGATATTTATTTCACAATTATTAATTATTTAAATGGAATATTTACTACATAAATTTATAGAGTAATCACCCTCACTATCATTAAATTAATATATATATATGGATGTATTTCTAATATATTTTTCTATCCAATATTTTTCGCCATGTTTGTATGTTTTATGCCATGTGATTAGAGTCCAAAACTTATTACCTTCTTTCATTCTTTACATTGACTGATATAGAGTTTATCCATAGATTTTAATTTCATATCATTTGATGAATGTCCCACAATCCCTTATAGATTTACACTAATCTTATTCGAAACTATTTTAGATTATATATCATTCAGAGAGTGAACTTCCAATTTTATTTCATCAGTCATTGAAACCTTTAGGTTATACAAAGTTAGAAATATTATCAAAATTTTATTTTATATACTCCTACCATTTATCTTATATCCAATTATAAAAATTCATTGAATAATACCAGTGAATATATTGATGAATACATCAATGTATTTACTCATTCATATCATTAAATGATTTTATTTATTTTGCTGAACATTTATTGTTTATCCCTTTACTTGTTTTTCCCATTTAGATATTATAGAAGCATATCCCAAATTTATTTCATAGGCATGTAGATCATCACATTAATATCTATTTGATTTCAAAAATATTGGGCCTTTGTTTTAGTATGTAGTGAATTTTTTATGTCCAAGATATCAATATATTACCACTAACTTGTATTCCATGTATAATATTGGAAAACAAACCAAGTATTATTGATTTTAAGTGTGATATCATAAAAAATTTAATGATTTAGTAATTAAATTCATTAAAAATAAATAATCATTTCATATTGATGACATCTTTCCTATTCAAAATCTGTGAAAAAATAACAAAAAATCGATAAATACATCTAGATGTACATGGAAAACATCCCTCAGAAGGGGTAAATTAGGGTTTTTTGTACATATAACAAATTTATATTATCCTCACATTGGTAAAAAAATATTGAACATATAAAAAACATTCCCCACCAAAAATATAAAATTTTTGAAAAATAAATTCCGTGTAATTATGGTTTTACATTATTAACCATAATGGTATACATCCAAGTAGGCTACACACAATGATGTTTATGTTTTCCAAATTACCTATACATTTTATCTGATTATGATTGTTTTTCTATGGATGATTTCCAAAATATTATTCACTCCCTTTTTCAAGATAACCATAAACTAAGCTATGATAGATAATCAAAGAATATTAGTCAAAAAATAGTCTAACAAAAAATATACAGAAGATAAATACAATATTATTTCTCCTCAAGTTCATCCTCAATATCAATACAAAATCATTAAGGATGTTATTTATAGAAGAAATTTCCTCAAAAAGTCTCTCTCTCTATATATATATATACTTCTATCTCTTATCTATAACATGTTATACTAAAAATTAATCTAATATTTACCCTTATTCTATTTGATCTAATCTTTCAATATTATCCTTTTAAATTCAACATTCAAGAACCTTATTGAAATATAAAAACTTCCATCATAATCAAACCATTTCACCAATTTTGAAATTATACCTCTATAAGAATTAAATTAAAAAAAATTCTATTTTCTTTAGGATTTTTAATAAAACATGTTATGTTCCATGTCACAAATTAATGGTTTATTTCAGTTAAAACTTTGAATCTTAAAATCATTTCCTTCCCATTCTAAATTTCCAAAAAAACGAATCAGGTTTATCTTTGAAGTCACTATATTTTAACACACTATGAAATGGTCCTCTCCATAAAAGTGTGTGGAAATTTCCTCCATTAATCTAGTAGCTTCCATAATCATTCATTAGTGAAAGTCCACCCAACATGTTACGTAAATGACCATTTACCCATATTCAAAAAATTGTATTAAAACCCACTAAGTAATCTTACCATTTTTAAAAAAATGTATAAATATCATCATATTGAAATGGTCACCATCGGGAGATGGTGATATCGTGGACCTATTTTTTAAGAAATATTAATAGATCAATTATTAAAATTCCTTCTTTATCAATGGTCAAATACTTATTTGACTAAAAATTATGTGATTTTTTATTCGATGTCCTCAAGAAATTTTCTTCCAAATTTTTTTATAGCATAGTTATGATATTTGAATTTAATTTTGGTATTATAAACAATGACATGGTAGTACCCATTAGATTAATGTATTTTTTCCTTTAATTAAAACATAAATAAACTATACAAAAACATCTATATTATTTTTCATTCTTCAATAAAATCAATATTATATCTTTTATCCCAAATTTCTATCCATATATTGATAACAAACACAACACAATAAAACTATAATTTAATAACTATCTCTTTGAATAAAATATTATTAAAAATTATAATACTATAAAACCCACTAAATTATAATTAAATAACATATTATTATACCATATTCACAGATAGAGGGTGAATATGTAGTCTTTGTAATTTAGTAGTCTACATTTGGGATAGGTGAGTTCTCTTATTCCATCAGAGGTACTAACTTAGTATCACATAAACTTTTTGGTGATTTATTTAACAAAATGATCTCTAGCACTTTTATAATTGATAAATAGATCTCTTTTAAAATGTTTAATTTATAGATATATTTTATGTCGAAGATTCATGATACTTTGTTAATAAAAAATGTTGAAAAGAGAAAAATTCTTCCATATTATTAAATTTTGGAATGAAACTATGGTATTTCTATACCCTTTATATACACTATATAAATTTTATTTATTCTATGGTCCATTTAACTCCATTATATTCCAATAATTATTATTACAACCAGAACGACTCTTTATCATCTATAAAGGGTAGTAAATATATGCTTATTAGAGAAAAATGTTATAAGTAGGAGATGAAAGACTAGATCTTGTGAATGTTTGATCCATAAAAATTGAAATAGATAGTATTACATTTTGGTCTAGTTGAGTCTAATGAATCAAATAACATACCTCCTATGGCAAATATAATTTTAGAATTCTTACATAGTGATTCATTAGGATGAATTCATGAGTGAGTGGTTGAATTTTCTATTTACCTATTTACTATGATATAGATAATATATATTCAACCCTATCATATAAATAAAACTATATTAATTGAGATAACGATTGAATAAAATATATCATGTCCAATCTTCCTAATATTCCTAGTATTTCGCATTACGAATCAATTATCTTTTTCACTAAGAAGTGTGATAAATGTATAAATCTAAATGAATACTAACTAATGACGAATATGTAAATAATGAAGGGTTATACTATAATTTATAGTATTGATAATATATTTCATCAACTGAGGGGATAAAATGTGTTTATAATATTAACCCATTGTACATGTATCATAAACAATGAGTAAGGATATAATAAATTCCTAAAATATCATTTTGATGACAACATGATCACTATGGAAAAGTATTCATTCCTTTCAGATTGACTAACACTATTGTAGTCTACAAAAACATAATAATATGTATATTTAATCTATTCATTGACACTGTTATACTATCCTATGTGAATTATGTCCTTGCTTACTCAAAATAATAACAATATCATGGTATAAATATTTTAATCGTGTTGGAAAAATTATGAGAGAACCATCATTAAGGTAAAATATATAAATTATCATTATATATTTTGTAATAAAAATTAAATTGTGTATAAGGCCCAAACCTTAAACATTACATAATCTTGAGTTAAGTTAAGAATTCACATTGAAGATATTTTCAGGTTTATATTTTTAGAGAATTTTTCCATAACTATTACAATACAGCTCAAATATTACAATGTAGACACTTCTACTCTATCTAATTTTTTTTCAAAATAATAAAACCCCTTAAATAAAAACAAGAATTATTTTTCTTGATAAAAATATTTTTTAATTATTCATTTCTCTAAACCTTCCTTTTACCCTATGAAAAATATTTAAAAAACTTGTTATGACCAAAAAATGCTTAGTAAGGGATATAAAATAAGTTAAGAAAACATTAGTACATGAATACTAACAAATCAATGAAATCATACTTTCCAATCATAAAATATAATCTCTTTAACATAACTGACAAAACCATATGATTTATGAATAACACATATAAATCATAAATCATAAAGCTAACTTGTGGAATCCATAACATACTTACATTGTATCTTGCACTGCTACATAAGGAGTAAGCTTCATGGTTACGTTTGGAATACTCATCACAGTATATTCCCTAAATCTCTTAGGAGAATCAATAGAGTTTACCTACATTATGTTACTAAAAGCTTTAGAGAGCTATCTCGGGCTCACCCGCCCTCATTTTATCATAGAACAACCCATATACGTAAACAATTCCCAATAACCATAACATATTCATAACAGATAAAACAAGCATAAAAAAATATAACATTTTAACATTGCAATCACAATATAAAATTTCAAGATATTTAAATAATAAATGGTTTATCAAACCCATTTTAAATACCAAAATACATAAAAAGTGTATATGGTATTTATTTTCTGTTTAATAACATTATAGCTAGTTAATAAAGCCAAATATCAAATAATGCTCGTGGCGGAAGAAATGTCATTGTAGCCACGTACATTAAAAAGAAATATTCGTTTTTTTGTTTAGTAAAAAAAATCATAGAAAAAGAATACTTTTGAAGGTATTTGAATTAAATTAAAATAAAAAGGTTTTAATTATACACCATATAAAATAAATTTGTGTATAAATCAAAATATGCCTATATGAAAGGCGATTGAGACGAAGTCCCTTACCTTTAGTCTGACTTGTCGCGTTCGTTCTTTATATACCTCAATAAAAAACATAGGTTAATTTCTAATTTATTTAGAACCTTTTTCAATTTTATTTTTATTTTTATATTACATATCATCATGTTATAAAAATTACATAATTATCTAAGTTTATATCGGTTGTTTTGTCTATGTTCAGTACATGAGTCGAAAATGAACTTGTTTTGATGTAAATTGTCCATGTAGTCAAAATTCCATCAACTACATAATGATATTCGTGACTTAAGTATCATATATATACAGTATATATTTATTTATAATAGTCTATAAAATTTTTAGATAATAAATAAAACACGTCATTCATGGAGGCGGTAGGTCATACGTACACATCAACACTTCTTTAATTTATTTGTCATATTAATGAAATGAAAACTAAACGATAAATAGGTATATTATAATTCCAGACACTAATACAAAAACGAGATTTATCAACACTTCAAATGGGATTTATCAGCACTAAAAAAGGGCTATAAATCTCAGCACTGATAAAGGAGGGGGGTCCCCTTTATCAGCGCTCAATAAGCGCTGATAAAGGGACACTTTATCAGCACTAAAAAATCACTGATAAAGGAAGCCTTTATCAATGATAAAAATGCACTGATAAAGGGAGACTTTATCAGTGATAAAAAGGTGCTGATAAAGGAACCCTTTATCAGCGCTAAAAAAGCGCTGATAAAGGAACCCTTTATCAGTGCTAAAAAAGCGCTGATAAATGTCATGTCTGCTGCAACAAAAAATTCTGTAGCAACACACCCAAACAACACCTGCAAAAAATTCAGCATCTTAACAAGTAAGTATACCCATAAAAAATTATCACAAAATTCATAAGGTAATTAGACCAAGTATACGCATACAACAAGTATACCCATACACAATTAACACATAATTCTAATGTTAATTAAATACATAAAGAATTCAATTCTGAATTGAAGGGGTTGGGTGGGCTGTTCAGGGGTTTGGGGTGGCTGTCCAAGGGGGGTAGGGGGTGTTTGGGGGGGATGGGGGGTTTGGGGGGATATCAGTATCCATGGGGGTGTGGGGGTGGTCCATGAGGTTGAGGGCTATCCAAGGGGGGGTGGGGTGGTGTCCAGGGCGTGGTGGGGGATGTCCATGAGGGTGGGGGTGTCTAAGGGGGATAGTGTCTAGGGTATCGGGGGGGGGGTGTCTAGAAGGATGGGATGGGGGTGTCCGGGGGGATAGGGTTGTCCAGGGGGGTGTCCAGGGGGGCGGTCCCGGAGGTTGGGGACTGTCCAAGGGAGGTGGAGTGGTGTCCAGGGGGTGGGGGAGGCTGCCCATGAGGGTGGGGGTGTCCAGGGGGTGGGGTGTCTAGGTGGGGGGGTGGTGTCTAGGAGGATGGTGGTTTCTAGGTTGGGGGGTTGTCCATGGTGGTGTCCAGAGGGGGTGGACTGGTGTCCAGGGTTTCGGGGGGCTTTCCAAGGGGTGGGGGTGTTCGGGGGTGGGGGTGGTCTAGGGGGTTGGTGGGGCTATCCAAGGGAATGGGATGGTGTCTAGGAGGGTGGGGGTGGTCGTCCATGGGTGGTGGGTGTCTAAGGGTGGGGGGTGTACAGGTGGTGGGGTGGTGTCTAGGAGGGGTGGGGTGCCATTCAGGGGGTTGGTGGGTTTCCTGGGGGTGGAGGTGTTCAGGGGGGGTCGGGGGGTTGTCCGGGGTGGGGGGTGTCCATGGGCGTGTCCTGGGGGTGGGGGTGTCCATGGGGTTGGGGGGTTCCAGGGGGTGGGGGTGTCAAGAGGGGTGGGGGCGTCCAGGGGTTGGGGTGGTGTCTAGGGGGTGGAGGCAGTCTAGGGGGTTGGTGGGGCTGTCCAAGGGGGGTTGGGGTGGTGTCCAAGGGGGTGGTCGTGGCTATCCATGGGGTGGGGGAGGTGTCCAGGTGGTGGGGTGGTGTCTGGGGGGGATTCCAAGGTTTGGGGTCCATCCAGGGGGTTGGGGGGCAATCCATGGATCATTATCTTAAAATATAAACACAATCTGAATGCGTTTGGTCAGATTTGCATACGTCAGTTGTTGTTTTCACTTAAAATTTTGTCAATTTTAAACAAAAGAGAGACACTTTGAGTGATACTGGCCACACCGTACCTCATATTGAGGCGGGGTTGACTTTTAAATGTCACAAATAACCCATGGATCATTCTCCTAAAGGATCAACACAATCCAAATGCATTTGGTCGGATTTGCATACACTAGTTGTTGTTTTCACTTAAAATTCTGTCCATTTTAATCAAAAGAGAGACACTTTGAGTGATACCAGACACAACATGTCATGGATTGAGGCGGATTTGACTCTCAAACGTCACAAATTACCCATGTATCGTTCTCATAAAATATCAACACAATCTGAATTAGTTTGGTCGTATTTGCGTACATCAGTTGTTGTTTTAACTTAAAATTTTGACCATTTTAAACAAATGAGAGACCCTTTGAGTGATACCAGTGACACCATGGCTCGGATTGAGATGGGGTTGACCCATAAACGTCCCAAATGACCCATGGATCATTCTCCTAAAGGATCATCACAATCTGAATGCATTTGGTCAGATTTGTGTACATCAGTTATTGTTTTCACTTAAAATTCTGTCCATTTTAAACAAAAGCGAGACACTTTGAGTGATACCAGCATCCCCATGCCTCATATTGATGTGGGGTTGAATTTTACAAATCAAAAATGACCCATGTATTTTTCTCATAAGTTATCGACACTATACAAATGCGTTTGGTTGGATTTCTGTAGGTCAGTTGTTGTTTTCACATAAAATTTTGTCCATTTTAAACAAAAAAGAGACCCTTTGAGTGATACCGGCCACATCATGCCTCGGATTGAGGTGGGGTTGACTCGTACATGTCACCAACACACCCATGGATATTTCTACTAAAGAATTAACACAATCCAAATGCATTTGGTTGGATTTGTGTACATCAGTTTTTTTTCAATTAAAATTCTGTCCATTTTAAACAAAAGACAGACACTTTGAGTAATACCGGACACACTGTGCCCTAGATTGAGGATTGGTTGACTTTTACATGTAAATATTGACCATGGATAGTTCTCCTAAAATATCAACATAATACGAATGCGTTTTGTTGGATTTCTATATGTCAGTTGTTATTTTCACTTAAAATTTTGTCCATTTTAAACAAAAGAGAGACCCTTTGAGTGATATCGGCCACACCGTGGCCCGGATTGATGCGGGGTTAACTCTTACACGTCCAAAATGACCCAGGGATATTTATTTAAAAGTATCAATAGAATACGAATGCGTTTGGTTGGATTTGCGAACATCAATTGTTATTTTCACTTAAAATTTTGTCCATTTTAAATAAAAGAGAGGCACTTTGAGTGATACCGGACACACCGTGCCTCATATTGAGGAGGGTTGACTCTTACAAATAAAAAATGACCCATTTATCGTTCTCCAAAAATATCAACATAATCTGAATGCGTTTGGTTGGATTTTCATATGTCAGTTGTTGTTTTCACTTAAAATTCTATCCATTTTGAACAAAAGAGAGACCCTTTGAGTAATATCGTCCACACTGTGGCTCAGATTGAGGCGGGGTTGACTCATACATGTCAAAAAGTACCCATGGATAGTTCTTTTAAAGGATAAGCATAATTTGACTACATTTGGTCAGATTTTCATACATCCGTTGTTGTTTTCACTTAAAATTCTGTCAATTTTAAATAAAAGAGAGACCCTTTGAGTGATATGGGTCACACCGTGCCTCATATTGAGGTGGGTTTGACTTTTACACATCACCAACGCACCCATGGATCATTATCCTGAAGTATCAACATAATAAAAATGCGTTTGGTCATATTTGAGTATGTCAGTTGTTGTTTTCCCTTAAAATTCTGTCTATTTTAAACAAAAGAGAGAAACTTTGAGTGATACTGGTCACACCGTGCCTCAAATTGAGGCGGGGTTGACTCGTACATGTAATAAATGTCACATTAATTTTTCTCCTAAATGATCAACACAATTCAAAGGTTTTTGTTTGGATTTCCGTATGCCAGTTGTTGTTTTCACTTAAAATTATGTCCATTTTAATCAAAAGAGAGACATTTTGAGTGATACCGGCCACACCGTGGATCAGATTGAGGCAGGGTTGACTTGAAAACATTAATAAAGACAAATGTATGGTTCTCCTAAAGTATCAAAATAATGCTAATGTGTTTGGTCAGATTTCCATAGGTCAGTTGTAGTTTTCACTTAAAATTCTGTCCATTTTAAACAAAAGAGAGACCCTACGAGTGATACCGGCCACATCGTGCCTCGGATTGAGGCGGAGTTGAATCATACACGTGACCAACGCACCTATTGATTGTTATTTTAAAGTATCAACACAATAAAAATGAATTTTATAGCATTTTTGTACGTTAGTTGTTGTTTTCACTTAAAATTCTATCCATTTTAAACAAAAGAGAGACACTTTGAGTGATACCGGACAAACTGTACCTCATATTGAGATAGGGTTGAATCTTACATGTCAAAAATGACCCATGGATCGCTATAATAAAGTATCAACACAATATGAATGTGTTTGGTCAGATTTTCGTACGTCAATTGTTGTTTTAATTTAAAATTTTGTCCATTTTAAACAAAAGAGAGACACTTTGAGTGATACCAGCCACACCGTGGCTCGGTTGGAGGTGGGGTTGGATATTACACATCAAAAATGTCCCATGGATCATTCCCCTAAATGATCAACACAATAATAATGAGTTTTTTAGATTTTTGTATGTCATTTGTTGTTTTCACTTAAAATTCTGTCCATTTTAAACAAAAGAGAGACACTTTGAGTGATGCCGGCCACACCACGCCTCGGATTGAAGAGGGGTTGACTCGTACACATCACAAAGGACACATGGATTATTATCCTAAATTATCAACACAATCTTAAGGTTTTTGGTAAGATATCCATACGTTAGTCGTTGTTTTCATTTAAAATTTTGTCTGTTTTAAACAGAAGAGAGACATTTTGAGTGATACCGGCCTCACTATGCCTCGGATTAAGGAGGGGTTGACCCTTACACCTCAAAAATGACCCATGTAACGTTCTCTTAATGTATGAACACAATATAAATGCGTTTGGTCAGATTTTTGTATGGAAGTTGTTGTTTTCACTTAAAATTCTGTCCATTTTTAACAAAAGAGAGACACTTTTAGTGATACCAGCCACACCATGGCTCAGATTGAGGAATGGTTGACTCATGCAAGTCAAAAATGACCCATGTATCATTTTAATAAATGATCAACATAATCCGAATGCATTTGGTTCGATTTTCGTAGGCCAGTTGTTGTTTTCACATAAAATTCTTGTCCATTTTAAACAAAAGAGAGACCCATTGAGTGATACCGGCGACACCATGCCTTGTATTGAGTCAGGGTTGACTCATAAATGCCACCAATTCCCCCATGGATTGTTCTCCTAAAGGATCAACAAAATAAAAATCTATTTGTTTAGAATTTCATATGTCAGTTGTTGTTTTCACTAAAAATTATGTCCATTTTAAACAAAAGAGAGACACTTTTGAGTGATACCATCCACACCATGCCTCTGATTGAGGTGGGGTTGACTTGTACATGTCAAAAATGACCCATGGATCATTCTCTTAAATTATCAACATAATAATAATGTGTTTGGTTGGATTTCCATATGTCAGTTGTTGTTTTCACTTAAAATTATGTTTATTTTAAACAAAAGAGAGACACTTTGAGTGATTCCGGCCACACCGTGGCTCAAATTGAGGCAGGGTTGACTCTTACACGCCAAAAAATACCCATGGATTGTTATCTTAATGGATCAACAAAATTCTAATGCATTTGTTTGGATTTGAGTATGTTAGTTTTTGTTTTCACTTAAAATTCTGTCCATTTTAAGCAAAAGAGAGACACTTTGAGTGGTCCATCATTCTTGCAAGTTGCTGGTTCATTTCATCTGTTAGAATGGGAAAATGAATCATTGGATAAAGGTTGTTTTATTTATTTAAAATTACAATTTTCCTATGAACATTTATATACCACAATGTTTCATCTTCTGATCCCCTTAACCCCTATAAAAAATGACCGCCAATTGTAAATGT
Organism: Viscum album; assembly: GCA_963277665.1. Lineage (NCBI taxonomy): Eukaryota > Viridiplantae > Streptophyta > Magnoliopsida > Santalales > Viscaceae > Viscum > Viscum album. The sequence goes on along the minus strand of OY728132.1, from coordinate 52,426,082 downwards.
CCCCAAGTCAGATCTTCCTGCTATTTGTGTACAATCTACCATCCGGTATGGGGACCAATCATTTCTGAACAAGTCTATATCATCTTGTGAGTATGTAGTTTTTGGCAGTCAGATTAGTATTAAAAAATATAAAAAATAATAATTAATTAATTAAATTAAATAGTAGTTGTTTTTTAAAATTCCTCTTTAGGGATGCTAGTTTGTTGATGAACCATCATATCAAAGAATGTTGGCGAGAAGAACATTTATACTTCACATAATATGATGACAATTTCTTTTTCCATAGTAGGAAATTTCTCCGGTTTTAAAACTTTTCTACACATAGCTTTGAAAAAGAAACAAATTTTGGTTAACATATGACGAACGTTCTTGGGCAAAATGCATTGTAAAGATATTGGAATTAGATCTTGCATCAAAACATTGAACTCATGTAATTTCAAACCTTTTAACTTCAAATCATTCATTGAAAAAATGTTATTGATATTTGATAAATACCCCTCTGGAACCTTTGCATCATTGAAGAAGCTGCAAAACTAATATCTCTCCTCCCTAGAAAGAGTGTAAGTAGCTCGAGGAAGAAACATTCTATTTTCACTATTCACAGGAGTAAACTCTTCTCGTATTCCCATGTCAACCATGTCCAACCTTTCCTTAATTCAATCCTTTGTTTTTCCAGGTGCATTTAGTAACGTTATGATAAAACTGTCACATACATTTTTTCCACATTCATCACATCAAGAAAATGTATGACGTACAAACAAATCCCGTAAGGTAATTAAAAAAAACTGATCTCTTTTTCCAACTGATTTTCGTATGGTTTTTCGAAAATGGTTTACCAAAAATAGTGTTCACATCTTTTACTTTCTCAAATAGTTGATCACCTATTAGTGGAGACAGTGTTGCGCGTTGTTCAGAACTTCCATTGAATGATGTCGTCCAAGATCGGTACTTATTCTGACGAGGTAGAAATCTACGATGTCCTAGAAACATAGATTTCGATGGATGTTTTAACCTAATTGATTTGGTATCTTATTCTCACACAGGACACCCTTGAGTTCGTTTAATGTTGTAGCCTAACAAATTTTCATAATTAGGGAAAACATTTATTGTCCTATACAACCTCGCTCTCAACGTGAAGTATTCACTTTTATAAGAATCATACAACATAACACCTGCATCCCACAATAACTTCAAATCATTGATCAAAGGATCCAAATAAACTTCAATATCGTTACCTGGTTTTTTTAGTCCTGATATAATCATAGATAACTTGATGAATTTCTACTTCATGCATAACCAGAATGGAAAGTTATAATTTACCAACATAACAGACCATGTACTATGAGTGCGGGTTTGAAAACCAAAAGGATTCACTCCATCAGTAGATAATGCAAGAAAAAGGTTTCTCAGCTCTTTTTCAAATTCAGGATACGCATGATCAATTTTCTTCCATTGAGGAGAGTTGGTTGGATGACATAATTTCCCATCTTTATTTCTTTTATCTTTATGCCACGACAATTGTCTTGAAGATTATTCACATCAATATAGATGACTAAACCTTGGAATTATTGGAAAGTACCATAAGACTTTCATAGGATTGGATTCATCTTTCTTGTATCGAGAAGCACCATGCTTTGGGCATTCTGTAATTTATTTTTTCTCCTTGAGAAACAATATATAGTCCTTCGGGTAGGCATGTATTCGTTCATAAATCATACCTATCGAGCATAGCATTCGTTTAGCTTTATATGTCCATCTTGGGAGCTCATTATCATCCAGGAGCATGTCATTTAAGAGAGAAAGTAGTTCTATAAAACTGAAATCACTCCATCTATTTCCTTCTTTCAATTTATACAACTTCAGTACAACTGACAATGCTATATACTTAGTCCAACTAGCGTACAATGGAATCTTTTCACAACTCTCTAAATTCTCAAACAATTTTGGGAAACCACGTAGTTCATCTTCAATTGTCTTTGTCATTTTTTCATTAAGATCTTCATCATCATTGACATCTGTAATCACATCCACCATACAGTCTTCTTCATTATCCATATTTGTATTCATATCTGATGATCCATAAAATGTAGTTTTATTCCATCCAGTAGCTACATTCACTTTTTCTCCATGTTTATTCCAATATTTATAACTCTAATCTATTCTGGGACATATCAAATGTTCTTCCATCTCCTCTGGAGTAATTAGTCTAGAATAACAACAATGTAAACAAAGACAAAGGATTTGAGAAGGATCCTTTGCGTGATCCTTTGAAAACTTGATAAACGCTTTCACTCCATTCTCATACTCTAGTGTCAAAAGATTAGCATCCATACAATCTTTATTCATCTACATCCTATTTGAATCTCAAATATCAGTATTTATGGTTCAAATACACAAAAAAAAGACTTCCAAATTGAGTAGGAGAGAACCACTTCCTCATAAAAATAGAGATTAATAGAGCCAAACCATTTCTAATAAATATTTGGAAATCAATAGAACCAGGATAGACCCACCATCAAAATCCACACAGTGTCCAAACACAAAGGGGTTCGTGGGGATAATAATTTGTGTCATAGATGGTAAAACTCACACGGAATCATCCTCTATGGTTCATCATCCTTTATCAGGTCAACCCTTTTATGGTCAACTAGTCCATCCTTTTATACCTCACCAACCTAAAATACATATGGATGAAAACCAGTAGCTGACTCTATAAGTAAAGAAAGGATTATCATAATCTCTACAATATGGAACTCATTAAATATAATTACATTAGATTCATTATAGTTTCTTCAAATAACCCCAGTCCAAACACAAGAATAATCATGAATGATACATCTACCACTCCTAGGTATCTTCCCCACATTCAATATCATCATGCCTAATATTTTTGGTAAGCTCAAGTTACTTACTTTAAATCACAGGGGGGATAATCACTTGTGTCATAAATAGACTCCCATGTTATTCCATATGATAATTTTAACAAATATTATTATCCTATCATCTCATTCAATCCTCATGAGTGTCTAATTCCAAAATCCATCTTAATTGTAATATCAAAAGAATATATATTAATAAATTACCCCACATCCACTTCCCCACTAATCTAGTAATTCTCACACTCTAATGGAATATTTCGTCAGCTTTAACCCCTTATATATAATCTCATAACCATATATCAACACATACACATGTCACGAACACATAAAATACCATATACACATCACAACCACACATCACATCCTCATCACAGTATGATATCGTGAATATGAAGGACATAAACATCTTACTCTCCTCCTATAATGCATAACCCCCACTATGTATCCACACCAAATACAGATAATCATGTCAACAAGAATATATATACACCAAAACCTAAAATCATTATAGGTTTTATATATACACCCACTGTGAGACATTACAACTCATACTAAGTGTGAAGGGGGATAAGGGAAGAGGGAGTGGTTCTATATGTTTTCCCTCTATAACTTAGATATTGAGAAAAACACTCCTAACCAAAGTAACCATATGGATTTCAATTTGGTTACTTGATTCAAGTGGTGGTGTGTAAGAAATAATAAGATAATATAATAAGTATATAGTCACACATAAATATTTCCTAAGGTTTTACACCAAACTAACATAGCAAACACCCTCGTCAACCATTACCTTGTTACTACCACACTCTTATAACCAATTACATTATATTTACACAAATAATCCCCAAAAATCACATAAGAATCCATATTAACATTACCAACTTCTCATTTCATTTAACATTATCATTTCTTGGATTTTTATTACCATATGAATTTCAATTGTTAACAAATTTAATGTAAAACCAATCATTAAATCACTACCCACTATAATCCATTCGTTAATCATTAATAACATTTATTCTATCTTTAACCATTTATTAAACATAATTATTCCAATCATTATCAATAATCATTTAACAAACCATCTTTATCATTTCCAACCCATCACTCATTACTATTTTCATTTATTCCAACCATATTCCATGCATAAAGGAAACAATAACACCACCCAATAATAACTAAATTTTCATGACATAAAATACAACTAAACACATTGTAAAATCCATTAAACCACTTATTTTCTACCTAAATAGCCATATCATTTCTGTCATAACCACACAATAATCCATCCATCACTACAGTATTAATTACCACACCACATGCTCCCAACCACATCAATCAACCATCACCCTTATAATCATAGTGTTAAATACCCCATACATAGTAGCGTAAAAGGGAAAACATATAAGAAATTCACACTAAAAACTACCCCTTAAACAATCTATAATATTTATGTAGAATTTATAGTTTAAATATAACACTTTATTTACATATTTCCATACAACTAATTCATTTGCTAACTTAAGTGAGTAGAGAATAATGAAAGGTGATTATAACATATTATTAGTAGTAAGAAATATCTTTCACAAAATCAAGAATAAATAACTTAGAAACAACACCAATAAATCCATAAATATATAAGAAATATTATGTAACTTCATAAATCACATGAAAAAATCCCTCTTCACTTTAATTTTTTTAGTTTAATTCATTATAGTATTTAGGTTAATCAGTATTGTCCATCCAATGGAAACAAAATAACATTATAATTCCACAATTTAAACATAATAAAGAAGTATAAATTTTATGTCCCCAACCTAAACTAAATATTTAACAAATATTTCATAAGAATTAGAAGAATCGTCAAATAAAACATGACTTAACACATGAGGGTAATCTAAAAGTCCTATGTATGACCATTAACCATAAAAACACCAAAATGGGATCAAAATTCTTGTCACATCCTTCCTAAGAAGAAAGTTCAAGAATTGAATCAAGAAGAAGAGAAAAAAATTCACCTTAGATGAGGAAATGTAGGGAACCTTCTGCACTACATCGGGAGGGGAAGGCGTGACTGCCAGAGGTGGAGGTGCACGGGACGAGCCGCCAACCATTGAGAAATTGAAGAGTAGGGTTTGTAGGAAGTAGGTTCGAGTGGGGAAGAGGGGAAGTAGGTTTTGCGGGGAGTAGGATCTGTCTAAGGGGTTCTAGGGGGAGGATAAAGAGAAAGGCTAGTGGTGGAGGTCCAACAATGCGAAGATTGGGGGGCGGAATAGGTCCGACAATGCAAAGATTGGGGGGGATTTGTCACAGGGGTACAATACCATGAGCTCTTTAAGGCACGATAAATAGAGGAGATTGTGTGACCGATTTTATAAAATATGGGACTATGGTTTTATCAGCGCTAAAATTTTAGCACTGCTAAAGGAAGGCTTTATCAGCTCTTTTTTAGTGCTGATAAATGTTACCCTTTATAAGTGCTAAAATTTTAGCACTGATACAGGGACTCTTTATCAGCATTTTTTGCTAAGCACTGATATTATGTGGCGCTACCCTTACCTGTTTTGTATTAGTAATTACAATATAGTATTTAATATATGTTACATAATTTCATTAACTCCATCCTTTATTTGTTATATGTATGCCATTAATGATTCATATCAATTTGAAGAGGTGGTAGTCCGCACTTCCTCAAATGAAATTGTCGTATTTATATATTATGGAAAGCATAAAGGTATCTTGTAAATAAAAAATAATGAACAATAGATACAATATAAATATAATATATATCATATATAAATATATTTATATCATAATGTCTACCATTATAGGTGGTAGCAGAAAATCGAACAATCATCATTTTGTGAGGTAGTAGTTTGTCGTACACAGAAATAGTATGTTTGTATCCGTTAGATAGAGGTGTGTGTTAGTGTAGTTAAAAGAATTATCATAAAAACATACTAGTATATTTAGGATACTGGTATTGTTATGTAATAAAAGAATTAGAAGATCTTAGAGAGTGAAGAAGTAAAATAAAGGAAAGGTACATGAGAGAAGATGTTACCTTTAACTGAGGTAACTTGTTTTGATTTAAGCCTAAAGGATTTTTGGAATTTCCTTTTTCCAAAGGTAAGGCTTTTAGGATTAAGGGATAAATATTAGAATAATATACAATAATAATCTGGATGATTCAAGGGGCTTGAGATGTGAGAGTAAATGGGTATAGGTGATGCCCTTTTATTAGAGGGAGTAGGGGTACTTTAGGAATGTTTTAAAATATTAATTTATTATAAATTCTATTTAGATTTAAAAAGAGTCCAAATTAAGTAAGGTCAAATATAATATGAATATAAGTATTAATAAAATCATCCGATAATAATTATATAGGTTTTTGATATTTTTTTAATCCTTATCTTTTTTATTTGAACCTTTTTTACTCTTAATGTTTTATCAAGCATTTAAAACTTTTAGAACCAAAATTGGTACCAAAATATGAAAAATCTCCGATGATAGAGTCATTAATAAAATATTAGAATTATAATAACCATTTGTCTGAATATTTTTTTTTTGTAATTTTATAATATTTAATTAAATATTTTATATTTTAAAAGATGAATTATGTCAATTTTGACACTATTCATATCATGGCTTTTTAAAAAACTATAAAAACATGATTCCATAAAAAACTTCATTAATTAAAAGATAAAATGTCATATGTATCTAGAAAATTTGAGTATGGAATCAAAATAATCAAATTAAATTTATTTTAATATTTATAATATCATTTATTTGAATCCTTTATTAATGAAGCAATCATTTCATCATCATTGTGTCATAGTTAAATTTATTTATATAATGTTTAAAAATTACAAATAAAATATCATGATGTCAGAAATTTTTTTTGATTTATAATGACTCTTTATAGTCGAATATATCACTTATATAACCCCATATAAAAATTGTTTTATTAAAAGATACATGTTTTTGTTATATGTCCCTTTTCTTTAAATTAAAAAAACATAAATTGGCATTTTCAAACCCAAGTGGAACCTAAATACCAAAATGTGAGCATAAGGATTATCATGGTCAAAAATAAATCATCCAATAAGATTAGTACATGTTTTTGGGTAGTTTTATATTATTATAATATTAATATTTACTGTTATTTACCAAATTTACCCTTTAACCATGGTAAATAAAAATAATTACAGAAGTTACTAATCATAATTTTCAAGAATAAAAGGTAAAAATTTACACAATTAAAAACTTATGATTCCAAATGTGGAATCCATTTTTTAAAATTAAAAACATATAAATTTTAGTAATTAATTTAAAATTAATTTATGTTGGCAGAACCAAAAGGCATGTTTTTAAGAAGTAAAAACTACAAAAAGATTGACATGTGTTTATGTCCAATTAAAATTTAAAGTTACTTATAATGAAAAATATTGGATTAAATTGTCAAAAAAATCCAATTACAATTTAAAATAAATTAAAAGGATAATCTAACTATATAAATATATTAGATGAAAATATAGTTTTGAATTAAAATGTTGTATTTTTCACTAATCATTAAAAAATGATCTTTATGAAAAAATGACCAAAAATTTAACCAAAGTAAATTTTGATGTACCTCTTCAATAGAAGAAGTTTATTTTGTCAAATATAACATATAAAATTGATAAAAAACTATATTTAAAAAGGGATTTCCTTTAAAAGGAGTTAAAACTACCTTTAAAAAATATTAGGGTATTTATCGCCAAAAATCAAATTTATTCAATTTTTTAGTCTATAATATTTATTGGATAAATGTAAAAACATTTAACAAAAATGTTTAACAATAATGTAGTTAGTTTTTTTCATTCCCACCAATTCATCATCTAGTCGTTAACTACCATTTAAAATAATAATATTATTATATTATTTTTCAGTAGAACTCAATGTTGTGTGCAATGTATGATTTAGGAGAAACCTGTTGTTGCATGTTGAGTACACTATTGGAAAAAAGCACCCCCTTTAATGTAAAATTAATATCTTATTCATAAAAATCAATAGGCATAAAAAAATTAATATCTTATCAATACATGGGATCCTACATCATTCCCCCATTTTGGAAATTACATCCTCAAAATTTTATTTACTTATCAAATAAGTGGGGATATTTATCCCTCGTATCATTTTAATATTACCATATTTCCTCTTAAGCCATATGTGTTCCCAAAAAACCTTTACTTGATGAATTACCTTATTCTGCCACACTTTCTCTCTATAGTTAAGAATATATACTGGTTAGTCCTCATAATAAATATTCTCTTCCAACTGAACAATCTCTAGACTCAAAACATGAGACAAATACAAAATATATTTTCTCAACATTGAAACATGAAAAACATTGTGTACATGGTATAAAAAAGGTGGTAAAGACACTATGTAGGCAACTGATCCAACTTTCTCGAAGATTCCATAGGGTCCAATTAACATCAAAATCAGCTTTGCCTTCTTACCAAAATGCATCACACTTTTTCATGGAAAAAATTTTAGAAATACATGATCACCTACCTCGAAATAAAGATCCTTCCTTTGGTTATCTGTATACCTTTGTTGCCTATATTGAGTTGTTCTCATGTGCTTCTAAATCAACTGATATTTTTCTTCCATCCCTTCTACCAATTCTGGTCTCATAAAATTCCTTTCACATAATTCATCCCAAAAAGATGAAGTTCAACATCACTTTTCATATAATGCCTCAAATGGTGATATCTGTATACTAGAATGAAAACTCTTATTATAATAAAATTCAACCAAAGACAGATGTTGATCCCAAATTCCCTGGTAATCTATTGAATAAGCACGTAACATATCCTCCAAGGTTTGAATTGTTCTTTTTGAATACCTGTATTATTGAGGATGAAAAGTTGTACTAAAATTTAATTCAATTCACAATGACTTTTGAAGTCATTTCCAAAACTTAGAAGTGAACCTGGGATCATGACAAGATATAATGATAGGGGAAATCCATGTAACCAAACTATCTCTTTAATATACAACTGATAAAGTTGATCTAGAGACAGAGTATCTCTAATGGGAAGAAAATGAGCGTATTTATTCAATGAATCAACAATAACCCATATTGAATTGTTAGCTAAAGATATTTTTGGTAACCCCACTATGAAATCCATGGAAACAATTTCAAATTTCCACACTATCACAAGAAAATACTGAAGCATCCCTTTTGGTAACCGCGAGTTTGATTTAACCTACTGAAGAATCAAACACTTCACAGTAAAGTCAACAATATATATTTTCATTCTATCCCACCAGAAATACTCTTGAAGATCTTTGTACATATTAGTACTTCCAGTATGAACTAAAAACTGATAACTATGAGCTTCACATAACAACTCTTCCTTCAACATTGATTCACAATTCACACATAACCTCTTTCCAAATCTCAAAACACAATCTTTATCAATGTTAAATTCAGGTAACTTTCCCTTCTAAACCAATTATACCTTTTTCTAGAACTCACTATCTTTTTTCTATACTTTCTTAATTCTGTCTTATAGAGATTATTTCACTACCACATGAAACATAACAGAGGAATTCCCTATACCAACAACATCCAATCCAAAATTTATTAAATCAGAAACCAAAGATCTTGTTCCAAGCGTAGCATGGTTAATATAGCATTACTATTTTGACTCAAATTCCTAGCCACTTTATTTTTATTTATTATATGGTAATGAATCATTAAATCGAAATCCTTAATTAATTATATCCATCTACTTTGTCTTATGTTTAATTCTTTCTAAGTGAATATATACTTCAAAATTTTATGATCAATATATATTTCACATTTTATTCCATATAGTTGAGGCCTATAAATTTATACAGGAAAAAATAATATCAGCTAATTCCAAATCATGTTTAGGGTAATTTAACTGATGAGGTTTCAACTGACGTGAACCATAAGCAATTACCTGATCATTCTACATTAGGACACAACCAAGTCCTTTCAATGAAGCATCGCTATAGATAAAAAATTCACCATTTATAGAAGGTAGTTTCAAAACTGGACCATTCACCAATCTTCTTTTTAAGTCCTAAAAAAATTTATCACATTATTTTGTCCAGATGAAATTAACACCTTTTTTAGTTAACTTAGTCAGTGGGCTAGATAACTGCGCAAAATTTTCAAATAACCTCCGGTAATAACCTGTTAAGCCTATAAAACTATGAATCAATGTTATATTTATGGGTCTTGGTCATTATTTAACATGTTTTGTTTTATTAGTAACAATAGTTATGTCTTCTTTACAAAAAATGTGACCAAGGAATGAATTTTTTTGTAACCAAAACTCTCACATGCAGAATTTCCCATATAGTTTCTTTTCGTTATGGTTTTCAAGACAACCCTTAAATAAATTTCATGCTCCTCTTTACTATTATAATATACCAAAAAATCATCTATAAAAAAACCACAAACTGATCCATAAACTGATTAAATACTCCATTTCTACCATCTTAGCAAATCAAACAAGTTTTTTATAACCTTTGAACTCATGAGAAGATAATTCCCTTTGATACTTTGTCTTTAATCCTGAGTAAAAATGATTGATTTTACTATTAATATCCCATATGAAATTTGGGATGCAACTTGAAAAACAGGTGAATTTTTCTTCATATGCATCCACTAATTCATCCTCCTACCTCAATTCCAAGAATTGGTTTTCCATCCTAAGTTGAACCGCCTGAGAAAATTATTTCTCAAGGAAAATAATTTTAAATTCATCTTAATATATAGCACCAATATACTTACTATCCTTGATATTTTTTACCATTGGCTGTCACTGATTGGAATCACCTTCAAAATGGTAAACAAAAAGACTAACCTTTTGATGTTCTGAATACCACATGACACCGAAAATATTTTTGAGTGTTTTAATCCACTGTTAAGTGGGCACAAGTTCAGACAATATTTTGAATGATGGTGGATGTTGCCTCATGAAATGATCCACTCCCGACATGTTCCTTCTTGGTTGATCTGGATGATATCATGCATTTATACCACCACTATTTATAGCCAGAGTCAATTGTGTCATCACTGTAATAAACTGTTCAGTTCTGATTCTAACTATATCTGGTTTCTAATTGGGTAGGTTGTTTTCCTCTTGATTTCCTCCCATTATAGATTCTCTTTTTCCTCTATGGAAACACATTCTAAACATAGACATATCTTAAATTTTATAACATGGTAATATTTAAATGTTATATCATTTCAATATTTCCATAAAGTAAAAATAATTTATGAATATTCATTTAACAATATCCTAACTCCCAAATTTATTTAAACTGGCCTCTGATACCAACTATAAGGCCTCATCCTTAAGCATTACATAATCTTCAGTTATGTAAATAATTAACATTGAGTATCTTTTTAATATTATAGTTTTAGATAATTAGGTAATAACAATTACATTACATCTCAAAATTTACAAAGTAGACACTTCTACTCTATCCAATTTTATTCACAATAATAAAACACCTTAAATAAAAACATAAATTTATTTTCTTGATAAAAATCTTCATGAATTATTCATTTCTCATTCCTTTCTTTATACCCAAGGAAAAACATTTCGAAAACATGATATGAGCATAAAAATCTAAGTAAGGGATATAAAATAAGGGAAGAAAACATTATTCAATGAATTCATACAAATCCAAGAAACCATTCTTTTCAATTATAAAACATAATCTCTTTAACATACCTCATGAAATCATAATATTTATGAATAAAATATAGAAATCATAAAGGTAACTTGTGGAAACCATAATTATAACACCCCAGGTAAATAAAGAATATGAAATTTTCATATTTATCCATATTTGTGAATAAAATATATATATTACTTTAAAAGGGGATGCTATGCTCGATGGCGTACCCAATACGCAATAACGAGTTTCTTAGGAATCTTACGTTGCACTCTAATAATAAAATAATATTATCTTAAATGGCAGTTAATGCCTAGCCGTTGTAATGGCGGGAATGAACAGAACTAACTAAAAAATAATTATATATGTTTGTCAAATATTTTTACTCTTTACAATAAATGTTATAGGATTAAAAATGCGAATGAATCCAATTTTAAGTGTAAACATTCCAATATTCTTTAAGAGGTCGATTAACCGCCTTTTGATGGCGAACCTCTTTTAAATACACTTTTTGATAATTTAATGTGTTATATTTGACAAAATAAAATTCTACTTTATAATCAGGACATCAAAATTTACTTTGTGTAAATTTTTGGTATTTTTCTGAAAAGTTCAATTTTTAATGAATAGTGAAAAATGTTGTATTTTAATTCAAAACCTTCTTTTAATCTAATTTATTCATAAGATTAGATTATATTTTAAATTGGTTTTAAATTGAAATTAGAATATATTTTTACCATTAAATCCAATGGTGGTCATTGGAATTAATTTCACTTTGAAATTGGACTCAAACTAGTGCCAATATTTTAATAGATATTGTTTCTTAAAAACACGCTATTTGTTTTGACAGTGGGAATTAATTATTAAACTAGTTAATGAAACTTATATGTTTTGAATTTTTTAAAATAGACATCATTTTTGAATTCGGAATATCAAATATAGCCTAGGGTGAATTTTTGGTAATTTTCTGAAAAACTTTAATTTTTGATGAATAGTGAAACCACTAAGTGGTACTTATAAAAACTGATTTTCCGTTTAAATGAAAATTTTCCACCTTTGTGTTTTGAATTTCAAAACTCTGACATACATGGTTGTCATTAAGAAGTAAAATGTGGTTCAATGGGATTAAAATATTTTTTTTGGTGAATAGTAACTTTTAAGTTTATTAATCACGATTAGAGGTAATTAGTGTAGTTTGAGGTAAAAATAATGTTTTAATAATATTAAATGACATAAACACTTGTCCTACCATAATTGGATGTGTCATGGCCGACCAATACAATTCATGGGTCAACTTGGGGACCCCATGGATCCACTTTGGTAGGAAAATGACATAAATAACTTCTTATTTAAAGTTAAAATTAAAATGTCACAAACATGAGTTTTTAACTAAAAAATTTTTATATGGGGTTATACAAGTCATATTTTTTAGTATAAATAGTCATTGGAAATATAAAAATATTTCCTACATCATAGTATTTTTTTTATAATTTTTAGACATTCAATAAATTAAATTATTTATGAAATCATGATGATGCAGCGATGACCTCATTATATAACGATTTAAATAAAATGGAAAGATAATGTAAAATATAAGACCTAAACATGTCCAAAACCTACTGGATGGGTGGATTTAGAACCCTTATCACCTTATACTCGAAAAAAATCAAATTGGGACCATTCAAATCCGAAACTCATACTAAAATAAAGTAACATTTCCTTACTTTCTAAGAGTGCCCCTCCTCTCCTCTTATAAAAGGACCCCACCTCTACCTCCTTAACCATACTTCCAAAGCCTTTGGATCAGCCAAACCCTGCACATTTTGTCTCTCCACATCCCTCTCTAACTCCTTGAAGCCTCACTTTGGGCAGAAGTCTTCCCAAGGAAGCCTTTGAGCTCAAACCAAAGGGAGTTACCCGATTTTAAGGTAATGTCTTCACTTGTGTCCTTTTGTCTTATTTTGCTTCTCCAACCATCTAAACTCTTTTTATTAATTTATTTTGTAACAAATACAGTATCTTAAAAATACTAGGATGTTTTTATATGAATTATTCGAGCTACACTTACACACACCTACATCTAATGGTTAAAGAACATACTATTTCTGTGGATGGAGAATTTCTGCCTCGCGAAACGATGATTGTTCAACATTCTTCTAACACCTTAAAAGGTGGCCATTAAGATGACACTATATTTATATATGATATATAATATGTTTATATTTTACTTAAACTTCTGTAATTTTCATTTATGGCATAACTTTATGGTTTCCATTATGGGTAAACGCGATATCTTCATTTATGGAAGTGCGGACTACCGCCCCATCAAAGTGATTTGATTCGTTAATACCATATGTGGTACATATAAAGGACATATTTAATGATATTATATATTATAACATACTGGAATTAAAGTACTATTATGTATCATTATGTTTTAATTCCATTAAATATGAAATAGAAATGGAAGTAGCGTTCATGCATACGTACGGATTACCGTCTCCATGAACGGTACATTTCATTTCTTATCTCAAAATGTTATGGATATATATGTAATATATTACATCTAAATTATGGATATCATTCTGGAATTATAACATATATATATATATATATCTCATTTTGTTTTAATTCTATGAAAGTAGCATTCATGTGTACGTACGGCCTACCGTCTCTATGAATGGTGCTTTTAATTTTAATCTCCAAATGCTATGGAATAGTATAAAAATATATACTGGATATATATGATATTTAAAACATCAATACTATTCTGGATATGATTTACTTATAACTACATGGATAATTACTTTCCAACAAGTTCAATTTTTTACTCATGTTCCAAACATCGACAAAAATGTCTGATATGAACTCATATTATTAACCAATTATTATAAAATTAAAATATGTGATATGAACTGAATAATAATCTTTATACGAGGTCCTTAATCAATTATAAATTGACCAAAGTTTATTATTCAGAAATATAAAGAAATGAACAAGAAAAGTTGGACTTGACGTAAGGGATCCTACTCCTCTCTTTCTTTTTAAGTACACTCTTTTATGTCATTACTTTTAATCTCATATTTCTTGTGATTGGGATGTTATTTTATATTACTATTACTGTAATTTTAATGTTAATATTATGAGAGAACCTATTATCTCTCATCAATCTATTTTGGATGTTTTGAGTGGTGCTGTTAGGCTGCCGAAGTTTCGTAAGAGATCTAACCTCTCTCTTTCTTTTTAAGTACTATCCTTTATGTCAATTCTTTTAAGCTCCTCTTTGTTATGTTGGGGGTGTTCTTTTATATTACTCTTGCTGTAAACTTTATGTTAATATGATGATAGACCCTATTTGATCTCATCAATCCATATTTGTAAGTTTTAAGTGGCGCTGTTAGGCTGCTGAGTTTTCATAAGGGATTTTTCATCTCACTTCTATTCCCATGAGATTTATGCTACATTTGCCACAGTTTCCTTTGAGTGGGGTATGTAATGCACATTATTTTACTCATTGTGTAATATAATTTCATTTATGAGTATTTACATCAATGTTGCATTGCCCTTCTTTCACGGGGTGCATGTCTTGAAAGATACCCATGTCGGTAAGGGAACCTTTCACCCTCCCCTTTTTAAAATAATTCTTTTGTTATGTCTTTTAATTCACATACTATTATGTTGGGATATGTTCTTATATATCCATATTGATTTAAATTTTATGTTTATGTGATGAGATACCCTTTTTATCTCTCCTAAGCTCATTTTCTGAATTTTGTAGTGACGCCATTAGGCTGTCAAATTTTTTCAAGGGAACTTCTTAACCCAAATTTGATTCTTTGGGATAAACTTGTACTCCTTGAACATGTCATTCTATGAATATGTGTGAATAACCTTTGATTATTTTACACTTAATATCCACTTATATTTCGTGTATTCATTTGTCACACATAATTATGTAATTGATTTATCCTTAATCCAAGGATACCCTCTTTGTATGGGACTTCGTCTCAATCTCCATTCATTGAGGCATATTTTGTTTTATACACAAATTTCTTTTATACGGTGTATAAACCCCTTTTAATTTTACGTTAATTCAAAAGGAATATTTTTTATACGAAGCATTTACTAAACGACAAAAGGGAATGTTTTTGTCATACGTATGCGACGACAATGACTTCTCCGCCGCCGTGACCATTATTTGAGTTTCGGCTTCCTCTAAAAGCCATACCTTTTTTTTAAAAGAAAAATAAATACCATGTTTTAATTTTCTTTTCTTTTGGTATTGAAATTGTTTTCATAATGTTTTTATATCAATGTGTTGTATTGATATCTTGTGATTAAAATGTGGAAATGTTATGTTTCCTTTATGCATGTTTTATGTGATACAATTATGTTTAGGTTCTTGGGTATTATTATGAAGACGGGTGGTTCCGTGATAAACTAAGGGCAGGTGAGCCCGATATAGCTCTCCAATTCATTGGGTAACGCGAAGGAGTGAAACGCTAAGGTTTATCCGAAGAGATTTAGGGAATATACTGTGGTGGGTATTCCAAATGTAACCAAGAGGGTTACTCCCTACGTAAGAATGTTATGAATGCCTCAAGTTACCTTTTATGTCTTATGATTTCTATGATTTATTCATGATTTGATGAGGTATGTTAAAGTGCCTATGTTTTATGGGTAATGTATGATTTCATTCTTATATATATATGAACTCATGTTTCCTTTCCATATTTTTTATAACCCTTACTGAGCTTTTTATGCTCATCCAATGTTTTTTTGAAATGTTTTTCACCGGTCAAGGGAAAGGTACATGATATGATGATATTGTCAAGGAAGTGTCAAGAAAGAATCCGTGCTTTATTTTTAAATATCTTTCCGTTGATGGGAAAAAAATGAATATTATCTTTTTTGTAACCACTTTGTTTAAATGTGGAATGTAATGCAAGTTTTATGATCTAATTCTCTAAAACTCTAAACCTGAAAAGATCTTCAATGTGTAATCTTGTAATAACTCATGTTTAAGTAAGGTTTAAGGCTAGGGCCTTATAGTTGGTATCAGAGGTCGGTTTAGATAACTTTAGAGGTTAGGGTATTCTTTAAGCATAAGTGGCAATACCATAATGGTTAGGATTTCAGAAAGAGTCATAGTTTTTAGATAAAGTGAATGAGTAAGTATATCTTCCTCATTAGTACATGATGGTTTTATTGATATACTCACACTGACATTTCTATTTTTAGTGAATGGATGGATCTAGCAGGCAGCAAAGTGACAATAGGTTTGAAGGAAACTGTGGTGGTTCTCTGATTAAGAGACTGGATGAAATGGGGGATTCAATGAGGAAACTCATGGTTGTTCTAAACTAACTATCAAGGAGTCATGATCAACCACTTGAACCTTGGTATGTTCTGTAATGCATCATGTATGAGATGACCAATCGATGTGGAAGTTCAGGTAAAAATTATAAAGGTAACCATTAGGGTTTATATGATCCTTACTTTTGAGGTAATCATGGGTTATTATATGTTATGATGGAAAATGAAAGGCATGAGATAAACTTGAGGTTGAAATATTTTATGATTATTTTTTGAAGATTTTATCTCGTTTTGGGGAATGTTTTAAGAATTATATAGTTTTGTAAAAAGGACAACACGCAGACCGTGTGACAACCCGTCGCGTCGGACAGAGCTGTGGGAATCGAACCCACAACCAAAGTGCGGCTGGTATTTATCGCCTACCACTGGACTACATGAAGTCCCTGGTTAGTTTGACTAATTATTTTTAGTTATATGATTTTATGAATTAAGAGTAAGATGATTTTGGGTTATCTATGGAAATTTATTAGCCTATCATGGAGGATATGTGATTAGGTTAATTACTTTTCAATACGAGACTTTAGGAGCAACTGATGTTGTTTGGAGATAAATGTTATGAATTAACTTGGAAGACTATGTGACTAAATCCTTAAAATATTTGGGTTTCAATCTTAGTTTGGTTTACTTTTAAGTATTTTATGGACAATTTTTTTATTGAATGGTCTTTGTTCAACTTTGGGTATTGTTTGATAATTTTTTGAGATTAAGAATAGATATGTTTTTTTTTTGTTTTTTTTAAAGATTATCCTATTTGGGTATTATCTGATCTTGTACTAACCTTTTTGGTTTTGGTTTGGGTTAAGGTCTAAAGATATGGGAAGTATATAGTTCTCTTTTTTGGATTAGGTGATCCTCTAGAAGTTGATTATAGTACTCTTAATGTGAACAAGTCTTCCTAAATACTCGTCTTTTGGGGAAAGTATGAGTTTTTGTAAGAAATCTAGTAAAAGTTGAAAGTCAACATGACAAGTAAGTATGTTTCCTTAAGATCAAAAATAAACTCCTCATTGAAGATTAACTTAAAACAAAAATTTTTTCTATTAACTTTTCCTACTGGGTAATCAAATACCGTTTAACCCATCACAAGTTTGTGATTTTCTTATGGTTAACTTTCTTCTAAACATGTTTACTATCACTCTCCATCAAAACATGACCCTTTGTTTTTTCCTCCATGTCTATATTTTCATACTTGGAATGCTAGTATGGGTTCACTTGGGTGACCTTTGTACTTATCTTTCTTTATTTTAAAGTGATTGTTTTACTGACTCTTGTTCCGATGTGGGATTTTCAATGAAGTTTCCAAGACCAATTTTAAAAAATTGTGAGGACGCAATTCCCAAAAGGGGGGAAGGATGTAACACCCCAGGTAAATAAAGAATATGAAATGTTCATATTTATCCATATTTGTGAATAAAATATTAATATTACTTTAAAAGGGGATGCTATTCTCGATGGAGTACCCAATACGCAACAACGAGTTTCTTGGGAATCGTACGTTGCACTCTAATAATAAAATAATATTATTTTAAATGGTAGTTAACGCCTAGCCGTTGTAATGGCAGGAATGAACAGAACTAACTAAAAAATTATTATATATGTTTTTCAAATATTTTTACTCTTTACAATAAATGTTATAGGATTAAAAATGCGAATGAATCCAATTTTAAGCGTAAACATTCCAATATTCTTTAAAAGGTCGATTAACCGCCTTTTGATGGCGAACCTCTTTTAAATCCACTTTTTGAAAATTTTATGTGTTATATTTGACAAAATAAAATTCTTCTTTATAATCGGGACATCAAAATTTACTTTGTGTAAATTTTTGGTATTTTTCCAAAAAAGTTCAATTTTTAATGAATAGTGAAAATGTTGTATTTTAATTAAAAACCATTTTTTAATCTAATTTATTTATATTATTAGATTATCTTTTAAATTGGTTTTAAAGTGAAATTAGAATATATTTTTACCATTAAATCCAATGGTGGTCATTGGAATTAATTTCACTTTGAAATTTGACTCAAACTAGTGCCAATCTATTAATAGATATTGTTTCTTAAAAACACGCTATTTGTTTTGACAGTGGGAATTAATTATTAAATTAATTAATGAAACTTATATGTTTTGATTTTTTTAAAATAGACATCATCTTTTAATTTGGAATATCAAATATAGCCTAGGGTGAATTTTTGGTAATTTTCTTAAAAACTTCAATGTTTGATGAATAGTGAAACCACTAAGTGGTACTTATAAAAACTGATTTTCCGTTTAAATAAAATTTTGCCACCTTTGTGTTTTGAATTTCAAAAATCCGACATACATGGTTGACATTAATAATTAAAATGTTGTTCAATGGGATTAAAATAATTTTTTGATGAATAGTAACTTTTAAGTTTATTAATCACGATTAGAGGTAATTAGTGTAGTTTAAGCTAAAAATAATGTTTTAATAATATGAAATGACCTGGACACATGTCCTACCCTAATTTTATGTGTAATGGCCGACCAGGAAAATCCATGGGTCAACTTGGGGACCCTATGGAGCCACTTTGGTAGTAAAATGACATAAATAACTTTTTATTTAAAGTTAAAATTAAAATGTCACAAACATGAGTTGTTTAACTAAAACAATTTTAACATGGGGTTATACAAGTCATATATTTTACTATAAATAGTCATTGGAAAGATAAAAATATTTCCTACATCATAGTATTTTTTTTATAATTTTTAGACATTAAATAAATTAAATTATTTATGACATCATGATGATGCAGCGATGACCTCATTATTTAACAATTTAAATAAAATGGAAAGATAATGTAAAATATAAGACCTAAACATGTAAAAAACCTATTTAATGGGTGTATTTCGAACCCTTATCACCTTATACTCGGAATAAATCAATGTGGGACCATTCAAATCCGAAAATAATTCTAAAATAAAGTAACATTTCCTTACTTTCTAAGAGTGCCCCTCCTCTCCTCTTATAAAAGGCCCCCACCTCTACCTCTTTACCCATACTTCCAAAGCCTTTGGCTCAGCCAAACCCTGCCCATTTTGTCTCTCCACATCCCTATATAACTCCTTGAATGCTCACTTTGGGCAGAAGTTCTCCCAAGGAAGCCTTTGAGCTCAAACCAAAGGGAGTTACCCGATTTTAAGGTAATGTCTTCACTTGTGTCCTTTTGTTTTATTTTGCTTCTCCAACCACCTAAACTCTTTTTATTCATTTATTTTGTAACAAATACAGTATCTTAAATATACTAGGATGCTTTTATAAGAAGTATTCGAGCTACACTTACACACACCTACATCTAATGGTTAAAGAACATACTGTTTCTGTGGATGGAAAATTTCTGCCTCACGAAACGATGATTGTTCAACATTATTCTAACACCTTCAATGGTGGCCATTAAGATGACACTATATTTATATATGATATATAATATGTTTATGTTTTACTTAATATTCTGTATTTTTCATTTATGGCATACCTTTATGGTTTCCATTATGGGTAAATGCGATATGTTCATTTAGGGAAGTGCGGACTACCGCCCCCTCAAAGTGATTTGATTCGTTAATACCATATGTGGTAAGTATGAAGGATATATTTAATGATATTATATATGATACAATACTGGAATTCAAATACTATTATGTATCATTATGTTTTAATTCCATTAAATATGAAATAGAAATGGAAGTAGTGTTCATGCGTACGTACGACTTACCGTCTCCATGAACGGTACATTTCATTTCATATCTCAAAATGTTATGGATATATATGTAATATATTACATCTAAATTATGTATATAATTTTATAATTATAACATATATATATATATCTCATTTTGTTTTAATTCCATGAAAGTAGCGTTCATGCGTACGTACGGCCTACCGTCTCCATGAACGGTGCTTTTAATTTTTATCTCTAAATGCTATGGAATAGTATAAAATGAATATATAAAGGATATATATGATATTTAAAACATCAATACTATTCTAGATATGATTTACCTATAACTACATGGAAAAGTATTTTCCAACAAGTTCTATTTTTGACTCATGTACCAAACATCGACAAAATCGTCTGATATGAACTCATATTATTAACCAATTATTATAACATTAAAATATGTGATATGAACTGAATAATAATATTTATAGGAGGTCCTTAAGAAATTATAAATTGAACAAAGTTTATTATTCATTAATATAAAGAAACGAACAAGACAAGTTGGACTTGAGGTAAGGGATCCTACTCCTCTCTTTCTTTTTAAGTACACTCTTTTATGTCATTCCTTTTAAGATCATATTTCATGTGATTGGGATGTTATTTTATATTACTCTTACTGTAATTTTTATTTTAATATGATGAGAGACCCTATTCTCTCTCATCAATCCATTTTGGATGTTTTGAGTGGCGCTGTTAGGCTGCCGAATTTTCGTAAGAGATCTAACCTCTCTCTTTCTTTTTAAGTACTCTCCTTTATGTCACTTCTTTTAAGCTCCTATTTGTTATGTTGGGGGATGTTATTTTATATTAATCTTTCTGTAAACTTTATGTTAATATGATTAGATACCCTATTTGATCTCATCAATCCATTTTTGTAAGTTTTAAGTGGCGTCATTAGGCTGCCGAGTTTTCGTAAGGGATTTTTCATCTCACTTCTATTCCCGTGATATTTATGCTACATTTGCCACAATTTCTTTTGAGTGGTGTATGTACTACCCATTATTTTACTCATTGTGTAATATTATTTAATTTATGAGTATTTACATCAATGCTGTATTTCCCTTCTTTCACGGGGTGCATGTCTTGAAAGATACCCATGTCGGTAAGGGAACCTTTCACCCTCCTCTTTTTAAAAGACTTCTTTTGTTATTTTTTTTAATTCACATACTATTATGTTGGGATATGTTCTTATATATCCTAATTGATTTAAATTTTATGTCCATGTGATGAGATACCCTTTTTATCTCTCATCAACTCATTTTCTGAATTTTGTAGTGATGCCGTTAGGCTGTCAAATTGTTTGCAAGGGAACTTCTTAACCCAAATTTGATTCTTTGGGATAAACTTGTACTACTTGAACATGTCGTTCTATTAATAAGTTTGAATAACCTCTGATTATTTTACACTTGATATCCACTTACATTTTGTGTATTAATTTTTCACACATAATTATGTAATTGATTTATCCTTAATCCAAGGATACTGTCTTTTTATGGGACTTCATCTCAATCTCCATTCATTGAGGCATATTTTGTTTTATACACAACTTTTTTTTATACAGTGTATAAACCCCTTTGACATTTATGTTTATTCAAAATGAATATTTTTTATACGAAGCATTTATTAAATGACAAAAGGGAATGTTTTTGTCATACGTATGCGGCGACAACGACTTCTCTGCCATCATGACCATTATTTGAGTTTTGGCTTCCTCTACAAGCCATACCTTTTTTTAAAAAGAAAAATAAATACCATGTTTTACTTTTATTTTATTTTGGTATTGAAAATGGTTTTCATGATGTTTTTATATCAATGTGTTGTATTGATATCTTATGATTGAAAGGTGGAAGTGTTATGTTTCCTTTATGCATGTTTTATGTGATACGATTATGTTGAGGTTCTTGGGAATTATTATGAAGACGGGTGGTTCCGTGATAAACTAAGGGTGGGTGAGCCCGATATAGCTCTCCAATGCATTGGGTAATGCGAAGGAGTGAAACATTAAGGTTTCTCCGAAGAGATTTAGGGAATATACTTTGGTGGGTATTACAAACGAAACCAAGAGGGTTACTCCCTACGTAAGAATGTTATGAATGCCTCAAGTAACCTTTTATGTCTTATGATTTATATGATTTATTCATGATTTGATGAGGTATGTTAAAGTGCCTATGTTTTATGGTTAAAGTATGATTTCATTCTTATGTATATATGAACTTCTGTTTCCTTTCAATATTTTTTATAACCCTTACTGAGCTTTTTATGCTCATCCAAAGTTTTTTTTGAAATGTTTTTCACAGGTCGAGGGAAAGGTATGTGATATGATGATAGTGTCAAGGAAGTTTCATAAAAGAATCCATGCTTTATTTTTAAATATGTTTTCGTTGATGGGAAAAAAATGAATACTATCTTTTATGTAACCACTTTGTTTAAATGTGGAATGTAATGCAAGTTTTATGATCTAATTCTCTCAAACTCTAAACCTGAAAAGATCCTCAATGTGTAATCTTATAATAACTCAAGTTTAATTAAGGTTTAAGGCTGGGGCCTTATAATAACATACTTACAATGTATCTTTCACAGCTATATAAGGAGTAACCTTTATGGTTATATTTGGAATACCCATCATAGTATATACCGTAAATCTCTTAGGATAAACATTAAAATCTAACTCTATCACATTACCCAATGCATTAGAGAGATATATCATCCTCACCCGCCCACATATTATCACAAAACCACGCATATATGTAAACAATTCCCAAGAACCATAACATATTCATAACACAAAAAACAAGAATAAAATAAAGATAAAATTTACACATTGAAATCACAATATATCATTTCCAGATATTGACAAAATCAATGCTTTGTAAAAACCATTTTCAATACCAAAATACTTAAAAAGGGTATATGGTATTTATTTTCCTTTTAAAAACATTAAATCTTGTTAAGGAATCCAAATATCAAATAATGATCATGGTGGTAGAAAGGTCATTGTCACCACATACGTTAAAAAGGAACATTTCTTTTTTCTTTTAGTAAAACACTTCATAGAAAAATATTCCTTTTTAATTATTTTGAATTAACTTAAAAAATGGTATAATTATACACTGTATAAAATAATGTTGTATATAAATCAAAATATGACTCAATGAAAGTAGATTGAGATGAAGTCCCTTAACTTGAGTCTGACTTGTCTCTTTTGTTCTTTATATTCTGAAATAATAAACCTAGGTTAATTTTTACTTTCTTTAGATCAATTTTCAAGTTTATTATTAATTTTATATTACTTATCATCATTTTATAAAAATCACATAATTATTTAAGCTCATATCGGTCATTTTTTTGATGTTCGGTACATGAGTCGAAGATGAACTCGTTTTGATGTAAAATTTCCATGTAGTAAAAATTCCATAATCTCAAAAAAGATATTAATTATTTAAGTATCTTATATATAGAGTATATATGTATTTATAATATTCTATAACATTTACAGATAATAAATTAAATGCATCGTTCATTGAGATAGTAGGTCGTATGTATTCATGAACACTACTTTCATTTATTTTTCATTTTAAAGAAATGAAAACTAAATGATACATAAGTATATTATAATTCCATTATAATATAATATGTTATATATGTTTGATAATTTCATAAACTCCATCCTTTATACATTCTGTGTATGGTATGAATGATTTATATCACTTTGAGGGGGTGGTAGTCTGCACTTTCTCAAATGAAATTATTGTATTTACACATTATAGAAAGCATAAAGGTATGCTATAAATAAAAAATAAAGAAGAATAGAGACCATAGAAATATAATATATATCACATATAAATATAGTGTCATTATAATGTCCACCATGATAGGTGGTAGGATAAAATCGAACAATCATCATTTTGTGAGATAGTAGTTCATCATACATAGAAACAGTATGTTCGTATCCATTAGATGGAGGTGTGTGTAATTATAGTTGAAATAATTATCATTAAAAATTCATAGTATATTTATAATACTGTTCTTTTATGTAATCAAATAATAATAATATCATAGGATGTGTAGAAAGGAAATAAAGGAAAAGAACATGAGAGAAGATGTTACCTCTACATCGGGTAACTTCTTCTGATTTTAGCCAAAAGGATTTCTTGAATTGTCTTCCCAAAAAGGTAAGGCTTATAGGAGTAAATAAGGTATTTTAGGAGATTATTTGAATAGAATTTAGACAAGATAAGGGGATTTAGAGCTGTGAGTAAATGGGTAGAGGTGATGCCCTTTTATTAGAGGGAGGAGGGGGCACTTTAGGAATTTTTTAAAATATTAATTTATTTTAAACTCTATTTAGATTAAATAAGATTAAAAATTAATTAATTAGGAAGATAATATGAATATATGTTGAAATAAAATCATCCAATACGAATTATATAGGTTTTGTATATTTTTTTAATCCTTATCATTTTTATTTAACCCTTTTTTACTCTTACTATTTTTTCAAGCATTTAACACTTTGAGAACCAAAATAGTTACCAAAACATGAAAAATGTCCAATAGAAGAATCATTAAAAAAATTATAATTATAATACCCATTTATATTAATTTTATATTTTTTTTAATTTTATAACATTTAATAAAATATTTTATATTTTAAAATATGAATTATGTCAATTTTGACACTATTCACATCATGACTTTTTAAGAACCCATAACAACTTGATTCCTTCGAAAAAATTAATTAATTACAATATAAAATGTCATATTAATCCAAAAAATTAAATTATGGTATCAAAATAATCAAAATTTATTTATTTTAATATATTTAATGTCATTTTGTTTAATCCTTTTTTATTGAAGCAATCACTACATCATCATTGTGTCATAATTAAATTTATTTATTTAATGTCTAAAAAATGTAAATAAAATATTATGATGTAGTAAATATTTTTATCTTTATAATTACTATTTATACTTAAAGTGATCACTTATATAACCCCATATAAATTTTTTTATTAGCTGATACATGTTTATGTTATATTTCCCTTTTCTTTAAATTAAAAATCATACAATGTCATTTTCACACCTAAGTGGATCCAAAATGCCAAAAATTTGGCCTAAGGATGATAATGGTCGGAAATAACTCATAAAAGAGGATTAGGACATGTTTTAGGGTTGTTTTATTTTATTATAATATTATTTTTTACCCTTATTTACCTGATTTGCCCTCTAACAACGATAAATAAAAATACTTACTGAAGTTACTATTCATAATGTCTAAAAATAAAAGGTACCTATTTACCAAATTTGAAACTTATGATTAAAAATATGTAATCCATTTTTCAAATTTAAAAACACAGAAATTTTAGTAATTAATTTAAAAGTAATTCCCTTTGTCAAAACCAAAAAACATGTTTTTAAGAAGTAAAAACTACCAAAAGATTGACATGTGTTTATGTCCAATTAAAATGTGAAATTACTTAAAATGACTAAAATTAGATTAAATGATAAAAAAATAATCTAATTATTCTTTAAAACTAATTAAAATTACAATATAACTATATAAATAAATTATATGAAAATGCAGTTTTGAATTAAAATGCAGTATTTTTCACTATTCATTATAATGATCTTTATCAGAAAATTACAAAAACATTGTCCAAAGTAAATTTTGACTTCCTACTTATATATAAAAAGTTAATTTTGTCAAATATAACATATAAAAGTGAAAAAAGTGGGTTTAAAAGGGTTTATCCTTCAAAAGGCGGTAAAATGACCTTTTAAAAATAATAGAGTATTTCATGCTTAAAATCAGATTCATTATTATTTTAAGCCTCTAAAATTTACTAGATTAATGTAAAAACATTTAACAAAAACTTTTTAATCATAATTTAGTTAGTTATTTTCATTCACACCAATAAAACTTCTGATCATTAACTACCATTTAAAATAATAATATTATTATATTATTTTTTTGTATAACTCAATATTGTGTGCAATGAAAGATTTCAGAGAAACTCATTGTTGTGTGTCGATTAAACTATTGAAAAAAGAGTCCACATTAATTTAAAATTAATATCTTATCTATAAATATCAATATACATAAATAAAGTATTATTTTATAAATACTAAGGACCTAACATTATCATTGTTTTCTTTTAATTTGGAATCCCTATCCAAAGAAAAATTATAGAAGTGAAAATGTCAATGAAGGTTCATATAAAAAATTTGAAAATTTAAATTTTCTATCTCATGTAGAACATTATCATCACATTATCCAAAATTTTTATATATTTAGTAGTCTTATGATAGTTTTAAAATATAAATGAGTTAATTTTGTGAGGTATAAGTAAAATGATATGAAATCCTAGGTATTAAATAAGGGGTTGACCACTGCTCCTTTCATAATATTTCCACTAACAAGAAATTTATTTAATATTTATTTATAGTTTAATTTAATAGGACATGATTTTTCTCTCATATAATATCATCATGTGTCAAACAATGGTTCTTTATAGATATCAACTTATAAAAAACTACACAAAACAGAATCTTGAATTTTTCATTATTGTTAATTATTTAATGTACTAAAGGCACTCCCAATTTATGGATTTTTTAATGGTATAAACCAAATATAAACTCCTTAAATTTAAATTTTCTATGAGAAATCAAAATATGAGGTAGTTATATTGGGTTAAATATATATAATCATTCAAGTATGAGCATCTTTATACACCAATAAAGTGTATTGTTGTTATAGAAGGTCATAAATTTAAGGCCTAAATACAAAATGTGAATCAAGAAAATTAGGAATATGGAATTATATATTTGATGGTAGGGACATAATAAATAGTTGATCTAGGGTATTGAAATCAATTCAAAAATATTATTTTAGGTTTGTTTTGTACCAGTATGAGTGAGGTAGAGATAAATAAATATCTCTCATCCTGATGGAATGATCATCATAGAATAAAAACATGTATCATGATATTAATAATCATTTTTATGTCCTAGAATAAAAAGGGATATTTTTTAGTTTCATTCTAGAGGTTTTATTTGTTAACATGATATAGAAAAATATTAGTGATGTGCATGCGTATTATAGCCTTTATGATTTTATGTGAGGAAATAAGTTATGATCATGATACATTTCATTACTATTATTATATGTTTATTGAAAGGGTATGATATAGTTTGGGTGATTTTAGATCATGTGACCACGATAATACATTTCATATATTCAAATGATTATTATTTTATGGTAGGTATCGTTAAATTATATATATATATATAATTGATAATAAATTGACATAGGTTTATAGTGATAATAGTTTTCTATAAATACATGTAGTTAATTTATGAGTTCTAGAAAGGGTTACGATGTTTAATTTTCTCTTAGAAAAAATTGAAAACATTTTTTTCAACACAGATGAATGGATAGTAAGAATGAACCACTCATATATTACAAGTTAGTTTATTATCCTTCATTTATGGAATTTGTTTATCTAAGGAAGATCTCCTTTCATTAATAGTGTTTTTTATTAAATATAATTTTAATTTTCTATATATATGGATCATTTTAAGTCTTTATATGGTAGAATTTATCATTATCCATTCAATTAGAATAAAATTATTAAATAATTTTTAATGTTCCTTGAATTATTCAAGAGATAACTAAGATGGTAAATAATATCAAAAAATGACATACCACATCTTAGAGTGACTAAAATCCCAACGATTATTACTGATTTTGACCCTTGGAGTTTTTATAGATGATAATGGGTTATCCAAGTTTCTTTATGATTATGTTGTTGATGGATGGGATTGTAGGGGAAACTGAAACATGCGTCATGAGATCATTTGAGTTCGTAGAGTGTATTGGAATGACTACTTGTATAAAAGCCTTATATACTCAAATCAGATTTATACATGACATTATTCATGATTTAATGTTTGTCAAATATATAACTAATCATACTAATGAAATACTATTTGATGATATAAAATTCATGTTTCATGCATAATAACATGAGTGTCATTTATTCATTATCGAGAGAAATTATTTTTTTGGGTAATAATAATTATTCATATATGTATTAAATGGAAACATGAGTATCATCAATATAGAACATGAGTTTGGATGGATAGGATCAAATAATAATGGTCGAATCTATTTCCTTAGGAATCCTATTGAATCTTCTCAGGGATAAAAATTATGAAGAATGAGAGTCTAAAATGACTTATATTTATTTGTGTTAAAATAAAATATAATTTATAATTTTTTAATTAAAAAACTAATAAAATATAGTGTTTATAATATATGGAATGATAGAGGAATCATGTTTTAAGGAAGACAGAATGGTCTTTGGAAAATGAATTAATTGTAAACCTTATAGAAGGTGACTAGGAACCTGATTGAATTTGATGTGTCCTGTAGTAGATACAAGTGTTTTCACCAGGTACCCAAAGGCTTTTAACTATGTCCCGAGCAAAATAAATTTTTTTAAATGATAAAATCATCATTTAGATTGAAATTTATAATCTAATTTAACAAAATCATTTCATTTTATTATCATTTAAAAAATTTTACCCATGTTTTTATGCTTACTTCCTCTTATCCTCATCTCCCAAGTGATCTAATATTTTCTTCTAGTATTTATTACCATTAAGCTGCCACATGTACTAATCTTTGGTGAGTATGATGTGTGGGATATTGAATTATCCCTGGTTTCCTGGACATTTTAGTGCACCCAACTCGATATCTAAATCATTCTTATTAGTTTTTTTAAATCTATTGTCACATTTAATTATTTTTATAACAACATCAATATCATGATTATCATTTATAAATATATTTTAATATAATTTTTTTTCTTATTATGATTTATTTTTCACCTATTAAGGAGAAATAATACTTGGAATACTATATTTCATGTTTTAAAAATCATTTAATGTGCAGTAGAGCTTTTTCCTATGAATTTTAGAGTTAAGGATTAGCATATAATTCTGTTCATCACCCCTACTCTATGACATATTACCATAGTTTAGGGTTGGAAATGATATGTGATTTCTTATAAACCAACCACAAATAGGAATTTTATCTTTTCTTTAACTACATACATAAAAAATTGTTAATAAATTATTTTATTATCATTATTAATGTCTTATCAAATGATATATCATTAGTAAATCTATGTTTAGTATAACAATATTTCATATTTATTATATAATTATTCATATTATCATATTGAAAGAATGTTACTATAGTGTACATATATATGTGAGTGGGGGTGGGTGTGGGTGTGGGTGTGGGTGTAGGTTGAATAAATTATCTAAACAAGGTTGAATTGTATAATTTTTTTTATTTTTTACAAGTATGTAGGTCATTTATTGTGTATTCTTCATATTATATGGGGGTACATGAGAATTCAAAATGTTATATATCTTCCCATATATGAGGCTTCATATTGGGACATTATTAATTCATTTCATTAGTTATACTAGAATGCATCATGAACATTTTTTATACGTAATTCAAATGGTGAATAAGTCTTTCCCCTATACTTGAAAAATATATTCTACTAGAATGAATTATATTAATGGAGAAAACCATATTGAGTTGGTATCCATTGAGTCTTGATTGAAAAAAAGGAAATAAACATATATGAAAACGTATCTTATTATGTTAGTTTATTCATAACGTTCAGAATATGATTTTCTAATTCTTTATTTTCTACTTCATTCTAATACTATATACAGTTAGAAATTTTTTGGACTGGTTTAGGTTTAGTGTTAATAACTTTTTTTGTATGATGTTCTAATATGCTATATATGTCCCTATGTGATGTATGTAGAACATTTTGTTAATGATATAGGTATGGTTAAGTCATCAGTGATTGATAGGTCTTAGAAATTTGTGATGGGAGTTATGGTGTATGTTTTATAGTTTTTATAAATATCACATATTAGGATTTTTTGTCTTATTTTGGTTTCGATTTTGGGAGTAAAAGTGAAAAGTGATTCATTTAACTCTAACTTAGTGTTTTTTTTCACTTTAAGCTAAATGTATATGTGTGATGGTTATAATTTTTTCTCTTTAAAGATTTAATTATTTTATTATTCTCATTGAGATTCCTATAAGAATTATGTGGAGTAATTATTATAAAGGCCTCACAAGTTCCCTTTAACATAATTGTTCTTCCCTTTTTTATATAGGTTTTATATTTCATGCATCCAGCCTATGCATGGGTCATGTCTATTTTTTGACAAGATATGATAGTGTGTTAGGATTATTTCAAAGTGGATAAATCTATTACTAATTCATTAATGTTGTCTCTCGACATTAATTATATATTTTTGTGATTGGTAAGTGTGTCAAATGAATTATGGTTATTCAGATTTTCTTATTAGGTGAGTCATTTGAAGTCATTATAGTGAACAACTTAAGGAATACTATTATAAAATTCTAATAGAAAATAAAATTTAGCATAGTAGTGTAAATTATAATAAAATTGAATTTTTCTATATTAGGATTCTATTTTACTGGAATTCAGTATAATAAGTCTGATTGACTGGAGGAATTTTTTTCTGATTTAATTTAGAGTTGATCATATTACTCCATTGATGGTGAAGTTAGAAAATTATGAGATAATAATGTATCTAATCATATTTTTATTATTTTATTTCAAAAATAATAATATTCTTATGTGGAAGTGGAAAGAACCTATTTTTTTAATTCCTTATTTATGTTTTCTTAGGGTTTGGAAGTGTCAATAAGGATTTGGTTAGGTTTTCATATGTTATATTTTTGTTTTAGAAATCCAATTGTTCACCACACCATGATTATAGGTGTGGTGGTGTCTATAGAATAGAAACTTTTAGTGTCGTGAAAGTGGATTTTGTTGTTTTGGAGATATGATCATGGTTTGATACCTGTTGTGTTGTTTTGGATTCAAATATCAACCTTTTTGGTGCTGGTGAAACACATGTTCTGAAATAGCATTGGTGAAGGGAATTGTTCCTGGAGAATTTTATTTTGTGAAACTTGGGTGGCTCCCATCCTATAGTGGAGGTAGTGGAGTCATTGGATGTTTGGATATATTTCCTTATTTTTTGGTTTATGGTGTGTGACTCATGGGGGGAACTATTTTGTAAGGTTTGGTTATTGGAGGGTTTCACTATGGGATTCATGTAAATCATAAATTCCAAAGTCAATGGACTTCGTGGTGAGTCAAGACATGGTTGATTTGAGTGAGTAGAAGTGTAAATAATGATAACATGGTCTTTATGATGTGTTTTTGGGTCGGTTGATATGAAACTTAAAAAATATTTCTCTATGTTTTGGTAAGAACCCATGGAGTCCATTATGTGATTGAACATACATCCTCAATTCCATGATGCATAAAGTGGCTCTTTTAAAACCAATTTAAAGTGTTTTAAGAAGAGAATGTGGTTTGGGGAATATGGTTGTTTCAAAAAGCTAAAAACCAGATCTTGTATTGACCAAAGGGACCGTAGCCATGTTTGAAGTAACCACACTATGGTTGAGGTCTATTGAGATATTTCTATAAATAAGGTGCTTAATACCTCTTAAAGAAACGTTAATTCCTCAATGAAATCCGAGTTTAGGTTTTATGATTATCTTGAAACTAACAATATCTTTTAAAATATAAAAAAACACAAGTGAATGTTCAATACCATGAGGAAAATATAATCCAAATTATGGTATATAATAAGATTGTTAGGTCTTAATAATCATGAAATTAAATAATAAAACTAATCAGAATTAACAAAAATTAACTAACCACATAATAAACATAAATAAACATAAACAATGTCATAAAGGAATAAGAGAGTGGAATTGGTTTCAAAGGATGATATTTCTTAATTTAGAATAATTAAAAATTGTTCATGAAGTAAATCATATCAGCATCCATGATAATTTATAGGGTATCAAGTCCTACCTCTTAGAAAGAACTAAAACTAACTAGCTTCACCAATCTATTTGGTTAAGGTGATCTATTACAATTGTAGATGTATTAAGTTATGTCTCTATAAAAAGAGGCATAATTAATTTAGTTATCACTCCTCACTCACCTATATCGCTTTGGGTTTATCCTTCAATTTAAATCTATCCGACAAGGAAATAAGAGGATATAATAAAATCTTATTTCAATGTAATGTAATTAATTTCAATAACACACAAGTCAATAAGAATATATTATGAAGTATACACCCCCTTCAATCAGATCCACCCTCTTCTATTAGTATATATGTTCAAGGTAGATGGTTCATCAAATATAGAATAACTAGAAACTATAGAATATGGAATCAAATACTAAACTAAAAAAATGTGGCTCATGGCTATAATCCATACTTTAATTGTGATAATACCACTAATATAAGAATTAATTATTATATAATGAAACAATATATGTGAAAAAACCCTAACGACACAATATCTGTTGTGAGAAAGTCACTCTAACTCTCCAAACCATTAATCCACTAATCATTCCAATATTATCTTTTTATTTCATTAATTTATAATCATTTCCATTGGGGTAAATTCAAATATTTTATTCCTTCCAATTCGAGTAATTTCTAGAATAAAAATATACTTTTCAAAGTATTCTAAAACAAAGGAGTTTTGAATTTTAATTTCTTCTTTCTAGGATCTTCTATGGCGTAACACAAGAAACCAAAACTAAGGCTTCCATCATCCATCACTACTTCAAACTTCTTGAGATACTTCATGATATATAAGTTGGTCCATATGGCACAAATCATATATATATAAAATCCCCAAAATCCTCCAAAAATCATGCAACATAATCTCTTCCTTCCAATAAATGTCGAAAAAAATATTGATCTAAAATATTCCTTGAATCGTGGATGCTCCTTAACTTAATAATGATGTCAAAACACTCACTACTCCCATTTACATATAGAGGACCTCCATATAATAAGAGACCCATACTCCAAATCCCTACCTGAATATATGAAGACAAATATTTCATTCATCCTATTATGGTTAAAACTAATATATTATACCAAAAACATCATCCCATAAAAAAGAGATCCTTCCATAAGAAATACCCTCATGATTCGGCCCACCTCTTACACCAAAGTCAAACATAATGAAATATTTATCCCAAAACATTTACCTTTACATAACCAAGGACCTATACATAGCCCCAACAATGGAACTTTTCGAAAATAGCCCATATTACCATTAAAAAACCATCCGAAATCAATTCAAAATATCTATACTCATATAATTATATCTCTACACTGACATATATTTCCAAACTATTTGTCTATGTTCCAAGAAAGGGAAACATAAAAAATATCCTCATCTATACCGTGTTAATTATTTCTATACAGAATGTCCATGAACACAATGCCTTAGGTAATTGATTTGTAGATTTTAACTCCCATAGGAAAGGAATCTCTAAAATTAATCACTAAGAACCAAAATGTAGTATTCTCTTTAGGATTATCTCCCAGTTGAAAAAACATAAAAAAAATCATGCTTGTGTAATTGATATATTTGAAATACTAATGCAATATATGTTCTTACACTGATAATAATGGTGAATCTATGAAGTTTCATAGATATATATGGCATAATATTATTTATAAGGAGGATAATGTATATCTAAAGTTAGACAACAATAGTTCAAAAAGTATGTGTTGTTCCTAGAAAATGAATTACCCCCATAAAAAACATATAAGGATGGTTGAAACTTAATAAATGGTACTATTGAAACACATTCTTACATAATCCTCAGGATAAAATATTATATTGGTTATAATTCCTAGAACATCCTTTGAACACATGAAAAACAATTGTTCTTACATAATAATGTATTTTCCACAACCCTGTTCACTCGAATCATATAAATGGCCTATAGTCATGACCTTGTCGTAATATCCTATTTTCTGTCTTAGCAGAAAATCATATTTTTTTATCCTTAGAAAATGTAATGGCCTAAATACTATCTTTTCTTATAGACTTCCAATATCTATATTCTTAATCAGATTCACTTCCATTTCACCTAAAGTCAGTTGAAGGAATTAAAACTCCATTAATCATTTTTTTCATGAAATAAAACTATCCAAAAAATTATATTAGACATAAATAAATTTAAATAAAAAAATGATGAATATATATATAATATTATTTAGGGTTGGGGATTCCATTATTTAAATTTTATATTCTCCTTTTAAACTTGAGCCAACCCCTGGCCATGTCAGTGATGTACATCAATTTTATTTGAGGGTTTAAATCTCTTGTATTTTAGTACCAAACTCTATTGAATCAAGGAAAACTCTATTCTTGTCTTATTATATTATTCATTATATTCTTTCTTTCTATTGGATCATGGAAAGAACAATTAGTGGGTTTTTTATCATGTTTTTTGGCGGTTTCCTTCATGTTCAGTGGTGGTTGTCCCATGATTCTACCATTTTGGAGTGTTGATTACACAAAAATTCAAATTTAGGTTTAGGATTCATTACATATCCTTTTTTATGTTTTAATATTTGAGTATCTTGATAAATATTCATTGATTAAGATTTTTTATCTATACAGTGATGATAATTTACAAAATATTGAATACAAAGAAATATAAAAGATAAGGTTAGATTCTCATGCAGTTTATTCCATATTTAAGGAATAACTCACGATTTTATAGCTACTTTGATTTATCCTTTCATGTTTTTTGTTCTTTAGCATATTTCACATGTTGAAACTTGATAAATAATTAGAGATAGTTAAATGAGAATGATAATAATAATAAATGTGTATATAATATTTTTATTCCCAGGATTCTTTTGATCATAAAAATTGTTTATTTGGAAGTTTATATAGATGATATAGGTATATAAAATTTCTTTTAATATTGGAATATTGTTTATTAAACCTGATCATATTAAAATATTTTAATCAATATGGCAATGTGAGTAGGTTTATTGGTAAACATAAATATTTAGGGGTTGGTTCATAATCTGAAATTGGTTTCTAAGCCTATGTAATTGATTTGTTAGCCTTGGTTTACCCTAGATTTTCTATGTTGAAAATACTTCCATGAGTATAAATGATAGGATTTTAGATCCCTTACAATGATACATTCTAAAACCTAGTATTGTTTGGATATTTTCTAAGGGATGGGAAAATTTTCCCAAGTTATGTTAGTTGATTGATGTTGAGGATAGTGGAATGAAATAGAATTCACAAGTTGAGAGATGGTATAGCCTATTTACAGGATTGATATGTTGGGAATGTTGATAGCTTGGTTGGATTGGGTTGAGAGTTGTTATTTCCCATTTTATTTTTATTTTTTATGGTTGATTACTTTAATTATTCCCTGCTTGATACAGTTTCTTGTTCAATATGAAATTATATCTTCCTGATATGGGTTTGGTTGGGTCATATAATACCAAGGATTATGGAATGATAAAAGAATGATAATGAACTCATATTATTGTGTGTTTAAATTGGTAATGATTAAATAAAAAGACACCATGAATTATGATGGAATGAATTATCTGGGATCATATGTTGGAAATCATAAACTTTTATTGTTGTACTCAATAGATCATTGGATTTTGATGGAAGGAAATGATTAAATCCGAACTGATGATGTCTTTAAAAATTAATGGTATTTGGTAATTGATCAATGAACTTGGTTAATATGGGACCTTGATTATTTTATTCTTAAATGAGCTATAAAATCCCAAACTGTTGTGTTAGAATCTAGGTTTTCATATGGTATGTTAACTACAATTTTAGTCTAAGGATAAATAGTTAACACTTGAATTATTTTTTTTGATATATTCCTTATGTTTTATGAAATTATATGATCCACCACATAAGTCAGTAGAGATATCAATGTTCAATTGTTTAGGGTTCCAAATGATTTCCCTAAAATCCATATTAGAGATAGAATATATATATATATATATATATAACTACTCCCTCATCCCCTCCATCTCTTTGGACTTAGCATGTGATGTTTGTGTACTTAGGTTGTGTTGACTTAAGGTATAGGTTATGTTCTCACATGAGCTATGATGGATCTCTATTTTACCATATATATGTGTGTTCAAGCAATATTGGTCTTTGGTTATAGAACATTCATGTATTTTGGTAGTGGTTACTATGGTTCATATATGTGTACATTCATTGGATATAGTTTCTTGAGGTAAGAATACGATACATGAGCTATGATTGTTTTTAAACATCACTTAGACAGAGTTTGAACATATGTGGATAAGATATTAGTGAAATGGGTGTAGGATATGATAGGAATATGTATGTTATTGAATGATGTAAGGGAGGAAAGTTGGAGCCTGTTGGGGGTTAAGATATGAAGTAATGATGGCTAAACCTCATAAGATGTAACTTGATATGGTGTGATTTCATGGGAGTAGATTGGATTGAAGAACATGATGGTGTGTATTGGGGAATGAGAGTGACAAACTAGCAGGTAAGTAAATGTGATATAACTTTATGTATATACATATATATATATATATATATTATATTATGTTTCCAAAAATAGTGGGTGACTTTTTTAACAAGACTTGTTTCAAATGGGATATTGTTCACCTATTTTAAGTAACCAGTTGGTCTGATATGTTTATCTATTGAGATTTAGTATTCTTCTTCCACATTTTTATGAGAGGTTCCAAGAAGATCCTAATAATTATGTCTACATTATCACCCCATATTTTTTTATAGGTTCATATGAGTTTTCTAGTGATTGAGATAGTTATTAGTATCTTGTTTTGGTTACTAAAGAGAAATTATAGTCTTTGATTTCAACATAGGAACTTTTCTTTTTATTTTTACTTGTTTCCACTTGCATGACATTAAATTTATGTATTGGGATTTCTATTAACATATAATATTTATTTGGTGGTTGAATCCTATCTCTCAGTATCATTTATCCTA
Source organism: Viscum album (assembly GCA_963277665.1). Lineage (NCBI taxonomy): Eukaryota > Viridiplantae > Streptophyta > Magnoliopsida > Santalales > Viscaceae > Viscum > Viscum album. Next base: position 52,388,430 of record OY728132.1, on the reverse strand, counting down.
TATTGAGGTTAATTTCTCTAAGTTATTCATTTTTGTGCCTTCGGTTCTAGTTTACATCCCATGGACTACTAGTGGTGGCCTTCATGAGTCATCTCCATTTTCATTTTCATCCCAAGTGGGGTAACAATAGGGGTGAAAAGAGGTGTCAGAGATGATTATTGAGATATTGGGTTGATTTTTAAGATTGAAACAAGTAAGGATTTAATGGGTTGGTAGGGAAATAATATCACCCAAACATAGTGTATGATTAAAGTAAGGAGAAATAGTTAGGAACATTGATTTTTGGGAACCCTATAATACAATTCACAATATTTATGCTTTTAGAATTTACTAAGATATTTTATTCTCTTGGCATGGTAGAAACCTAGGTAAGGATAATGAATTAGGATTTTATAAAAAAAATGATTGAACTGGGTAGAAAATGGGAATTAGGATGAATCTGAATTAATTAATAATAGATAATATAGATTAGGGTTTTATGGAGCCCAAAATATCTATCCATTTTATAGTTATGACTCTAGGTTGATGTATACATATAGTTTACGATGATGTTGTTTAGAATTATGTTACAATAGATCACTATATATTTGAGATCAATGAAAAAATAGAGGAAGAATCATTGGGTGTTTAATATCTAAATAATTCATAAGTATGAGGTATTTATTACAGACTAGAAGACTGAGGATTTATTGTTGGTGTCTAATGTTTTCTTCATATTGGTCTATACTTAGAGGAAGTGCTATGTTAAATTTTCTATCAATATTATTTGTGGGGAAACTAGAAATTCTTGGGGGTTTTTTAATTAGTGATCTCGAGGAGTCTAGTATTTCATGGGATATATGTCTTGATTAGTTCTAGGTTGAGTTTCCTTCACAAAACACAAAGGATTGTTCTCATTAGGATATTATTTTACTTCACTAGGGGAATTATAAAGTCCATGAGTTTAGTATTCAGTATAAGAACCACTTGTGTTATTATTTAGACTATATTCATGAAAATATTGTTTGATAAATGAATTTTTAGGTGGCTTTACATCAAGATATTTCATTCTAGGCTACTCCATTCATGCTACTGATATATCCTTAGGTATTATCGAAGGAAAGGGTCATTGAGAGGATCAGGGATAAGACTAAATCTTCATAAGTGACATGTATCCAAGGATATTTATAAACAAAATCTTTGTTCAATGATTCTTCGATGATTGGAATAAAGGTTTCTAAGTTAAGAAGGAGTCAATTTTGGACTTCTTCATCTAATTTCACTTGGGATCACATTTCATTGACCACTTCTAGATGATCATTCATGGTTTTCATTTCTTTTATAGGTCATGGAACTAAAAAACTAAAGTGCACAATCTTTCTAAACAGTCATATTGGGGATATAGGATATTATTATGCTAAATATTGTAAAAATACCCTCTGATTTATCTATAATAAGGTTCTCCATATTATGGTAATGAGGAATGATATGGGGTAGGTAGAGTAAAACCTGATGATTCCCCTCTCTCTAAGAGATATAGATTATAGAATATCCATAGATATGGTCACCATCAGGTCCAGAGAGGTCATAGAGTTGGACATAGTACATGCATGTATTAGAGTTGCCGGTGGGTTGTCTATAAATCAATCATGGTATTATCTATTTATTTTCTACCAATGTGTATGATTTTTTTATTTAGGTGAAACATAATTCTTCTATTCCCATTTCCCATTCCATGCATTAGTACATGTGGTAATAGACCTATAGTGAACATGGAATTGACTATGATAGTTTTAGGTAAAGCCTTATTGTATAATATGTGTAAATATTTTGAGTTTATTATAGGGTAGCACAATTCCTAGGGATAGTTCTAATTTATACGGATATAACCACTTTATCGTGAATATTTAAAGTTTATTATTAATATAGGCTATTGTATGACTCTTCAAGAGGTGAATTATATTATATAATTATGAGAGAGATAATTACATGTTTGTTTGTGTATGATATCCCTATATTTACATGAGGGGTGTTAATTCCCTCTATTCATTCTTGGATGAACTGATGTTTTGTTTAGTGGACGACTAGCCAGTTCTGTTTCATAGGGTGGTAGAAGAATAGGCTTATGTCTTTCATGATGAGGTTGTGAGGCTACCCCCATGTAGTGAGATCGTGTTTGGAATAAAGGGTTATCTTGATTTTACTCTAATATGGATGTCCCTGTATAATTTAGAACCTTATATGTTATAAGAGATATGGATTCAGTGTGAAGATATTCAAGAGAGAGGTTCTATTTGATATAGTGTGTCACCTTGGTCTTCACTCATTTTGTTTTCATAGTAGTAATATAGTGGTATTTGATTATACTTATATTATCATCTCTTGAACTGGGTGAAAATGAAGGACCACTATTGTCTCTCATGGATGAATGATCTATTAAATTAGATAAAAGAATCTAACTACTTCTCAATATTTTATTTGTGGTTGAGGTTTCATTAGAAGAGAGTAAAGGATAATTATATTATAAATTCTACCATAAAATGTCATTATAGGAAATATAAGTTTTTGTTAATTCCCTTTGGGGTCGAAAATGACCCTGAAGTGTTTATGAGATTAAATAATTATATGTTCCATAATTGTTTGGATCAGTTTTTGAAGGTATTTATTAATGTAATCGTTGTGTATTCTCAATTAGAGGAGGAGTATAGAGAGCATATGAGATATTTTCTAAATGTTATTTGGGATCATCAACTATTTTAGAGGTATTCAAAGTAGAATTTTTTCCCATTAGGTTTATTTCTTGGAAAATGTTGTCAGTCAACATGGAGTAGTCTTGGTTATTTTAATGATTGAGATAGTATTTTGTTGGGTTTCCCCCAATAATTTCATAGAGGTGTAGATTTTCCATAATATTAAAGGATATTACCTGATTTTCCTACTAAAAATATCTTATATTGAAACTCCTATGATATCCTTGACCATAATGTATTAGGATATTTTATGGATTGACCAGTTCTAGGATAATTTTGATTTTTTTGATGGAGAAGCTTTCATATGAACTTTTTCATTATTTTATAGTGAAGGGAGATGTGTTTGATTTTCATTGAAAAGATTATAATCAAAGAATAGGTTTTGTTATAATGAAGTAGACTGAATTTATCACTTTTTAGTATAAGAAATTTTGACTTCATGAATGTAACTACACCACCCATGTAAATACCATAACCCACATAGCCCATAGATTATGGATACTTTATTTCATTGGCATATGATATAATTAATTTTATCATAAAGGATAGAACATATTAGTTATCTTGTTAAACTAGAAACATACTTCAAATTATCATTATAAATGAAAACATAAAAAATAAAAGTTGTTTTCTTTGAGAAATTCATCATTCCTTTGAGTGTATCCCTACATATCAATCACATCACAAATCCTGTTATCCTGGAGAAAATAAAATACAAAAAAGGTAAAAGATCAAATTCTTAGTAAGGCTAAGAATATAACTAAAGATATCATGAATAAATATGAATAATAAATATGGAAATGTAATTTACTAAAATAAATACCATTTAATTAATAAACTAGGAATAATATGGAAGAAATAAATGATGATCAAATAAATTCATATAAATAAATAATAATCTTGAAACATGTCCATAGATATTATAACTAATATAATAATCACATTAACATCAATAAATTATCTCATAATGAGGGAATTCATAGTTCCAAACATCTAAATCATTTTGTAAATACCTTTCATGTGAATGTTTAAATCTGTGTGTAAAAACACATCTAATTTGGCCAAATGATTTGTCTCATGAGACCTATCAATGAATCGAGGTGATATCTATAAATGGGCCACACCCATCACTACTAATTCCAAAACATTATTCCTACAAAATGGTTGAAACATAGCCAACATAAAAACACATATTGAAAAACTAACATTTGAAATGTTAATACTTACCCATAATTAAATAAACATAATCATAAACTATCTAGAGTGATAGTGAATGGTAATAAAATTGTGCAACCTTAGTCAAACTAATCATAAAATATCTAAAAAACAATAAGAATAATATTAATTCAAAATAAATCTAGGGTATCATAATTTAAAAAAATTATTTCTGTCATTGATTAATAGAAATAAAATAAAAAGGTCACTAAAAACATTTTTGAGAAAAATAATGTTTTCACTTAAAGAAATAAAAACAAATCTCACAAATATTTTAAAACTAATTTTCTCTTAAAATGAAATTTTAAAAAATTTCAAATAATATTTACAAAATTGATTGGTCATGATGGAAAAACATTATGTTCATGTCATACATGTTAAAATAAGGACTCCTTTCACATTTTCAGTAAAATCAAAACGAGATTTTTTTAATGGAATGAATATTGAATTCAAATTTTTTTTAAAATTAAAAATTTGTAAAAATTTATTTAATTAATTATTTTTAAATGGGTAAATACATTTTCTAATAAAATTTTAAAAAATATATATTTTGATGAAAAGGGATTTTCAATCGAAGTGAGAAATAGAGTTGGATTTCAAAAAACATTTTATCAATCATTTTAAGTACCAAAGATTTTATAATTTGTAATACTAAAAAAAATTCATTAATAAAAATATTATGATAATTTATATTGATTTTAATATAAAATGTCAAATAATTCTACCAATGGATACATAAACAAAAATATTCCCAAATAACGATGATATTGTGAAATAAACCATTACCACTTTGGTATCATAAGATTCATAAGCCCAATAAAATAAGTAATCATAAAAAGAGACTTTAAATAATATTAATATAAATATATTAATGAAATAACATATCAAAGGGGCAATATATACACCATGAAAAAGAATAATTGGTGAATATTATGTATGTATCCAAGAAGAAAAATTTAGACGAGAAACCCTTACCTTAAGTTTTACTACCTATGTATGTTTACAAAAATCCTGTATAAGAAATAAATATTGATTAAAAATATAAATAATATCCATAATATAATATCTTAGACTATATATTATTTACTTAAGGTATTTAATCACAAGTTTATTAACAATTCATTTTTAAAATCACTATTTGGGGTGATAATTGTTTTGTTTTTATTGTATGTTTTCATTCATAATTTTGGTTCTTTTAATTTGATCATGGTTGTATAATATCAATAAATTTCACCAAGAAATAAATATCATATATAATCATTAAATATATATTTATATCAATCTATTAATGTTAGATATAGAAAATGGATTACATCATTCATGGAGACGGAAGACCTTACGTACGCATGAACGTTGTTTCCATTTTTTAGATGGATTAAAACAAATAAAATGAAATATTTATTAATAATTATATATTAATTTTTATTTAATATATATTATTTTAATTAATCTAGTAAATCCTTATGATCATCCTTATATAAATAAATTTAAAAACATTTCATATCGCTTCATGTAACCGGTAGTCCACATGTACGCAGAGCGATGTTATTCTTTTCTAAAAGATTGAACACCAATAACTTATATGTAATATTATATTTCTATAAGTACTATTAGATTATAAATATAACACATATTCATTAACTTTAACATTACTACATTTCATGTAAATCATATGTGAAAAACGAATCACATTGCTTCGTGAGGTGGTAGTTCACCTTACACACAAGCAACAATATCATATATCCCATGGAATGGAAACTAAGAATCTGTATGTGATATCATAATTATATAAGTATAATAATTATATAAATATAACTGACATATGTTAAATCCATCATTATTTATATTTTTTAATAGTGCTGATGGAAGACAAATTATATTGGTCCGTGAGGCCATAGTCCCCCGTACACAGGATCAACATATTTGTTTCCCATTTTATGGAAGTAGAGATGGATCTGGGATATGTAATTAACATAATATAATCTAAGTATATATTATATATTGAGGTTTTTATAATACTATAGTTTAATAAATTTTGAATTAGGTGGAATAATAAATAAAACAAATACACATGGTTAACAATTATAACTCTTATTCGAAGGGACTCTTTAAGATTATACCTAAATCTATATTATGATGGATTAATAAAAAAAATATGGAATATAATATGTGGGAATGGAATTAAGGAATGTATTTGGGTAGGTATTGGATTTACTAGGAAAAGAGGTGGTGGATTTTTATAAGTGGGGGAGAAGACACACATGAAAGTTTTGAAAAGATAAAGTCATACCCTTGTTTTTATCTTGTAAAAATCTACCAAAATTATTCATTCTCAAAAATTAGAGGCTATAACATATAAATATGGTCTTAAAGTTGGTTTTGGACATGATTTAGGTCATTTTAACCCATCTCTTTTTAGTTTAGTCCCTAAAAAATCATGTTTTATGTTAACTGTTATAATCAATTTTTATTGTTTTCACTATTGATTATAGTAAAAAAGTAAGTTAATCTGATTATATTAAATAAATAATTATTATAATAAAAATATAATTCATTTTTACAAATTTAGTTCATGTAATAGGAATAATTTAATTTAGAATCAAAATGAAGACGCGATGAAAGAGTAGGTTTCCAAACAGAAAATTCTTATTAGTGTAGAATGTTAAAAAATAAGTAAGAAATTTATTACAATGACCTAAATTAAATGAATTATAATATAATTAAACTAATTTTAATTTGACACCAATTTATAATGTAATATATATTTTTAAATAATTCATACAATAAGGAAGTTTTCAATAAAGAATCTGTATTTTTCAAAATTCATGAAAAAAATTAATCTTTTTAGAAAATTCACAGAAATTCAGACAAACATAATTCTTAGATGTATTTTTAAAAAAATTAATTTTATTTTTTCAAATAAATTTTTCTAAAATTTGTGAAAATTAATTTTAAATTATTTGCACAAAGAGCGACTAATCCAACTTTTATAAAATACTTATTTTTAGAAAACATTTATTTCTCATTCAAATGGTTTTTATTTTATTTAAAATAAATATATAACAATATAATAGATTTTATGAATTTGTAAAACATATGATTTTTATAATTTATCTATTAAAATTAACTTCTATCTTAATGGCTAGGTTCTAATGGTAATATTTTAATAATAATATTTTAATAGAGTATTGTGTTTCATTCAAACCTAGAGTTTCAGGTATTTCATAGTATTGAAGAGATTGAATTTATTTAAAATATAATAATTCATATTGTTTTAGGGTGTTACATTCTTTTCTAATATTTATGTTGTGTTTCATATACACTATCTAATATAATATCTCTCTTTTAAAATCTCTAGCTGTTACATTATACACCCTTAAATAAATTGAATCCTTTCAATTTAATATTGATCTTTGTAACCAAGGGTCTCACATTGGAAAAAACATTTCTTGAAATATCACATCATGAGAAGTATTAATAAAGCATCCTTTTGATAAGAGAGAATTTAAAGTATTTAGGACATCTGGAATTATCGCATTACTAGGTTTCTAAGTGGGAGAACATAGGTGGGATGTGCAGATATGAACATAGAAGAAAATCCTAATGACTAAATAATTATGAAGGGTGATTGAGGTCATTAATCCCATGAATTTTAATGATCAAGAAAAAATAAACAACCCCAAAATCATTAAACTGTGATGAGCCAAAAGACCATTATTTCATTGGATATGACTATAATAGGATGACATTCTTATCTAAAGATCCTTTTTCTATGGTCGAGGGTATCATTTACCATTTAGAATAGGAATATAATAAAATATAATTACTAGAAAAGTATAATTTATTCTTTTAATCATTTCCATCACAATCTCATATTTCTTCCAAATGATGAGTACTCAAGATGAAATATTTATATCTAATGAAAAAAATAACATTTAACATTTCACTATATCAATTATAGAATGAAAATTTATACTTCCTATGTCACGACCCCCTCCCCACAAATTGTACCCCTCCTGGGCCGGAAATGTGGAAAGGGAGATAATGACCCCCGAGTCCCGCCTCCAGTAGGCCCTGGGTTGGCGACTAGCACCGAGGGTATAATAAAAACACAGATGGGAGGCATTACCCACTAAGAGAACACATGTGGAAGAGAGAGATAATATAGATACAAAACAACTCCAACTGAAGTATAAAATAAACCCAAGTATATATATGAAATGCCATGCAAAAGTACTACAACTAAAAGGGGAAACTACATGTTCCCAAAAGAAAGTAAAAACAGCAGCGACCACAAGCCCGAACAGCTCCTCCAACCCCAAGCTAGTAAAAACCAGCTTGATCTCCAACCTTCTCCAAGCGACCTAAAAAACAATTTATATATATTTAGGGTGAGTATAACAGTATACTCAGTAGGATCCTCCCCGAAGCCTCTCGTTCAAAAGTAAATAAATCATGCTAAAGCACAGTGAACAAAAAGTGAAACTAACTCATCACCTAAACAGGTATACTAAGTTCCCAACCTCACCATGGCTACTCTCACCAAGTAACACATACAAGAATATAGTATATAGTAAAGAATATCAAGGGTACCCCGCTACTACTTCCCCACTGGTTTTCCACTTTTCCCTGACGACATACGTCCTATGCATCTCTATCCAAAGGCTTACCCAAATAAACTTGGGCTAATCTCCACAATTTGCACCATGTGCACCACAAAGGCTTTCCTGCAGACACCTGGGCTAAGAACCACACCATCCACTCAACCAAAAGTCACCAGGTAGTTTCCGAGAGCAACCATAGCTCGCAAAATGTGTATAATACGTCGGGTATTATACCTCAAGCCATTACAGCCCATACACTGAGTAAGGATCCTCAAGCCATCACAACCAATACATGTTACACCAATAGTAGTCTATATGATACTATATCCAAAATATATGTGTTGAAGTAACCACAATCCATTATAGCCCTCTACACACATATATGGGGAAAACTAAACGTTGTTCCAATGGCACTAGTATCTACCAAGAAAAGAGAGCGGGGTCAAAGGGGGTAGTCATCCATTCATCCTCCCACCAGAATGTTGGGGAAAACACCCCCCACCCCCACCCCCACCCCCCCCCCAGGGCTCAGAATCCCCGAGGTGTCAGTTTCCCTTACCGACGGGGTTTAGTATCGTATAGAAACACAAAAAGTACAAGATATATATAACTCACAACCACACTATGGGAATAACCTAGTCTTAGCCTCAACTGTAGATAACGTCTCTCAGACTCTGACCTGCTATTTCTAAGACTAGGTATCCTATAAGCACACAACCAATTTAAGAACTTCATTAGGTTACTTCATTCTTTTTTTCATAAATTCCACTGTACGTTAATTTATTCTTTGCACATTAATTATCCATTAACAAAACCACATTAAATTCATCAACATCATAACCAATGTCAAATGTTCCTTCAAAGTTACAATCTCATCATTATATTCCAGCATCTTCATCCCCAAGGATTAACATAAATTATTCAAACATTCATTAAAAAATTACTTTCCCATATTCCCAGGAATTCTAGAAAAGAATCCTCTACTACTAAACACAAGGGGCTCAACACAGTGAGTAGATGTACGACCCGTCGATTCTATGCCACCTATAGCAAGAGCAAAGGCCCATTCTCCCTCGAGAGGCTAAACATGGAAAGCACGTGGCATACCCCGCCCGTCTTCACCCCTTTCGGAAGAAGGGTAAGAAAGACCAGCTACCTTGAGCAGTGGGGAAAGGTAAAGTAGATAAACAACCAAGAATCAACAACATCCAACAATCACAAACATCCCATTCCATCATCCCAAGTGTCCTCCCTGACACCCACATGAATAAACCGATGCATCTCGCCACTCTAGGCGTCATCTGCTGCTACAACCACAAGGCCTCCCTGCCTCCACATATCACAACACCCCTCCAGGGTCACATCACAACACAACATATCACAGCACCCCTTCTAGGGTCACAGCACAACACAAGTAGCAGGAAAACAATCATTACAACAAATGGCCTCTTGGCCCTTCAACAAGGTATCCGACCTTCAAACAACAAACACCAAAAATCACATCAAATGGGATTTTATCCCTAATTCACAACAAGAGGGTAACTCTGAGCCCTTCATGGAACTCAATTAAGTTATTTAATCCATCTTGAATTAGAAAATTCAATTCATTGGTTCCAACATCATGAACCAATTCAGTAAGCTATCACTGAAGATTAAACATGCTTACTATGCCAAATTTGATCAACATCAAATTAGAACAACTAAAACAACAGAAACTATCGGATTCATTTGCATGCCTCTTTATCTTTAGACAATTAATTATCAATTAATTTCGGCTTTACATTCTTTATCAATTTCCATCAATAACAACATGCTAACAAGCAAGGCATATATATCACACTATCTAGAAAATCAAGAGGCAAACCGTTATCATGGTACAAAGCAACAACATGCGATCAAGCCAATTATTTTAATCCAATTCATGTATTTAATTAGGTCAATTCCATTATGATCCAAATGGAAAAATCATGTTATCTATATGATTGCACATAACAATTAGAGAAGCCAAAAATCCCCTACCTCAAGGGTTTTTAAGGAAAACCACAACGGACGATGAATGCCCAAGAAACTGGGTCAATTCTACACAAATCCTCCTTAGATCTCCTCTCCTATCACAACCAAGAACAAAGATCATCACAAACAACATCCACATACCTAGATCTACCGATAATGGACATAGATCTAAGAAGATGAGAGAAGAGGAGGAGTAGATCTAAGAAGATCTAAGAAACCAAACAAGAACGAGGAAGAACAACCACATACCTCAAGAAATCGGCTTCAATTCGCGAAGAGAAGCCTCCAGATCGCCTCCAAAACACTTGGAAGAGGTTATTCCACCTCCAAGGAAGGGTAATCCTGAGTTATGGCCGATTAGGGGATTAAATGAGGTGATTAAAGGCAAAACTAGTTAGATCCACAATTTTTTATCTAACATTAAGTGCATGTATGGTTAGTCTGCATGGTTTAACAAACCGTGCGTTAACTGTGTGGTAGCTTCTACCTCAAAAATCACTCCTCGCATGGTTAGTCTGCACGGTTAGACAAACTGTGTGCTAACCGTGCGTTAACCACTTCCCTCAAGACCAGCCTTGAACGGTTTGGCCGCATGGTTTAGACAAATTGTTCCCCTCCCGTGTGAAGGCCATAACCCTTTTGATTTCCTCAAAAGACCTCCCAATGCACCCCAAGCCACTTTGACCTTTCAGATCACCTCCAATGCCACATTTTCACAAAGGAATGGACCGGAGAGGTCCAGGACATTACATCATATACCTCTCAAAACATTCTCATCCTCGAGAATCCAAAACCCACATAAGGAGAAAACGAAACAGGGTCTGAACAACCACCCACCATGATACCTCTCAAAAGAGAGAATGTCACCAATGCAACAAAGGGAGAAATCTCATAAACACGAAGGTCTCAAAAACCACAAAATCCACAACAATACATGAAAAGAGTTAAACATAAAAAACTCTGGGTACTGAGCACGTATTTGTGACTCACATTCCCAAGTACTCTCCTCCATGCCACCGTGTCGCCACAAGACACGAACTAAGGGGATGGAATGTCCGTGCAACACTTTCTCTTTGCGGTCTTAGATCTCCATAGGTCTCTCCTTAAAGGTGGCATCATCATCCACATATATCTCTCCCCAATCAATGATGTGAGAGTCGTCATGGAGATAATGATGGAGCTGTGAAACATGGAAAATATCATGTATCTGACTCATCTGTGGGGGAAGTGACACTCAGTATGCCATAGATCCAACATGAGATAACACCTCAAAAACACAACAAAATAGGGAGAAAGCTTACTCCAACAACCAAACCTTTGCTACCCACGACGGGGAGTCAGCTTTAGAAACACATGATTCCCAACATTAAACTCTATGGGTCTCCTTCTTTGATCGACATATGATTTCTGACGATCTTGCGCTGCCTTCATCCTCTCACGAATCACCTGAACCATCTCTATTGTATTCTGCACTAGTTATGGTCCGAGAATTGCTAACTCTCTGACCCCAGTCCAGCATAATGGAGAATGGAAAGGTCATCCATACAAGGCTTCAAACGGCGTCATACCGATGGTGGAGTGAAAACTATTATTGTAAGAAAATTCCACCAAGGATAAGTTCCTCACCCATGAACCTCCAAAATCAAGAACACAAGAGCGTAACATGTCTTCAAGAGTATAGATGGTTCGCTCCATTTGACCATCTGTTTGAGGATGAAAATCAGTGCTAAGACATAGCTGAGAACCGAAAAAATGTTGGAGAACTTTCCAAACCCAGGAGGTAAAATGAGGATCTCGATCAGAAATGATCATCCTTGGGACTCCATGAAGTCTCACCACCTCCTCCAGATACATCCTCGACAGAACTTCCACTGAGCTCGACTCCTTGATCGCTATGAAGTGGGCTGATTTTGTTAAATGATCCACTACCACCCAAATATCATCATGTCCTCCCGGATCTTGAGGTAATCCTATTACAAAGTCAATTGAGATGTCCTCCCACTTCTACTAAGGAATATCTAATGGCTGGAGAAGACCACCAGGAACACGGTGTTCATCCTTCACCTTCTGGAAAACTAAACATCGAGACACAATCTTTGCAACCGCACGCTTCAGACCAGGCCACCAAAACTGACTCCTAAAGGATCGGTACATCTTTTTCACACCCGGATGCACCACTAAAGGAGAAACATGGAACTCTCTGAGGACCGTCTCACGCATCGCCAAGGGAACAAAAATCCATCCATGATATAACACTCTGTGTTGTTCATCCTCAGACCAACCATCAGGGGCCTCACCACAACCAACTCGGGCTCTCCAAACCTCCACCTCAAGATCCCCCAACTGGGACTCTTTCACCTTCTACACCAGGGATGAATTCACCATCATCTGAAAAAGACAGCCTTTACCCCCAACTTCTCCCATATCAAGATGTAATGTTGACAGTTCTTCCATTACTCTCCAGGAATCACCGGATTCACGCACAGCATCACTACGTGACTTTCGGCTCAACGCATTAGCTACAACATTCCCTTTTCCAGGTGTATATGATATTTCGAAGTCATATTCCTATAGGAACTCAATACACCAACGCTGTCACAAGTTCAAGTCATGCTGGGAGAAAATATACCTCAAACTCTTGTGATCAGTGAAAACCACAAAGCGTTCACCAATGAGGTAATGTATCCACAACTTCAGATCAAACACCATGGCTATCAACTCAAGGTCATGAGTGTCATAGTTTCATTCATAGGGATAGAAATTTCAAGTCCCATAAGAAACAACTGACCTCAGCTGCATGAGGACACAGCCTAACCCCAGATGTGAAGCATCGTAGAAGACATCAAACTGAAATTCCTCAGCCGGAAGACAAAGAAATGGACCACTTACTAACTTCTCTTTTTGATACTTGAAAGATGCCTAACACTAATCAGTCCATATGAAAGCCTGATCCTTCCTGGTCAAAGCATTCATAAGAGTTGCAACTTGAGAGAAATTGCCTACGAACATCCGGTAGTAGCCTGTGAGACCAAGGAAACATTGCACCTCTGAAACTGTCTTGACGGCTTCCCAAGAAACATCTGCATCTATCTTAGAAGGATCCACAACTAATCCCTATTGGGACACAACATGACCCAAGAAACAGACTTATCGAGCCCAAAACTCACACTTCGACAACTTCCCAAACAGCTGATGTCGACGAAGAACTCCCAAAATGGCTTGTAGATGCTCTGCATGCTCCTCTTTCGATGTGGAGTATACAAGGATGTCATCGATGAAAACTACCACAAACTTGTCCAGGAACTCATGGAACACAGCATTCATCAAACCCATGAACACAGTTGGAGCATTCGTCACACCAATCATCATTACAACGAACTCATAATGCCCATGACGACAACAGAATGTAGTCTTCAGGATATCCTCATCCTTCACACGCATCTGATGATATCCTGACCGCAAGTCGATCTTTGAGAACCAACTTTCACCTTTGAGTTGATTGAATAAGTCATCGATCCGCAGAAGAGGATAGTGGTTATTTATTGTCACTTTGTTTAAGCAACAATAATTGATACACAACCGCAAACTGTCATTGGCCTTCTTCACGAACAGAACTGGTGCACCCCATGGTGACACACTTGGTCAAACAAAACCACACTGCAACAGACCATCAAGCTATATACATAGCTCTCGTAACTCAGAAGGAGTCATCCTATACTGAGACATAGATATAGGAGATGCTCCTGGATATAGCTCGATCCCAAACTCAATCTCTCATCGAGGGGGTAATGCTACAACCTCTTCGGGAAAGACATCAGGGTACTCCTCTATGACCCTAGGAAATGCCAACTGCCGAACCTCCGAAGAACTCAACATCATCTCAGCCGCCATGTATGAGAAGGATGGAACTTTCCTATGACCCATCTGAGGATCTCATTCACCAACAAACACCACTTTATCTCCATATGCACCAAGGAAAACGACCTTCAACCTGAAGTAATCCATGATAGCCTACACTGAATACAACCAATCCATGCCAAGGATGACATCATATGGTTGTATCCGTAAACATAGGAAATCTCACTAAGAGCGGTGTTGCCCCAACACCAGCTCACAGTCTCTACATACTTCAAACAAGCTAACTCAACCTCCAACTGGCGTAGTCAATGCTAAGGGCACTGGAAGCCTCTCTACCTCAAGTCCCCAGGCATGGACAAGGGTAGGTGATATGAAGGAGTGTATCACTCCTGAATCAAACAAGGAATACACCATGGTAGAAAACAAGCAATGGGTACATCAAACGACGTCTGGCTCGTCTGGAGCTGGCAACACTAGGGAATGAAGCTGACCACGACCTCCTCCATGGCCTCTCCGACCCTGATGAAGACCACCACCACGGCCGCACTATGCTCTCTGAGGACAAGGAGAGTCATGGGGCTATCCTCTGCCCGCCCCATCTCCCCTCTACTGATCAAAATCTGGTGTAACTGGATGTTGCTGCCTCAGCTGGAACTACCTTAACGGAGGAACCTGGAGTGGAGCGCCCGACACACGATGACCGCTCTAAAAAGTTGGGCACTCCCGTCGCTGATGGCCATGACCACCACAAGAAAAACAAGCATCAGATCCCTTGGCATAGGCTTGTGAGTTTCTACATCTAGAGAAATGTGATGTGAAGGGATGCGACCTACCACTGGCTGAACAGAAACTCTTCTACCCTGAAAACCGAGAACCACAGACCACAGCCTTGCTTCGTGAGTAATCATGCTGATTCCCCTCTCGTGATGTTCCCGTCCTGGCCAAAGACCTCCCGACAACCTCCTTCCTCACCAGAACCTCAAGATATGTCTTCAGAATAAATGGGGTGACTTGGTGCTGGATCTCTGGATGAAAAGCCTCCTCAAAATGTCTCTCCCTGGCCTCCTCATCTGGTAACAGGTCCGAAGCATATCATAGAAGGTTCCTGAAATAGATTCCAAACTCTCGAACACTAGATCTCCCCTATCAAAGGGTAAGAAGCTCCTGAAGACTGGATGCCTTCGTAGTCAAAGAAAGGAAATCAACTCTAAACTTGTCTCGGAACTCCTCCCATGGGATCGCTGACTCCCCAAGATCCCCAAGGAATAAGAGCCACCACTGCCTCGCTTCTCCATGCAGCATCGTCACAGCTAAGGACACCCAGTGTTCCTTCCGAGTATGGATCAAACTGAAGCCTATCTCGACGTCCTCCAACCAGTATTCTGTGACTGCATCTAAAACAGAGCCCTCGTACTTCTACAGACTCTGGCACTAAAACCCTTGGAGTGTCTTCCTCCAAGTGTCGTCGTCGTCGACCTCCACCCTACGACGATCTGCTGGGACAGCATGTTGGACATCTTCTACGCGAACCCGATGAGGACGTCGACCTGGAGACATACCTATAAAATAAAAAACCATTATAGCTCCTAATCCTGGAATATGGAGGACTCAACATTAATTAATTAATTGTTTTCTTTCATTCGTTCTAGGTTAACCTATCCCAAGGTCTACCCATTCAAACACAGGCACAAAGAAGAATGATACATTATTCTTTCCTAGGTCTCTTCCATGCAACTAATATCACCCTATTTAATAGACATTATATACTTAAAGTTCCGTGCATCAGATCATAGGGGGCCCTAAATGCCTATGTCTCAGCCATTTACCAGTTTTTACCGCACTTGCTAAATATGAATGACACTGTTTCCCTACCAACCCAAGCAACCTCACATGTACCTAACTCCAAACTCCATCATATCCCTCAACCAAACCTCTGATACAACTCGGTCATGACCCCCTCCCCACAAAGTGTACCCCTCCTAGGATAGAAATGTGGAAATGTAGATAATGACCCCTGAGTCCCGCCTCTAGTATGCCCTGGGTTGGCGACTAGCACCGAGGGTATAATAAACACATAGATGGGAGGCATTACCCTCTAAGAGAACACATGCGGAAGAGAGAGATAGGATAGACACCAACCAACTCCAACTGAAGTATAAAAGAAACCCAAGTACATATATGAAATGCCATGAAAAAGTACTACAATTGAAGGGGAAACTACAAGTATCCAAAAGAAAGTAAAAATAGTAGCGACCACAAGCCCGAACAGCTCCTGCAACCCCAAGCTAGTAAAAACTAACTTGATCTCCAACCTGCTCCAAGCGACCTGAAAAACAGTTTATATATACGTAGGGTGAGTATAACAGTATACTTAGTAGGATCCTCCCCGAAGCCTCTCATGCAAAAGTAAAGAAAGAATTCTAAATCACAGTGAACAACAAGTGAAACTAACTCATCACCTAAACTAGTATACTAAGTTCCCAACCTCACCATGGATACCCTCACCAAGTAATGCATAAAAGAATATAGTATATAGTAAATAATATCAAGGGTACCCTACTACTACTTCCCCACTGGTTTTCCGCTTTTCCCCAACGACATACGTCTTGTGCATCTCTCTCTAAAGGCTTACCCGTATAAACTTGGGCTAAGCTCCACAATCTGCACCATGTGCACCACAAAGGCTTGCCTACAGACACCTGGGCTAAGAACCACACCATACCTTCAACCAAAAGTCACCAGGTAGTTTCCAGGAGACACCACAGCTCGCATAATGTGTATCATACTTCAGGTATTATATCTCAAGCCATTACAGCCCATACTCTGAGTAAGGATCCTCAAGCCATCACAACCTATACACGTTACACCTATAGTATTCCATAGGATACTATATCCAGAATATATGTGTAGAAGTAACCACAAGCCATTACAGACCTCTACACACATATATGGGGAAAACTAACCAATGTTCCAACAACACTAGTATCTACCCAGAGAAGAGAGTGGGGTCAAAGGGGGTAGTCATCCATTCCTCCTCCCACTGGAATGTTGGGGAAAACACCCCCCAGGGCTCAGAATCCCCAGGGTGTTAGTTTCCATTACTGAAATGGTGGAGTAGCATATAGAAACACAAAAAGTACAGGATATATATAACTCACAACCACACTATGGGCATAACCTAATCTTAGCCTCAACTGCAGCTAACGTCTCTCGGACTCTGGGCTGCTATTTTTAAGACTAGGTATCCTATAAGCACACAACCAATTTAAGAACTTCATTATGTTACTTCATTCCCTTTTTGTCAATTCCACTGTATGTTAATTAAGTCTTTTCATGTTAATTAACCATGAACAAAACCACATTAAATTCATCAACATCACAACCAATGTCAAATGTTCCTTCAAAGTTACAACCTCATCATTATATTCCAGTATCTCCATCCCCATGGGTTAACATCAATTATTAAAACATTCATTACAGAATTACTTTCTCATATTCCCAGGAATTCGGGAAAAGAATCCTATGCTACTAAACATAAGGGGCTCAACACGGTGAGTAGATGTATTACCCGTCAAGTCTGTGCTACCAATAGCAAGAGCGTAGGCCCATTCTCCCTCGAGAGGCTAAACACGAAAAGTACATGGCATACCCCGTGCGTATTTTCACCTTTCAAAAGAAGGGTAAGCAAGACCAGCTTCCTTGTGAAGTGGGAAAAAGTAAAGAAGATAAACAACCAAGAATCAACAACATCCAACAATCATGACCATCCCATTCCATCATCCCCGGTGTCCTCACTAACACCCACATGCATAAACTGATGCATCTCGCCACTCTAGGCATCATCCTTTGCCACAACCACAAGTCCTCCCTGCCTCCACATATCACAACACCCCTCCAGGGTCACATCACAACACAAGATATCACAGCACCCCTTCCGGGGTCACAACACAACACAAGCAGCAGGAAAACAATCATTACAACAAATGGGCTCTTGGCCATTTAACAAGGCATACTTCCTTCAAACAACAAACACCAACAATCACATCAAATAGGATTTTAGCCATAATTCACAACAAGAGGGTAACATCTAACCCTTCATGGAACTCAATTAATTTATTTAATCCATCTTGAATTAACAAATTCAATTCATTGGTTCCAACATCATGAACCAATTCAGTAAGTTATCACCGAAGATTAAACATGCTTACTATGCGAAATTTGATCAAAAACAAATTAGAACAACTACAACAACGACAACAACAAGATTCATTTACATGCCTCTTTATCTTTATCCAATTAATTATCAATTAATTCTGGATTTACATTATTTATCATTTTCCATCAATAACAACATGCTAACAAGCAAGGCATATATATCACACTATCTATCAAATCAAGAGGCAAACCGTAATCATGGTACAAAGAAACAACATGCAATCAAGAAAATTATTTTAATCTAGTTCATGTATTTAATTAGGTCAATTCCATTGTGATCCAAAGGGCTAAATAATGCTAACTCTACGATTGAACATAATAATTAGAGAAGCCAAAAATCCCATACCTCAAGGGTTTTCAAGGAAAACCACAACGGTCGATGAAGGCCCCAGAAACCGGGTCGATTTTCTGTGAATCCTCCTTAGATCTCCTCTCTTATCACAACCAAGACCAAATCTCATCACAAAAGACATCCACATACCTATATCTACCCATAACGGGCATATATCTAAGAAGACGAGAGAAGGGAGGAGTAGATCTAAGCAGATCTAAGAAACTGAACAAGAATGAGGAAGAACGACCACATACCTCAAGAAATTGGCTTCAATTCATGAAGAGAAGCCTTCAGATCGCCTCCAAAACGCTCGGGAGAGGTTCTTCCACCTCCAAGGAAGGGTAATCCTGAGTTATGGCCGATTAGGGGCTTAAATGAGGTGATTAAAGGAAAAACGAGTTAGATCAACAATTTTAGGATCTAACTTTAAGTGCTAGCATGGTTAGTCTGCATGGTTTAACAAACCGTGCGCTAACCATGCGGTAGCTTCTGCCTCAACAGTCACTCCTTGCACGGTTAGTCCGCACGGTTAGACAAACTGTGTGCTAACCTTGTGTTAGCCACTGCCATCAAGACCAGTCTTGCACGGTTTGAACGCATGGTTTAGGAAAACTGTGCGCCTCCGATGTGAAGGCCATAACCCTTTAGATTTCCTTAAAAGTCCACCCAATTCACCCCAAGCCACGTTGACCTTCCAGATCACCTCCAACACCACATTTTCACAAAGGAATGGACTGGAAAGGTCTAGGCCATTACATATTATCCCTAGATATATTACAAGACTAAAATAGTCAGCAGATGTTATCCAATAATGCCCAAATTTCAACTAAATCCATTCCCTTAATAGTTTACCTTATGGCTCTTCTAAAATATGTCTAACCAAATATTGAAGTAGGGTTACTAAATCAAAATTATATTCCCATAGAAATTATAAAGTATCTATCAGAGTCACATTCCAAAAATATGAATACCTTGATCACTATAAAACCTTAATGATAACATCCATGCTTCTAAAAATAAAATCATAGATTTTTTAATATATTCCATAAATCCAGAAGTACATTAAACTCTATAAATGATAAAATAAAACAAAAACCAATTTAAAGGTTACAACTAATATCCCACAAAAATATCCTTATCATTATTATCTCAATATCATCCACATAATAAGGGTTATATTCCCTCAATTATGTATTTTTATAAAAGATCCACTTTCCAAAAAATCTCTTTTCATGGTTATTGGTATTATTCATCATATTATTTTTAATCCTTAAAGAGAAGGTTCTATAGTAAAATTATTTAATATTTCATGATTCTTATACCCATAATATCATTGATAAAATATGAATATAAAACAAATTCATGAATCCAAACCTAATCGCATTAATTATTCCACTTTATCTGCATTAATAGCATAATCTTGACCTTGTCCCCTTAGCTACTTTCTGAGGTATATTCACTTGAAACTTGGGGAATTAATTTTCATAGAGCCTCGTATCCTTAGAGTTGAAACACTCAAAATAAAATTATTATTTATTAAGCTTTCATTAATAGTCCTAAGGGAATTTCTCTCTACACTTGAATAAAACTATTATTCCCTTCAAGTAAGTAACAGGGTGTTTCTTTTAACAGTTTTCACATGTGGGAAAACCATTCCCTCCATTCTTCCCATTATCTGTTTTTTAATCCACCATATTTTTATTATCTTTATTCCCTTAAAATTAATAATACATAGATAATTATTTCTATTTCATTATAGATCATGATACTATGTCGACAAATGATGATAATTTTTTAGAGACTAGTTTTCTTTCGAAAGATTGGATTAATCCCATCAATGAAATGAATATTATTACTCTTTGGATTATGTGTATTGGTATAGTTCTCATTCCTTCTTCTAGTATCCATTTATAAAAAATTGCATATAATATAATAGATCATAAAATTATGTATCATAATGCATAATTCCAAAACTAGTGAAACACTTAAAATAAATTGAAAATTTTATGCAAGGATAATCTCATAATCCGAAAGATGGTTTCATTGAGAAAGGTTTAAAATCATAAATATATTTTAAAACCATTCGTAATGTATTTTATTTAAGATGTGAATTATCTTAATCATATACCCCATATGTTTCAAACCAGGGGCATAGAAAGACCCGTTATCGTGTTCCAGTTAATGCTTGAGTCAAGGCCAGCATGCCCTTTTAAGAGTTATTTCCCCTAGATACATCTATGAAAGAACCAAATCATCCTATATTATATATACAAGGATGTATTAGTGAGAAAAACCAAATAATATCTACCTTAACAAAACCTTATACTGTTCTTATATACTTATCCTTAATGTTTATCATAGTTTTATATTACCTTATCTAAGTTTCCTAAAATATATTCCCAATGTTTTTACTAAACTTCCTCTAATACCAACTATAAAGACCCTGACCCTAGTAGATCAGAGATTGTGGTTATTTTATTACATCAGAATAAGATATAAGGAATTACATCATGAAGTAATTAATAGTTTAGTAGCCTTGGTAATATTGATACATACTTGAGATTCAAATTATAATTCAAATTATAAAATATAAAAAAATACTTGAAAATTCCATTAATCCTCAATGTGTATCCCTATATATCAATCACAAAACACTTCTTGGTATCTTGGGGAAAATAAATATACAAAAGGGGTGAGGGAAGATGCTCAGTAAGGGTAATAATATAGTAGAATCTATCATGTATAAATAATTATAGTCAAAATGTTAAGGTAAATAACTGAAACATATTCCATTAAATCAATAAACTAAGCATAATATGGTAGAAAAAATTATAATCAAATAAAGAAATATAAATAATCGCATAATCTTGAAACTTATCCATCGATATTATAACTAATCAAATAAACGCATGGAAACTAATAACTGATCTCATAATAAGGGAATGAATAATTCTAGACATCTGAAATATATTTTAAAGACAATTCACAGGGTAGTTTAAATCTATGGGTTGAAACCCATATATTTTGGCCAACTTATTTGTCTCATGATACATGTCAATAAATAGAGGGGATGTTAATAATTTGACCCCACCCATCACTTAATAGTTATAATTAATTCATCATATAGAATCGGTGAAACATAATCAAGAAAAACATTCATATTGAAAAACTAACATATAAAATGTTAATACATATCCCAATAAAATAAACACAATCATTAATAATCCAATATAATATAGTGAATGGTAATAAAATTATACATACATAGTCAAACAGATGATAAAACATTGAAATAAAGTATACCATGTGATATCAATATAAACTTTCCCCAATATATCATACATATAAAAAATGATTGATGTAACAGATAAATAAAAATAAAAATAAAAATAAAATGTTTTTAAAAACATTTTTGAGGAAAATAACATTTTCACATTAAAATATTTTTAAAACAAAATGTTCACAAAATATTTTGATTTTTTTTGAAAATAACATTTGAAAATTTTTAAATGATAATTTAAAACATTGATTGATAATGATGGTGGAAAATTCCATTAATTTTGTATACTTTAAAATAACGATTTTTTCACATTTTTGGTAAAATCCAAATGGGCCTTATTTTCAAAATGAATTGAAGATTCATTTCAAAAAAAATTAAAAAATTCAAAATGGGTAATTTTTTTTAATAAATCATTTTTAAACGGTTAAAAATATTTTTAAAAACATTTTTATAAATCCTGTATTTTGATGAAAAAGTATTTTTGACCAAAGAAATAAATAATGATGGATTTTCATAAAGTTACTTTCTCAATAATTTTAAATAAAAAATAGTGGGAAATGGTACTATTACGTGAAAATTTTCATTATTAAAAAGAGTAGAATATAAAGGATTTGTTTTAAGATATAAATATCAAATAATTCTCCCAAGGGATAGTTAAAATAGAAAACAATCACGAATAATGATGATATTTTGAAATAAACCCTTACCACTTTGATAACTTATGAATCATAAGCTATATAAATGAAATAATAATCAAATGAAACATTAAATACCATTAAAATAAACATATCCATGATATAAAATATCAATGGGGAAGTATATATAAAACACAATGGAATAAGTGGTGAATATGACATATGTCTCATGAAAGTAAAAGTGAAAAGAGAAACCCTTACCATAGGTTCGAATTCCATCATATGTGTCTGAACTACATATATAATAAATATAGGATTATTATAAATATATTAAATTACTGTAATCATAAATTTCATACCATATATGATTAACTTGTAGTATTTTATCACCTTTTAATAACTATTCTTTGTTAAAAACACTATTTCAGGTTGTAATTTATTTGATTTTCATGTATGTTCTAGTTCATTAATTTAGGTCCTTTTACTATTATCATTTTTAAATCTTATCAATAATTTTAAAATTGATATAAATATTATATATATTAATTATATATGTTTTTATAGTAATCTATAAACGATAGAGATACCATTTGGATTACACCATGCCTAGAGATGGTAGGTTGTATGTATATATAAACATTGTTTCCATTTTTTATTGACAAATGGAATTAAAGGTAACCATGTAACATCTTTTTACTATTTTTAGTCACTCTGAAACCCTTATTTTTATCATTATTTAGTTTTCTCTCATTTTAGGGTTCTTCAGGTGAAATATTTGTAATTTCAAAGGGCTCTTGGGCTGTGAAAATTTGGTGTGTGGTTTTCCCAAACAATGTACCTTGCTAGTGTAAACTGTGAAAATTGAGGTAGTATTTTTTTAAATAGATGGTGAATGATTTGAAAAACTATCTTTCTACCAATTAAAATCCATTAAAAACCATCATTAAGAGTACAGAACTAGGATACATAGTTTGAAAAATCGTGCAGCCCTTCCCAGATAATAGTGAGTGTGAGATTTAATTATTCCAAAAAAATCAATAAATTTTTTTGAACACTATTTTTATCCACCTATAAGGATTAAATTGACCTATAACATTTTACTTGGCCTTAAAATCTCTTAAGGACCAATTTTGGCTTGTCTAAACCCCTTACTAAGTGAATCAAAGTGTTGTGATCTTCATTTTAAGCTTCTTCTATAAGAGTTCCTTCCCCTTTCCTTATCCCCCGCTCTCTTCTATCTCTTACATAGGGTTTATTATATCTCCATGTTGTTTCATGATCTAATATAAGTTTTTTTAGATCTTGAATTTAGTTTTTATTCTAATATATTCATTTTCTACATTCTTCGTTAGAGTTTCCCATTTAAGGCATTGTGGTTTATGAACCAGTAATCTCATGGTAGGTGGTTTCGTTTAGGATTGTAAAATTTATTTAACCCTAAAGTACTTGATATAAATTAAATATCTTTAAATTGGTTTTTTAAAACATAATTTTAGTGAATTGGTGCTTTTTATTTGATTTGGCATAAAATTGGGAAAACCCACAATTTCATTTAATTGGAGATTGATTGTGAAAATTGGATAGAATTTATCAAATTTAATTTGTAGAATTAAAATGTTAAATTAATTTTTAAAATTGATTTAATTTTTTAAAAGATATTGGATTAAATTTTTTTGATTGAAACCCTGTGGTTTTATCCTAAAAAACGAATGTTTTTATTAAAAACTCTTTTTTCAATTGAAATTTTCATATTGAAATGGGAAAATGAGTTTAATTGTATTTTTAACAGTTTTGAAATAAATTTACCATTATTGATTATTGTTTGATAACATGAAATCCTAGGTAGTTATTGAGTTATTTGGGACAAACATGGCAGGATTATAATTTCCAAGAGATAGATTTATACTTTTAAACTCTAATATAAATTGATTAGAAGGTCTTGTCCTCAATGGGATGTCGGTCTGTACTCTTTAACCACTATTAATGGGACATGTTTTCACATTTCTATTTTCATTATATAAGTGTGTAACGATCCCATAACCTATAACTACCATAACTCTTGGAATATAACCATGTTTCTCCCTTTTGATTATTTTGATATGTATAAGATTATTTTTAAACTATTTTACACATTCCATGTTAATTTATATAAATTATTTAATAAAAAATGTTCATTAAGTCATTGTTTGGAAATTTTTCCATCATTCTAAATGTAAATAATATTTTTTTTAAATAATCTATTTAAATTTCATGTCAGTTTATTTAAAATTGGAATCTTTGTTTGGTTAATTAATTATTCCATATTATTATTTAATCCTTGGTGATACCCTACTGGGATTTTATATCACACGCTACATGTTCCTTTAATTGTTTTTATATTATCTTTTTCTAGGTTTTATCAAAAGAAAATAGACACCTGGAGGTGGTTCTTGTTGATAATCATTGGGTCTTGAGTTTCTAATCCCATTGGGATGTCAGTTTTTATCTCATTTTTCAATACTTTGATAATGTATTTTGGGGTTTTTAATCCTTTTTGACTCCTGGTATAGTTCTCCCTGTAGAGATTTTCTTCATTTAATAATGAATTTTATCTATTTCTTTCATTGTTTTTATGGAAAATTCATTCCCACTTTCATATTTAATTATGCCATTTTCTTAGCACCAACCCATGGGGATCAATAATTCCCTTAGGACCATGTTTTTTATAGCTTGGGTACTAGGGTACTAGGGTACTATTCGGGTTTGTGACCAAGTGTTTCGAAGGTGTGGGTTAAGCATCTCTCCTTGATTCTAGTATGTAGTTGAGTAATATTTTCAGAACTGAGGAGTAGTTATGATTGAGTGTTTGGATAGATCTCACTACAATGAGACATAATTCACTATGGTGGGTTTGGGAAAGGCATTTTGAGGATTAGTTCTAGTCTTTTCCTTTATTTTTATTTTTATAGGATGAAATCCAAATCTTGTGTTCTTATATGATGGGATTAATTTCCATTATTTCATTTTTTGAGTGTTAATTTGATGTCTTCAATATTGTATGTTTATTTTGTGTAGAATAATTCCCCCAAGAGTATGTCTAAATAAAATCCAAGAGGATGATACTACTGAACCTCAGTGATAAAATCCTCTCATGGACTTGAATCTAGTTTAAGATATCATGCATACTATCCAAGATATGAGAAAGTCAACAACACCATTTTTGATTCTGGATATAGCTATAGAACAACAAATGGGTGATTTTCGGAATATTTCTCAAGAGTCAATTCACCATAATCCCCTTGAATTTAAAGGATTATATAATCGTCAAGAGGCTGAGGATTGTTTTATAATAATTGAGCATTTTTTTGTTTTCTTGGAGACACATGATGAAATCAAAGTGAAGTGTTCCACCTTCGTGATGGAGAGACCTAAAAAGAGATGGTGGGACACAATGGGGATGATGAATAATCCTAATAGATTAGAGTATAAATACTTAAATTTTATTTTCACCAACCAGTTCTATCCATAATCGACGGTGTTGGCCAAGGCTATTGATTTTTTCAAACTTGAGATGGCTAACAGGACCTTGAAAGAATATGAAAACATCTTTGTTGAGCTTGTGAAAGTTTTACCTAAGATTATATATAAGGAGAATATTAGGAATCAATGGTTTTATATGGGGTGCTAATCTAATATTTTCTCTTATATATTCTTATTGTATCTTCCTTCTTATGCTGATGTGATGGATAGATCACTGATGGTTGAAATGGACCTCATTGGCAAGTCAGAGTTGATTAGAGTTCCTTTTACTCCAAATGGATGTTTTATAAGTTCCTTTAAAGGAAAAGATGAAGTGTTATTATTGTCCTAGTGGTTATTGAAAACATGGTTCTTCTTGACCTCCGAAATTTCCTAGAAAAGACCCTTTAATTTGTTACCGGTGTGGAAATCTATGGAACTAAAAAATATTTTTCTCTAAGGCACCCAAGGTATGTGGTTCTTGAAGATTCTCAGGTTACTTTCCATTGTTATTCTATGTCTATTCCACTTTATTTAGTGGAACAAGATCATTAGAACCATATAAAACTACAATTCAATCATTTTCTTCAAGGAAAAATGGGTTCCAACCACAGGCATCTAGAACAAGGATTCTTCGTGAAGTATAAGATTCTCCAGAAGAAGTAGATATGGGTCCAGTGACTATGAGAGGTACCATCACTATAGATTCATTGTTAGGGACCACATTATTTTATACTGGTGCGTCTCACTAATTTATTTAAACTATTATTTTTAATAGCCTAAATATTACTACAATGATTTTTTCTTATGTGATGGATATTATTACACCCCCTGGAATGAAGAGAGTGAAGAGTCTCTGTAGTCCCGCTTGTGTTTTCTCTTTTTCAGATGTTAAGACTGATGGGTATTTTTTCATTCTCAATATGAAACCTTTTGATGTCTTATTTCTTATGGATTGGATCATTTCCCAAAAATCTCAGATTGATTGATATATTTGATAGGTCTCCTTTATTTCACCTGATGGGGTTTTCCAAATCTTTTAAGGAGAATGGTATTCGAGATCGAGTAGAACTGGACATTATTATCCAGAGTTATGGAATGTGATATATATTTTTTATTTTGATCTTGAGTTATAATATCTGAGTTGTGATCTCCTCCTAGTTGTTGTTGAGTTTCCCAACATTTTTTCATCTAAATAATCTAGTTTTCCACTGGTAAGAGAGGTAGAGTTTTCCATTGACTTATTTCATGGTACTCAACATGTGTATATTCTTTCTTACATCACAGAACAATCTAAAATTAATAAGCTAAAGACTTAGTTGGATGATATTCTAGAGAAATGATTTATATTCCTAAGTGTATCACCTTAGGTGGTGTCAGTTTCCTTTTATAAAAATGTTGATGGGTTTCTTCAACTTTGAGTTGATTACCGAAAACTAAATTGAGTCACGGTAAACAAAAAATATCAATTACCATGGATTGATGATCCATTTTCCCAATTGAATGGGGTTAAGTGGTTCTCTATGATTGATATTATATCTAGTTACAATCAGTTGAGTATAATGGAATTTGATAATCAAAAAACCTCCTTTCAGAGAAGGTATGACTGTTATGAGTACCTTGTCATGCCATTTTTTCAAACCAATGATCTTATAGTATTTATGGATTTAATGACTAAGATTTTCCCTGAGTATCTTGATGCCTTCATGGTAGTCTTTGTGGACGACAACATGGTTTTCTCTTTACACTGGGAGGATCACATGCGTCATCTGAGAGAATTTCTAGAATTTTTTGAGAAACAACTGATATTATGGAACAATATAAAAATGTGAAAGTGATGTTCTTGGGACACATGTTTTTATAACATGGTATTTAAGTTGATCTTGAGAAGGTTAAATTTATTATGACTTAAGAACAATCACGAGATGTTTTCAAGATTCATTGCTTCTTGGGTTTAACTAGATATTATCATCATGTTGTAATGGAATTCTCAAAGTTTGATTCTCCAATGACTTCTTCGACTTTGTAGGGAGTAAAGTTATACTGGGATGAAAAATTTCAGAATTATTTTATTTATCCAAAACTTATTTTGACTACATCACCTATATTGACACTTCCTGAGATCTTATAGGGATATGTTGTCTTATTTGATGCCTCAAGTTCATGATTGGGTTGAGTTATTATGCAGGGTGATGATTTCATTTATTATGTATCTCATCATCAAAGGTGACACAAGAAGAATTACCCAACCCATGACTATAAACATATAGTTGTGATGAATATGATTAATATTTGGAGGCATTAACTTTTTAGAAAAGGTTTATTGTGTATTCTAACCACAATATATTGAGTTATATCTTCCCTAAAAAATATTTGAATATATACCAAAGGTTTTGTTTGTAATATATACAATATTTTGATTTCTACATCTCATATACACCGATGAAAGGGGATTTCATTGTGGATTATATGAGTAGGAAAATTTTAACCAAGGCCATGAAAGAATCATTTGAAGAGTGGAAGTTGATGGATCTATTTGCACAATTTCATATTCGAGTATAGGAATCAGGGGTTAAGGTTTCCTTGACTTGTTTTTAGATGAAATATGTTCTTCTAGTGATTATTCTTAAGGAACTATAACATGATGATGAGTTACGTTGAATAAGAGAGCCTATTCATGGTGGGAAGACCATTTCTGAGTGTTCGTTATTTAAAGATGAAATTATATGTTATTATAATCATTTTGTGCTAGCATTATTGGTGAGGAAAGCAATGATGGAATATTTCCATTATTACTAGTGGGAAGTTCAATCAAGAACTATGAAGATGTTCTATGACATTCAGCCTAAATTCTATTGGCCAGGTACGAGACAAGGACTTACATATTTTTCCTCTCATTGTTATACTTGATAAAAGGTCATGTATGAGAACAATAATCCTTAAGGTTTTCTTAAAAAACTTATAATAATGACTTGGAAGTGGGACTAGATCTCTATGAACTTTGTGGTTGGGTCTCCACATACCTAGAGAAGGAATATTGTGATATGGGTTGCGATCGATAATCTGACCAAATTGCATTATATTATCACCATTTTTGACCCTACCAAATTCAAGGAGTTTGGAAATATCTATGTGTAATAGATTTTTCATTTTCATGGAGTTCCATCTACTATAATATCTAATATAGATACTTAGTTTACTTATCACTTTTGGATATTCCTTTAGGAGGCATTGGGATCTCAAGTCCATTTGAGTGAGGTATACCATCTACAGTTAAATGGTCAGATAGAAAGAGATATATAGATTCTTGAATATATGATTCACAATTGTGATCCTGACTATGGTGGTTCTTGGGATAACCATCTAGGGTTGTCAGAGTTTTCTTATAAAAGTAGTTACCAGTTTTCAACCAAATAGCTCTTTTTAAAACCTTATATGGTTTTCCCTATAAATATATTTTGTGTTGGCTATAGATCATTGAATATTCCTTAGTTAAACCAAAATGTTTCCAAGAGATGATGATAAATATTTAGTTGGTTCTTAAGATAATGTTTATGTAATATATCCAATATAATTTATATGTTGATCATTGCCGTAAAACATTGGAATTCGTAGTTGGTGATCAAGTGTTCTTTAAATATTTACCACTGTTGGTTCATCGATGGCTAGGGAGGAAAGGTAAAGTTTCTCCTCATTTTGTGGTACATTTTGAGGTTGTTGAGAAGGTAGGGAAATGATTTACCATATATGAATTCCCCCACATCTAACGACGATACATAACATATTCCATGTATCTCAGCTATTAAGATATCTTTCTATTCCATAACATGTTCTAAGCGTGATTGATTTTGATTTTAAAACTAAGTTATCCATGAATAAGATTACATTTATGATAGTTGATTATAAAACTATGGTACTTCATGGGAGGATGATTCCTTTTGTTCAAGGGTTATGGAAACACAGTTCTGATGCACATGAGATGTACGAGATGGAGGAACTAATGAGATAGTAGTGGACTAATATTTTTGACATGGAAGTTTGATAACTAGATTTATGGGGGGAAAAATTTATGATGGGGAGGTTATAACATCCTAATACTATATTTAGGTACACCTAAATACCCATTTTGATCATTCTTTGGTTGGGTCTTATTTTAGGATTCTTTGGGTGATATTATATAAAATTTTATGGTCTTTTTGGATACACTTGATTAGTCCACAGCTTTCCCAAACCATGAACCATACAAGTGAAAACCATGATAGAGAGGGTTTTCACTATTGGGAATGATTTGGAAAACTATAAACCCACCAAGTAGAAACTATGAAACCCCACCAATAGGGGTGTATGAAAATGGTGCATTATTTGATAAACTGTGGGGCCCTACCCAACTAACCATGCTCGGATGATTTAATAGTTTCAAAAAATATTAAAAAATTCCCCAAACCATATTTTTATCCCTCACTCAGACCAAAATCAACAAAGAATGTTTTCCTAGGTCTTATAATCTCCCAAGGAATAGTTTTTGATCCCCCAAACCCCTTCTAAAGTGATTCAAATCATGGTGATCTTCATTCAATCATCCCCTGGTAAGAGTTCCTTCAATGTTTCTTCCCTCCCACTCGCTTCTCTCTCTTAATTTGGGTTTTTTAAATCTTCATGTTGTCAAAGGATCTAATCTAAGTTCTTATATATCTTGAATATGTGTTTGATTCTTGGATCTTCATTGTTAATGTTCTTGGTTGGAGTTTCCTGTTTATGGTGTTGTGATTCATGATCCTATGATCCCGTGGTTGGTGTTTCCATTTATGATTGGAAAATTGATTTAACCCTAAATTACAAGATTTAAATTATATCTATTTAAATTGGTTTATTAAAACCCCAATTTTAGTTAATTGAGGATTTTTATTTGATTTGGCATAAAATTGGGAAAACCCCTAATTCAATTGGATTTGGGATTGATTTTGAAAATTGGATAGAATTTTTGAAACAGAATTTGAGGAACAAAATTTTGAAATTGATTTAAAATTGGTATTTAAATAAAGTGGATTAAATTATTTTAATAGAGACCCAATGGTATTACCCACGAAAATACATAATTTTATTTAAAAACTATTTTGGTTTTTAAATTGAAATTGGCTTATTGAAGTAGGAAAATGGGTTTAATTGTGATTTGAATAGTTTTGAAATAAATATGCTAATATTTATTATTATTTGACCACATGAAATCATTGGTAGTTAATGAGTTATTAAGAAAAAAATTTATGATGGGAATTCCCTAGAAATAGATTGATGCTTTACAACTCTAACATAAATAGGTTGGTAAGTTCTATCCTTAGGGGGATATTAGCCAGTCCTCTTTGACTAGTTTCAAAGGGATGTGTATGCACATTTTATTTTTTATTATATAAGAATATTATAATCCCATAAGTTTGAACTATATTCCCTCTTGGAAGATGACCAGGTTTCTCCCTTGTGATAATTTTTATACATATTCCATTGTTTGTAAAAAATTATACACATGACTTGAAAATTTATATAAATAGTTTTATATATTTGTTTTAATAAATTTATTTAGAAAATTTTCCATAATTTGAAATGTAATGAATGATTTTTATATAGATTATTTTTTAAATTACATGCTTATTTATTTAAAATTGAATATTTTTTGGGTTAATTGATTGTTCAATTTTTTATGGAATCCTTGGTGAGACCCTATTGGGATTTTAGCTCACACCCTACATGTGCCTTCAAGTGTTTGTATATTATCATCTTCCAGGTTATATTAAGGGGAAAGTTCCACTTAGAGGTGGTTGTTTTTTTATCCTTGGGTCTCAGGTTGCTAAGTCTATTGGGACGTGGGTCGTTCATCCTATTTTATAGTACATGATGATATAATTTGGGTTTTTTATACTTGTTTGACTTATAATACAGTAATCCCTATCCTATTTTTCATATATGAATACATAATTGTATGTATTTCTTTCATTTTTTTGTGTAAAACTCTTTCCCACATATATATTGTATGATTCCATGTGCATTTCACCAATCTAAGAGGATATGTAAAGCCCTTTGGGCCATGTTAGTGCCAGCTCAGGTATTCGGGTACCAAGGTATCCAGGCTCGCTCTGGAAAAAAAAGATTAACACATATTTAAAGAATATATTTTTTTATATAAAATTTATCTTTATCAAATACATTCTTATGACCATCCATGTAAAAATAAAATGAAATAAATTTCTCATCGCTATATAGAGAAAGTAGTCCATATGTACGCACGAGCGATGTTAGTATTTATAAGGAAATTAAACATATAAAGTTATATGTGATATTATATTTAAAAAATTATGGTTAGATTATAAATTTATCATATATTAATTAACTTTATCCATACTACCTTTACTATAAAGAGTAAGTGAAAAATGAATCACATCGCTTTGGGAGGCGGTAGTTCAACGTACACACAAGCGACGTTATCCTATCCCCTAGAAAATGGAATGAATGAATTTAGATGTGATATAATTAATCCATAAGAATAATAATTTCATAAATATCATATTAATATATTAAATTCATATTTTAACCCATCCATGAATGGTGGTGATAGAAAATGAATTACATCGACTCGTAAGGTGATTGTCAGCCGTACACACGATCGAATGTTTCATTTCCCATTTGATGGAAGAAAAGATAGATCTAGGTTACATGATTAACATAATAAAATATCATTATATATGAGATACTTGTCTTATTAAAATACAGTATTTTAATATTTTTTTAAGGAGGTGTAAAAAGAAATAAAACAAATAAATACATTTAAGAATATTACCTCTTCTTCAGATAACCTCTTTATGATTATACCTGAATCCTTCTTAAATGGTATTAATAACAAAAATAAGGACCCTAGGATGTGAGTATATATTTATGGAAGGGATTTTTTATTTTTTTACCTAAATCAAATGTTTTTGTAAGTGTGATAAAGGTATGAGAGTGGGTGGCCTTCCAAAAGTGGGGGAGAAAACACACTTGGATTTTATGAAAATATAAATTCATAGACACATTTTTATCATGAAAAATCCTAAAAATTGGTTATTATCAAACCATACGGGTGATAAGGTAGAAATATTTAAATAAAATTCGTTTTGTAAATTGTTTAGGCCTTTTTTAACCATTGTCTTTTTAGTTAACCCCCTGTAAACCCATTTTTACCTTAACAGTGGTCATTAATTTTTATTTTTTTCAATATTCATTATGGTAAAATAGTAATAAACATTATTAGATGATATAAATTACTATTTTTCTAAATATTGACTCCATTTTAACAAATTAAATTCATATAAGTGGAATAATTTAATTTAAAATTATACCATAGTCGTGATGAAAGAGAGGTTTTCCAAATAGAAAATTCAATTAAGTATAGAATTTTTTAATATCAAAATTCAATATCAAAATTAAATATAAAATTTATTATAATTACCTAATTTAGTAAAAATGTAATATAAATTAATAAATTTTATTTTCAAAACAATTTAAAATATAATTTATATTTCTAATTAATTTAAACAAAAAGTTAGTTTTTAATAGAAAATCTGTAATTTTTTCTTGTCATGAAAAAATTAATCTTTATATAAAATGATCAAGAAACCACTGAAAAATATTATCTACATTTATTTTAAAAAATGAATTTTATTTAAAACAATAAATTTCTAAAATGGGTAAAAATTCATTTAAAAATATGTGCGCAAAGCACGACTAATCCACCCTTGAGAAAAAATAATGTTTTTTTTAAAAATAATTCTCTTCTAAATGGTTTTTATTTTATTTCTAGTTAATAGATATAGTTTATCTTATTTTATATTTTTAAAAAATTATAATTTTCATAAATTAGTTTTTAAAACTCATATCTTTCATCTTAATGACTAGGTTATAATGATCATGTTTAAATAGTAATATTTTAATATAGTATTGTGTTTCATTAAAAACTAGAGTTTTGTGCATTCTATGCTATCAAAGAGATTGAATTTATTTAAAAATAAATATATTATAAATCCTTAGGTTATTCAATTCTATTCTAATCTTGGTATTGAATGTCATATATGTTATCAAATTTGATTTTCCACTTTAAAAATATCAAGGTGTTACATTCTTCCCCCTTAAATAATTTGGATCCTCAAAAAGTAAACATGACCTCAATAATCAAGTGTTTGAAATTTGAAAATATTTTTATTGAAATAAAATATCAGGATAAGGGTTAATAATGAATTATATTAATATGAGAGAAGAAAATGTTTGTAGGTCATATGAAATAGTCACATAAATAGGTTTCTAATTAGTATAATATAGGTGTGAAGTGAAGATATCGACATAGAATAAAATCATAATGTCTAAATAATTATAGGGGGAGATATAGGTCATATATTACATGAAAATGAATGACCATTACAATGTCAACCAACAGAAAACCATATTTTGTTGAGTCAAAAGATCATAAATTCATCAAATATGAAGGTAATATGATATCATTTTTGTTTCAAGATTATTTTTCTAAATTTGAGGGTTTCATTTACCATATTTACCAGGAACATAAGGAAATATACTTACTTGACATTTATTATTTCTTCCTTAAATAATTTCCATCATAATGTCAACTTTTTTTCTAAACAATGAGTATTCAAGATGAAATTTTCATATACAAAGT
This sequence comes from Viscum album, assembly GCA_963277665.1. Lineage (NCBI taxonomy): Eukaryota > Viridiplantae > Streptophyta > Magnoliopsida > Santalales > Viscaceae > Viscum > Viscum album. The sequence continues at coordinate 52,353,354 of OY728132.1, read as the reverse complement.
ATTAAAATAAACATTTAACATATCATTAGCTCAAGAAAATACTGAAAAGTTATCCCTCCTGTATCTAGATATTTTACAATGATAGAATGGTTAGCACACGTTATCCAATAACACCCAAAGTTAAAAATAATCCATTATATAAATAGTTATCCTTAAGGATCACCCAATTTATAACTAATGAAATTTTGAAGGAGGGTCACTAAATAAAAATCATATTCGCCTAGAAAATATATATTTGTTATTAATTCCATATTCCAAAAATGTGAATGCCTTGGTCACTATATAAAAACAATAACAACATTAATGATTGTAAAAATGAAATTTTGGGTTATGAAATATATTCCATAAATCCAAAAATATAGTAAACTCTAGAAAAGATAATATAAATCACTAACAAATTTTAATGTTACCAATATTATACCATAATCATATCTTAATCATTATTATATAAACATCAAATACATGTTAACAGTTATCTTTCCTCAATAATATGTTCTTCCAAAATATTAACTTTCCACAAAATCACCATTCTTAGTTATCTTTATTATTCATCACATTCTTTTGATTCCTTAAAGAAAAGATATTATAGTACTATAATTATATATTTCATGATTATTGAAACCATAAAATAATTGATAAAATACTCCTATAACATAATTCTTGATTTCAATCACAATCACATTAATCATTCCACTTCATAGATAGTAATAGTATAAGCTTGAGCTTGGCCCCTTAGCTTCATCTGAGTTATATTCACTTGATGCTTGGGATATTTATTTTCATAGCGACCCATATCTTTATAGTTGACACAATAAATATAAATGGTTTATTTCTTAAACTTTTATTAAGAAACTAGGTGATAATTCTCTCCACACATTATGAAAACTATCATTCCCTTTAAGCAAGTACAATGTTGTTTCCTTCCAAAATTTTCACACATCGAAAAAACCTTTTTTCCTTCTTCTACTTATATAGTTTTTACTCTTCCATACTCTTATTCCATTTCATACATTAAAATCCATAAAACATAGAAAATTATTTCACTTTATTGATACTACATTATATTATTTTCTTATTTGATAAGAATATTTGGGAGGTTAGTTCCCTTATAATTATTATATTAACCCTAATAATGAAATGATCATTATTACTCTTTGGATTATGTGTATTTATATTCTTACCGTTAAATATGCTAGGTTCTATTTCTAAACAATTCCATACACTAGATTATATTATAATATTATTTATCATAATATATAATCCAAAATCTAGTGAAACACTTAACATAAATTTAACAATTTATGCATTGATGATCTTATAATAAAAAAATGGTTTCTTTGGGAATGTTTCTAAATCATAAATTTATTTTCAAATCCTTCATAATGGTTTGTAATTAAAATATGAATTATCTTAATCATATCCTCAAGAGTATTAAACTAGGTATGTTGTAAGACTCATTGTCATATACCAGGTAACACTCACATCATGCCTGACATGCCTGTTTCAGAGATATTACCCCATGGTACATCTATCCTAGAACAAAATCCACTTATAGTATCTAGAAAATATGTATTACTGGGAAAAACAACAAAATCTCTACCTTTCCAAAAATTTATGTTTTTTTAATATACTTATCCTCAATATTTATCACATGGTAATATTTCCTAATTAATATTTTCCAAAATCTAGTTCCCAATATTTCTTCAAAACTTACTATAGTACCAATAATAATGACCCCGACCACAAGACCCCAAAGCTCATGGTTAATTTATTAAATTGGATTAAGATACAAAGAATCACATCCCAAATGACAAAATATTTTAGTAGGCTTGGTAAAATAGAAACATACCTAAAATCCACATTATAATTGAAGAAATAAAATAAAAAATTTGATTTATTTGAAAATTCCATTATTCCTCATATTGTATCCCTATATATTAATCCCTGAATGCTTACTTTTATACCAAAAAAATAAAAAAATAAGAAATGGGTGAGATTAGATGATTAGTAAGGGTGAACATACAACAAAATATATCATGAATAAATAAGAATTATCAATATTTCAAGGTAAATAACTAAAACAAATTACATTTAATCAATAAAAAGATAATAATATGGAAGAAATAAATGATATTCAAATAAATCCATATAAATAATCACGCAATCTTGAAACATATCCATGGGTATTCTAAAAAATCAAATAAACACATGGACATCAATTATGAATCCCATAAGGAAGTAATTCATATTTACAGACATATAAAACATATTCTCAAGACATTTCACAAGAAATATTAAATCTTTAGGTAAAACCCATCTAATTTGTAAAATGTATTTATCTCATGAGACATGTCGATGCATCAAGGGGATATCTATAACCAAGACCCACATGTCACTTACTATTTCTAATGCATTACTCATATAAAATGGGTGAAAGATAACCAAAATAAAAATTCCTATTAGAAGACTAACATATGAAATGTTAATACTTATTCCAAAAAAATAAACATAATCGTAAATCATCCAAATTAATATGGTTAATTATAATGAAATTCTGCATACTCACTCAAACTAATAATAAACCATCCAAATAAAAAATAAGAATTGTATTAGTACAAAATATCCCCAGTGGATCACAAGTACAACAAAAGGATTTATTTAGTTGATGAATTTAAATACTTCATAAATGTCACTAAAAACATTTTTGAGAAAATAACCTTTTTACTATGATAATATTTTTTTTAAATGTTCAAAAAATAATTTGAAAATAATTTTATTGGAAAATAACGTTTGAAAACTAGTAAAAGAATCTTCAAATAGTTGAGTGGTCATGATGGGGTAAAATTTCATTTATCTCGTACACGTTAAAAAAGATGAATTTCACATTTTCATAAAAATACAGGTTGGAATTTTTTTGAAAATGATATAAACACTCCTTTCAAAATATTTTCTAAAAAGTGAAAATGGGTAAAAATGTTTTTAAAGGGATAAAAATATTTTTGAAACATTTTTAGAAAACAAGGATGTTGATGAAAAAGAATTTTCAAAATAAAGATACAAATAAATTTATATTTTATTAAAGATATTCTCTCAAGAAGAGAAGATAATGGTTTGATTTTAAGACATGGATATTATATAATTCACCCAAGGGAGACTTAAGAAAATTAATCATGAATAATGATGAGATTATAAAATAAACTATTACCACATTGATAACTTCTAAATCATAAGCCGAATAAAATAAATAACAATAAAATAAAACCTTAAATACCATGAAGATAAAAATATTAATGATATAAAATATCAAAAGGTAATTATATAAACTAAAAAATGTAATAAGTCTTGAATATAACATCTATCACATGAAAGTAAAAGTGAGGCGAGAATCCCTTACCTTAGATTCAAATCCATTAATATGTGTCAAAACCTCTTATAAAATAAATAGGAGTTTATTATAAATATATTAAAAAAATAATCATATATATCATAACATATATTATTTACTTATAATCTTTTATCAACCATTTATAAACATTTTTTTAAATCACTGTTTTAGGTGATAATTGCTTCAATTATCATTTTTTAGTCCTGTAATTTTTTTTCCATTACCCCATTATTTATATCTAACTTTAATATATTACTGTATATATTTATATTTAATATATATTATATTTATATAATGGTTGATTGTACGTATGCATGAATGATGTTTTCATTTTTTCTAAAAAATTAAATTAAATAAAAATAAATATTAAATAATCCTAAAAGAATAATTATTAATTCATTTATATAATTTATATTAATCAAATACATCCTTATGACCATCCATGTAAAAATAAAATGATAATCATTTCCCATCGCTACGTGGAGGAGGTAGTCCACACGTACACATGAGGGTTTTTCTTTTCCTATAGGGGAATGATATTTAAGAAGTTATATATGATATTATATTTCAACGAGTATGGTTATATCATAAATATCACATATATTAATTAAATTTAACCTCACTACCTTTCATGTAAACAATAGGTGAAAAAAATAACATCGCTTCGCGAGGTGGTAGTCTGTCGTACACATAAGTGACATTATCGTATCCCCCATAAAATGGAAGGTAATAAAATTTATGTGATATAATAATTTCATAAGTATATTAATGTCATAAATATATTATAAATATGTTAAATATCTCATTATATCTATCCTTTAAATGTGGTGATATGAAATGAATTACATCGGTTCGTGAGGCATTTTTCCTCCGTACACACGATCGACAATTTAGTTTCCCATTTGATAGAAGTGGATATGGATATGGTTATATCATTATTAATAACATATCAATGTATAACAGATACTATTTTATTAAATTATCATATTTTTGGAAGGTTTGAAGGAGGTGGTGGATGAAAAATAAACAAATACACACATTTAACAATTTTACCGCTTCTTCAGAGAGCCTCTTTTGGTTTATTCCAAAATTCTTTTTAGGAGGTGTTAATAACAAAAATAAGGACCCTAATTTGTGGTGATGGATGTAAGAAATATATTTGGGTATGGTTTTATCAAAAAAAATATATTTTGAAGTGTTAATATGGGAGGATTGGGGGTGACCTTTTATAAGTGGGGGAGAAGACACACATGGAGTTTTTGAGACGATAAAGTCATATCCATGATTTCATCATTCCAAAATCCTCAAAATGGGTTATTATTTAACCATATAGGTTCTAGGATACCCATATGTCCATTAAACGGGTTTTATAAAAGATTTAGGTCATTTTTAACCCTTATATTCTTAGTTTAACCCCTTGGTAAACCAATTTTTACCTTAACTATAATAATTAATTTTTATAACATTTACTATTCATTATGGTAAAAAATTAATATGAAATTTTTATATAATATAAATTGTTGTTATTCCAAATTTTTAATATATATATTTCAAATTCAATTCACTTAAGTGGCAGAATTCAATTTAAAATAAAACCATATACAAGATGAAAGAGTAGTTTTCAAAAGAGAAAATTCTCATAAGTACAAAATGTTATAACATCAACATTCAACATGAAATTGATTTAAATGGCCTAAAATAGTTATATTTTAATATAATTGAACTAATTTTATTTTGAAACAAATTTAAAATATAATTAAAATTGTATATTATTTAAAAGAAAAGGTAGTTTTTAGTAAAAATCAGTATATTTCACTATTCATCAAAAAAATAAATGTTTTTAGAAATTTATAAAAAATTTAGTGAAATAGAAATTTGAAAAATAGATTTAAAAAATGAACATTAGTTTTTAAAATAAATTATTTCTCTTTTAAATGGTTCTTATTTTATTTGTAAAAGATAAAGAACCATTGAATTTGTTTTTTATATATTGAAAACATATAAGTTTCATAATTTAGTTATTTTTATTCATACATATCATTTTAACAAGTAGGTTATAATGATCATGTTTAAATAATAATATTTTAATATAGTATAGTGTTTTTATCAATCCTGGTGTTGTATTCATTGTAAGATATTGAAGATATTAAATTTATTTAAATATAAATGCATCATAAAGTCTCATTGTGTTACATTCTCTTCTAAACTTGATATTACATTTCATATACTCTATCGAATATGATGTTACTATTTTAACATCTCATGGTGTTACAACTTAAGATCTTATGATATCTTTTGTTGTTTTTTCTATAATGTTATATAAGAATTAAAAATTTGGGGAGTGTTTATTGGTCTTTACATATCACAAGAGTTTGAGCTATATTACCTCCCAAAATGATTTAAACTTGAATCCCTATAGGCAACCGCCATGAGATCTATGCATAACTGTTAGTGAATATATATAGAAGGCAATATGAAAAAATAAAGTACTAATCTAGAAAGTACTAAAAAGTAAACAATCCTAAAGTTTCAATAACATTCATTTAAAATTATTATTTATTCAAACCATTGAATATTGTAACCATAGGATCTAGCCTAATCTATGTGTCCCCATTCATAGTAATAACAAACATACATCTCAAAAGACCATCTAAATAACCAAGTAATACTGAGTCCATGTTTGTTATATGGATTGAGAGACTCATCACAACCATTCAAACATTCATAATCAACACTTTGGTAAAGTTTTCACAGTCTAACCCCTTTGGTTTAACATATCAACAATTGAATAAGTAACATCCCTCTAAAAAATCTAACACAGTCTAACCCCTTTGGTCCCACATGGCACTAATCATTTACAAGAAACCTCCTAGGTAGCTCTCACTGTCAATACCCCCCTGGTCTACATAGAAACAATATAACTATAATGACCCCCCGGAAGCTCTAATAGTCAATGCCCTATGGTCCAAAATTCATTTAATAATGACCCTTTATGTAGCTCTCTCGGTCTAACCCCTATAGTCTATGACCACGTGGTAGATATCACAGTCTATACCTCTTGGTGAACACAACAAAAATTATACATAAAATACCCTATCTCAAGAATCTCTCACAGTAAATTCCCCTTGGTCATTCATTCACAATGTGAATCACATGCATATCATATAAACAGAAACTCCATCCTAACAACACTAGGCATGGAAAACAAGCAAGCCAAACATGCTTCCTAGACCCAACAACCATAAACAATCAAACATGGGAAACACACCCATAATCAAGTTATTAAATTTTACGCATAAGAAATAGCCCTATCTCAAAAAATCCATACCAGGTATCAAACATGGTTAAATTCCATAACACACAATACCCTAAATGTGGGTATTCGGCACTTTTAGAATATATAATCCAAATACAATCAACTAAAGGCACAAACCACCTACCTTGATGTTGTACGATGAACACTCTTGAACATCGGTCCTTGAATCGGCCTAGAATTATGTAGATCTAAAAAAGGGTAAAAACGATCAACCCTTGATAACTCATGAGAGAGAAGAAATTAGGAAGATAGGCTCTATGGAAAGAGAGAAATGACTGATGGTAATCCAACACACCTGGAAAAATCTCAATCAAAGCTGAGGTGGAGGAATGAGAGGATCTCTAAGATCATCGGTTGTATGTCACTCTCCTATATGAGACATGGGAAGAAGAAGGTATTTCTAGAGATTAGAAGTGACCCCTCTCTGATCCATCAGTTAAAAAGAAAAGTACACAGTGTGTTAATTTAATGTAAATGACATGTACTAGCCTCAACTAGCCCTCACTTTAGGTGGTTTTGTAGGTCACCTACACAACCATGTACTCAGCCGTTACATGTCCAGTACACGACGTGTACTTATAAATTTTTAAAATTCTTCATTTCTCCTAAAAAAACCTGAGATAAAGATCCATACCTAGAATAGAGATCCAGGTTCTTAAAAAATTTACCCCTTAAAGCAATTTGTCACTGGATTTCCCTTCCAAGGGTGGTGAAGAAGAAACTTCAAATAACTTAGGCCACTAGGATCATATGTCAGTCTCCCTCTCCCAAGTCTCATCTTGTACTCACTTGTGCCGCCATAGCACCCATACCAAAGGAACATACTGGCCACATAGAACCTTCATAAAGAGATCCCCAATCCTAATAGGGTGCTCTTTGAAGGATGCATCCACCTCCAACTCAACATCCTAGGGTTGAAAAATGTGAGACGGGTTCCAAAAGTAGCATCGTAACTGAGAAACATGAAATACATCATGCATAGCCTGGTATCTATAAAGTAAATACAACTAATAGGAAACCGGCCTAACTCTCTCCAAAACCACAAATGGTCTGACGTATCTCGATGAAAGATTCCTCCTCTCCTTATCCTCATGTGTCCCAACCTCGGTGCGACACATAACAAAACTTGATCTCCAACCTCGAACTCTAGAGGACATATCCGTCAATTGGCATAAGATTTATGGTGATATTGTGCAGTATAAAACCTATTACAAGTCAACTCCACCTGCTCAGTGGTCTCTTGGACATGAATAGGTCCCATCATAGCTACCTATGTTGCCTCCAACCAACATAGAGGTGATCATCAGGACATACCATATAAATTCTCATAAGGTTCCATTAGAATCATCACCTGAAAAATTTTATTGTAGGAAAACTCAACTAGGGGTATATGTCTCTCCCAAGAGCCCCTAAAATCTAGGATGCATGCTCGTAGCATGTCCTTCAAAACCTGAATCCTCCACTCGGACTGGCCATCTGTCTGGGGATGGTATTTTTTACTCAGAAGTACCTATATAACCAAAGCCCTATGTAGTCCCTACAAGACACAAGAAGTAAACCGAGCATCCTTGTCTGAAATAATAGAGTGCAGAATGCCATGAAAACTTATAGTCTCTCGAATGTAAAACCTTCCAATCTCATCAACACTGGAGGTTTACTTGATCATAAAGAAATGTAAAACCTTCATGAGTCTGTCAAAAATGACCCAAACTTCATCATTCTCTCAAAGGAACCTAAGTAAACCTATCACAAAATCCATTGTGACATCATTCCACTTCCACTCAAGAATGGGTAACTACTATAAAAGTCATGTTGGTTGTTGATGCTCTGACTTCACATGATAACAGGTAGAACATATAATAAAAAAACTAGAAATATACCTCTTCATACCAGGCCACCAATACTGATAGTGTAGATCTTAATATATCTTGGTGACACAGGGATGAACTGCCCAAACTGAGGAATGAAAATCATGCATCAACTCCTCATGTATTTCTACTGACACCCATACACTTCTTTAGAAACGCAAGATCTCTTTGTCACATATGGTCCACCAAGGAGTAGGGTTCTCTCCTGACACACTCTCCCATAGGACTAGGCCTTTGGAATCTGATAGCCACCTCATTCGTACTCGATCCAATAAAGTAGACATAATAGTCATAGAAGAAAGAAATGTCTACCCCTACCCGTCATGCACCTCCAAATGCATCTTAGAGAATAGAGCCATAAGCTGCCACTCAATATTGGCCTTCTGAACATCCTGTATCTAAGTCCTCCTATTCAACGCATCAACCACTGTGTTTTCTTTTATCAGGAATACAGGAAATCTCATTGTTAAAGGAATGAAGGTACTCAACCCACCTTAGATGTCTCAAATTCAGATCACACTGAGTAAAGATATACCTGAGACTTTTTTGGTCGATGTATAACACAAAATTCTCTCCGAAAAGATAATGTCTCCAGTGGTGTAAAGCATGCACAACTACAGCTAACTTGAAATCATACATCAAATAATTCCTCTTATGTGGCCTCAACTACTGATCCCCATATGTAATGACTCCCTCCCCCATGCATAATCACTACTCCCAGTCTGATACTTGACGTTTCATAGTAAACGGTGTAACTCTTACTCGGTTCCAGAAAAATTAGTGTTGGTGATAAAGTAAATCTCCCATTCAGATCCTGAAAGGTTGAATCGTAGAAATTTTTCCATAAGTACTTTTCACTATTCTTAGTCAGGACCATTAGCGGTGCTGCTAAGTATGAAAAGTCTTGAACAAAGCGCATGTAGTAATTAGCGAGTCCCAAAAAACTCCATAACTCAAAAACGTTTTTCGGCTGCTCCCATGAAACTACCACTCTCACCTTCTCTCGATCTACTGATACTCTTGTCTCTGAGATAACATGAACCACGAAGAGAATATGGTCCATCCAAAAGCTTCATTTTGAGAGCTTATCATATAATTGATGCTCTCTCAGTGTAATCAATATGATATCAAGATGGATGGCATGGTCATTTCGAGTGTGAGAGTACACTAAAATATTGTCCACGAATATAACCAAAAAAGAATCCATGTAAGGATGGAACACCCAGTTTATTAGTTCCATGAAAACTACTAGCGCATTCGTGAGACTCAACAGCATAACAAAATACTTTTATAGACCATAACTACTTAGGAAGGCTGTAAAAGGTATATTTGATGGTCTAGTGCGCAATTTATGATAGCTGAATCTCAAGTCAACCTTTGAGAACACCTGAGATCCTCAAAACTTCTCAAAGAGATCATGAATCCTTGTCAAGGGATATCAGTTCGTGACCATCAATTGGTCTATATTCTAATAATTCACACAAAGTCTGAGGGTTACTTCTACCTTCTTCAAAAATAGGACAGGAAAACCCTAAGGAGAAGTACTGGTTTGAATGAAACCCTTTGATTTTTACTCCTCTAACTACTTCTTGAGCTCCTGTAACTCTGGTGTATCCATCCTATAAGTTGGAAGGGAAACTAGTGCCCCTCATAGAATAAGATCAATAGAGAAATATAACTCTCACTCTGGAGTTAAACCTGAAAAGTTGTCTTTAAAGACATCTCTGAAATAATCTACTACTAGAGGAAAGTCTATCTGAGAAGTCCCCTGGTCATCTAGATAGAAACTAGATATATGGGTTGTAATTCCTCCCAACCAATGATGATCAGGTCCATCTCTGCTTACATGGACATCCCATTCACCCATGTATAGAAAAGACCTACCGTTTGGTGACCTGAAACTCACCCTACAGCGATAGTAGTCAATAAAGGCTTGGAAAGAGACTAACCAGTCCATTATTATAATTACATCGAATCATGTCATCTACAAGACATAGAGGGCTCATAAAAAGTGACACCCACCAACCTCAAGAGGGAACTCTTTTTACTGATGTGCACTAGCCGTCCAAAGCCCCAACAGAGTGTCCAGCATCATAACATCATCAGAAGTAAATATGAAGAGCTCATGGATCTCCACAATGGAAATAGATATAAAACTATGGGAACACCCTATATAAAAAAGTTCAGAAGATAAAACCAAGGCATCTAGAATCGTACCTCTAACCATAGAGGGTCCAGGATCCTACTCCTACAGGTTCTGATCCAATTCAAAAGTATGACCTGTACCGCAGCCCTGTGACCCTACCTGACTACCCCGAGCTGATCTGCCCTGTTGTCTCTAAAACCCTATATCCTGACTACCATGGCCATGACATCCTCCTCGACCTAAATGGACTAACAAAATCTAGTTCCCTGACAGCTGAGAAACTGGTGGTCCTACACCTGAACATGGAGTCATAACAGAACCCCTGTCACTTTCTGCTGGTGAGAACACCTGGAAAAAAACATTGAAGGTGACCCATATTATTTCAAGACTGGCACTCAACTAGGTCCTTCAGGCAATATGGTCTCGAATTCCCACTCTTCCCACACTAATAGAATACCACATGTCTACTTGAAGAAACATTACATTAAATATCCCTACTGTGCTTCCTAATATATGTCGAAGGAGTACCAGCCTTGGATACTGAACTACCCTGGATCGCGGCTCCTAACTCCCTTAGATTGCACTTGGTAATCAGAATCTACTTCACTATACATGTCACTAAATTTTTTCTGAATACATTCACCTATGATTAGATGTCATACCTGAGACCATCATCAAATCACCTAGCCAAGGATAACTTGTCACCTCTCAAAATAGGTGTGAAGCGTTGTGGCGCTGTAAAGTAAGAAGAATAATCCATCACTTAAAGAGATACCTTCTCAAAATGCATGACCACTCGGGATCAATCTTCCCTCAACGTCTTGGGATAGAAGTAATCATAGAAGGCCCTCTGAAACACTTCCCAATCTGTATCCCAACAACGTCCTTCCTGTGAGATAACATCCCACCATATCATGGAGGAATCATGTAGCATATACGTCATGAGCTTCATCCTACTTTCTAAATGTCTCTTCAGATGCTCAAAGATATAAATTATGGCCTCCATCCATGACTCTGCAGCCTAAGTTTATCTATCTCTAGAAAAAGTGGGAGGATGCTTCTGTGGGAACACCCGCATCAACTCTACCATATATAGGGTAGGATGTGGTGATCCCTAAATTTCCTACAACATCTTCAAAAATCCTTCACAAAACAGTGCATCAACACCTACGTCTGGTATTACAGTTGGTGCCAATACAGGCATGACAGGAGGATCTGTTGGTAGTCCCTGATCTACCATTTCTGATGTATGATCATTTCCCTATATCTGGAATACAACCGAAGGATGTCTCAGTGTAATGACTCTACCAGGTCAAGCGCACACCTCAATTCAAGATTATTAGGAACAAAAACATAGAATTTCAAGAAGGAATAGGAGATAAAACATTCAAGTTTTACAAAAATAGGGTCACACGGTGTGTATAACCCATACACGGCATGTTCCCTTAAGATTTTAACAGGGCATGTACCTCTGCCAAACCAAGTTGTTAACACCCTTACAAAAGGTGTATTCATCCTAAGACATGGAGTGTACTTGAATTTTCCTACCTTTCTAAGTACATATACACATCTAGAACTACATGATTCTCTATTGGGTCACACCACACGACATGTTCACCCTCAACACAGTCTGTACTACTTAATTTCTAAATACCTATGTCCTTAGTCACATGGGAAGATACACGGTCGACTCTACATGGCATGTATAATGGGACACAATCTGTACCATCCAAAGTTTCATCCACCCGTGTCATTGGTCATATGGTCAGATACACGGTTCTCTAGAACATGGTGTGTACAATATAGATACGGCGTGTTCCACCAAAAAGTTTCTGACCCTGTGTCTCTACTCGCACAGTTAGTCACATAGTGAAAGACTACATCGTTTGTACATATATTACACGGTGTGTACTTAAGAAAAGTTTTTTCTTCTAGAATAGAAGAACACATGGCATGTGTTCATAACACCACAAACCATATTGTCTAGGTTTCTGGATAGTAAGCCTCTAAAACTTCTCTGGAACCCTTAAAAACTTAAAATTTTGTCCAATGCATGACAAATTCCGACCCGTGGAATCTCATACTCCCTACGAATCAATGTTTGGAATCATTTTTCACATCATAACTTTAAAAAATTCAATTCAATTTCAATCATGATCCACTAAATTCGGATCCCAGAGGGTCCATAACACTCCATTGACCAAAGTTTGGCATCCATCCAAATAAAACTATACAATTAGATTTCCCTATCATAATAGCAGGTATTTTATCATATCGTCTATCACAAAAACATGAATATTTGTCACACATCTATCAAAACAACATGAAATCAGTAATACACCCTAAATGGCATGAAAAAAATGCATGACATGTGATCTCTATCATGTTCTTATATGATGAATGAGATGGCATACCCCCACCTCATCGGGTTGAAACATATGTAGAACCATAATGATATAAATCAAAACAACACAACACAAGTGTGTCACCTAATGGTGAAATCAAATCAACTATAACAATTTCAAAACCATAAAAATTGTAATATTCGAGGTAACTTGGTTTTTCCATTTACACTGGTTAGCTAATCCAAGGAATAACTTATTACCAACTACCCATTACTTCCTAACCCTATCTATAGGATCCAAATAGTAAGATATAGTAGAAAATAAACTACTCTAATACCACTTTGTAACATCCTGGTTCCGGGTGTCGCCCAATGGTTCCCCGAACCTGGTAGGTCACATGACCTCAAGCGCATTTCCCCAAATACCATAGGCTACTGACTAGCAGAAAGGGCTATGTTCGGATAGTAGAGAAACTATTCCCTCCTTGGCATAGTATACAGAGTAGAGTAACCAATAATAATCAATCAAGGAAGCAGTAATACCATACAATATAAGTAAATAGTGAAAGATCGATAGTATAAAACAACAAAATCATATATAAATAAATAAAAGATGCATGTCATGTGTATCTAGGGAAGAATCCAAACAAGTCACAATGATCGAAATACAATATTGAAACCAAAGTATAGAAAATAAGTAAAATCCAATATCATCACAAGCCTTAGCTTGGTCTCATACTCTCTTGCTCCAACAGTAATCAAGTGTCGGATGAAGAAGGTTGCTTTCCCTTATCTATACCTGCAACCATATAATCTATTTGGGTCCAAAATCATGACCCAAACAGGGTGTGAGATGAATCCCATTTGGAAATAACCACAAGTTCTATGACTAACTATCAGTGAATATATATAGCAGGCAATATGTAGAAATGAAGCAATATACTAGGAAGTACTCAAAAGAAAACAATCTTACGATTTCAATTACATTCATTTACATTTATTAATTAGTAAAACCATGGAATAATGTAATATTAGGATCTTGCCTAATCTCTGTATCCCTATTTATAGTAATAAAAAATAGACGTCTCAAAAGACGATCAAAATAACCAAGTAAGACGGAGTCTAAGCTTGTGGTTTTGCTTGGCATACTCGTCTCAACCATTCAAACATTCATAAGTAACCCTCTGGGAAAGTTCTCATAGTATAACCCCTCTAGTTTAATATATCAACAATTAAATAAGTTAATTCCCACTGGGAAAGCTCATGCAGTCTAATTGTTTTGGTCTCACATGGCACTAATCATTTACAAATGACCTCCTAGGTAGTTCTTACTATCAATACACCCTTGGTCTGTATAGTTTCAATATAACTATAATGACCCATATAAGCTCTCACAGTCAAATCCATATGGTCCAACATTCATTTAATAATGAACCTCTCTATAGATCTCACGGTCTAACCCCTCTGGTCTATGTCCATTGAGTAGATCTCACATTCTATACCTATGGGTCAACATAACAACAATTATACATAAAATACCCTATCTCGAGAAGCTCTCATAGTCAATTCTCCTTAGTCATACTTTCACAAGTAAAATCACATACATCTCATATAAACAACTACTCCATCCTAACAACACTAATCATGGAAAACAATCAAGCCTAACATGCTTCCTAGACCCAACATCCATAAACAATCAAACCTGGGAAACACACCCATAATCAAGATGTTAAACCTTACAAAAAATTAATAAAACATTCTCAAATAAATAAACCACAATAGGTATTAAACTGGGTTAAATTCCATAACATGAAATGCCCTAAATGTGGGAATTTGGAACTTTTAGAATATATAATCCAAAGACAATCAAAGAAAGGAACAAACCACCTACCTTTATGTTTTCCGATGAACCCTCTAGAACATCTACCCATGAATCATCCTAGAATGACGTACATGTACGAAAATGGTAAAAATTATATGCCCTCGATAACACATGAGAGAAGAGAAATCAGGAAAGGAGGCTCTAGGGAAAGATGGAACTCATGAGTGGGAATCTAACACACCTTGTAGCGTCTCGGTCAGAGCTCAGATAGAGAAATGGGAGGAGCTCAAATATATTCAGTTGTATGTTGCTCTATTGTATGAGACATGGGAAGAAGAAGGTATTTTTGGAGATTAGATGCAACCCCACTCTGATCCATTAATTAAAAAGAAAGTTACATAGTGTTAATTTAATGTACATTTCATTTACTAGCCTCAATCAGCCCTCTCTTTAGGTGGTCTTCTATGTCACCTACACGGCCATGTACTCAGTCATTACATGGCTAGTACAAGGCTACACGTGGAAACCGGGTACACGGAGTGTACATAGAAAATTTTAAAATTCATAATTTTTCTTCAAAAACAACCCAAGAAAAAGATACATACCTAAAATGTAGATTCAGGTTCTTACAATTCATATAGATAATCCATGAAAATTAAAGAGTTTTTCAGACAGTCAGTAATTTTCAAAGGAAAATTTTAAAAAAATGAATTACTCTAGGAAACAGTATAATAGAAATTCATTTTTTTAAAAGTTAAGAGGAATAATATAAATAACATAATGTATAAAATATGTTAATCACTCTCATAGAGGTGATAATTATTTATTTTGATAATATATTTGAAACTGACTCCCATGTAGATGCATCTTGAAAATAAAAAATTTTATATAACCCATGAATGGTTGAATGAAATGTTGAGTTTTCTAAATAATCGTAAGAATACTAATCTATAAAATAAAAAAAAATATTCTTAAATATAACAAAAAAGATTTAAGATCAATTAAATGTATACTATATTTGATATTTTGCATCACACCCAACAATGAACTAACATAACACCTTAAAAAATAAGAACTCTGACATTTTAGAATTACATGAAGAATGTGATTATCAGTAGATTTAAAGACAATAATCATTTATAATTAATTTCTTATTATTATTATTATTTTTCAATTAATATTTTAAAACGATGTATTTTAAAGAACCATTAACCAAATGTATTTAGTTTTACTATAATAAATTAAATTCATTATAGTTAACTGTTTGTTAAAATATTTAATACAAAGACTTATAAATTAATATATCAACATTAAACTACATATAAATTTATATGAAATAAGATTAAAGTAACATGATATTAAAAAGGTTATTTTTTAACAAAAACATTTTTATATATTTTATTTTAATTTAAAAGAATAATTTTAAATTCTTAGAGTTTTAAATTTTAAAAATAAATTATTTTTGGCATTAAAAATGTTATTATTTTCTAATGATGATTTTTTTCTAAAATAATTGATATTTAGGTGAAAATTAAAAATACTAAATTTCCTAAAAGAATTCACTTTTATGAAATTATCTTAACACAATAAGGGATTAAATTATAATTAATTATTTTTTTATAAAATATATATTTAACAAGTAATATAAATCATTTAAAAATATGATGATAAATTTTTTGAAATCATTGTTTTTCATTTTTTATACTTGAGTAGCATTCCATTATAAATCTTATTTTTATTTATTTATATTAAAAAATTAATTTCCCTCACTTATAGAAATTAAATCTCAAAAAAGGAATTAACTTTTTTGATAATAATTTACATATTATTTAATACAATCAATTTTATTTTTAATAATAGAAATAATATTATTATGATTAAATTTAATTATTGTGACAATGGTGAAACTATTAGTTTCAGGGATTTATTTTATTATGATTTGTGTTAATTTAATCTAATATGTTATATTAATTTATTTTAAATAATGAATCTAAAATAATTTTTAAACTCATTTATAATTACATTAATTCACATTTATGTGGTAATCAATTTTTTATTAAAAATTGGAACACTTAATATTTAAATCATCATTTTTCAACAAAAAAATAGTTTTCCTAAATATTCTTCATTGGAATATAAAAGTTATTTTTCTCAATTTTAGAATTATAATTAAGAAATATGGAGCCATAAAATAGTTTTATAACATAAATATTTGGTAATATTGGTTACCTTATATTTTTAAAAAAAATATAAACTACTAAGTTAAAAACAAGTAACCAAGGTAAAAGATAAAATTGGTATATTGTAAAAGTGAAGAGATAAAAGGATTAAAAAATATTTAAAACATGTTGTAAAATGATTTTTGGACACTTTTTAGAACTTATGTATCCCATAAAATATTATTTCATGATTTTTTTCCATTCAACTGTAAATAGTGGCATGCCATAACTGAAAAATAATATGTATTAACCAAAGTTCCCTTTTCTTAACCTACAAAAGGGGATCACTTCTACGATTTTAATGCTCCAATTTCCCTTGAAAATTTAATTGAAACCATACCCAATTTTTATTTCCTTGATTTAAATTTCATTAATTAAATCTCATTATCACTATAAGTCATCTTAGTACCTTTATTTCAAATGGGGTTTTCAAAATAATGTTCAATTTTCCAAGTGAGTATTATACTATCCTTATCCATTTCTAAAAAACCATTCTCTTAAAAAACACTATAAATGATAATATAATGACATATTTATTATTATTATTTTGAATATTTATTATTTTAATGTATCAATCCTTATTTATTCCATCCATTTCATATATAAAAACAAAAGAATGAAGATCCAGTGTTTATGCAGACTACCATCTCCATGAAATGGAATTCTTTATTTTCTATAACCACCAAACATGGTTTAAAGTTAAATTATATTTAAGATAAAAAATTATAATTATGAAACTATTAATATTATATAATTTTAATATTTTACATTATATAGGTTATATTAATAACAAATACTCATAGTAAACGTTACCACCTAAAATGAACATAATAGAGAACCTTTCTTAAACATTATTCAATTTATAAAAACCTATATAACTATATAAATTTTACTCTAATATAATAATAAATAAAATAAAACCCTATAATTTTAGTTTTTATGGTGTTATTTTATAAAACCATTATCCTTGGCCAACATACCAAACCTATTATGTAGAAACTGACCAAACTACATTAAATAAACAATATAAGAAACAAATATACAATAAATACAAGTAAGATGACGTTTAATGTTCCATAGTAATTGAAATATATATAATTAATTTTAAAAATATGGCCTTTAATAAACAAAAATATATTATTATTAAATTGAGGTACATGCACAAAAATAAATCTGGACCAAGGTAAGGATTTATTGTCTCGATTTTCACTCCTTAAGTCATATTTCTTTGTATAAAACATGTTTTCATTATAATGGTTTATTTAATTACTCCTTAATATTTTGTATCATTATTATAATATATATCATTATATTTGATTTTTTATTCCATTTTATTTCTCTCATTGGGGTTTGACTCAAAATTTATATAAGCTGTTAGAATTTTTTCAAAATCAACTTTATTCTATCGAGTTATAAAAAATATTATTGAACTCCATGTTTAATTGATTAATTTATTATAACCACTAATTCATTTTATTTTATTTCCCATTTATTTTATGGTTTTCTATAATTCTTACTTATAACCACATTAATGAATTATTCTTACCAAAATATTTATGTTATATTAAAAAGTATGTTGGTCTCAATTCTAATTTCTTGATACACACTTCTTTTTATTATCCAATTTGGTTGTTTAAAGTGTATATAATTTATTTATATCTTGAATTATATTTTATTCCATTTAATTTATGTTTAATTTCATTATCATTCTCATTCTAAGGTTTTTTATTTAAATGTTACTCAAGCCGTAACAAATTTACCAACTCAATTTTTTTCTAATGGAGTCATATATTATTTACTAAGTTATAAAATTATATACCCCTTTTATCTATACACTTCTCATTTTTACAATATTAATTATCTTTACTTAGGTTATTTCCCTTCATTTCATCATTATCATATTCTTTGATGAAATTACTTCTCAAATAAAAGTTTAACATTAGTATAAATTTATTTGATTCTTTTCAATAGATATTTCCCCTCCTTGTTTGTATTTTCTTTCCCATCGATGTTTTCCTCTCATTATGGAAACTAATATATGGATTCATTCATTTTATACTATTACATCACACCACTACTAATCAAAGAGAAATTTTATTTAACATGTTATAATGTCGGTTTTAAATAATGGTGTTTCAAAATATAAAATGGTTTTATGTATCATAGATATGTTTAGTATCTTTCACTCTAAATTTTCTCTATAAAACCATGTGTTTATTTTTAAATACTCCACTATTTTAGATTTCTCAAAAAAATAATGTTTTAATATATCCTCAATATTTTCTTTCCTACCTTTTTTAAAATGAGTTTTCAAATGAAAATGATAAATTTGTCTCTTAGATATTCATTATAAAAATATAAAAATTAACATAATTTTAAAATGTATTCATATGATCATATTTTCTATAATTTTGAAACTCTATTACCATGTATCATGGTTTTACATAGTAAATTATTTTTCCATTATTCTTTGAGTTTTATAAAAAATGGCTTTCATTGAAAATTATCATTTTCCACATGCATTAAATAGAAAATTTTTACTATTCTAGTAGAAGTTTTCTATATCTATTGGTTGATTCTCGTATCGACCTGACCCCAATTACCTACAGTTAGTGCATTATTACATAACATTATAAAGATCACAAGAGATAAAGTCTCAAAAGACCGCTTAGTTTAGTAGCCTTTGAAATACTAGATGCATACATAAGTTTTATATTACACTATGAATTGAAAAAATAACATTGTTCCCCCTTTGAACACACTCTTATCCATTAGACTATACATATAGATCAATCATAATATACATCTTCACATCCTAGGAAAAATAAAACATATAAAGGGGTGAGCTCAGATGCTTAGTAAGGATAACAATATAGTGGAAACTTTTATAAATAATCCTCAAGATTAGTGGAAATGTATAAGACTAAAACACAAGCCTTTTAAACTTAGAATTCAATGTAATATGGAAAATATAAATCAAATAATTCCACTTACTTATTCACATGGATATTCTACTAGTCAAATAATCACATGTAATATCAATAGATATTTTCATAATTATGGAATGCATAATGATGGACATCATAACCACATAGTCATGTCCTTGTGCCAAAAGTAAAAATAATTTTTTTTCAAGGACTTGTGCCAAGACACTAGTTTGTCTCATGATACATACTGATTCATTGAGGATCTATAGAGGACTCCACCCTTCACTTACTATGTCCAATTAATTCCTCATATAAAAAGGTTGAAACATAATCTAAACATTCATATTAAAACTCACATATGAAATGTTAATATTTTAACCACAAACCATGAACGGTATAAAAATAGCACATACATAGTAAAAAATAACTCATTAAATACAATATGGAAGATTGTATTATAATAAATCAACCTTAATCAATAATAATGAAGGATATTTATATAAATAAAAATAATCAGTAAAACTATTTGAGAGATAATATCTCATTTTTCTTGAAAACATTTAAAAGTATCACTATTTATCAAGAAGCTGTTAAAAATATATTTTTGAATCAAAGTGTACCATAACACAATGAAACATTTAAAATGAATTTTAATTTTAAAAAATTCATGTCCAAATAAAGAAATCCTTAAAACCATTTTTAAAATATGGACATTAATGAGAAAGGTTTAGAAGAATAAATCTTTAAAAAAATTAAAATGATATTTTAGTTAGAGTTCCTAACCAAATGAGAGATGCTTGAATAAAAATATTTTAGGTAATAAAAAAATTATAATATCACGAGAATAAAGGGATTCATGATATATTATGTCAAAGTACAGTATATACATCATAAAATAGTGTATTGCCGCCGAACAACAAAGATGACTCAATGTAATGTAAATTGAAATGAAATCCCTTATAAAGAATATATCTTTAGATTAAGGATAAATCAATGAAATAATTGTGTGTTAAAAATATAAATACACTCAGTATGATTTGATTTTAAGTGTAAATCACTCAGAGGACATTCATACATATTCTTGTAAAAATGAAAATAATGACTTGGATGTTTAACTTAATGAATGAAAATTGAGTTAAGATTACCCATATAAATTTTATATCAATGACTTTATAATTTATAAATGGAATTATTATATGTATCAAAATTATATCCACACAAAGGGGAATGTAAATTACTACATAAATAATTAAATATTTATTTCCCACATAATTTAGGAGTAAAATAATCAATGATGTTTGCGTAAAACCCAATGAGTAGAAATTGATAGTTGAAATTCCCTTACCGATTTGGTAAATTACGAAACGTACACTACATGAAATAAGGATCATACAATTAATATGTACATACCCATAAATTAAATTATATTACATAAAGACTATAATCTGGGGGCATTACATACACCACACAAATATAAATAGTGGCAATATAGCATGAATCTCACGGGAATAAGAAGTGAGATGAAAACCCTTTACCACGTTGTAATCAATCAAGTCATATGACCAAAAGTTAATAGCCTCCAAATGAATCACATAATACCATGAATACAAAGATAATTATTATAATATATATCAAATGGAAGTACAAAATACATCACATGCAATAAATAAGTGGCGAACAATGGAAATCTCACGGAATTAAAAGTGAGATCAGAAACCCCTTACCTCGTGTCCGACTTGATTCGTATGTTCTATGTTATTACTGAATAATAAACTTAAGTTAATTTATAATTCCTTAATAACATTTTTAAAGTTTATTGTTCCTTTTATATCACTTATTACCTTGCTATAACAATTAATTAATTGTTTGAGTTCGTATCAGACATTTTGACTTTGTTCGGATCTTTAGTAAAAAATGAACTTGTTATAATTACAAATTGTCCATGTGGTCAAAATTCCATTTCCTATAGAATGATATTAATGATTTAGATATCATATATATCATATATATCCAGTTTATATGTATTTATAATATTCCATATCATTTGAAGTTAAGAAATGAAACACACAGTTCATGGAGACGGTAATCCATATGTACGCATGAATGCTACTTTCATTTATATTTTATATTTAAAGGAATTAAAACCTAATAATAAATAGGTATATTATAAATTCATTAAAATATATATGTTACATAATTTAATTAAGTCCATCCTCTATATGTTTCACGTATGGAATGAATGAGTCATATCACTTGGAGGGGGTAGTAGTCCACACTTCCTTAAATGAAATTATCGTATTTACCCATTATGGTAACCATAAAGGTATGAAATAAATGAAAAATATATAAGTATAGAGAAAATATAAATATAATATATTTCTTAAGTAAATATAGTTCCATCTTAATGGAGGTGGTAGGAGAAGATTGAGCAATCACCGTTTCGTGAGGCAGTAGTTCGCCATCCACAGAAACAGTATGTTCTCAACCCATTAGACAGAGGTGTGTGTAAGTGTAGTTAGAATAATTATCATATAAACAACCTATTATATTGAGGATACTTTTTTTATACAATAAAGTAATAAAAGAGTTTATAGGGTTGGAGAAGTAAAATAAAAAAAGAACTTAAGGGAATACGTTTCCATTCAATCAGGTAACTCCATTTAATTTGAACCAAAAGGATTTATTGAAATGCCTTATTCATATGGTAAGCCTTATAGGTGGAAGATAGGGATATTGAAAGATTATTTGGGAATAGTTTGGACGATACAAGGGGATTTAGAGGTGTGATTGATGGGTTAGAGGTGAGGGATTTTTATAAGGGGGAGGAGGGGCTCTTTAGGAAAGTTTGAAAATATTATTTTATTATATAAATATTTTCTGTTTTTAAATGTCAAAAACATATTAAATTCTATGATAAGATGACTCTTGTTTTAAATAAAATCATCCAACAAGAATTGGACAGGTTTTGAATATTTTTTTAATCTTTATTATCTTATTCATTTAAATAATTCATTAATGCGGTAAACAGTGCATCATAATTGTGTCATAATTAATTTTATTTATTTGATGTATAAAAATTAGAAAACAAATACCATGATATAGGAAATATTTTTATATATAAAATTAATATTTATAGTCAAATATATAACTTATATAACCCTCTATAAAAATTGATTTACTAAAAGATATATATCTATGTCAATTGTACCATTACTTTAAATTAATTAGTATAAAGTGTCACTATCACTCTTAAGTAGATCCATGGGGTCCTAAAATCGACCCAAGAATGACCATGGTCGGAAATGTATCAACTTATAGGATTAGGTCACATGTTAGGCTAATTAAATATTATTATAATATTATCTTTACCTTGAATTGCCCAATTTAACTTTAATCGCGGTAAATAAAAGTCAAAAGTTACTATTCGCCAAATATTATTTTCATCTTATTGAAGAAAATTTTATTTATTAATAACAATCATGTATATTAGATTTCAAAATTTTAATTCATGGAATCAATAAAATTTCATTTAAAGGAAAAAAGTCAGTTTTTTTACTACTACTTAGTGTTTTCACTATTCATCAAAAATTGATGTTTTTTAGAAAAATACCAAAACTTAATCCTAAGATATAAATGATATTATGAATTCAAAAATGATGTCTATTTTACCAAATTCAGTACATGTAATTTTCATCAATTAATTTAAAATTAATTCCCATTGTCAAAACAAAAAGCAAGTTTTTAAGAAATAATAACTATCAAAAGATAGACACTTCTTTATGTCCAATTTCAAAGTGGGATTAATTAAAATGACCAAAATTGGATTAAATGGTAAAAATATAATATAATGATACTTTAAAACCAAATAAAAATATAATATATCCATAAAAATAAATTCGATTAAAAGGTGGTTTTGAATTAAAATACAATATTTTTTCTATTCATAAAAAAATGAATTTTATCAGAAAAATACAAAAAAATAACCAAAGTAAAGTTTGATGTACCTGTTATAAAAAAATTATTTTGTAAAATAGAACGTATAAAAGTGTAAAATATTGGATTTAGAAATGGTTTTCCCTTAAAAGGTGGAAAAACATCATTTTTTGAAAAATACTACTTTTATCGGAAAAATTGAATTTGCCCTTATATTTTGTCTATGAAACACAAAATATGAATGTTAAAATTATATGTGATATATATAAAATTCAAAATTTCATTATTATTATTCATAACCTCTTTCTAAGTGTCTAGATTGATAGGTCGTGGTGTGTTTGAACATGGTGTCGTGTACATTGCACGCTATTGTATTATTCATAAAGAAATGTATTGTGGAAGCTTGGGGTGTTAAATTCTTCTCTCCTTAAATAAATTTCATCCTTGAAATTTGAAGTTATTCTTTAAAAAAAGGTAAAAAAATACCTTTGTGGAAAACCCACATCAGAAATACGATTAAAAAATTATTCTTAATAAGAGGGAAAAGTAAATGAAAAAGTCACCACCAAATTAGGATTTCAAATAAGAGAAAACTGGTGGAAATTATAATTGGAGAAAAAACATAAATATTTATAGGGAGTGATTAAGTTCATCAATTAAAAACAAGTGAATAGAAAATTGATGGCCTCAAAGACCTATATCTATGATGAATAACATAAGGAATTAGGATAATATATTTCTATTTTTAAGATCCTTTTACTAAGGTTTAAGAATTAATTTCTTCATAGAATAAGAAAAAAATACTTGATAAGTAGAGTTCCATCCGTTAACTAATTTCTATCAAAAACTCATCTTTCACTCCAAATTATGTGTATTCAAGATGACTTGGTCACACCTAAAGTGATAGAATAAACTTATAGAGAATAAAATAATCTAAAAAGGATGAACTATATATTTCCCTTTTCATTAGAGATTAACGAAAACCAAAATGGTTAGTACAAGATCAGATAATCCCCAAAAAGGATAAACCTTTAGAGAATGAAATATTAATCTTAATTTATAAAATTAAACCAATAATATCCAAATTTCAATAAATACCATACAATAAACAACTGTCCTTAAAATCTTTCAATTTAATCCAAACTTTGATTAAAACCCAAAACATAGAAGAATTTGATTACATAGTCTTCCACGTTAAATTGTATCTCAAAATAACATCGACTACTCTTAAAGTCACATTCTGAAAGGTAATTAAAAAAATCACATATTCTCTATGATAGGTTAATCATTTCTATAAATAACTCAATTCTCTATAAATCTAAAATAAAAACATAGATAAAAATAAACCATTACTACTCAAATTAAATCCCATAGTATTCTATTTTCCTTAGGCATATAGTGTTTCCAACAGAGCAAACGTCTTCCAAAATAACATTTATCACTAAATCACCAAATCATTTTCCTACACTAATAATATCCATTTGATAAAACATTATATCCCAAATCAACATATTATTGATCAATTAAATCATTTAACTAAAAATAATTAGTCACACTAACCAAGGACTTCATGTAGTCCAGTGGAAGGTGATAAATCCCAATCACACATCGGTTGTGGGTTCGATTCTCATAGCTTGGTCTGACGTGATAGGTTGTCACATGGTATGCGTGTTGTCCTATTTCAACAACTATATTTTATATCATTCCCAAAATGAGATAAATTATTCAAAATAACCATAACATAATTTAACCACAAAATTTATCTCATACCTCTCATTTTCATCTTAAATATTAATAACTTGTAACTGCCTCAAATTCAAGGATCATATAACCCCAAATGGTTATTTATAACTATATCCAGAAAAGAAAAGATAATTCTTCCTAGAATAGTATTTTCACATAACAAACTCTGGGATTACACATACAAGAGAAAGGTCTTCCAAAGTAATCCCATCAACGAAGAGAACTAATACTTTTAAACATTTTTCCATCCATTTATTTCCACATAGGTTCTTCCTTGACCAAGAGGTTATCCTAAATAATATGGAATTGACTCGGGTAATTCCTAGGTCCCCTACATTTATGGAAAATGACAGTAAATGGATTATTGGGATCATTTTTATTTTCTTCCATAGTACTCTTCATTTTTTCTCGACAACTCTTTACTTTATATCCTTCATTCCTACAGATAACACATTTCTTTGCTCCCTTGAGACACTTTCTGGGGTATCTCCTTCCACATTTCAAGTATGATGGAAAATGAGATTTCTTTTCTCCACGGTATCCACTTCTAGATCTCTTATCATTCACCACCTTTCTCTTCTTTATTGAGTCCAAGATTTGGTTAATATATATGTTGTTAATTATATTTTTGGAAAACTGATTCGGCATGAAAATGATATCTTTTACGCCTATCAACATTAAATTTTGTTGCTTATTTACACCATTCTTCCCACCTTGTACATCATGCTCAATATTACTACGACTTCCTTGGAATCCATCCATTGACTAAAACCAGAAAGCATTGTGTGAGTAATAATAGTCATAAAATCATTTAGAGAATATCATAACACATTATTTTCAATCTAAAACAACTTAGGATTAACCAAGGTTATTTATTATCATCTTATATTAACATCCTAAAAATATGTTTGTAAAGAAAATTTGAATTATCCTAAGCATCTACCCCAGGAGTGTCAGTACCAAGAGTGCAGCAAGGCATGTTGTCATATACTAGGATACACCGGGTCAAGACGGAAACTCATTGTCGGAGTTTTCACTCCTATGTACATCTATGCCAGATCCATCTCTACCTATTTTTTTCAATAAAAGGATGTATTTTCATGGAAATCCCACATAATATTTACACTACCAAAAATTTTGGATGCTCTTCTATACTAATCCTCAACGTCTATCTTAGGGAAACATTCTCTAATCTGAGTTTATCTAAATCTAGTTTCCAAGGTTTATACTAAACTTCCTTTGATACCAACTCTAATGCGCCGACCCCAGTTTCCCAGAGTCGGTGAATTATTACATAACATTGGCTTGATCATGAAATATCATGTCTCGAAAGACTGATTAGTTTAATAGCCTTGTAAATACTAGATACATACACAAGTTTTACATTACATTATGAAATGAAAAACAACAACATTGTGCCCCCTTTGAACAACCTAATATCCCTTAGCCTATTCCTATAGCTCATTCATAATATACTTCTTCACATATTGGGACAAATAAACCATATAAAGGGTAGAGCTCAGATGCTCAGTAAGGAAAACAATATAGAAGAAACTTTCATTAATACACATAAACATTTTAGGCGATGTATAAGACTAAAACACAATCCTTTTAAACTTAAACTTCAATGTAATATATAAAATATAAATAAAATAATTCCATTTACATATTGACATGGATATTCTGAAATTCAAACAATCACATTTAATACCAATATCTAATTTCATAATGATGGAATGTATAATGCTGGACATCATAACCACATAGTCAAGGCCTCATGCTAAGACTAAAAATAATATTTTGTCAAGGCCTTGTTCCAAGACACTTGTTTGTCTCATGAGACCTAACGATGAATCAAGGAGCTATAGTGGGCTCCAAACATCACTTACTAAGTCCAATTCATTCCTCATATGAAAAGGTTGAAACATAATCTAAACATTCATATTAAAACTAGCATATGAAATGTCAATATTTTAACCACAAACCATGAATGGTATAAAAATATCACATTCACAATCAAACATAACTCATTCATTACAATATAAAATATTGTATTATAATAAATCAACCTCAATCAGTAATAATGAATCATATTGACATAGATGAAAATAATCTGTAAAACTATTTGAGAGAAATATCCCTTTTTTCATGAAAACATTTAAAAGTCACACTATTTATCAAGAAGCTGTTAAAAATAGATTTTTGAATCAATGTGTCCCATACCAAATTAAAATTTTTAGAAGTAATTTTAATTCAAAAACATTCATTTCCATATAAATAAATCCTTAAAACCATTTTTAAAACATGGACATTAATTATAAAGGTTTAGAAGAATAAATCATTAAAACATTGAAAATGATATTTTAGTTAGAGTTCCTAACCAAATGAGAGACACTTGATTAAAAATAATTGAGGTAATAAAAACTTTATAATATCATGAGAATAAAGGGATTCATGATATACTATGTCAAAGTATAGTATATACACCATAAAAAAGTGAATTGGTGCATAAAAACAATGAAGTCTCAAAGGATTGTAAATTGAGATGAAATCCCTTATAAAGACTACATCCTTAGATTAAGGATAAATCAATGACATAATTATGTGTTAAAAATATAAATAAACTCAATATAATTGGATATTAAATGTAAATCAACCAGAGTATATTCATACATATTCTTGTAAAAACTAAACCAATGACTTGGATGTTTAACTCAATGAATGGAAATTAGGATAAGATTACCCTTATCAATTTCATATCAATGACTTGAGAATTTATAAATGGAGTGATTATGTGTATCAAATGTATATCCACATAAATGGGAGTACAAATTACTACATAAATAAATAAATAGTAATTTTACAAATAATCTTGGAGTAAAATAATCAATGAAGTTTGCATAAAACCCAATGAGTAGAAATTGAAATTTGAAATTCCCTTATCGATTTGGTAACTTATGAAACATACACTCCATGAAAGAAGGATAATAAAATTAAGATGTAAATACCCAAAATTAAATTATATTACAAAAATAATACAATCATGTGGAAGTAAATACACCACACAAAAGGAAATAGTGACAATATAGCATGAATCTCATGGGAATAAGAAGTAAGATGAAAACCCCTTACCACATTGTAATCAATCGAGTCATATGACTAAAAGTTAATAACCACCAAATGAATCACAGAATACCATGAATATAAATAGAATCATGTTACTATATATATAAAATGGTAGTACACAATACACCACATGCAATAAATAAGTGGCAAACAATGGAAATCTCATGGAATTAAATATGAGATAAGAAACCCCTTACCTCGCGTCTGAATTGACTCGTATATTCCGTGTTATTCCTGAATAATAAAATAAATTTAATTTATACTTACTTAAGAAATTATTTCAAGTTTATTATTCCTTTTATATCACTTATTACCTTGCTATGAAAATTAGTTAATTGTTTGAGTTCATATCGGACATGTTGTAGATGTTCGAAACATTAATAAAAAATGAAATTGTTAAAATTATAAATTATCCATGTGGTTAAAATTACATAATCTCAAAAATTAAATTCATTATTTAGATATCATATATATCAAATATATATAGTGTATATGTATTTATAATATTCCATATCATTTGAAGTTAAGAAATGAAACACACCATTCATGGAGACAGTAAGTCGTACGTACCCATGAACACTACTTTCATTTATATTTTATATTTAAACAATTGAAAACACAATAATAGATAGGTATATTATAATTACAGTAAAATATATATGTTATTTAGTTTAATTAAATCCATACTTTATACATTCCACATATGGAATGAATGAGTTATATCACTTTGAGGGAGCAGTAGTCCGCACTTCCTCAAATGAAATTATTGTATTTACCCATTATGGAACCAATAATGATATGATATAAATGAAAAATACAGAAGTATAAAGACAATATAAATATAAAATATATCACATGTAAATATGGTGCCATCTTATTTGCTACCATAAGATGTGCTAGGAGAATATTGAACAATCATTATTTCGTGAGACAGTATTTCGTCATCCACATAAACTATATTTTCTTTACCATTTATATGGAGGTGTGTGTAAGTGTAGTTTTAATCCTCCTCAAATAAACAACAAATTATATTAAGTATAATGGTTTTATTATAAAATAAAGGAACAAAAGTGTTTAGAGGGTTGGAGAAGCAAAATAAATGAAAAGAACTTAAGAGAAGATGTTACCTTTAAATCTGGTAACTTCCTTTGGTTTGAACCAAAAGGATTTCTTGAAGTGATTTTTGCCTATGGTAAGGCTTCTAGGTTGAATAGAAAGATCTTGAGAGATTATTTAGTCAGATTTTGGATGATCCATGGGGCTTGAGAGGTGAGATTAATGGGTTAGACTTGAGGGCTTTTTATAAGGGGGGTGGAGGGGCTCTTTATAAATGTTTGAAAATATTATTTTATTATATTATGATTTCCGGTTACTAAAGGTCCAAAACATATTATATTCAAATATAAGATGACTCTTGTTCAAAATAAAATAATTAAATAATAATTTTACATGTTTTGTATATTTTTTTAATCTTTATTATCTTATTTATTTAAATTATTCAATACTGAGGTAAACACAGCATCATTACTGTGTCATATATAATTTTATTTATTTAAAGATTAAATATTATAAATAAAATACCATTATGTAGGAAATTTTTTTAGCTTTCAAATTAATATTTATAGTCGAATAAACAACTTATACAACCCTCATGTAAGAATTTATTTACTAAATGATATATGTTTATGTCATTTATGTCATTACTTTAAATTAATTAATATAAAGTGTCATTATCACTATTAAGTGACTCCATGGGGTCACTCTTAAGTGACTCTTTATGTTTATGTCAATAGGATTAGGACACATGTTTGGGTAATTTAATATTATTATAATATTATTTTTACCTTAAATTACCCTATTTATCTTTAACCGTGGTAAATAAAAGTCAAAATTTACTCTTCACCAGAAATTATTTTCATCTTATTGAACCATATTTTACTTAATAATAACAACCATTTATGTAAATTTTTCTAAATTTAATTCACAGAAGTGGTAAAATTTCATTTAAATGAAAAGTTCGATTTTTTAACTACTACTTAGAGTTTTCACTATTTATCAAAAATTGAAGTTTTTCAGAAAAACACCAAAAATTCAGCCTAAGCTGAATTTGATATTCAGAATTCAAAAAATATGTCTAATTTACCAAATTAAATACATAGAAGTTTCCTAAATTATTTTAAAATTAATTACTATTGGGAAAACAAAAGGCGCGTTTTTTAAGAAATAATAAATATCAAAATATTGACACTTGTTTATGTCCAATTTCAATGTGGAATTACTTAAAATGACCAAAATTGGATTAAATGGAAATAATATAATCTAATTAAACTTTAAACCCAATTAAAAAGATAATCAAACCATATAAATAAATTATATTAAAAGGCAGTTATGAATTAAAATATAGTATTTTTCACTATTCATAAAAAATGAATTTTATCAAAAAAATACCAAAAATTTACACAATGTAAATTTTTATATCCTGGTTCTAAATAAAAATTTAATTTTGTCAAATAGAACATATAAAAGTGTCAAATATTGGATTTATAAATCATTCACCATTAAAAGGCGTAAAAACTTCATTTTTTGAAAAATACTTCTTTTATCTAAAAAATTAAATTTTTCCTTATATTATGTTTAAGAAACACAAAATATGAATGCTAAAATTATATGAGATATATATTAAATTCAAAATGTGTTTATTACTATTCATAAATTCTTTCTAATAGCTAGATTGATAGGTCGTGGTGCGCTTGAACTTGGTGTTGCGTACATCGCATGCAATTGTATTATTCAAAGAGAAGCGTACCATGGAAGCATGGGGTGTTACAATTCATTACCAATTATTTCAAAAATGATAAATTTTAAATCTATATAAGAGATGTAAACTGTCATTTTATTTTTCTTATCGAATCATCTTCATTGTATAACCATATATTTTCTTCCAAAGCCTTTCCTTTATGAATACCCTATTTTTAATTACTGTGATTAAACGGTGTTCACCAAAAAACATATAAATTTATTGATTGGGGAAATTATTGATTTAACTTATTACCATTTATTTATATGGTGTAAATACCATATTTTCAATTATCTTTATTGAAGGTAATTTTCCAATTAAATTATTTAATATATTTGGATGCCCATTTGTTTTCAACTTGTATATACTGTTATGATTATTGATGGAATTATGAATGTTTTCCTTATATTATTTCATTTGAAAGAGATTTGAAACTCATATTTTCAGGGTTTATTTATAATATGATTGTTTTATTATGGTACACATATGTATGTATGATGATGGTTGTGTTTCTATATCTCCCTCAAATGCATTGGTTTATATTGATATCTATTAAGATAGTTAGGAATGGACATAATGATATTGTTCACATAGGCATGGGCATATTTTGTTTTCTCAAATTTTCAGGCATGGAAAAAATTATTTTGTTCTCATAGGCTTTTCCATGATGATTTTTTCCCAAAATTATCCAATTATTATGTTGTATGCATATCATCACAATTTTTTCATATCATGCCACATTTCTGAGTTTTTTTTCTTTTCGAGCTTGTTACATGACATGTTTATTCCTACTTTTTTATGTATTCCCCACTTTTATTCCATGTCATGTCTTATTCTATGTTTTATGATCAATTTTTTTTGGTATAACTTTCTTATATATCAGGATTATAATATTATGCTCTTCTTACTATCACTTATTTTATTTTATTATTATCACTTATGTTTAGCCATTCTGGGCTTATAAGATCACCAATTTCTTATGTTTTCATTTCCCTTAGGTTATGAAGATAATAAAAGTATATAATATATTGAAGAATGTATCATGTAGATAATTAGTGGGAGTTATTTAAGAATATTTATAGATTAATTAGTTTCTCATATAGTGGTAAAAATTTATGTTAGTAGAAAAGTATATGATTGTTTTAGTTAATTTTTTTTTACTGATTCCCTAAAACTATAAACCTAAAAGTATATGTTATTTTATTGTAATAAAATACTTTTATTAATCCATGTAATTGATATTTTAACATCCATGGGGTATCATAGTTGGCCTAAGATAATGGTTTAGATAAAATTATATTTTATGGTGTTAGTTAAGGATAATTTGAGGGTTGATAAGCTAAATATGGAACTAATTTGAAAAATATAAATTACCGTTTTGATAAGTTTAGGTAATGTTGAACATTTTCTATATTTATATAAGAGAATATTAATGAAAATACAAGGGAAAAATATAAGGTATAAGTATAAGTATATCATAATATCCTAAAGTTTTGGCATATTACAAATTGTACAACTTTCATAGAAAGTACATAATTCATTATAGACTAGATAATAGATGCAGTTGTAGAACATATTTACCTAGGGGTAATCACCTTGAAAAAAGGGTATTGATTATCAAATAAATATTCACTTTGGTTCAAGATTAGGTGGTATAATGCTACACACATAGCTATAAACTTTATAGGATATCTTATGATTAATTCAAATTCTATCTAATGATCCATTATGAAGGATTTGAGTATAATGAAAACTAACTATATTAGAGAACCTAATAGGAAAATGGATTGAATAAAGAGAGCAAAATCTTGATTATAAATTATTATGTGTGATAAATTAAAGAGGCATAAAGGAATATATCCTCATAATTTTGTTTTCATATTTATATTTTGGTTATTATCATAACCTATTTAGGTTTCATTATTTTCTTGAAATAGGAACATGAAAATAAATCATTGAATGGCATGGGACTAGAAATTTTTATTTCTTATAACTAAATAAGTGTGTATAATTAAAATGATGAGAATATTAATATATTCATGTTATGATATAAAATGTGAGTTCTCTAGTGTTGCCAATGGTAGTGAGGTGGGTTTCATAATATAAATTAAATCATGATACTCCTAGATATTTTTATTATTGTGTTATATTATTCGATGATATTATAGTATATTAATAATTTCATGAAGATTATATGAGAAATTTAAGTATTTTTCTTGAGGCTTTTCTATTTAAAGGGTTGGAAACATAAATTAAATGGATCTAATTAACTTGAAAGTTGAATTCATAATAAGGTTATTCTTTTGGGATAAATATTGGAGAATATATGATTGATGTATGAACAAATCCTAGGTTTAATGTATGCTTGATGTTGATATTAAAAAGGGTTGATTGATATTGAAAATTCTAACATATAATATTTGAAACCTTGGGATTGATAATTGATTCCTAATTTTATTTTTAATTTCATCACAATTTTTTATTTTTTTATATATCATCTAGTTTTAGATTTTATATTGTATTTATTTTAGGAAGAATATATGGTTTCAACATGGTTCAGCATCATGGAGATTCATGTGGTTTTGGGAAAGGAATATTTTTTAGAATGTATGATTACTATATATATGTACTTCAATATATTATTTTATGAAATATTGATAATGTTTTATAAAATATTAGTAACTTGATATAGCATTAAAGAGAAAGGTAAATTTCATTTCACAAGTTATACCATGAATGATTAATATGTCAAGAATATCCTCACCTACTTTTATCAGTGATTAATAATAAAAATTTCTTGGACATAATTTATTTAATGGGGTTGAATGTAATGGATAGTGAGTTTTGGATCCTTTAAATTGATACTATAGTACACCCGGTTTCGGGTACATAACCCCTTTCCTCATGTTTAATTTTTTAAAATGGTTTTTCTTGGATTGGGTTTCCATAAAAAAAGAGTTTTCATAAAATAGGGAGTTTCCATAAAATAGAGAGTTTCTATAAAATATAGTGTTTCTATAAAATAGAGAGTTTCTATAAAATATAGAGTTTTTATAAAATATAGAGTTTCCATAAAATAGAGATTTTCTATAAAATAGAGAGTTTACATAATATATATAGCTTCCATAAAGTTGGGTGTTTCCATAATTTTAGTTGTTTCCATAAAGTTGGTTGTTTCAATAAAGTGGGGTGTTTCTATAAAGTGGTTTGTTTCCATATTGTGGGATGTTTCCATAAAAAAAATGTTTCCATAAAAAGGGTAATGGTGAATTATGGGAGAGTTTTGGGGTTTTATAAGGTGTGTTGGGACAGAAAGTAAGATTGTACAATCCATACACAGTTGGCCAAAACCGTGTGGTCAAACCTTACACAGAGGTCAAATCTAGATCCTATTTTCTAGGAGCTTACCCATTTTTGCTCTATATATTTTTTTTGGCTTTAAAACACCCCTATTTTGAGATTACTCTCCCTATAAGGCTGTACCCCCCCCCCCCCCCCCACACACACACACACACAATTTTGAGCCGACCTAGAGGCTTCCCTTGGTGATTTCAAGCCTGATTCTTGGGGTAAGTGCTGATCTTCTTGGTTCTTTTCTGTTTTCTGCAAACTCCTCCTTGTATCCTTCTCGTTTTCTTTGATCTACACCTCATTTGTGTAGATATATGTTTTCTAACTTCAATTAAGGTTAAATATGGTGTTTTCGTGATATATTAAGATATCTAAGATGCTTTATTGGAATCTTGATTAGATTCTTGAGGTATGTAACCATCTTTCCTGATTTGACACGTTTTCTTAGATCTACTTAGATCTACTTGTATGATCTCCATTAATTCTCATATCTGAACCTATAGTGTGTATATCTATGTTTTTTTATTCCAATTAATTCATTTTTTAATCTTGATCTTTACAGGATAAGATAACTAAGGTCGTTATTGGAGAATCGAAACGTCTTCTTGTGTGTTCCTCGTTTGTTGTTGAGTTTCGTCAAAACCATAGAGGTAGGTGGCTTCTCTCTCAAATCCTCTTACTATAATTCATTTTCTTAGATTATAATTAGTTTATTGATTGTGAAATTCATGGAAAAATTTTCATTTGTGAGGATTTATAGTTTTTGTAAAATTGCTTGATCTTGGTGAATAATTGTGCAAAGGGGTTTTAGTTTCATGAATTTAAAATGATGATTTTAGATTATGGATTTTTTATAATTGCTAAATTGTTGATGAAAGAGGGTTTTTCAATATAAATGGTTTCAATAAATGTGGAGTTTTATTGAAATGGTTTGGAATTGAAATGGTTTGGCATTGAAATGGTTTTGAAGGAAATTGCTTTTAATAAAAAAGTGTTTTTTAAAAGCATTGTTTTGGATTGATCATTGGGCATATGTGGTGTCTGTTCATGTTTCATATACAGGGATTAGTTGAAATATGACCATGTTATCAGTGTCAAGGGGTTAATGGAACATGGTTATTTCATACACAAGGCTTGGTTGAAATATGACCTTATACTTGATGCCAAAGGGTTAATGGCGCATGGGAAACAATTACCTTGTGATGAATTGGTATATCGACGAGAAACCTCTCATGAGTATGGAAATGTAATAATGTATCATTAAAGGTTGGTTGCATGGGTTTGTGGAAGTGTTGGGTATGCTAAGAAAGGGATATTGTGAAATTATTTTAAAGCTTGTTTCGTTGCCTTTTTTGGAAAAATTTCTCACAGGGAAAACTGGTTTCAATTGAACTTGTATGATTTTGGAAATGAATAGTTTTAGAAACTTGTTTATATTTAGTTATAAACTATTTTTGAGAAAAAAAAATATATAAACTATTTTATTTAATTGTTTCTAACTCTTCTATCTTAGTGGTGTGAGTAGGAAAGTCATTGGTGAAAACCAACTGAGTTTTATACTCACCCCTAATTTGGAACTTTTGTGATTTTGTAGATTCTATCTTCTGGGACAAGGTAAAAGGTAACATTTCACACGTTTTTAGAACTACCTTTTGATGTTTGAGCTATTCGAGGATTATGGATCTTTGAGCTTGTGAAGTAAAGAGTCTTGAGGTCTTTGGAGAGTCTTGTTTATTTTATCCACTATGTACTTTGATACTTGGTTATTTTTCCATTGTTGCTTACTTTGATGTGGTTTTGAGATACATGAAGTTTTTGAGTGGTATTTCATTCCTTAATGCATCATATAGTGAATAATTGGTTTTGGTTGGTTGGTTTATTGGTTTATTTATTAAAGGGTAAAATGTCCCCCACTTGTGTTTGAAACCCTTGAGTATTTATTTCTAGCCTTTAGCATCTTGGGGATGTCACTTAAGGCCTAGTGATGACTCATTGTACTCTCAAGACAATGGGAATTGGAAGGTCATTATAAATGATATCATCTTGTTCGGTCCTTTCCTAACAAGTAGTCATCGATGTTTCTAGTTTTGGAGATGAAATCCCATCTTGTCTATTCCTTGGGTGAGAATCTTAGAAAGTAATAGGATTATAGAAACTCAAAATGTATGGCATAAAAGGAAGTATCTAACCATTTTATGTTAAGCATCAAGTTACCGGGGAGTTGGGTAAATAAGTGTTTTGAGGCACTTTTAGGATTTTGAAATCTCATTGTCATGGGCTTAGCCAATGAGACGAGCATGAAATGCTTTGTAGAGGAATGACTTCCCAACTAGGTGTGCATATGTCATTTCTATGAATGTTTCATGTTGTGAAAAAAGGTGTTAATTTTTTCAAAAATAATGAATTGGTTTTTAAAATGAATGATTTTGAAAGAGGAAATGCTTATCGTATTTTGAAAATTGTTTAATTTTCAAAAGCATGTGAAGTGTTTTTAAAAATAGTCAAACATGGGAAAAATGTTGTTTTGGAAAAAAATGTTGTGATGGTTGATGTGATAGAATTTGAAATGCTAATCCAATAATTTCTAGAGAGTAAGATTGATGGAGGTTGTTGTTTATTTAGAAATGGAACTCAGTAGGCGTTGTATGAACAAGTTGAAATAGGATGTTGAGAATTTGGTTGCACCTAATCGAAAGGTGAACCACCAGTTGATCCAAAACATCACATAGGATGTTCAAACTGTTGAGTTGGGACTGCAACTAGATACCCCATTTATGATATTTGTCACTGCTGAAAATTCATGTGGAGGAAGTACGGTTGTCTTCACTAAAGGAGTTGAGAACTCTAGCACTAATATGAAGAGAAAGTGGGGCACCTATTTGCTATGTTTAAAACATTAAATGATGCCTTATTTGATAAAACTCCAAACTATTCTCAGTGATAGAGATTGTAGAACCTTCATGTGTAGAGCTTGTGCTATAAATATTGATGGGGTTGAGATGAAATGGGACTTCTCGATGTTGGAGATGGATGTTTATGATGTAATCCTGGGCATGGATTGGTTGAAAATGTTCAAGGCTCAAATCAACTACTATAGGAGAAAAGTTAGTTTCATGACCGAGGATGACATTGAGCATCTCTTCAAGGGATAGGGGATTGAAAATAATGGTGAAAAGAGATAGTTAGCACCAATAGTGGGAACGATCTCTTATCAGTTGGCAGCATTGACTTTGGCATCAATGGAAGATATAGAGGAATATAGTTTTCTAGAAGATGTGGATCAATTTCCAGATGTCTTTCCCAATAACTTCTCAGGGTTACCACCTCTAAGAGAAGTAGAGTTTACGATTGATCTCCTTCTGGGGACCAGTCTTATTTCCCTTCTCTCTTATAGGATGGCACCAATAGTGTTACCAGAATTGAAAGTATATTTAGAGAAGCTAGAAATTAAGGGTTTCATTCAAATAAGAACATCATTATGGGATGCATCAGTTTGGTTCATATATAAGGCAGATGGAACTCTTCGGTTTTGTTTTGATTATCCTAAGCTTAAACAAGTTATGATAAAGAATAGATATCCAATTACATGCATTGATGATATGTTTGATCAATTAAGGGGAGCTCAGTGGTTCTACAAGATTTACCTGCTATCAGGATATCACTAATTGAGAGTTCTAAAAGAGGATATTCCAAATATAGGTTTTAGAAGTAGATATAACCAGTATGAATATATTTTCATGCCTTTAGGTCTAAAGAATGCACCAACAATCTTCATGGAATTTATGAATCAGATATTTCAACATTATATAGATTCTTTTGTTGTGGTGTTTATGGATGACATTTTGGTCTATTCAAAAATAAGGGTTGATCGTGTTGTGAACCAGGAAATAGTGTTACAAATCATGGGATATCACCACTTATTTTCCAAATTATCAAAGTGTGATTTTGGGATATAGGAATTACATTTTCTTGGCCATGTCATTTTTGAGAAATGCATTTCTTTTGATCCTAAAAAGATAGAAGTTGTTATCGCTTGGAAACCACCAAATAATGTTTTCAAGATGTGATGTTTTCTTGGTTTGGCTAGTTACTAATGACCCTTTGTGCATTATTTCTCATGACTAGCTTCTCCAATGACAGCTCTAACAAAGAAGGATTCTCCATTCCAATGGATAGAGTAATGTCAGAAGTATTTCTAGGAACTGAAAGTTCAACTTACATCAACACCTATTTTGATCTTTCCAAATTCAGGATAGGGTTATGTGGTGTATTGTGATGCTTAGGGATCAGGGTTGGCATGTGTTCTCATGCAAAGAGATCATGTGGTTTCTTATAGTTCAAGTCAGTTCAGGGTTCATGAGAAGAATTACCCAACACATGATTTGGAGTTTTCTGCAATCATTCATGCTTTGAAAACAAGGAGAGATTAACTCTTTCGTGAGAAATTTATTATCTTTACAGATCACAAAAGCTAGAAACACATTTTCTCACATAGATATTTGAATATGAGGAAAATAAGATAGATCGAGTATATCTAAATTTTTGAATTTGACTTTATGTACACACCAGGGAAAGGAAATTTGGTGGCAGATGCATTGAGTAGAAATTCATAAGTTCAGTTGGTGAAAGAAGCATTAGATGAAAGGCAGTTGATGTCGGTCTTATACGACATGCATGTGGAATGTGAATATCGAGGTGATGTTGTGGTTTTCTTTTCATCTACTCTTATTCCTAATTTAGTAAAAATGATCAAAGAGGCACAAACATCTAATGCAGAATGTATAGTTGTAAGTTTAAAACTCAATGGTGGGCAGACCATCGAGGTCTGTAAACTTGATGGGGGTTTAGTTTTGTGTTACAAAAATTAGATGTTTGTACATATGGTTTGTTATGATAAAATACTTCATGATTACCACCATTCGATGTGGGTTGTACATTCAGGTACACGAATGATGTAAAAGGTGTTGAAGGCATAGTTTTGGTGGAGCGGCATGAAAAGGAAGGTGCCTGAGTTCATATCGCGGTGCTTAACTTGTCAGTATGTTAAAGCAAATAATCAGATACCAGCTGGTATGTTACAATCTTTACCCATACTAGAGTTGAAATGGGATCCGATAGCAATGGATTTTCTTACAGGTCTTTCACGAACTGTGCAAAAACACGATTCCATTAGGGTGATATTGGATCATCTAACCAAGTCAGTCCATTTAATCCATATTCATGAAAATCATACAGTGGATGATTATTCAAAAATCTATAACCAAGAAGTGGTAATGAGGAATGTCATACTAGTGTCAATAGTCTAAAATAAAGATCTGAGTTTCACGTCTCGTTTTATTAAATCCCTACAGAAATCCCTTGGGACTCAGTTGACTATGATCACGGTGTATCATCCTCATATGGATGAGAAATCCAAAAGGATGATACAAACATTATAAGACATCTTTTGGGCTTGTGTAATGTATTTTGGTGGCTCATGGGAGGAGTATATAACCTTAGTGGAGTTCTCATACAATAACAGCTATCCGGCCTCGATACACAAGGCTCTGTTTGAAGCATTATATGGGTGTCCTTATCGTTCTCTACTATATTGGGTGGAAACAAGAAAAATTTCCCTAGTTAGGACAAGCCTTGTCCAAGAAATAATGGATAAGATCTAGTTAATGGATATGGCTCAGAATCATTAGAAATCATATGCAGATCACTGTCAAAGACTGTTGCCATTCACTGTGGGTGATCATGTCTTCTTGAGGATATCTACAAGGCATGGACATCATTGCTTCAGGAATAAGGGAAAGATATCTCCTAGATACATTGGCCCTTTTGAGATACTATAATTGGTTGGAGAGGTGGAATATTGGTTGGAATTACCACCACAGTTTAGTTCGGTGCATAATGTGTTCCATGTATCTCAATTAAAAAGTATCACCCTGATCCTAACCATATGATCAGATGGGATCATGTTGACCTAGACCCATCTGAATCATTGGTACATATCCTGGTGTAAATCGTGGATAGACAATAGAAAGTCTTGCATGAGAAAACAATCAGCCTAGTGTGGGTTTTATGGAAACATGGTCATATTTAGGAAGAGACTTGGGAATGTGAGAAGGAAATAAAATAACAGTGACTGGAACTCTTTTTGGCCAGTGAGGGATTTCTACTTTCTGTAGATGGAAAGAACAATGGTGGGGAGAATTTAGTACTCCCGGTTTTGGGTACATAACCCCCTTTCTCATGTTTTTTAAAATGGTGTGTCTTTGATTGGGTTTCGATAAAATAAATAGTTTCTATAAAATAGAGAGTTTCCATAAAATAGAGAGTTTCTATAAAATAGAGAGTTTACATAAAATAGAGAGTTTCCATAAAAAATATACTTTCCATAAAATAGAGAGTTTATATAATATATAGAGTTTCAATAAATTTGTCTGTTTCCATAACTTTAGTTGTTTCCATAATGTGGGTTGTTTCCATAAAGTGGTGTGTTTCCATAAAGTGGGTTATTTCCATACAGTGGGATGTTTCCATAAAAATTTTGATTCCATGAAAATGGTAAAGGTGTAGGATGGGAGAGTTTTGTGGTTTTATAAGGTGTGTTAGGACCAAAAGTAAGGTTGCATTATCCATACACGGTTGACCCAAACCGTGTGGTCAAACCTTGCGCAGAGGTCAAATCTAGATCCTATTTTCTAGGAGCTTATTCATTTTTGCTCTATATATTTCTTTTTGGATTCAAAACGCCCCTATTTCTAGATTACTCACCCTATAATGCTTGATAACCCTCCCCACACAAGTTGGAGCCATCCTAGATCCTTCCCTTGGTGATTTCAAGCCTAATTCTTGGGGTAAGTGCCGATCTTCTTGGTTCTTTTCTATTTTCTGCAAACTCTTCCTTGTCTCCTTCTCATTTTCTTTGATCTACACCTCATGTGTGTAGATATAAGTTATCTAACATCAATTAAGGATAAATATGGTGTTGTTCATGTTATATTAAGAGATATAAGATGTTTTCTTGGAATCTTGATCTAATTCTTGAGGTATGTCACCAATCTTTCCTGATTTGTCATGTTTTCATAGATCTGCTTAGATCTACTTTTATGATCTCCAATATTTCTCAGATATGAACCTGTAGTGTGTAGATCGAAATTTTTTTATGCCAAATAATTCATCTTTTATTCTTGATCTTTCTAGGATAAGATAACTAATTCCATTATTGGAGAATCGACCTGTCGTCTTGTGCGTACCTCATCTATTGTTGAGTTTTGTCAAAACCTTCAAGGTAGGTGGATTCCCTCTCAACTCCTCTTTCTATAATTGATTATATTAGTTTCAAATTGTTTTATTGATTGTGAAATTCATGTAAAAATCTTCATTTGTGATGATTTATAGTATTTTTTAAATTATGTGATCTTCGTGAATAGTTGTGCAAAGAGGGTTTAGTTTCATGAATTTAAAATGTTGATTTTAAATTATGGATATTTTGGAATTTCTAAATGGTTGATTAAAAAGGGTGTTTCAATATAAATGGTTTTCAATAAAATTTCATTTTTATTTAAATGGTTTGGAACTGAAATGGTTTGTCATTGAAATGGTTTTGACAAAAATTGCTTTCAATAAAAAGGTGTTTTTATTGAAAGGATTGTTTTGGATTGATCATTGGAAATATGTGGTGTGTGTTCATATTGAATATACAGGTCTTGTTTGAAATATGACCTTGTGCTCAGTGCTAAAGGGTTAATGGAACATGTTAATTTCATACATGGGGCTTGGTTGGAATATGACCTTGTGCTCGGTGCCAAAGTGTTAATGGAACATGGGAAATAATTACCTTGTGATGACTTGGTAGATCGGTTAAAAACCACTCATTAGTATGGAACTATCATAACATAGCATGTATGGTTGGTTGCATTGGTTTTTTTAATGGTTTGGTATGACCAGAAAGGGATATTTTGAAATGAATTTAAAGCTTGTTTAGTTATTTTTCTGGAAAAATATATCGCTGGGAAAATTGGTTTCAATTGCACTTGTATGCTTTTGGTAATGAATGGTTTTAGAAACTTGTTTATATTTAGTCATAATCTATTATTGAGAAATTTTTTATATAAACTATTATGTATAATTGTTTCTAACTCTTCTATCCTAGTGGCCTGAGTAGGGATGTAATTGGGAAAAACCTACTGAGATTTATACTCACCACTGCTTTGGCACTTTGGTTCTTTTCCAAATTTTATCTTCTAGGACAAGGGAAAAGGTATTATTTCACATGTTTTTAGCACTACCTTGTGATTTTTGGTCTATTTGGAGATTATGGATCTTGAAGCTTGTAGAGCATGGAGTTTTGAGGTCTTTGGAGAGTCTTGTGTAGTTTATCCGCTGTGTACTTTGATACTTGGTTATTCTTCTGTTGGTGTTTACTTTGATTTGGTTTTTAGATACAAAAAGTTATTGAGTTGTATTTCATTTGTTCATGAATCTTATAGTGAATGGTTGGCTATGTCTTGTTGGTTTATTGGTTTATTTATTAAACGGTAAATCGTCCCCACTTGTATTTGAAACCCTTCAGCATTTATTACCAACATTTGGCATCTTGGGGATGTCTCTTAAGGCGTAGTGATGACTCATTGTACTTTCAAGCCAATGAGAATTGACAGGTCATTACAAATAATATATTTGATATCTTGTGTCAATCAGAACACATGACTAAAGTATAAGTGCTTTAAAAATAACTATAAAATATTAAAATTACTTAAGGAACACAATACATAGTAGATAAATAAATTGTAATCAATTAAAATAATTATATATCATTATTTTTCTATGATAAATATTTTAAAAAGGATGTCTTTCTAAGAACCATTAAAAAATTTATTATATTTTTACTTAATTAAATAGATATATCACTATTAAATGTTTATTATATTATATAATATTTTGATTCATAAACTAATATATCAGTACTAAATTAGTTATAAATTTATATGAAACATGATTAAAGGCAGTTTATGTTTTAAAAGGTCACTTTTTTTAATAAAATTAGTTTTTATCTATTTTTTTATTTTTAAGATAAATTCTTAATTTTTTTTTAAAAAAAATAACATTGTTTTTGGATTAAAAAAATTAATATTAAATTAGGATA
Source organism: Viscum album (assembly GCA_963277665.1). Lineage (NCBI taxonomy): Eukaryota > Viridiplantae > Streptophyta > Magnoliopsida > Santalales > Viscaceae > Viscum > Viscum album. The sequence goes on along the minus strand of OY728132.1, from coordinate 52,309,241 downwards.
AATTTTTTATTTCTTTCTAAAAGAGTAAATATCTAGGTGAATAGTAAAAATATTGATTTCTCTAAAATTTATTACCTTTATGACATTATCTAGACATAAGAATGACATAAAAGTTTATGAAAGCTTTTGTATATAATGTATACATTTAATAAGAAATATAGGTAATTTAAAAATACTATGTTGAGTTTATGAAGTCCATGTTTACAATTTTGGAAAAATTAGAATTATTTTACTCTAAATTATTTTTATGAGATTATATTAAAAAATTAGTTTTCATTAGTCTTATAACTTAAATTTTATAAAATCAATATCATATTTTTTAACATTATAACCATATTATGTAATAATCTAACTTTAATTTGTAGGCATAGAAATAAGATTACTATGATTAAAGATAATTGTATTGATAATGGTGAGAGTTTTATTTTAAAATATTTGTTTTATTAATACCATTTAATACTATATGTAATGCCTCGAGTTTTGAAAGAAAAAATTTGGTCACGAGTGTTTGTGATAAGCAACACTGAACCCAAAGAAACAATGTTTATTTAAATATGACTATTTGAACCTTTCCATTAAATTTACAGATATGAGTAGGATTAAAAATGTTGTAAAATATATTTTTCCTAATTATATTTATAAATTCTTAGTATATAATCAATCAAATTATGGTAAGGTATTTTATTTCATCAAAATATGTTTTCTTCAAAAATGATTTTTATTTATTTTTATGAAAAAAATAGGATAATTATTTTCTAAAACATTTATAAAATGTATTTGAAAAAATGAAAACTATTTTTTTAAATCAACATTTCAAAATTAACTTAGGGTGAATATTTTTTATTTTGGAAAATATAGATTTCTTAGTGACTAGTGAAAAATATTGTTTTATGTAAGAATATCAATTATTTTGATAAATTATTTAATATAAATGTATAATTATTTATTTATTTTTATTTTAATGTAACTTAAGTACTATTTATTTATCATCAATTATATTAAGAAAATTCTAATTATATTTATGTAAGATTTTATTATAGGTTTATTTTTAGGATTTAAAAAATATTTTTATGAATATTGATTTAAAATGATTTATATTTCTCCATTTAAATTAATTAAAATGAAACATAATGAGAAATTATCTACATTAATTTTCCATATTATATATACATATTTATGATTTTATTTTTATTTAATGAAGATTTAAAGTTATATATTTGAAGTGAAATAATCTTTTCCAAAAAAATTATTTTTTGGAAAAATCACATTCCATCATTCTTGCAGGTTTTATATTAAATTAAATTATTCCACCTATTTTAATTTATTTTGATAAAATGGATTCCATTTTTTGAATCAGTATAATTAATATTGGGTAATAATTTTAACATAATTTTTGAACAAATTGAATAATAACTATAGTGAATATTAATTACCATGGTAAAAGGAAAATAATTTAATTAAGGGTAAAAATAATTCAATAAAGACTAGAAACAATGTAATCCTAATATTATAAATATTTATATTTTATTTTCATTTAAATGATAATTATATTTATTCCATAGTGTTTTTACGTTATATATTATTAAGTAGTCAATTTGATAAATATTATATTTAGATTTGATAAAAAAATTATTTTTATATAATACAAAATTTAAATTAAAAAATTACCTTTGATGAATAAATTTTTTTTTAAAATAAAAAATATTTTTAAAAAATAATAATATTATATGGTTTTAATTAAATATAAATGGTCACATAATTTTTATGAATTTGAATGTAATTTTTATAAGGGTATGAAAACTATTATTGCCAAAAAACCCAACATTTTTTAATAAATGTCGCTTATTATTTTAAAAGTGAAAAATCAATTTTTTAGAAAATTATTTATATAAAATGAATATTATGTTCCGAATCGTAACATTGAAATTATCCAATAGTGAATTTTTCACAATTTTCTGAGACAATCGAAATTACAAGTTAAAATTAAAATACCATATAAATATACTTTGTGTATAATGACATCATAATGAACCAAAAAGTGATGTAATAAATACGAAAAATCAGATAAATGACGAAATATATGTTTTAAATTTAAAATAATGTTATTTTTGGTTTATTTTATTAATTTTATAAAACCATTATGAGTCCTTCAAAACCATTAATATATTTTATGTTTTAATCTTTTTTTAAGAGGATGAATCACCTCCACATAATAAAAGGTGTTATTTTATTAAGTTAAGGCCCTTTACTTGTAAAATAATGATAACCACTCCCATTTGGTAGAAACCATGGGAAAATCCCATGGGATAGGTTTTTTCAGTTTTTTGTTTATGCAGTGTCCCAAAACTAATTAACAAAGAGATCACCATTGTTTCCTATATGAACCCACCCAAGCTACCATTTATATTCACTCAAAAACTATAGAGAATATCCATACTCTTCCCTACACTCTCTATAGTTTTTAAAAGTCACCCCATGCTCTTGATAAACCCCTCCTAGACATTTGGAGTCACACAACCATGTAAGTGGATTCTCTCTTCTCATTTACATTCAAGTGCTTCTTTTATGTTATGTCTATTAAATTACATTTTATTATGTTGGGATATGTTCTTACATATTTCACTTATTTTTCATTTAATTTATTAATTATGATATTCCCCTTTCACTCGCATTAATCCTCCCATGATCCTTTATTTACATCTATTACCATGCTGAAAATATAGTTAGAATTATTTTCTTTATTCAAGTTTTTTCATTAACTTATTCCATCAGTTTCCAATTTCTAGTGTTGCTATATGTATTTTCATGTCCATATTACTTTAAATTTTATGTCTATGTGATGATATACCCCCTTATATCTCATCAACCCATTTTTATGAATCTTTAAGTGATGTCATTTTGCTGTCAAAATTTCACCGCAATTTTCCATGACAAAACAATTGTATAGTGAATACCATAACCATTTCCTATCAAGGGTGTTAACATTTGTGCACATATAATTTTTTATTGGGGACTTAAATATATTTATTCCACACTCCTTGATAATGGAATAAACTATTATGATGAATGAATCCATGTTTTATGATCTATGTGACACACTTAAGAAAGAGAATGAAATGAATGTGAAGGTTGCACCCAAAATTATATAGCCTCTGATTAATTGTGTAATTTTTAGTATAATGATACATCATGATGGGATAGGAAGAAAATATGATTCCTTTATGGGAATTTTTCTATCCTGATGTATTTGTAGTTATCTTTGATCTACATTTATGATGTAGTGTTTTATGTTGTTTCCACATTTCCCATGTTGCTTTTATGTAATAATGTTGTATCATGCCTTATTATTTATGTTCCTTTTATACCCCATTGATATGCCTATTTTCTAATATTATTTACTTTCTTCATTTTATTCCATGTTTATTCTCTTACTGGGTTTATATCTCAACCCTTTCTTATGTATGTCCCTAGGTTATACCGTGCAGCTTTAAAAGGCATGAAATCTTAAAAGCATGTTAAGGATGTTTTTAATAATATTGTTGTATCCCATGTTGAGGATGTTATGATATTAAACTAATTCCAAAATAAATTAGTCTTCTTAATATTATGGGTTTTATTATTTTCACTTTAATGTAATAAATAATGTATTAATTTGAAATAAAGAGAAGGGTTGTTATAGTTGGTATCAAAGGAAACGTTTAGTTATTTTTTGGATTTGGATTACACAACTCTAGTGAAAGCCTTAGGGATATGACTAATTATAAGAAAACATCCTGAAAATTTGGTATATAGTAAGTGGTTCATCAAGAAAATGAATCCCTATCTAGATAATACAAGTAGATGTGGTCCTAGAATAGATGCATATAGGGGTAACAATTCAAACAAGGTGTGTCATACCTGACTTAGTGTAACCTGGTAAACAACAATGGGCCATACTTCACACCTGGTTTGACACTCAAGGGAGATATTATTTTTTAAATTCATAACCTCCCTACAAACCATTATTAAGGAAAAAAATTCTAGTAAGAGTATATATTGGGAAATAGATCATGTATAAAATATATTAAATCCTAGAAAGTCATATGTTAAGTAAATAAATGTAATTTATAAGTTAACCATTTAATTTCATTGGATTCCCCTTTATGTGTTTAATAATCTAAAATAGTCATCCCTAATTTTAATTTTATTCAAGTAAATGGATTGAAACAGGACAAACTGAGTATAAGATTAAATTGGGAGGAATTTATTTATTAAAGGGGGGAATAATTTAATGCCCTAAGTTTTAAAAGATAAAACTAGGTTCATGAGCATTTGTGACATGGAACACCGAACCCAAATCAACAATGATAATTTATATATGATCATTTTAAACTTTACATTAAATTTACAAATATGGGTAGGATTAAATAATTTATGAAATATATATTTTCTTATTTTATTTTTAAATTATTAGTAAATAGTCAATCAATTTTTGGTAAGGCATTTTTGTTCTTAAAAATATGTTTTCTTCAATAATGATATTTATTTCATTATATAAAAAATTATTATAATTATTTTATAGAAAATTTATAAAATGAATTTGATAAAATGAACTCTATTTTTATTATATCTATATATATAAATTAATATACGTTGAATTTTTTGGACTTTTTTTAAATATATATTTTTAGTCTATATTGAAAAAATCCATTTTTATGAAAGATTCTCATTTCGTTTGATAAATTAATTAATTTAAAAGTCTAATTATTCTTTTAATTTTATTTAAATGCAACATAATTATTATTAATTTCTCTTTATGTATGACAATCACATTTTAATCATCTTTGTAATGGATTTTAATAAAATTTATTCTTTAGGATTTAAAAATTATTTTTATGAATATTATTTTACAATATATAATTATTCTCCATTTTTATTAATTAAACTTAATAATAATGAAAAATGATGTAAATGAATTGTTTATATTATATATATATATATATATATATCTTTATGATTTTATATTTATATAATTAATATTCATAATTATATATTTGAAGTTAAATAATCTTTTCCTTAAAGGAATGAATTTTTCAGAAAATCGCTTCCCATCATGCTTGCGAGTTTTATATTAAATTAAATTCTTACACCTATTTGAGTTTATTTTTATAAAATGGATTCCATATTTTTTATCATCATAATTAATCGTAGGTAATTATTTGAAAATAATTTTTGAACAATTTGAATAGTAACTATAGTAATTATTAGTTATCATGGTAAAAGGAAAATATGTTAATTAACGATAAAAATTATTTTATAAAGACTATAAACAAATTAACCTTAATAGTATGAATATTTAAATTTTATTTTAATTAAATGTAAGACTATATTTATTCATTATTTTATTGAATTATGAATAATTAAGTAATAAAGTTGATAAAAATTATATTTTGGTATGATTAAAATAAAATTGTATTTTTATGTAATATTCAATTTTAATTAAGACATTCATTTTGTTGAATAATTGGATTTTTTAAATAAATAATATTTTAATAAAATGTTATTATTATATAATTTTTATTAAATATGAATGATCGTATAATTTTTATGAAGTCAAATTGTAACGCCCCGACCCTAGTTATGGGAGTCGGTGCATTATTTTATTACATTGGCCTGATTACAAGGAATCTAGTCCAGAAAGACCGATCAGTTTAGCAGTTTTGGAAAATAAATTACTTGCATGAACATTACATTACACATTAGAAAATAAAAAACTGCATAAATGTTCCTTTGATAATGCCATTAATTCTTTTTCATAACGCTGCTTATCAATCATAAAATAATTCTTCACATCTTGGGAAATATAAAACATAGAAAGTGGTGAGCTCAGATTCTCAATAAGGATAATAATATAGCAGATACTTTCATAAAAAAGCATAAACATTTATGGAAATTTATTAGACTAAAACAAAAGCCTTTTAAACTTGAACTTCAGAATAATATGTAAAAGATAAAATCAAATAATGTCATTTACTTATTCACAAGGATATTCTACTAGTCAAATAATCACAAGAAATATCAATAGCCACTTTCAAAATAATGGAATGAAAAATCCCATACTTCATAACCACATAGTCAAGGCCTTGGGACAAGACTACAAATAAGATTTTGTCAAGACCTTTTACCAAGACACTATTTTGTCTCATGAGACCTACTGATGCATCTAACAGCTATAGCGGGCTCCACCCGTCACTTACTAAGTCTAATGCATTCCTCTTATGAAAAGGTTTAAACATAACATAATCATTCATATTAAAACTAGCATACAAAATGTCAATGCATTATCCATAAACCATGAATGGTATAAAATAACACATCCACAGTCAAACATATCACAAAACCTTGAATAAAATATGGAAGATTTGTATCATAGTAAATCAACATCAAAGAAGTTTAAAACCCATTAAAGGATGTTGACATTGATAAAAATGATTTGTAAAACTCTAAGAGAGAAATATCTCATTTTCATGAAAACCTCTAAAAGTCACACAATTTAGAAAAGAAGACATTTAAATACATTTTTGAATAAAATTGTCCCATGCCACTTTAAAACTTTTGAAATGAATTAACATTTTAAAGACATTCATGTCCATATAAATAAATCCTAAAAAACCATTTTTGAAAACATGGGCAGTAATGAGAATGATTTACAAGAATAAATATTTAAAAAATTTAAAATGATGTTTTAGTAAGAAATTCCCTTAAAATAATCCCTTTAAAAACTCTTTCATGAAACATGGACATTGATATTAAATATGTCTCAGAAGATACTTACGTAAAAATAGCCTTAGATAATAAAGAGATTATGAAATTAACCCTTACCTTGCACTTTCCTTTAGTCGAGGGTACATTTAACCTCTTGTATAAAGACATTAGTATGTTATTAAATTATAAAATAATTATATTAATATTTATTATATCATACATGATTCATTTATGACTTTATACTGCCCATTTAATTATAATTTCCATGATAAATTAACATTTTGGGTAACAATCGCTTTCTTTATCATACGTGTTTTAACTTGTTACTCTTGATTGTATCACTTAGATCATGATTTAAATACATATAGAATATAAAACATGATTTATATATCATATATATATTTAGAATATAAATATGTATAATAGACGGATATATGAAATGGAAAACACCGTTTATGGAGATGGTAGTCCGTACGTACGTTATTATATAAAACTGACTTTTTATTTAAATAATTAGTTATTTTATTTTAATTTATTTTTGGTCAAAATATATACATAAGATTTAAAATGCAGTTAATACTATTAATAACCACTTTTTAATGGTTAGTGTTGTAAGTTGTGGTGCGCTTGAACCTAGTGTTGTGTGTAGCGCAAACTATTGACTTACTTTAAGGAGATAACGTACTATGAAATCTTGGGGTGTTACATTCTCCCCTCATTCAATAAATTGCATCCTCACAATTTGAAATTGTTCTTCAAAAATAAATGGTTAAAAATAGAAAATTATATTTGTGGAAAACCCACATTGGAATTTGAGTTAATAAAATTTATTCTTAATCAGAGGGAAAGGAAAATGAAAAAATCACCACCAAATTATGATCTTGATTAGAAGAACATTGGTGGAAATTAGAGACACATAATTGGAGTAAAAACAGAAATATTTATAGGGAGTGATTGAGGTCATCAATCACAAAAAAGTGTAAAATTGAGGGCCTCAAAGCCATCAATCTAAGATGATGTAAAATATCATCAGTTCAACAAAACATATAGTATTAGGGTGACACATTTTTGGTTTTAAGATACATTACCTATAGTTTAAAAATAAATTTATTCATAGAATAAGTGGAAATATATATATATATATATATATAACTTACTAGTAGAGTTTTATACTTCAACTAATTCCTACCACAGACTCATCTTTCACTCCAAATGATAATAGAATTCAAAAATATTCTATTTATCCTAATCGTATAGGGTTCCAAAAACAATTAATTTATATTTAATTTGTCAAACTATTTTAAAAAAATACATTATAAAAACTTGGACATCATGTAGGCTAGTGGTAGGTGATGCACCCTTGTCACCCATCGGTTGTGGGTTCAAGTCTCGTGGCCTTTCCAGATGTGACGAGTTATCGTCCGACCTCCGGGTTGTCCATTTTATGAAAATTAAAAAATAATTTCAAGAAATAATTTATCCATAAAAATAGTATCCAATTTCAAACATAATTGATTCCAACCTTTATACTTATCCAAAATACATTTGTCCAAACTCATAGTCCAAAATTTATAAGGAAGGTAAACACAATAAAGATCCTTTTACCATGTAATAACATGTGAATACCTTCATCATGTATTCTTTTAAAACACGGTAACACCCTAAATTATCATATAACCGTATTAATTACATTAATGCTCCCTTATCCCTTATAGAATACTACATATACTCCTTATATCCAAAAATGTTGTAAACTCAAAAAATGATGGAATAAACAAACCATTAATCAGTTCCAACAATGTCAATAATATCCAATATAATTTATCCAAATCAATCATATCTTATTCCAAAATCAATACCTTAGTATCAGAACCATATTAATGTTTTTCCTTTCCTTCAACCATGTATTTTCTAAGAAGTTTAACTTTCCATTGAGTCACTTTTCTTGGTTCCACTAATCTCAAGTCCTTAATTAAATAGTACGACAGTATAATCCTTATATACTCTATAATTATTATAACAAGTACATCATTAATACAATACTCAAATGACATAATACTTTTATAACAAAATAAGAAGTCTTAATCATTCCTCTTCATATTAGGTAGTATCAAAAGATGATTATTATACAATAACAGTATTTGGGGTATACTCTAATGATTGGGAAATTGATTCGTATAGTGTCCCAACTCCTTGAATATTAAGCATTGTACATTTGAAACCTTTTTCTCACCCTTGAAATCACGTACTTGGTGTCCATTTTCTCCACACATATAACTAACTCACATTCCCTTCAAGATTTTACCAAGATGATATTTTCCACAGTTATCACATATGAGAAAATCCTTCTTTTCCATGCTCCCTTTATCCATCTTTCTCTATACCTTCTTTTCCTTCTCTAGCTTTCCTTCAAAGTCATATGACTCAGAAAATTCCTTACTTATCTTATTAACACATGATACTATTTCTTCATATGATGATAATATGTGCGAGACTATTTCCTTTCTAAATGTTGTCTTAACACTATGAAAGATATGATCCTTCTTACTCTTTGGATCATGTGTATTACCAGAGGCCTCATTCCATCTACAGGGTTCCATTTCTAAACAATGGCATACACTAGGTTAGTTTATAAATTGAAATTCATAATTCCAAACTTGTAAAATATTTAACATAAATTGAACCGTTCATGGATATAATCCATAATCCTAAAAAAAATTTCTTCGAGGAAGTATACACTCATAAAGCCTTCATAGTGGTTTGTAATGAAAACGAGAAATATCCTAAGCATATCCCCTAGGAGTATCATAACCAAGAGTGCAGTAAGGCCCATTTTCATGCACCATTTCCCATTAGATTCTAGCTCAAAGTGGTGATTTTGGGTTTTACCCCTAGGTACATCTGTGCTAGAGACACCTCTACCTGCTCATATCTAGACAGGGATGTATTGTTTGGAAAACTCAAAAAATATCTACAGTACCAAAATTCTAGGAATTTCATCTATACTAATCCTCAAAGTCTATGATAGGGTAGTGTTATCTAATCATATTTTCTCTAAATCTAGTTTCTAAGGTTATTAATAAAATTCCTCTAATACCAACTGTAACTCCCCAACCCCATTTATGGGAGTCGGTGCATTATTTTAATACATTTACATGATTACAAGGAATCAAGTCCCAAAATATTGATCTGTTTAGAAGTGTTGGAAAATAGATTACATACATGAACATTAAATTACACATTAGAAAATAAAACACAACATAAATGATCCTTTGGGAACTCCATTAATCCCTTAGTGATTATCAATCATAAAATACTTCTTCACATCCAGGGAAAAATAAAACATAGAAAGGGGTGAGTTCAGATGCTCATTAAGGATAATAATATAGAGGTAACTTTCATAAATAAGCATAAATGTTTAAGGAAATGTATTATACTAAAACAAAAGCCTTTTAAACTTAAACTTAATCATAACATGGAAAATATAAAATCAAATAATTTCGTTTACTTATTCTCATGGATATTCTACTAGTAAAATAATCACATGTAATATCAATAGCCACTTTCATAATGATGGAATGCATAATTCCATACTTCATAACCACATAGTCAAGGCCTTGTGCCGAGAATAAAAATAAGATTTTGTGAAGGCCTTGTTCCCAGACACTAGTTTGTATCATGAGACCTACTGATTCATTGAGGAGCTATAGTGGGCTCCACCCGTCACTTACTAAGTCTAATACATTCCTTATATGAAAAGGTTTAAACATAACATAATCATTCGTATTAAAACTAGCATACGAAATGTCAATACATTATCCATAAACCATGAATGGTTTAAAAATAACACATACACAGTCAAAAATATTGTAAAACATTCAATACAGTATGTAAGATTTGTATCATAATAAATCAACATCAAACAAGTTTAAAATCCATCAAAGTATGTTGACATAGATCAAAATGATTTATAAAACTCTTTTAGAGAAATATACCTTTTTCATGAAAACCATTAAAAGTCACACAATTTAAAAAGGAAGAAATTTAAAGACATTTTTGAATCAAATTGTCCCATACCACTTTGAAACTTTTGAAAGGAATTAACATTTTAAAAAAATTCGTGTCCATATAAATAAATCCTTAAAAACAATTTTTGAAAACATGGATATTAATGAGATTGATTTACAAGAATAAATATTTAAAACATTTAAAATGATGTTTTAGAAAAAAATACCCTTAAAAAAATCCCTTTTAAAACTCATTAATGAAACATGGATATGGATAATAAATATTTCCCAGAAGATACTTATGTAAAAATAACCTCGGATAATAAAGAGATTGTGAAATTAACACTTACCTTCCACTTTCCTTTAGATGAGGGTATGTTTAACATCCTGTATAAAGACCATAGTATGTTATTAAATTATAATAGATACATATTAATATTTATTATATCATACATGATTCATTTATGAATTTATACTACCCCTTTAATTATAATTTTCTTGTAAATTAACATTTTGAGTAATAATCGCTTTCTTTATCGTACGTGTTTTAACTTGTTACTATTGACTATATCACATAGATAATGATTTAAATACTTCCAGAATATAAAAAATGGTTTATATATCATATATATTTAGAATATAAATAGGTATAATAGATGTATATATGAAATTGAAAACACCGTTTATGGAGATGGTAGGACGTATGTACGCATAAACGTTGTTTCTGTTTTCATATCGTATTGAACAAAACTAAGTGAATAAGATATATGTAAGTACATAAATATATATATATAGTAGAATTATTATGTATTATATTACATAATTATTAATGATATATATTTTATAATGAACGTTGAATGGTGAATGTGGAAATGAATCTCATCGCGTCGTGGAGATGGTAATCCATACGTATGTATGAGCGACAATATCATTATATTGATGAAGAAATCATATGTAATTGGATGGTATATTATATATACAGAATCACTAACATGTTATATTTATTATTTACATAAGTTATAATGATTATTATACCCATCCAAATAATGAAGTGTTTGAATAACAAACTACACCAAGACATGGAGACGGTAATCCATACGTACGCACGTATGGTGACTTTGTCATTTATAATATGGATAGAATATTGAATATGGTTGTACCATTTTTATAATAACATCACATTATATATAATATAATAGAGTTATTATTTTACAATGGAAACAACAAAGAAATAGGAAGTGGAAGAATAAAAGATCTTGAAAGAGGTGATAAAATGTTTACCTCTTCTTCAGTTTCTTCTTTTTGTTTTGATCAAAAGGGATCCTTAGGTTGGATATATGACCAAATTAATGCCTCTAGGATGAATTTAGGAAATTTTGGAGGATATTTCGCCAAGGTTTGGTCGAGACAAACAGCTTTGGAGGTATGAAATTAAGAGAAGGGGAAGTTCCCATTTATAAGAGAGGTGAGGGTCACTTTAGGAAAAGCTTGAAATATTGTTTTATAATAAAATAGATTTTGGTTTATAATGGATAAAAATGAAATATTTTAATTTTAAGGTTGGGATGGGTAAAAAACCTCTCAACCAATAGGTTTTAGATAGGTTTAGGTCATCATATGAACCTTATCTTTTAGATTTAACTCTTAGTTAAATAGTTTGACATTTATCATCTCTCTTTGTATTTTTATATTATATGGTTAATAAACAGACTATAAACTTCATAGAGAACCCCAATAGGTTAATTAATGAAATATATAATATTATTAAGGCCATTTGGATGAACCTTATATTTTTAGGAATATTATATCAAACAATAATATAGTATTTATTTTAAAAATTCAATTATGTCAATTTTGACATTATTTAATAAATGATTTTTGTTAAAGTACTAACAACTTTATTACTTCAAACTAAATTCATATGTTCAATATTAACATGTAATATTAACCTATAAAATTAGTTTAATTCATGAAAAGTCTCAAATTACATTTATTTGGATATTTATAATATAAATTATTTTAATATTTCATTACTAAGGTAATTACTGTGTCATCGTTGTATCATAAATAAATTAAATTATTTATTGTCTAAAAATTATAAATAAAATATAATTATGTAGGAAATATTTTTATATTTATAATGAATATTTTTAGTAGAATTTATATTATGTATAACCCTATGTTAAAAATTATTTAGTTATTAAACTTTGAATTTAACTCTTTTCACTCTTCTTTAAATAAAATAACTATAAATGTCATAATCTAATCCAAGTAGACCAAAGAGGATCATATTTTATTCCTAAGGTTTTTTTTGGTCGAATTATACTTATCCAATAGAATTAAGACATGTGTTAGGGTAATTATTAAATCATTTTTACCCTTAATTACCCTATTTACTTTTAACCGTGGAAAATAAAAGTCAAAAGTTACTATTCACAAAAAATTATTTTCATCTTATTGATCAATATTTTACTAGATAATATTATCTGTATCTCTCAGATTTATTAAATTAATCTCACAGAAGCAGTAAAATTATGTTTTATACAAATTTGAAAATGATCCTAGAAGGAGGGGAAAGACGGTGAAATGTTCGATAAAATTATATATATATGTTAACTTATTATAAAAAGACCCCAATGAATTAAATTGAAAAAATATAGGTATTATGTATCAATTTTTACCTAAAATAAATTAATATAAAATAACTAATTATTTATATAAAAAATCGGTTTTATATAATAACATGGAGTTTTTTATTATTCATCAAAAATTGAAAGTTTTCATAATAATACCAAAAAAATTACCCTGATCTAATTTTGATATTTCGAATTCAAAATTGAACACTATTTTACCAAATTAAAAACATATAATTTGCATTTATTAATTCAAAATTAATTCCTATTGTCAAAACCAAAAAGCGGGATTTTAAAATGTTAAAACTATCAAAAGATTAACATGTGTTTATTTCAAATTTAAATGTGAAATTACTTTAAAAGACCTACAGTGTATTAAATGATCAAAATATAATATAATTATACTTTGAAACCATTAAAATTCATAATTTATCACTATAAATTATTTCTATTAAAAAAAGTTGTTTTCAATTAAAACATAGTATTTTTTACTATTCATCAAAATATAAAAGTTATCAGAAAAGTACAAAAAATCTATCTAAACTAAATTTTTATGCCCCGCTTCAAAAGAATAATTTAATTTCATTAAATTTAATGTATAAAAGTTTCAAATATTAGTTTTAAAAAGGGTTCTCCATTAAAAGGTGGTAAAATTGCATTTTTTGAAAAATACTTCTTTTATCTGAAAAAATGAATTTGTTCCTATATTATGTATAAGAAACACATAATATGGATGTTAAAATTATATAGAGTATATAAGATTGAAAATGCAGTTAATACTATTCATAACCTCTTTTTGAACGGTTGGTGTGGTAAGTTGTGGTTTGCTCGAACTCAGTGTTGCATGTAGTGCAAGCTATTAAATTACTTTAATTAGATAACGTACTATGAAATCTTGGGGTGTTACACAAATGTAATTTTTATAAGGTTTTGGAAACTATTAATTTCAAAACACCTAAAATTTTTCAATAAATGGTGGTTATTTTTTTCAAAATGAAAATTAATGTATTTATAAAATGGTTTGGATAAAATTTATATTATTTTTGGAATCATAATGTCGAAATTATCTAATGGTAAATTTTTATAATTTTCTGAGATAGTCAAATTTTCGAGTAAAAATTAAAATATTATATAAATATACTTTCTGTATTATGACAATATAGTGACCCAAAAACTAATGTAATAAATACTATAAATGGGATAAAATACCAAATATATTTTTTTCTTTTAAATAATGTGATTTTATATTTATTTGAATAATTTTATAAATCCATTATGAATCCTACAAAACCATTAACGCATTTTTTGGTTTTAAAATCATTTCCTTAAGAGTATGACTCACCTCCATATAAGAAAAGGCATTATTTTATTAGGAATTTTACTTAGCCTTATAAAATAACGATAAACACTTTCATTTGGAAGAAACCATGGGAAAAAACCATAATATGGTGTGTGGTTTTTGGATATTTTATTATGTAGATTCTAAAACCTAAATAATAAATAAATCAGCCTTTTTTCTTATATAATTTCACCCAAGATCCAATTTCGCTTCACTAAAACTACTTGGAGCACTTAAATAATCTTTCCTTCAATATCTTGAGTCCTACCAAGGCTCCCCCAATCTCTCAATAAACCATTCCCATGAATTTGGAGTCACAAACTCATGTAAAGGATTTTTCTCTTCTCATTTCCATTCAAGTACTTATTTTATGTTATGTCCCTTTAATTAATTTTTTATATTGGTATGGGTTCTTCCACATTAACCTTACTATAAATTTAATGTACAAATTATTATATACCCCTTTAATTCTATTTAATTATCTAATGATCCTTTATGTACACCTGTTATTAAGATGGAATATAGTTATAATTCTTGTCATTATTCATGTTTCTTCATTAACTTATTCCTTCAACTTCCAATTTATAATCCTAGGATGTGTTGTTACATGAAATTATAAATTACCATTATATTTCTATATTATCATACACCCATTCTATCTCATCAACCCCTTTTTTGTGAATCATTATGTTACGTTGTTATGCTGTTGAAATTTCTCTGTGATTTTCCATGCCGAAAAATGGTGTAGTGAATACTATAACTATTTACTATCTGGGATATTCAAATTTATTCACATATAATTTTTTTGGGGGACTTTTATAAATTTATTCCACACTACTTCATCATGTAATAAATTATGATGATGAACGAAACCATGTCGTATGATCTATGTGGCACACTTAAGAATGAGAATAAAATAAAGGTGATGAGTGTGCCTAGAATTATATTGCACTCAAATGGATTGATTAATGTTCAGTATCATGATACATAATGTTGGTATAGGTATTTAAACTGATTCCTTAATGGGACTTTTTCCATCATGATGTCATAGTAGTTATTATAGACATACATTTATGTTGTAGTGTTTTATGTTTTTTCCACATTTCCCATGATGCATGTATGTTATCATTCTATATCATGATTTATTATTAATGTTCCTAATATAACCCATTGATTTTTCTATTGTCTAACATGTATTACCTTTTTCATTTTATAACATGCCTATTCCATTATTGGGATTTATAGCTCATTCCATTCTTATGTATATCCTAAGCTTATCCTGTGTAGTTTCAAAAGCCTTGGAATTTTAAAAGAATGTTTTGGAAGTTTTTAATAATGTTGTTGTATCTCATGTTTAAGATGATATAGTATGTACCTAATTCCCAAATACACTAGACTTCTAAATCTTATGGGTTGTTTTATGTGTACTTTAATGTAATAAATCATGTATTATTGTGAAATAAAGAGTAGGGTTGTTATATTATATAATTAATTAAATTAATTTATTTTAAATAATGACTTATATGATTTTTAAACACATAAATAATTATATAAATACAAATTTAATTATTAATCACATATAAATAACATTAATAAACCATAACGGTTAAAACATCATATTTTTACAAAAAATAATTTTTCTATATATTAAATGGGTTAATTCAAAATTTAATTTCATATTATTGAAAAATTGGAAAATAATATATTGATCATAAATTTTTATTTATATAATAAAAAATTGGTTATAAGTTTGAACTTTTTTAAAATAAAATATAAACCACTGGGATAAAAACTATTTAACAAAGTAAAAAAATAAAATGATTAAATGTAAAAATCAAGTGATATAAGGCTTGATTTTTTTAAATAAGGTGTAAAATTATTTTTGGAGGATTTCCTCCCCTTATATAACCCAAAATCCATTACTGAATTATTTTAGATCCATTAATTCTTTAATAAGGTAATTCTATATTGGAAAAATAATGGTTCTTCAAAAAAGTACCATTTTATTCACATGTAGAAATGGATCACTAAAACCTTTTCCATACTCCAATTTCCATTAAAAATGTTATTGAACCCCTAACCAATATTACTATAATATAATTACATTTACCTACCTAATGTAACACCTCATGTTTTCAAAATGTAATACTATGTTCGATAGCATATGGAGCACATAACTCTAAACCTAATGAAACAATAATTATTTAAATTTGATCATTATATCCTATCAATTAAACAGTAAGGTATGAGTAGGAATAACTAAATTATTATGTAGATATAAATTTCCTACTAAATTTATAAATTATTAAATAATAATCAATGAACTTTTTAGTAAATAATTTTTTCTTTAAAAAATATGTTTTCTTCAAAAATATTTTTCTTTTGATTTTTTTGGAAAAATATTATAATTAATATTTTGGAAATCTTAGAAATGTTATTTCATTAAATTAAAAAAATGAATTTTTAATATTAATATTGACTTAGGGGCAAATATTAGGATTTTTTTTGGAAATATTAATTTTTCAGTGAACAGTGAAAATACCAATTTTTTGGAAAACCATCATTCCTTTTTTATAAATTAAGTAATATATATTTAAAAAATTTCATTAAATTTTATTTCAAAATAACATAAGTATTTTTTATTTAAATTTTATGTTATTATTTATAATTAAATAATATTTATATTTTAATTTTTTATACGTTTATTTTTAGACTTAAAAACACGTTTTTCTAAATCTGTTTTAATGTGAATAATGATTTTCCATTTTAACTGTTAAAAATAACCCCTAAAGAGAAATGATTTAATTTAAATGTATAGATTATATATATAAATATTAATTTTTATTAATTTAATTTTTATTAATTTTCATATAGTTATTATAAGATCATCATGTACTTGAAAAATGCATTCCTTAAAAACCCATTTTTGACACGTCTACGAGTTTAATTGAAAATTTAATTATTCCAATAATATGAATTGATTTTAATAAAATGGATTCCATATTTTGAATCATAATAATTAACATTATATAATATTTTCAACTTAATTTTTTGGTTATAATGAAATTTAAAAACAGAGACAAATAGTTATTGTGGTAAAAAATTAAAATAGTAAAAGTACATAAACTTAGAGGTAACGAGGATAAAATGATTAATTCATGTTTATTTTTAGTTTTATAGGTGTTTATTGGCCTTATATATCCACCAATAATTTAGTTATCAATATCATGTGCACTTGGATAGAGAGTGACTTCCCATTATTGAATAGTTTTGAGTATTTACAAGAATGCCACTCTTCCTCCATTATAAATGGGAACCTCGTCTCATCTCATATTCACCACTCTAAAGATTTTTAAATTGACCCAAACATAAAAAAATATATCCCCAAAATAATAATCCACATTCTATAGTTTCTGGTATTCTCAAAATACTAACCTTATAGTCCTTAATAAGAGATCCGAAGGAGTTTATTCTAAGTGATGGTAATCACCTTCATCAGGTTCCTTCTTTTTATTGCTTCTTTTTGAAACATAAATTATATATTATCAATTAAAATATAATAACACAATTTTATATTATATAATATTATTTTATAATGTTGATGTCATAATATTATCCAATCTATTCTTCTATCAAATGGGAAATGAAATTGTCAATCGTGTGTACAAAAGATTATCGCCCCATGGAACGATGTTGTTAGTTTTCTATCATCACCATAAAAAGAATTAATAATGATGTATTTATTGATTATATATTATAATCATGAAATATTTAATATTTTGGTAAATTTATATATCATATACTATCTTACCTTACCATCCATTAAAAATGATAATGTCATTCATGTTTATAGAGAACTATTGCCTTACGAAACGATGTAATTCATTTATTTTATTACCAAATCACATGGATGTTCTATATGAGTGTATTAAATTATATTATAAGATATTTATTATATAATTATAATTATAATAAGATAAAATCAGTATTAATAACTTTCCATCATGGTTGTGGAAAATGGAAACACTACTCATTTGTACGTATGACCCACCACCTCAATGCTTGTAACATTGTTCATTTTTCATAACCATACTTAATTATTTGTTTTATAGGAATAATTTATGTATAAAAATTATAATTATTTCATGATTTTTATTTTAGATATGATCAATTAATAATCTCTTTAACTATAGTCAACTTTCCAAAGTGATTTTGGACATATGAGTTGAACATCATCAAAACATCCAGTATGAACCTAAAAGATTATGTAAATTAACATGAAATTGTAATTAATAAATTAAAATGAATAATAATATTGAATAATTTTCTCATGAATTTAAATAATTAACATAATTTTACTATTTTTTGAGATAAATAACTCAATTGAAAAATCAGGATTAAGGTAAGGGGTCTCTTTAAACCCCCATTTTCTTCAAGTTATAGCCACTCTCTATAAACTCAATTTATCTCTCATTAATGACATTGAATGATTAAAAATACCATATATATGTCTCCAATATATGTACCTATATCATTATCCCTTCCCTTTATAAGGTAATACATTCTTTATGACCATTTCTCAAATGCCTTTTCTGAGAAATCTCCTTTGATTATGTTATGAGACAAGATTATGCCACCGATTTATTTACATGGTTAATTTTTATATTTATGAATTTTGATTGATTTCATTATGTGGAACACATTTTCATGAACAAAATATGAATTTTATGGGTGTTCCTAGAATTATATAACCACCAATTTCATTCAGTAATGTTTTAGTCTCATGAGACGTCATGTATAAGATTTGGGAGTGAACCGAATCCATTATGGGAATTTGTCCACCATGTGATGTTATCTCGGTGGTTAGAATAGACTTATTTTTATGTCATGATTTATTTTTTTACAACATTACTATATTTCAATGATCTTATGATACCATTATTTTTATGTTATATGCCCATTTATTACTCGTATCCATTCTCTTTCATAATATCATGTTATACCCTGGACTCACACGTTATGTTTTCTTATCATGTTTATTCCCTTACTAGGATTTTTAGTTCACCAATTTCTTTCATGTATTCCCAAGATTGTCCCTTGAAAATTTTGGACCTCAAATAGACTTTATGATCTCACTATAGATATTAAAAAAAGGATTCCATGTTTTATTTTCCTTTGATGTATTATGAAACTAATATTCAATAGACAGTAAAACATTTCAATCCATGTTTTATATTGATGGATATTTATATAAAGAATCATGTGATAATATGTTTAAAAATGTCAGAGTCAGTATAATTGTTATCATAAAAAATGTTTATATAACATTTTTAACTACAATGAGAAAACTTCAGTGAGAACCCTAAGGGTAAGTCTAACAGTAAGACTCAGTATATGAAAATACCCAAGAATCATGGTAAAGCATATAGAGAGTGTTTTATGAGAAATTTCATCCCTATATAAACACTAAAATTGGATGTGGTTTTATAATATGTATACCTAGGGGTAATAAATTTTAATATTCATGTTAGGATTGACTCAAGAAATACCTGTTATACGTCAATATGTCTTACTGTATGCTTGTATTAACACTCCTTAGGGATATTCTTTTTATACTCATAAACTCTTTACGAACCATTATGAAGGGAAAATATTCCCATAAGATTTTATATTTGGAAATATATCATGGATAACAAAGATTTAAACCTATAAATTAATAGGTTAAGGAACATATTTCAATTATGTGTTATCCTTTGAATGGTAAATGTTTCCCATATATGTGTTTAATAGTTTAAAAATTAACATCTATAAATTTACTTTTTATTGATTCATTAGTTTGAAATAAGACAAACCGAGTAAAATGTATATGTGAGGGGAAATGTGATGATTTTCAAAATGAGATTCCTAACCTATTGGAAATAGTATTCATGAACATTATTAAAATACATTATTAGTTTACTCAAGTTTTGAATAGAAAAATGAATCAGAGGTAATGCTTAAATCCCCCCAAGGAATATTAAGTAAAAATTGAGACTCTTATGTGACAATGGCCTCCAAAATTCCTTAGATATTATGATACTTTAATCATGTAACAATGGGTCAAATAAATTTAAAATATCTTCTATATACTTCAATGCTTTGAGCAAGAGACACTGTGTTTGGTGTTAATCATATTGAGGGTGAAGCTGGTCAATGGTGGTTGTTCATCAAAAATATGAATCCTATGGAAGATATCAAAGATATTGAGTGAAAGGAAATCTGGAAAATGTTTTTTAAAAATTATTTCCCTCTCACTATCCATCATATAATGGAGAAGAATTTTATTATCCTGAAAAAAAGATGAAAAATCCATCTGGGTATATAAATAAAACTTTGTAAGAGTTTCATGATATACCTATGGTATTTTCAGCTCACAAAAAAAGTAAATTTGGTAGCTTATCTGGTGGGTTAAATCTAATTATATGAAATTTTTTCTTTTTTGATACTTATAAATCTATGAAGAAATTGGTCAATGTTATCACAATGTCAAAATGGAGATCAGTGATGTAAATCCCCAACCCGAAAAAACCTGGAGCCAGTGCATTGATTTATTACATTGGCATAGATAAAAGCTCCATGTACCAAAGGAATGAGAAATTTAGTAGTTTTGGAAATCCAAATAACATTTATGATACCCATATTACATTGGTAAAAAAATAAAACATGTTACATGATAAAGTGAAATGAAAAACATCCTAGAAATATTATTCAAATATTTATTCTTTATAACATGGTAAGGGAAATAAAATATGGGTGAGACCAAATACTTAGTAAGGGTGAGTTAAGAGGAACAAATAATGAAATTATGAGAAAAAATCAATATGGAATGAGAATTAACTGGCCATACATCCCATTCAAATAAATTGATAAGGAGTAATCAATCTGGCAAGGTAACAATTAAAACACATTCGATTTAATCAATAAGATAAGAATGGAATGAATCTATAGATATTTCATGTAAAAAATGTCATGTATAAATAATAACTAAGTATAAATGAGTGAAATTTTTTATTATGGGATTCCATGTTTCAAAGTTACATGGAACCTTTACTGTTAAGACCTTTTATAAGGGAGGGAGGGGACACACTTGGCATTTTTAAAAACAAGTTAGGTTTACCCACGTTTTTAACTTTAAAAAGTCATAAAAACCCAATTAAACTCAATAATAGAAGGTTTATGGATGAGATAAGGACATACAATAGGTTTTTGAATAACTGTATAAGTCATTTTAGCCCTTAAGATTAATGTTTACTCTATTATTAAGCTTAATTTTACATAAATCATTGTAATTAATTTTAATCACTTTCTCTAATATTTTTTTGTCAAAAACTAAGATGGGATTATTAAAAATTATAAATTATGATGATTCCAAAAATGGTATATATTTTTACTAATTTTAATCACATAATTGGATGAAATTAATCTAGATTTAATCTCGTGGATGAGATGACAACACATGTTCTTAAAGTAAAAAATCATCAAAATCTTGCAAAGTTTTTATATCAAATTTCAAAGTGAAATTAATTCCAATGACCTAAATTGGATTAATTAATATATAATTGATTAAATTTTACTTTAAAATCATATTAAAATATATTTTAAAACTAAAAGTAAATTATACTATAAATTAGTTTGGAATACAAATTCAGTATTTTTTACTATTCATTAAAAAATAAAATTCCACAAAAATACCAAAAAAATATTGTAAACTAATTTTAATGTTTAGATTTCAAAAAGTAATTTTATTTTGAAATATTTAATTTATTAATGTATCAAAATTCATATTTAAAATACTTTCTTCATTAAAATGTGTTAAAAATGACTTTATAAAAATATAGGTTTTTATGTGTAATATTTGGTTTGTTTTTATCTTATGTCTATAAAATCTATAGGATGAATGTAAAAAATATTTGACTAGATATATAACATATAAATTTAATATATTAATTCTATAAGAGTTTTATCATTTAATCGACTATGAAAAATGTGACTAAATGGTGTTTTGTTTAAACTCGGTGTCACATGCATTGCAAACAATCAACAAAATTAAATACATTATAAAAGAAAAATATGGTAATGTATTGGGGTGATACATTATTCCCTCCTATAAAAAGTATCATCCTAGAAAATTTTGGGCATTACCTTAAAAATGATATTAGTTCTCCTTCATAGAATCCTTTGGTTCTCATGTTGCTTCTTTTATTATTTTTTTGATTTCTCAATAGTACCTTTACTAGGAAATTCATCTAATTCATGAATACTTGATATATGGTATCAAGGATCTGGATGGGTTATCCACAGTATGAATGGTCAGGTTCCAATTATACTTTATTATAGATGAGAAAATTAATTGGATTAGTCATGTAATTCTTTAGTAGAGATATATGAAACACATTTCAAACTTTTGAGAGATTTGGAAGCATTTTCAAATGATAGAAAAAAACTTCAAATATTTCAAGAATCTTAAAGGTTCTGATGTACTTGGGACTCAATTTACCTTTTTTAAAAACCTTATAACGTCATTTAATATATACACTTTCAAGAAAACATATTCTCCCACTTGGAACTCCAAATATTTCTTCTAATTGTCAACATAACTCTTTTTCCTAGTTCAAGTTGATTTAACATGAGCTTGAATAGCCTTTACCTCAATAGTTGTTTCCTCAAAATGTTCTTGGCCTATAAATTTCCTTTCACCAAATTCATCCCAGAAAGTTGGAGTTTGATATATATTTTCATATAATGAATTATACATTTCCATTTGAATACATGAATGTAAACTATTATTATAAGAAAATTATACCCATGGTATGCACTAATACCACATACCTCAAAATTCAAGTGAGTATGATCTCAGTATGTCTTCCATTATTTGAATTGTTTTTTAAACTATCCATCAGTTTGAGGAAGTTATGAAGTGTTCAAATCCATCTTGATACCATGATCCATATAAGACTCTTCCAAAAATTTGATTTGAAGTGGGGATCTCAATAAAAAACAATTTATAGTGGTGAAATATGATGTCTTACAACTTTAATAATATAGTGCATTTTAAGGCACTCAATAGGTAGATTATCTCTTATAGGAAGAAAATGTGTAGATTTAGTTAGTCTATCAATGATAACCCATATAGAATCATCCTTTCTAAGAGTCTATGGTAATATCATGATACTTTTTATAGTAATTTTATCCCATTTTCACAAAGTAATATTAAGAGGTTGTAGGAAACCTTTTGGATGTTACCTCACAAATTTATCTTATTGGAAAAAAAAAACACCTAAAAACACCATCAACAATTTCCCCCTTCATGTTATCCCACAAAAAATGTTCCTTAAAGTCCATATACATTTTTATGCTTCTAGGGTGTACAAAGATATTTGAGCTATGAGAATTATCCAACAATTACATTTTTAGTTCTGGTATATATTGAACATGTTACCTCCTTCAAAGCATTAGAAAACCATATTCCCAAACAAATT